>OY747107.1:16431606-17654106 GCA_963556455.1 Epiblema foenella | reverse complement strand
GTCTGCGTCACTAGAGTACTCTACTAACATAGGAATGGTTTGGGCTACTTCTGATGTACTGTTAATTCCATCGGGATTAGTTATGTTTCTGTTTACCTGTGAGGATCCAGGCTGAGCTTCATTTCTAGCGCGTTTGAAAACAGGTTGGTCATCATCGCTGCTGTCAGATGAAGATGCTGGGACAAAGATACGCCTCGTTTTCTTACAACGCTCCCGCTCTTCTTCACTGTCCGGATACCAGGAGGCGCTAGAGTCTGAAAAATCATGCTCAGAAGAACTGGCTAATGGTTCGATACCGCTAATGATAGATAGAGGGCTTTTGGAAAATTCGTGTGATTCAACATGAATTTCTTTCTCTTTATCCAATGATGAGTCACCTTGTTCTATTAACTCTTGTTCTAAATCTGGTTCTCCTAGCAAAGGAGCAGAATATGATGGTTGGATAGGAGGTATTTTTTCTTTATCAGGACTGAACACAGCAGATGCCGGAGCTGACTCATATAAATATTTCTCCTGAAATAAGTCCTCAATCTACAATATCTTTGTTGCTTCTTGGTCTTCCAGGGTAGCTAAAAAATTCTGAAATAGATGCAACTAATTAGTTACTAAGCCAGTTTGCGGTCAAGTTGGATTAGTTACGATTACGGTAGAACGAGGACTTAACGAGTCCAGGCCGTTAACAAGGCGAACTGAAGAAAATACCACCTATTACAATCGCATATCGCCGGCCTGGCCCGGACACAGCACGTTACCGCTCTAGCGTAAGTCATCTTTAAACCAGGACCTCATTTAGCTTTTTATTGTATGCTTCTTTAAAAATTAAGAGTTAATATATTTATATGTTCGCGTGCAAAGAGAGTTGAGACGCATGCTAGCATTACACAGTAGCACACAGCTCCCATACGGTTAAAATAGTCGAATTAAGAATAGTGCTTCCGTGGTGCATAATGACAATGACATTATTTTTAATTATAGTAAGTATAACTATAAAAAGTTTTCACCGTTTTCAGCACTATAACAAAATTCGGTAATCGATTAGTGATGTTAATGATAAAAACACAGGCTTGTTAAGCACACAACACAATGCAGGCAACACCAAGTACGGTCACGAAAATTAATTTCTTCCACACTTCGTACAGTGACAACCAATAATGAAAGCCGCTAGAAATTTCATGTTGTTCTCACTGTGACAAGGTACGAAGTGTAGAAGGAATTAAATTTCGTGACCGTACATCTTAAATACGGATTATTATATTTGAGTAAATAATTGACTAAACATGTAATGGTTATTGTATTATGTAAAAAAGCATTTTGTTATTAGGCACACACACCCACAAGCTCTAGTCATCACACCGATATAACTAAATTTTACTTGTTTCGTTCCACATAATCCTGTTTCTTTTGGCTTACCCCATACAAGTACTTCTAAACTGGAACCTATGAAATAGTATTTCATTTTATAAACAGTTTTTGATTAAAAAAATACAATTAAATAACAAACTGATACCAAAAACACTTACCTCGTTATCCAAATCATCTTTATTTTTAACTAAATCCAAAATGAACTTGGCGCGTTTCATACTTAACTATACACGTATCACTGTCGGCTCATGCGCAACGACTGGCAGGTAGACGCGACGGGGGGGAGTCGCAGCGGTCGGTATCGATGCGGGGACCTACGACACTGGGCGAAAAGTCACTAACTTGCGAGCGAAATTCAATCAAATCACGTCGGCGTACAGTACAGTCTTTATTGTAAAATTAGTTAAATATGGTTAGTTAATGTATTGTATATTTTTTTGTAGGGTAAAACTCATTAAAACTGTTTAATTAATTATCGCTTTGGTTAAATTATGTAGATTGCCTTACAAATATGAATAAAAAATAACTAAATAGAGTTAGTTAATTTTCGCATTCACACTTTTGACATACCAGGTATTCAAAAAGTAACTAAGTAAATTAAGTGACTTTTTGAATGAGGTTCTTCGTGGTTAAATAGTTTAGTAATACTTAGGAAAAAATAACTAAAATGACTTAGGTACGCTCATAAATAGATTACAAGAAGTTTAAAAATGTATAACGGAATTAGATATTTTTCGACTAAAATATTGAATCCGAAGTGGGTTTTTAGTTAGTTATTTAACTTTGTAAAATTGAAACTATGATCGCTATTGCTACCGCAATAAGACTGAAATTTGGAGAAAAAAAATGCGATTTTGGTGAAATATATAAGTAAAATTTGGCCATTTTGTGATTTGGTGACTTTTCGCTCTACGGCGACGATATGTTCCCGCGTAAACGCGTGCTTTTAAAGCTTAAAAATAGATGGGAGTTAGATTTTACAAAAACACACATTTCGTATATATATAGGCTGGGAACGGTTAGAATTTTTAAATTTTGAAAACAGGGCTTACAGGATTCTACAGAACTGATACCGCAAAGTGACCTTATACACTTTTTCTGAGCTCGAAATGCAATTTCTCGGTCTGTGCAATTACCCCAAAATATTATTCCATACCTTAACGTTGGTGTTACAAAGGCATGGTATGCGGTAAGCAAGGCAGACAGGTTTACTCTTTTCTTTAAATTATATAATGCAAAGGAATATTGATTTAATTTCTTACATATAGTGTCAACTTGATATTTCCATGTGAGCTTATCATCTATATTTAATCCTAAAAATTTTGTTATGTCAGTTTCATCAATTATTTGTCCCTTATAAGCTACATTAAGATTAGGTGTATAATTGGTCCTTTGTTTTAATGTCATAAGTTTCGTTTTGTCCAAGTTAATTTTTAAGTTATTATTTGTTAGCCACTCTATAATCGTCTTTAATGTCATATTGATGTCAGCTTCATACGAATCTAAGTTTTTTCCAGAAAATATTATAGTACTGTCATCAGCAAAGAGAACCATTGGATGATCAATGGCATTTGGCATATCATTTATGTAAATGAGAAACAACAGAGGGCCTAAAATGCTCCCCTGTGGCACGCCATAGCGAACGTCCCTTACATCGATCCGAAATCTAATAAATAAATATCCTCAGAGATGTATAAGGTCTCTGAGCGTCAGTCTAAAAATAAAATCAAATAAGAACAGTGAAGTCTCTCATCATGTCAATTCCACTGAACACTAGTACGAAGTTACTAGTCCTTGCAAACATTCACGAGTATGACGCGTATACGCTGTAGCGCCTATCTGTAGATAGGGATTGATTTCATTTAAACGACAGTTTCATTAAGACCGGGTGGTACCATCTTACTAATTACAGACCGATTAACAATAAATATGGTGGCTACTGACATATACATTTACACTTACAGACCACAATTACAGACGTCTATGGCAACCGGCTCTAAATCGAGCTAAATAGATCATTCAGCTGTTTGGTACAAAAATTTTGCAGAAGTGAATTTGCGTATACACATCGTCACAGCGCATGACAGTCTCATGACATTGGACACAGTCACATAGACCACAAATAAGTTGCTAAAAGTGACAGTTTTTTGCGGTTTAATTAAGTCAAAGAAAAAAAATTAAAGAACTTTTTACCCACTCCGAAATGGAGAAGGCATTGCGCTTAAGCAGGTTATTCTGCACTGCACAGAGTCCTCTCTGAGGGCCTAGTCCGAACTTCGTATCGTGCCGTCCCTTTCACTCTCGTATACACTATATGAGTGAAAGGGACGGAACGATACGAAGTTCGGAGTAGCCCGTCTGAGCTCTCGAAGCACATTGTCCTCCGGCTGCGTTCGGGCGCATCAGTGGGTTCTAGAATAAAGGCGAATGACGTGACGACGGCATTCGCATTTTTTAAGAGACGTAGGGCACAGCAAAATGTCATCTTACTCGAATTTGGAGTAGCCCAACTGGGGAAGTACCTCCGCCTTGCAGAAGACCACAGCCGTAATAACATTATTTACTATACAAGTATTTAGTGTTGTGTTCCTGGAGGTGAGCAAGGTTGCCAGAGCTCCCGAGGATGCACTGTGTTGAGAGCGAGCGACCTAAATGTGTTCCTTCTGCTGTCAACACAGTGCATCCTGAAATCTTATAAAGGGTCGGCAACGCGCACGTGACTCCTTTGGAGTTGCGGGCGTCTATAGGCTGCGGTGGCCGCTTACCATCAGGTGGACCGTACGCTAGTTTGCCACAAGCGTTGTATTAAAAAAAATCGAAAGCATTTCACGTCATGTAGTAACTTACATTTGATCTGTGGTTTAGAGTGAGGGGTTATGTATTTATTTATATGTTACAACTAGTATTAAATCTCTGCTGTTATTGTATTTGTAAAGGATCTGTTATTGTTTTCCTTTTGTTGATTAACCTCATTAATATTACTTTTTTTTTTCTTCTTTATACATTTTGCACCTTTAAACTTACACTTCAATTGTATTTTAGGTACCCTTTGAGCAAATTTTGTTGTTATTTCATTAGTGGAAACTGTTTTGGCTCATGTATCAGTTCATAAATTTTTATATTATGTATAATTTTAAGCTGTTTGTTTCCCAATAAAAAAATAAAAAAATGTTTACTTACGCCTTTATCTCGTTCTTCTTTGCCGCAGCGCAGCCTTCTTTCAACTGCGCCCGCGCGCCCCTGTTATAAATAATACTATAATGACAAGGAATTACCGTGTTTCGCTGCCACACTACATGCTAGACATTCCTGTTCTTATACTGGTTCATTATCCAAGGCCTGAACCTACTTACTGCATTATAATTCAATGGGATTAAACTGGAGTTTGTATTGCGGTTGCTTCGATGTAAATGCGTATCTGAATGCGGTTGACGCTAGTATAAATGTTTAGGTTAAAATGTAAAATTTTACAGGTTGTGTAAAAAATATGATTTCACAGCACTGTAGTAGGAAGTATAGTATAGTATAGTATAGTAGCCTTTATTTCATGCAAATTGTGAATATAAATAAATACAGTTCATTCTTAATAACTAGTTCTTATTTCGCATGCCGCCCCTGCAGAAAAGGCCTCCCCCAACTCCTGCCAATTCCTTCTACTCCGTGCCGTTCTCCACCAGTACTTGTCAAAGCTCGCGAGCTCGTCTCTCCATCTGAGATTGGGTCTTCCCCGCTTTCTTGTTTTGTCTCTAGGTATCCATTCAGTAGTAAGTTTGGTCCATCGGTCATCTGTCAATCGCCATATATGGCCCGCCCAGCCCCACTTGTTCTTCACAGATCACAGATATGACATCTCTTACTCCAGTCTGTTCTCTAATATCTTCATTTCTGATTCTGTCCTTTAGTTTGATTTTTAGCATTGAGCGTTCCATTGCTCTTTGACAAACTCTCAGTTTTTCTATGTGTTTTTAGTAGGAAGTACCTACCTATAATAATTATAATATATACTAAAACTAGCGACCCGCCCCGGCTTCGCACGGGTGCACTATTTAATGGATGTTATTATACATATAAACCTTCCTCTTCAATCACTATCTATTAAAAAAAACCGCATCAAAATCCGTTGCGTAGTTTTAAAGATTTCAGCATACATACGGATATTAGGGATATAGGGACAAAGAAAGCGACTTTGTTTTATACTATGTAGTGATTACTTGCATGCATAATAGACGTTTTACATGTCCACTGGTCAGAGTATATTAACGGAGATTATCGTAATCTTACATGAAGAGATATTATACTTATTTAAATCAGGCGTTTCTTAGCGGGATTCCATGTTGAATATCTGGAAAAATCCACTGCACAAACATGCAAACAGAAGATTACGTTACAAAGGAATTATAAGTGATTAGGTACGCGTCATGTAATGACCACGGTAAAACCTACACTGGTACGGTTTTCACATGGATAACATAAAACTACGACTAACCTTTTGAGCGTTAAGCATCAGACACAAATGAGTCAAATGACGCATAACACCATCACATTGTTCAACGCGATACTAAACCTTACGCAATAGTACATAGATCACTATTGCTTTGGCCAGGCAGTCGGGTAGACGTTGTTGGCGTCCATGGCATGATTTCCCGATGACGTGATTTGCCGTCTGTGGCGGTCAAAGGGCTAAGCAGTCAAATATTGAAAATATTTCATCTAGTGTTGTTGTTCCCATTTCATAATCTACATTCTAAAACCACGACCATACATTCGATCAATAAAGACTTATGTCGCTATTATTTTTACTAGTGTTCCAAGTTTTTATGTTACTGAGCCTCCAGCTTACAGTTTTATTTAGAAATCCGAGCACAATCTCCGATTGTGCGCTAAGCTCAAATTTCAAGACGTTGGAGCTCAAATTACCACACAAGTGGTATTTATTGGCGCAACATACTATATAGACCTTATCCGTATGTGTGTAAGGAGTAATATGCAAATGGCATTGTTTACTGTACATCGCTGAACAATGTCCGTATAGCACGCGTCGTTAATTACATACAAACATGACGTGGTTCGTTATGACGACATTAGTGGTCGGGAGTTGGTCTTAGGAATTTATAGTCATTTCAGATAATTGAAACCGCCAGACCTTCCGAGTATGCGCTGTGTTAAGAGAGACAGACTAAAATATGTATCTAGCTCAATACAATAAGTCAGAAAGTTAATAAAGAGTTGGCAATGTGATTTTGAATCTTCTAGAGTCGCAACTGTGTTTGTGTTTATAACTGGTTTGTAAGGGCTGGATTAACTAACTTACGATTACAGAGCAATTAATGTTGGCCCGCGTGGTGTCGGGTTAGAATTGCACCACCCCATATCATCCGGTGGGTGTCGTAAGAGGCGACTAACGGAGAATATCCAGGGAACGGACAGCAGCGTTCCCTGAAAGTCACACCTATGATTACTGCGATCCCCAACCCGCCTGCCAAGCGTGGGGATTATGGCAAAACCCCCCCATTGGGGGAGGCCTATATCCAGCAGTGGATGTCTTCCGGCTGAATGATGATGATGATGGCATCAGCAGCTGTCATTTTATAGAAACTTTTTCCTTTTAATTTGATATTAACGAACACTGTAAGGATTAAAGGCGGTTTGGTACAGTCAATTGGCCTCATAAAGTAGCTGAACGCTTTGGGACTTTATCGATTCCAACCGTTTGACAATTCAGTATGGTAGTCTAAACATGACATTAAAGCGAGACGGTACGAAGGTGCCAATTCTACACTGTTCGTCCGATTTCCCGTTTGTCTAGTCGGCCTTTGTTTGTCCATTTCTTAGTTCGTCAATATAAAAATAAAAAAATAAATAAAAATAAAAATAAATTTATTGTCGCCAGAAAGAAGTTACACAAAATAAAAGCAACAAATAACAGAAACAGAAATTAATAATTGAGGTAGGTACATTAAAATAAATTGAAAGTAATAGCGACAATAGGCTCGGGCTCAGCATAATTATGCTGCGAGCCTGGACGGCTGGACAGCGCTGTTTTTCAGCCCGCACCTACTTCACAGCTCAAGAATATATGTGTAATAGCTAGTTATGGGAAACATTCGCTTGAGTATTCTAATATCATGGTTCGTCAATTGTTCCGTTCGTCTAATTCCCATTTCGTCGATTGCCTAGTTCGTTTGCTAATGCCCTTATATTGCCGGCCATGCAACCCACACTAAGCCGATGATGATGATAAACATTACGCAATATTTTTGATCTCCACCTCCCAGCCTAAGCTGATTGTCGGCGCTTCTGTTCTGCAGAAAGGACCATTGTCCAGGAGAGCACACGCTTGTGCGCAATACTCTGAACACCACAACAACCTGCTAATCAGAAATGACCTGTTTAAAAGTACTCGACTGCAATGAGATGTAACCACTTCTGAACCTTATTACAACGATATAAGGTAATAAAGTGGATACATCTCTTTGTTGTTCACTGTACAGGGCTTTTTAAATTAGGACGGCAATTCAAGATTTATCGTATCTGTAAATTTACAAACATTTGTCGGCAATGTTCGTTGCAAACAGTAAATCATCATATTTTGTATTAATAGTAAATTATTGACGTACTTAAGTAATTAAGAGTCCATGTTGCTGTTGTTGATATTTATAATCTCATTGCTGAAATGTACTTGAAATAATTTAATGATAATTTTACTAAGCTGGTCTTTTTTGACGACGGTGGCAAGCAAGCTTACGGCCTGCCAGATGGTAAATAAAAATAATAAAATAAAATAATTCTTTATTTAGGCAATAATCCCATCACAATTACAATTACAATGACAATTACAGAAACATAAATTATTAGAGAAATTGCAGAAATTTAAATTGCTTAAGTCTAACAAGTACACTACGTCGTCCGGTCCTTTATATATTTGGAATGGAGGATACAATATCCAAGTAACAGCTGGTGAATATATAGCGGTAGTGGTAATCAAGGGATTGTGTTGACAGTTAGCGCTCATTCCTAACCCAGCACATCTTCGGGAGCATCGGCAACTTTACTTTACCACCAAGAACACAGAACCTCATACCTAAAAACCAGCCGTGTGGGAGTCGGAGATGCACATTAAGGGTTCCAAACCAACCGCAAAATTAAGTTGGTTTTAATAGGAAAATTAGGTAAATTTTCAAATAAATGTATAAAGGGTGTCCCACGGCTATGCCACATGGAGGGAAAGTACCTTGAATATTGTAGATGGAACATTTTACTGAAAGAAGACATTATTTTAATTTTAAAAACAATTTAATCTGCATTCACAGATATTTAAATAATAATTAAACCGCGACCGCTTTAGCCTAGTTGGTAGTGACCCTGCCTTCGAAGCTGGAGGTCCCGGGTTCGAATCCCGGTCAGGGCATGTATTTGTGTGATGAACACGAATATTTGTTCTTGAGTCTTGGATGTTTTCTATGTATTTAAGTATCTATTTATCTATATAAGTATGTATATCGTCACTTGGTACCCATAGTACAAGTTTGCTTAGGGCTAGGTTGATTTGTGTAAGATTGTCCAAAGATATTTATTTATTTATTTATTTTAAACTGTGAACCGGGAATCGAACCCGTTACACAAGAAAAATAATTACCCTGTAGCTTTATCCATACCAATCGAAAGCTTCATTATATGGATTATTTTTTGCTGAATAACATAGTATCAGAAATAAAAGGAAGACCATGAATTTTAACATTTTTAATACAAAATTAATCAACTTATCACGTGTAACGGGTTCGATTCCCGGTTCAACCATAAAAATATTTAAATATCTGTGAATGCAGTTTTCAATGTTTTTTAAATTCAAATAATGTCTTCATTCAGTAAAATGCTCGGCAACGCGTACGTGACTCCTTTGGAGTTGCGGGAGTCTATAGGCTACGGTGGCCGCTTACCATCAGGTGGACCGTAAGCTTGTTTGCCACCGACGTTGTATAAAATAAAATAAAATTATGAGTGAGATGGCATTCCGCAGTACTCTACCTCTCTACAAAAAAGGTTTTAAGTCATGAAAAGGTCTCTTTTCCCATTTACTTAGGGTCTTTCAATAAATTGTTTACAACAATTTATTTCATATCAATCATAGAGCTTATCTTGAAAATGATTAACATAGCACATAATTGGATTGGATATCTTATAGCAAGAATCTAAAATAAAAAGAAATATCGAATACAAGTTTTAATACTCATATTGGAATTGTGAAAAAGCTAATTCGTAAATAATTAGAAATAATTCTGTCACAACGCAAAACTAGCAAATTACTAAGTCGTAATTAGTCGTTATTAACCATAATGCCTCCAATACGCGTGTATTATTGACGCCATCTAGCCTCGATAGGTGCCAACTAAGCCTTATTCAATACGTGTAATGATACGCGCTTAATTATATAGTTATTGGGTGCTATGAAAGGCATTATTGGCATTAGGAATAGATTACAATATAGCTACAGGCTTGCTACCAATAATACCACTGTAATTTTGGAATATCGAAGTCAATTGCAAAGCTGTGTTTTAATCCTCGTTGAACACTCACCAGATGCGTTTATAAGCTAGATATGTCATTATTTTTCGAATTTTTCTACAAAAATATGAGCCACTAACGCAGTACAGACAAAAAAAGAAAGCAAAATATTAAGACGGTTACATGATGTTAATAATTTAAACTTAAGTAAACATTTATCTTAAATTAAACATAAAGAAGTAGGAGTAGATACGTCCCAAAGGGCCAAAGTAACCTTTATATTCTTTATTATGGGGCAAATAAACTTCTCGATTCGATTACTTTACCTTGGTAGATACTTCACCTGACCTATCCTAGCCTAGCCAAGCCTCGTAGTTGCTTTGTAGTAAATAAAATTAGTAATAAACACACTAATACTAAAATTTTCTCACTTCTTAAGACTTCTTAGTATCTATTGTCTGCTATCCCTATTATACTCGCAAAGACGCAATTTTAAACAATAAATCTATGACAATTTCTGTTTTATACTCAGTGCTCGGCAGGGCTATAAGTGAAATTGTCTCAGCCTCAGTAAATCGAAATGAAAGCTGCCAGTAAAAACAAAACACTACCAAGAATGTCGTATTAAAGTAAGGGGGTCTACTAATAACATCCGAAGATCGACGGTCGTAGTCTCTGTCTCTCGAATATTATAAGTGTGATCGAGACGAAACTATTCGAAAATCGAAGTTCCGTTTTCGTTGTTATAACCGGTGTCAAACGCTCACGACCGTCAATATAGTGCCAAACAACCGTTTAACCTTTATACAATATGTCTTTGTCTGCATGATTGTAACTGAAGGTCTATTTCTCTGACGCTTGCAATCCCAATTACATTTGAATCTGTTTCGTGTACACGAAAGTGTCATAACTAGCCCGCACTACCAACGTGTCATAACTAGACCGCGGATTATTCTTTAATTGGGTGTAAAAGATATTACTGCTCAGAACTGTGGCTAAATTTAAACCTATATACCTATATGGCTTTATAGGCCGGACCCCATAAAGCGATAGGAGTGCGCGGTTGAAGAGTCATCATCAAAACTTAAGAGCTTCGCTCTTGTCGGTGGAGTAACCGCCACTCTTCTCTATTCACTGCCAGTTTCTTGACTTCCCCATACGACTCGGCAACTTCCTCCCTCACTTGGTTAAAGTAAGTCAGTTTAGGTCTTCCTCTTCCTCTTCTGCCTTGCTGGTTGAAGAGTAGCCTGCGGAAAATCCAGGGGAAAACCTCCGACACGACCACGCGGATGGTTTTGAATACTGGAATACTCTAAGAGCTTGCGCTCCTGTGAGATTAGTTGAGCGTTTTCAACCGAATCTGAGGTGTGAGTGGAATCGAGCTACTTGGAGTTTTGTCGCTGGTTCACTAAATCTAGCCTAGCTGAGAAGAGTCCAGTAAGAAACTCAGCTAGGGCCGACCCGAGTTGGACTGACTCTATCCGGTAATCAAGTGGAGTATCGATGGATAGGCCTTTCAAAATTATATGGAGGTATCTAATAGTAGATTGTATGACAAGGGTCTAAAATGAGCCATATTACCACGAGATAGTTATTTTCCCGAACGAAGTGAGGGAAAATAGTTCGAGGGGTAATATGGCTTTTAGACCAGAGTTATACACTCTACTTTTCACTTCGATTGCGAGAAAATAAATAAACAAAGGTTAACCCACCCAAAATTAACAATAAATTCCACGGCGAAGATATATACCTTTGCAGCATGTTTTTTTTTCTATACTCCTTTGACACACAAAACATAGACAATGCGGTTCGCGCGCAACATTAACGCGCGAAAAAAGCTAAACTGACCTTCCATTGAGCGCATCAAAGTGTTGCTGGAACGATTTAACCACTTTTTTAATTATTGTGAAATAGGGATTACTACAAACTTAATCTTTAGACTCTTTAGAAAAAATAATTATGTTTCCAGATTGGTCGATTTTAGTAAAGCTGTATTCTGGTTGGTTAATACCCAATACCAAATATTTTTTTAAGAGTTAAATTGGTGTTCTGTGATTGGTGGATTTAATAGGTGAAGTATTTTTATTGGTCAAATTCAAATGTTTTGTAAATCATAAATATGTATTCATATTTTCCCTAGGGGTTAAATGTACTACTTTAGCCCCGCTTGACAAGTCTAATATGACACACTTTTCGAGCATGAGAAGTGAAAAAAACTTTTCCATTTAAGTCAACCGTTAGTGAGATATTAGCTGTCAAAGTCATAAAAAGTGTGTGTCCCCCTCTAATTTCCAAACTATAAAATTCTGTAAAAAATTGAGATGGTGTGCATTAATAAATTCTTTTAAAGATTTTTGGTTTGAACAAGATAAGTTTTACGGTTTTTGAGTTTTCGCTTAAAAGCTGTTTTGTCCAAACAATCACGGTTGTTCCCTATGAAGATATTATTTTTTTAGATTACATGTATTGGATAGTGGTGTTAAATGTGAAATCGTCGGTGTTGGTACGGAGTCCTTCATTGTGTCCGATACGCACTTGGCTGGTTTAATTTTTAATTAGAGGTTACAAGGGTAAACCTACAGTAATGCAGCCTTCTTGTAGGATAGACATTTTCATGTTACGCCTTCGGTGCAGAACCCTTAATACTAGCAAGTGTCGCAGAAAGTGCATTGTGATCGCCCCGTTATGATATAGCGGCAAAGAATAAGGGAATACTGAGGTTTTGTGTAGAATCTCAAAGATACTGCTAAAGGCAGAGATTTGTAGAACATATTTTGTTTTTTTTAGAAACGGTTGATGAATTTGGAACTGGGTAGCGATTGCACTTATAGCTCAGTTGGCTAGAGCGACTGGCCGCGAGTGCCGGGAGGTGGCAGGTTCGAATCCTGCTCGGTGCCTAAATTTTTCAATTTTTCCTTCATTCTAAATTTGACTTGTAGAACAATCTCCAGCCAGGCGTCAGCCTCCCTTAAGACGTTTGTATAAATGAAGGAATGATTGAGGAATTTCGATCAGGGTGGCAGTTGCACCTATACCTCAGTTGGCTAGAGCGACTGGCCGCGAGTGCCGGGGGGTCGCATGTTCAAATCCTGCTCGGTGCCTATAAATTTTTCAATTTTTCCTTTATTACTAAAACATTTTTTATTCATCACTAAGCCTGAAGGAGGATGATGAATTAAAGTAAGGTTATGTTGAGAATAGAAACCTGGATTTATCTCTAGCTGTCAATACCACGAATCTGGTATCAAAAATGATAAGCACTGCGCTTGCGATTGTTCTGAATTTCTGTAGTGAGAATCGTCCGTAACCTAAGATACCATCAGGCAGGCCTGTCGAACTTAACGGTACTAAACTTGAAACCATAATTAGATTCCAAAACTACCCATGTGTTGCCATTAAAATGAAATAGTGTTACAACGGTAAATTTTCACTTGTCTAAAAGACGTAAGTACGTAGTTAATTCATTTATTTATAATTGCAAAGATAAAACTACAATGGCAATAACATGTGTCACTCTGACATTCGGCCATCTTGATAGATTTTTTGGAATCTAATTATGATTTATGGTTTCAAGTTTAGTATCTCCCAACCACCTCTATTAATATTTACTCTATGTCAGGTATTATGGAGCTATGCAATTTGTGCAGCTTTGCATGTTAGTCTGGTAACGGTGCCGCCGTCGGAGATACCGTTTATAAGGGAATTGGACTTATGTTTTATGGATATTTAGTTTCAATAGCTATATTTAATAGCTTTCTTCGTGGGTAAAGGCATGTAGGTCAGCACGTAAGGGAATTCCTTTCGTGAAATCGCTGAGGTTTTGTGTAAAATGTATGTTAATGTTTCATTATTCAATTTAAGAATACAAAATTGTGATTCAGAATTTCAGTAATCTGATTGGTCTGTAGCAATAACGCCTACATAATATTATTCTAGGAAAGAGACAGACGTCCAATTTTACATACCAAATATGGTAATTAAGAAAGCCTGAATAATTTGCTTCTTCAAGGCCTTGTCTTCGACTTGGTATTTATGTTTTATAGAGATAACGCACTATAATATCATTTAGTAGATATTTGTTATGCTACTGCGATTATGTTTCATTCAATTCACATTTCAAATTACATTTAATATGAGCAGCCTACTCCTAATTGTCAATTGTCTCGATTATATCGATTCAAGTTACTCGTACCATCGGTAGTTACTTTATTGTCATTTGTTTTTATACCCGCTTCCGTCGAGTTACTGAGAAGAGATGTGTTTGGTATAGTATCGAATGCTTGACGCAATCGATACGTTGTAAATTACAACATTACAACTTGTAATGCTATGCACAGCTGTGGCTGCTTTGGTATGTGGTTATGTACCTGATGATATGACTATGGTAGTTTTTTATACCATGCAACTTTTTAGATGTTTTACTGTCCTTACTTTTTTAATTTACTTAGTCAAACGATGTGTAAACAGAATAAGTACAGAAACTTCACTTCCTAACAAAAACGGCGTTTAGGCATAAAAACGTGCCTATTCTGTGCGTCTCTGTCTATCGTATAACTTGTATTCATTCACACGCCGCTCGTGTAGCGCTGGGGCTGTCACGCCAAAAATACATCGATGAAGGAAAAAAATGACGGGAGGCCAGAGGTCGCTCGATTACAGTGAACCCAATATTAATTAAGTACCTACCTACGTGTTACTTCACATGTATATCAGTGTCATTATGAATAACGCCACAAATAAAACAAAACCACCACAATTCTCTTGAGCGCTTGAAATTTTAATTCGTAAGTAAGATTAATTAATAAAGTATGTGTTTTATTAGAATACTCGTTTTAAACTTCCGTAGCTATTTTTATAGAAAATTGTTTCAAATGTAATATACAGCTTTGCTTTGGCAATAAGTCCGCCATTTGTACACTGTATTTTTGTGCAATAAAGTTTAAATTAATAAAATAAATGGCTCAAAACATTACATTATCGCCGGAAAACGGCGGCGGCGGAACTTGAGACGACGTGCATGTGCTCGCTCACGCAGCGACGGCCCTCGACTGACTGGCGACCCCGGGGCGCGCGAGCGTTAGGTATCTATAGCTTCGCGCGCCGCCCATTGCAATCCCCCTGGTGTAAAGTCTAAGGTGGTTTTTCGTGATTATTCTTTCATTTAAAAAGTTTTCAAAAACATTTTTACCATTTTCTAGCCTGTTGCATTTGTGAAAATCTGAATACGGTAAGAAATCTTCCTGAATTACCCATATAAAAGTCACTATTTACCTACATAGCAGCTACATAAAAGCCTTTGACGCTGAGTAGGTACTTCTTAACGGCGATGTAAACATTACCTCCGATACACAAAAAGATAACTAAAAATGGCTGTATGTTTTCCTTATCAACAGAGCCGGAGGACTAATAGTGGTCAAAGGTACTAACAATACGCGTGTAATGTACGCTTTACCGCGCGTGTTTTCTGAAGGGTAATGGACTACTTTGGCTGATTGCACGGAACTAGTTTAATCATAATGGGCGATTCAGTTTAATGCCTTCATTGCACAAACGCACACCTGAGGCTCCTGGTGGTCCTAACATGCCGTATGTGATAAATATCGGCCATTGGAAAGGTACGCCGTGAATATTGGTTTTCGCGACAATCTATCGTTTATCGTTGAGGGTACATTCGACACGCCTCAGTAATTTAAATAGAACGATTTCAACGGACAAACGTAGATTGTTTACTACTACGGTGATAAATAAGTATACGGCTGATGGTAAGCAGACACCATAGTCTAGGGACACTTACGAGCCTAGAAAATTAATTATTACGAAATTATGTTACCAATATCCTTAACAAACACGGAAAAAAATAAGTTAATTTTCAGATGGTCACAGTCAGTTTACATTATTTAGCGAGTCAAAATGTGTCATTAGAAAGATTTACCATTTTTTTTATCTGTATCTTTACAGTCCCAGAATAATGCTACTGCTCAATGTTGTAGAAATTAACGACAGCTTTCGAGTATCTCGATGCGACATCAGATATCGAAAGAGCACAAATTTCACGCAAACTAAAATCACACAATTTCCATCTCGTTCACTCGTTTGATTAAGAAGAAAGACAGTACATGTAGAAAGAGCTCGTTTAAACTGTGTTTGTTCGATAGCGAATCGGCTTGAGCCATAAAGAATTTTATTAACGTTGGCGCGAAAGAAAGCTGCATAAAATTGATTGGATCAAAAATTTCAACGCTAATGCCGGCATTAAGGATGAAAGGAATTCTATTGAATATATTCAATGAATGTAATTGAATGTCTTTGAAAATATAGCAATGTGAAGAAAATAACATCAATCAATTCAACACGAATTGTTGAAGTTCTTCTATTAGGTATCTATAATTTATTAAAGTCGTAAATTGATAATTTTATGATCGCAACTTCGTTATGACATTATGTCAGTGATTGTATTTTAACGTGGAGGTAAGATGACACTTTTTTAAGTTCGCCTTTGTACTCTAATTTTATGTGACATGTATATTGTTAAAACCTATTATTGTGTACAAAAAAGTGCTTACATTCATACATACATTAATCTCAGATAAAGGTCATTCCAATTTGGTAAACTCAGGTCTGAGAAAAAATCGAAACCTTGTCACTTTCCGCACCCTCCACTCATTCGGCCCGCAGAAACATTCCGAACTACATTTGAAACAAAAAGCCATCAGGCTACATTATGTCTTATCTGACAGCCCACATGATACGGTATTAATTAAGCGCGGTCCATGAATTACCATGAGGTTAATAGTCACCAATGAGCTTGGAGTAATTATGTAGATGAAGCTGCGCGGGAGTGGGGCAGCGCGGCCGGCGACCGGCGCGAGTTGATCGTTACAGATGGGGAAATAGGTATAAAACAACGTTACGTGTCGTCAAGTGTAATTTTAGAAGTACGGTAAACATCGTAGTGCTTGATATTGCCTCAATACTGCCCAATACTGATGCAAAACAACCAATTTCATTGATTAACATTGATAATAGAGGTGAATGATATATGTCAAGTATTGGGACCATTAAGATTCTTGACTAATTCCCTCGGACCACATTGTAGATATTGTAAAGAAAAAAGAAAGTCCAGATCAAAGAATCTGCCAGGAAACTACTATAAAACAGAACTTTTATGAAAGAAATCAGTTCTTCTTCAATGGAGTTCCCCTGGATTTTCCCCAGGCTACTCTCCAACCATACACTCCTATAGCTTTATTGGGCCCGGCCTTATAAAGCCACAGTCAGTATATATTTATCTATATATATATATATAAGTATGTATATCGTCGCCTAGTACCCATAGTACAAGTATTTGTCCACAAATATTTATTTATTTATCTACCTACTATTCAGGGTACAGTGTCAGTCAGGGCAGGAGTGTGAGTGAACTGGTACCCTGTCTGCAATAAGCACTATTTGCTCTTTCGTTTGAGTTTTTTCTGCACCCTCCTGGGTGCCAAGTGACTCCGCCTGCGTGGAGTGTGTAGGGCGCTGTAGCGGGTCTTGTCACCGCTTTGCGTGACGGGCTTCTGCCCATCATTAGGGATGTTGACACTAAGTAAGAAACTCAACTAGTTCAAATTTTCTCGAAAAAGGATCAAATTCTCAACCAAATAGCGAAAAAAGTAACTCAAAAGAATAAATAATTACAAGTCATCAAAGTTTTAAGTGGGGGCATGTTCTATCCCTTTTTCGCAAAACGCACCTCTGTATGGGACGATCTTCATTTACTATGGCGCTTTAAGTCAGTGACGTCACTGATTTGTAGCGCTTTCTCACTCTTATTAACAACATTCTAACGGTTGTAGCTTCGTTATTTTTTGAGATATTTTAATGGGATTTTCACCATTTGGCATAGTTTTATGTCTTCTTTTTTTTGGATAATTTATTAATATACAACAAAAAACGAGCAAAAAACAAACAACACAATAATATAAAACATTATAAATAAAAAAATTGCCCTAAGTCTTCGGTGCTCGGTAGGGTTCCCAGAAGGCTGGCCGCATTTCCACCCTGGATAGCTATGCTAATCCGCTGGGCGAAATAGTGGCCAACCCTCTGGTCACCGGAAGCCTCTATAAGGCGCCTTGAAATGTCCTTATAGAGGCGCCGAGCACTTGGATAATAATTTGGATACCAATAAATTTTGAGTCAACATCCCTTTTGGGGGACGGCGGATGCTGCTGGCGAGACCCCGGCCTGGAGATTTGTGTCCATTCTCGTCAATGTTGTTCTATGACACCGCCCGCGCGGTAGGCGTGCCTTTCGGTTCGCGCATCGCTCGCGTGCCCGCGCCCGCCACCCAAGCGCGCTACCGACACTCTTCCGACCAATTTGTGCCCAAATACCTCTTAAACGCACATTCACTCTTGAGTACGGCTCTTTAGAACACATTTAGCTGTGAGATCTCACTTGTTTCACAACCTCTTGTTTGACTTGTTTTGACATTGGTATGTACTCCTTGCACTGTGTATACTATACATACACTGGAATATAGGTATTGCGTTTGCGTTGTACTCACACGAAAGGCCCGATCTTTTAACCCTTAAATGCATGAATTCTTTCTTTTTCCATAAATACTCAATATTTGGTCATTTAAGGTGTACTAAAAACGAGAATAATAATTTAAAAAATCTATAGTAAGTTTTGTTACAAAATTTGTATACATAAAATTTGGGGGAGGCCTCTTCGCTTGATATGATGATGATGATAAAAAATGATATTTTTTCATACATTATCAAAATGTACAAATATTGCTTATTTAAATGTTATATATTTAACTAGACTTAGTACTCATACAATATTTAAAATTTGTAAAAATGAATTCCAGGATGAAAATAATGACTTTCACCACAATAAGGCCGCCAAACCACCGATCAGAAAAACCTCATTTTTCAAGTCCATAAAAATTGACGGCGGATTTTTGAAATTACCGGCTATTCGTTTATAAACCAATGTAATATTTTTTTGTATAGAACCGTTAATATTCTAAGAATGAATATGAAAATATATTAAATGTCCCTGTGAAATCAGTCTCAATTTTATTTATATTTGTGTTTGTCATAAATATTCTTACTTAAACAAATCTAAAATTCTTTGTTATGTAGGCTGCATCTTACAGTATGCATTTAACGGTGAAACACACTGCTTATACGCTTGCAGAGTTGCTCCTAGAGTGAGACTATCGATTTGCTAGATTCTTTAAAATAATTGTGACGTTGGCAAACAAGCTTACGGGCTGCCTGAGCAGTCACCAGAATTATTTTTATTGAGGTTTCGTTGTGTTTGACAATTAGAGACAAATACAGGTCCCTCGCACTCATAATCGGCGCGTGTTGTTCAAACTCAACCAGATCATACCTAAATAAATACATAGATAATTGGGACTGTCAATATAAACTTCCGTCATGCTCATTATGCCAATTACTTAACATTAAATAATACCGTTTCCGTTAAATTGAAAATTTGGTCCAGAATTTGAAATTCGATTAGTCGGAGCGTGTGTTCCAAACCGACTCAAATTGTATATTGTTTGTTTATTAATAAATGCCCATTCACACTTAAATTAATTCTTCACGGTAAATTCGAGATGAAACGTGGGCAACAATCTATCTTTTTATGGGTTCACACGATTCTGAATCTTATTGACTCGGCTTTATAGTAGAACATGGTAAGTTTTTTGTTTTATCGTAGGTATGGTCGGATGAGAATTGGTCAATAAAGGCGGTTTCTGTTTTAATAAGAAATTTAGTGATCCTTTATGCTCTAATAGAGCCTTGGATGGGGTGTGAACGCGTTTTTGTTGTTTACTATTTCGCTTGTGTTTGATTTCAATTAGCAATGGATGTTTGTAGCCACAAGCGAGTTTCTAATACGCGTTTAAAAAAACTAGCAGGTGGCGATTCTCACAGAAATATTTGACAAGTCAACAATTTGGATATATTATTAGGAAGGATGTTTATTTTAATAATAACCAGTTCCTTATCGTGACATTTGTATTTAATACTAGTTTGTAATAATTATGTAGATGTGTCATAACTACATACCTATGTAATTAATAAATGTCACATGTTTCGAATAGCTATAGTGATGGGGACTTGGGGGGGCATCTTCTTTTTATAGTTTAGTTATAGGTTTAGTTAGTTTAATTAGGTTAGTGATATATTATTTAACTTTATATTTTAATTGTGTTTTTTTGTTTGTTTCAAGTTTTAGTTTTTATTAAATAATGTCTCAACATTATGTTAAATTCAAACAATATTACAAGATATTAACTATTACAAATTCGAAATGATAAAGTGTCTGTCCGAAACCCTTCTATTAAAAAACAAAACGAAAACCGGCCAAGTGCGTGTCGGACCCCGCACAATGAAGGGTTCCGTGCCAACACCTACTAGTCTACATTTAAAACCACTATCCAATAATAATATAAGTCAAAAAAGTCGTATCCTCATAGGGAACTCACGTCACTTACGACCTTTTGTTTGGGCAAGACAGTTTTTAAGCGAAAACTCATATAAATAATAATCTTTAATGTTAAGATTAGTAGTTGAACATGAATTCTAATGTAATATATAATATATGTAATAAACAGTTTAAATTTAATTTTAATTTTAGTTTTTTATGTTTTTTATATTTTTACTAACTTAGTTTAACATAATTTTTAATTTTTGTCCGTTGTTACTAACACCTATGGAGTCCTGTGCTTCGAAATCAAGAATTTATTATTATTATTATTTATAAGTTTCTGGAGCGCAAGCTTAAAATTTAAACGGGTAACAAGGAAATACTTGTCGATGAGGAGTGATCTTCAAGACTGGTATTGTCCATTGTTGTAGCTTAGTAAATAAACAGTTCTTAGTTTCATGACCAGTTTTCTACTACAAAAAAATCTATGCTATTTATTGAATTAGTGTACAAAAACAGGATTTCGAAATAGTACCTGAACCTAATAAAAGGAATTTATAGGTAAAAATACATAAATATTAACATATTGCTGTAAAAGGTGGGTAACACAGTGGTAAAAACCATTTGTTCATACAAATAGTGAGACATCCAAAGACCACTGAGTTACTTGATTTACGGATATTAGCTGTGGTTCGTTAATTACCAAAACTATCGGAAGTGATACTGCAATTAAACCTCTTTCTAAATAACAATACAAAAATATGAAGTGACAGCCAAGTATTCCAAAAACTGCATTTTAAAAAAAGTGTCTGAAAATTATGTACATGAAAAAGTAGAATGGCCGTATGACTAACCATGGTGCTAGAGCAATACATAACAAAAAACATGGAATAGCTACAAATTGTCTTTAATAACCTGTTGCGTAAAGCAAGCTTGATGAAATGACCCAAAACCATTCAGGCTGGCGTCTCGCGACTCAAAAGACGTCTCCAAACGTGGGCCAGAGTATCGCCTTTGTCGGCTTGAACACCGACGAATTAAAAAAGATCCTAAGTCCGTTTGTACTAGTATTAACATTGGACGTTTTAGTTTAAACCGGCTCAAAACGGCGCAGGTTGTAATTTGATAAAGTCGCTCCGCCTACGACACGGACCTTTTCTTTGAGGGTGCCCACGCAACCTTTAATCTAGCCGTGGAGGTCTGAAGGGTAAATACATGCTGAGGTTGATCCATCAGTTTGGCAGTAATGATCGGATAATGCCAATGAGGTTTTGGAAATTTACCTTTTCTAAAACAGCCTTCCGATAACTGCCAATTAAATAGCGAGTTAGAATATGGGCCAAGTCTGCGATTGTGTTTGTTATATCTACAGGTTTTGCTCAATGCTGTTGGGTGCTGTAATTCAAAGATTTAAGAATAAAGATAGGTCTAACTGTAATTTTTACTAACTAAAATTATAATTAAGATTTACCTTACGTATCTATGCTCAAAAACGTAATCTGCCTCTTCTTTACGTTTTGGAGTTTAAAAACATCATACCTTAACGTCATCAGCTTTCAATTATCATTTCAAATTAGCTTGACACAAAAGGGAGAATGAAATATGATAAGGAGTGAAATAGTTCTTAAAAAAGGGCATGTTTTTATAAGAATATATGTCACACTCATAGCCCAAATCGTCCAAAAATTATACAGGTTTAATCCTGGCAGAATAGACCCCCAGTTTAAAAAGTTACATTACTGTCATTATGTAGCCCAGTTTTTGAGGGCCAAGAATGCCGGGTTAGGTAAATTAAATGTCGTTTTAGTCAAGGGTATTCTGCCGATAGATTCCGGACTGTTCGTTTGTTGTTTTTATCTTCAGTAATTTGGAAGCCATCGGATTATCGTGCCTTTTGTTGGAATGATATAAAAAGGATATCACGTTATCTGTTACGTACAACTTTGAATGCGAGCGACGTAAAAATGTAATAATAACCTATCAAAGAATTGAATTATTAATGGCAGTTTATACTTATAGACCTATATATTGTACGAAAAATTATAAGCACAATAAAGTACCTAATGTCAGCGAGATAGATCGAGACTAGTCGCCATTTTAGAATAATTTCTTTATTAACACGGTTTATACGATAAAAATTGAGAATGATTCACGAAAATCTATTTAAAATATACATTTTATATTGAACTAAGCATCCGAATATTAAATAATGTAATTCATTACATCTTATTGTTAGATTAAATTCCAAATAAATTAAATCGCAGGGACCTTTTTAGACAGGCACCTAAATACCCTAAATACGGGGTAAATTTCTTGTTTATGTTAATCTAATTTAAAATTCAGAACGGTTTCGTGTGACACATACTGAAAAAGAATTAGTAAGCTAAATAATACTATTTGTTGTACGTTTTAACATAAGAATGACCGAATAAATTTACCCGTATTCGGTTTAGCCCTTATCTTTATTTATTTTTCACGAGAATGCTAATCAGCCCCTAATCGTTATACAAACTGGAGATATCTTGAAAGGCCTTGTTTATAAAAAAAAGGATCTAAATAAAGCGGAATCATTAGCAAATCACCACAGAGCAGGTAAAGAAACCGCCCGAAAATTAGTATCATTAAATTAATTATAGAGCAAACACTTGGAAATTGGTGAACTTATTGATCGTTACGTTCCCATGGGCAGGTAGAAATTAAAAATCAAAATTTGTGTAATGGCGACACAAATTAAAGGTATGGCCAAGTGACGATCGCTTGTCCATTCATAGGGCAAAAGTTTGTTAAAGGTGTCATTTTCTATTCATAGAGCAAAAGTTGGGTGGATATGTTGAAACGGCTATCGTCTAAAAATGTCGCTGCCAAGGTAATTTTTTTTAAATTCTAAATAGGTTGACCACAAATCACCTGATGGTAAGCAATATTGTGGTCTAGGATGGAACGCGCTTACCTAGTAAAAACCGATTCACTCTCGCTTTGAAGACCAAAAGGTTGTAGTTTACGGGAAACAAGGATTCCGGAAAGGAGTTCCACAGCTTGGCGGTTCTCACAATAAAAGTGGAAGCAAAACGCTTCGTGCGAGTTTTCGGAACAGCCACCGTAAAACGATGGCGCCTTACCGTATTTCTACTCGTCCGATGATAGATGAATGATGATGGTGGTGGATGAATGTCATAATAATAAAAAAATATGAAATGGACAGCGAATATACAACCACTCATATCAACATAATGTACTTACTTATACCTATAATATATTCCGTGCAAACTTATATTTTAAGGCACAGGTCCCACAACCGGCGAGCAGCGAGTATCTCATAGTAATTCTATTTGCTTGAGCGAGAAAACGAGTAGAATTACTATGAGATTAGCTGAAAGTATACGCTCGTATGAACATGATTTGATATGTATGACAGAGATACATATATATATATAAATGACGAAGTCTTGGCTGACTGACGGACTCATCAACGCACAGTCCAAACTGCTAACTATAAATGCTAAAGTTTAGATGTTTTCATGGATGTTTAGATCTTTGTTACTCAATCACGCAAAAATAACTCAACAAATTATGATGAAACTTGGCATATAACGAGTTTACAGCCTAGATTAATATATAAGATAAATAAATAAATATTACAGGACAATCTTACACAAATCGAACTAGCCCCACAGTAAGCTCAAGAAGGCTTGTGTTATGGGTACTAGACGACGATATATTTAATATATATAAATACTTAAATACATAGAAAACATCCAAGACTCAGAAACAAATATTCATGCTCATCACACAAATATTTGCCCTGACCGGGATTCGAAACCAGGACCGTCAGCTTCACAGGCAGGTGCACTACCCACTAGGCTAAACCGGTCGTCGATTAGTGGAAGTTTGAGCTTGCGGACGAAGTCGCGGGCAAAAGCTAATGTATGATTAAACAAAAACATTTACTTTGTAATGGAATTAAAAAAAATACTTAACGTATTCAGTTATTTAAATTGTCAACCCAAGATTATATGGATAGCCAAACGAAGCCTCCAACTGCTGCCTGTGATAACTTAGGGCTAGGATTAAACCTGGCTGACTCACCTTTAATCGCCCCTTGACAGCCTTCGTTCATACCGCAGACCCCTTTATATGTGGGATTATAGCTTCATCTCAAAATTGATATCGAGCTCATATATTTAATCACCTGGAGCGTTGTGAAAATATCCCTTAATCTGCGCAAGCACAACATGTGAAGACTTCGATAAAACTCGGATCAGTATGCGCTTGATATGCGTTGTCGCCTGCGAGCTTCCATCATTGCTTTATAGCATGTTCTTGCTCAATGAAAATAAATCCACTTTAATACAGGGTTATCGCGAACATGCTAGAAATATAAGGTGCAAATAACAACACCTTATTTAGTCATGTCGGAAATAAACCAGTTACTAGTAGCCTGAGAAAATCATGTTAGTTGCAAGCATCTAAATCATAAAGATTCATTCTGAACATTGCTGAGGTCTGATGAACGAGTTTGCTCGCAGAAAATAACTAAGTGCGCCTCAGGTTGTTTCGGTTGTAACTAGTTATTGGTAGTCTATCGCGAATTGCGGCGGTAGAGGAAGGGAGATGGCCTGTGGTGTTATTAGAGGACGTGTAGTTGATAGCTACGCAGTTCCAGAGCTGGCTCCGATTATAAAAACCAGGCGACGTCCACACGCGGGCACTGCGTCGCTATTACACAACATGACATGCACACACACACCGTCTGTGGGATTAACGTCAGACAACCCGTTTCCTGTTACCTGCTGTAGAGCAAAAAGCGGACGCCCTGTGAGTAATTTAGAATTAATTTCACATTTTGAATCAAAGCACTGGCAGCGCACGTTAACTTCGAAATAATGTGAATTAAGGTGAAGCGAGAATTCATTACGTTGTTAAAACCCTCCAAAGACGATTAAGTTCCGATGCTGGAATCGTTCAACCGTTTTGAAGTCTCTATTTTCTAACACCGAAAATGTCTGTAACAAATCCGTTCGGCGGACGCCGACGCAATCTACGGGACTTAAAACAAACAATTACTCTGGTTTATTTGAAAAAGGGAGCAAAAAGCGGAACAACAAAATCGGTGCAGGGGCGTGCAGCAAAAACTTCGGCTGCGAGCGCGTTCCATGTAGCGGGCAGCGTAATAAGGTAGCCGATCTATCTGGCAGGTCATTTCCACTGACGAAGCAGCTTTCACTTAAATGTTCAAGCTTCAACTCGGAAAAAACGTAAAATGTCACTTTGTCAGCCTCCATTTCGCAGTACGCTGCACTAATGGAATTAACATTACTTCATTAGCATCAATAATCGTATGCATTGTCTATATATATCGAGTTTGCTTGGGCCAGTAATTGCCAATAACGTTATTCATGTACTACGCTAAGTAGCGTAGATGTTCAATCACGAACGCATAAAGGCAGGAATCGAAAGCCGAACCAATGATTAGTAATCATGATAGAAACCCATGCATCAAGAAGGAACGCGTATCTAATTCTAGGCAAGGTGACACACTTTTCTCAAAGACGTCGACCGGGTCGGGTACCGTGGCAAAATGTTAAATGACTACGGATTTTCATAAATAACGCATAAGATCTGAACAATAAATAAAATGATTCGTTTCGCCCCAACCAGCTGCGCTAAGGAGCGGGCTTCGTGTGATTAGACACGGGCCTCCATCAAGTTTGTCAAAAGGCAAGCTAATAAAGTTCAGCAGATGTGATTTTCTAAACAAGACACTAACAAATGGTATCGCGATAATGCTTTATGGAAGCGAGAAAATGTGCGGCAAGCTTGCAAAGCTATTTTCTCGTGACCGCATGATGAATGAAATAGCGTAATAGGTTGCGTCTTCATTTTAAAATCAAGAAACATACTTAGAGGAACATGAAATCTTCATGTTATTTTCGATTCTCATAAGAACTCTTGCTAAACCAAACCGAGGAGGCTGATTCGGAATTCAGTATCACAGCCTTAAAAAACAATGGAGATGTTTTATTTGCACTATCGCCACACGATCACTATCAACAACGTTTCGGAGAGCGAATATCCGTAACGACCATACCTGGGATTCTGATCGGACAAAGAAAGAGCCCCACATCATTATAGCCTATTGTTACGAATTTAAAATTTTCGAAAAGCGAATTCGTCAAACGTAAAACAATTCGATACGCGTTTGAATTTGTTGTTCGGGCTGGCTTCAATTCAATTTCTTCGTCGTCCGAATCGCTCGCGTGAATTGGGTCGCGTAAACGGGTCCGCCCTTTCGGGACCAAAACGTTATTTTTTTCACACAGATTGCGCGTTCTTTGATCTGCAGAATGTGTGGGTTAGCGTTTCCTCCGCTTTGTGAGGCCCTGTGTCTGTACCGACGGCCCCCAACGGGATGGTAAAATAAGGCAGGAGTGATTTGCAATGATTTTCTTCCTTGGATTCAAACCGGGTGAAATTTAGCGTAAAACCTTACGAAACGTCATTACAATTAACTCTTTATTGAGAGCGTTCATTTCATTAAGAACGGAGCTTAATTAAGATGAACAAGTAATTAAAAGTATGCTGTGAGGATTTTCACGCTAAAATGTATGAGGGAATCTTACCTCAGATGAAAACGTATGGAGAGCACTAGAGCCCTTGAAGCGACGGAGCATTACTTCATTCACAGTTGGAGTTTAGCACGTCATAAACTAGGATCCATTACTACTTTGAGTTCATTACTCTTGGTACAATCCGTTTGGAGTTGAGTTAAGATTTTATTTAAAAATAGAACATGTAATCCAGTAAGGGTACGTGCAAAGAGCTCATTTAAGTACGTCAAAGTCAAAGTGAAAGTGATTTATTCGTAAATAATACAATATATGGCGGTAGGTACAAAATATGTGCGCTGTTTCGCCGTTAGGCATACAAATTCATTTTTAAATTACATAATATTAAAGATAAACATGTCAATTATTAAATTAGTGTTAGATAACATCAAAAACAAAAATAAAATCAAATTGCTTATAATTGTTAAAATAAAAATAGTCAACGTTACAATAAATTATTAAATAAAAAATTGATTTAAATTGTCAAAAAAATACGTAGCTGGACTCTTATCACTTATCAGCTAGACTAGGTTTAGCGAACCAGCGACTAAATTCCTAGTAGCTCGATTCCACTCACACCTCAGATTCGGTTGAAACCGCTCATTGGTTGAGATTTTTTACTGGAGCGCAAACTCTTACCCCGTTATTCATAAACGTCTATCAAACCTATATTAGTTAACTAGCCGCTAAAGTTCGTTTGTCCTTATCTGTCACTTTGACACATGTCCTTGTGAGACAGTGACAACAGACATTTTAGTTAGCAGAGGTTTGTTAAGTTTTATGAATATGGGGGTTAGAGTATTCCAGTGTTCTAAACCACACGCATGGTCGTGGATTTTCCCCAGGCTACTCTCCAACTGCGCACTCATATCGCTTTATTGGGCCCGGCCTATAAAGCCACTGTTAGGTTAAAAAAAAAGTACGTAGAAAATGGCCCCGCCGAGCTAGGTGTGCGCGAGGGGAAGTGTGGCACCTCGTAAAGTCTAGGACCCATTAGTTGGCGATTCTGGGCAACGAGCTCGTAGAAATGTAAATGTCCGCAGCTAGGTCGCGTTTAAAGCTGTAATTTGATACGTTTTATATTGGATTAAGTTTGTTTGCGGCTCGGAAAAATGCTAAGGTACGCTGCTATGACTTTAACAGCGGTGTTTTTAGCCAATGAGCTTAGCTCTGCTTGAATGCGTGCTAATAAAGATAACTTTTTATGTCTTTGTTAAACCTATCTGAAATGCCGTACTTTAGTTCTACGTTTGTGTATAAGCGAAATTGTAATTATATTCACCATATAACCCTCTAAATTGTAACACGTTCACAAGTACCCACCTAATAACACGCTTCGTTTCTTCAACATTGTGCTGTATTACATTTCAGTTTGAAACTACTTAGAATTTAATTAAACGCACTCTGAGCATCTTATATTCAAATGTCGTGCTCCTTCCTTACCGAAATAAATTAAAGGTAAGCAATTACCTACACGACGATACAGTACTTGAGAATTTGAGACGCAGTCGTAAATAATAATATGAAAACAAGATGTGAACATGAACATAAAAAACATCCTTCGGTGGGTCGTTCCCGTGGGGTCCGGCCGAATAATATTTCATTATAAATAGTGAATGGTTGCTCTGAACCAAAATACGCATCTTTGTTCCCTGTGAGGTCTCGGCTCAGGTGACATCGCTCCGTTACTAATCGGGCCTTGGATCCGACAAAAAAAGTATACAGAAAGGGAAATTAAACGTTAACGGGAAAACAGCGTAACGATCTTTTGTATTGCTAAAGTTCTTAGGGCCCGATGCTCACATGCAGCGCTAATTTTTCGCCTCCATGGGGTTAATATGTTCACTTTGAACATAAAAGGTTCCGTTACCGACGTCAAAAGTATAGAAATAAATGGCGACAACCTCCTTATTGTTTAGAACAAAGTTGCTTTGTCTATTATAAAAGTAATAATGGGAATGTTTAGCGTCAGTGCTTTTGTTGTTTTGTAAAAACGGAGTGATGAATGGGTCGCGTGGTGCGTATGACAAGACATTGAAACGTGATTTTTCTCGCAGTTTAGTTAACAAAAACAAAATGGATTTGGAGCTGGCTGACATTGTAGTCGTTTGTTCACGTTACACACCTATCATAGGGAATGCTTTGTTTGAGAAATCTTTATCGCTTCGTAACTTATTTTTAAAAAATACAACTAATATTAAAATAAAAAGAAGGAAGGTGCGCTCGTAGCCCAGCGGCGCCCGCGTACCGCATGCGGTATGCGAGGTTAAGCAACCTCGGCCCAGGTCAGTTCTTTGATGGGTTTGAGTGCCTTGAGCGCTCCCGTGCTTTGGAAGGCACGTTAAGCCGTTGATCCCAGCTGCTGTCTATAATAGCAGTCGTTAAGCCAAGTTAGAGGCCTTTGGGCGGTTCGAGAACTAACAGTCAAGTTGTCCACTCACTTGACAAGCCTAATTTCAATAAGGTCTGGTTTCCACTCGGGTTGGAAGGTCAGACGGCAGTCGCTTCTGTAAAAACTAGTGCCTACGCCAAGTCTTGGGATTAGGTAGCGGACCCCGGGCATTCTTCAGGATGAAACTGTACCTACTGGGATAACGCTAGGAGGATGATGATGATTAAAATAAAATGAACATAAAAAAAATATGCTAATGTGTGATTTATTAGTAGTGAGTGATTAATACATCCCGTTATCTTGTCGCACAGAAATTATTTTTCAGTAGAGCGTGAATGTTTTTTTTATCGACTATCTAAATGTCGATATTGTATGTCACTGATCATTTCAAAATAAAGTCACTAGGTACTACGTATTACTTTTGTATAAAAATATATATAATAATAAACGAAGAATTAAAAGTCTAGGGTGTTCGTTAGTGAGGATATATCATAGTTTTTCCAAAATAATTACAATAAACTTTACTCTAGTAAATCATTTATCTAAGGTTATCGATTCACGTAAGACCAATAAGGTTATCTACTTATTAGTAAACTAGCGAACCGCCCCGGTTTCGCACGGGTGCAATGCTGATGTATGTATTGTACATATAAACCTTCCCCTTGAGTCACTCTATCTATTAAAAAAACCGCATCAAAATCCGTTGCGTAGTTTTAAAGATTTAAGCATACATAGGCATATATGGACATAGGGAAAGAGAAAGCGACTTTGTTTTATACTATGTTTTCATTAAAATTGAGCATAGATTAAGAGGCAAAAATTCAATTGCATTATATATACATCGATATCAAGAAGGTCGATAAAAAAAACATTCACGCTCTACTGAAAAACAATTCATGTGCGACAAGATAACGCGGTCTAGTCATTAATATATGTATAACCCTTATCCTACATTAATTTACATACAAGCACTTTTAATTTGACATGCAAATTCCCCGTAATCCTATTATCGACTTAAAGCTACCTCGTATTCAATGTTTAATCATCCCAAGAAAATTATTTAAATAAAGCTACATAATAAGTCAAATGGACATTATCTTTAAATTAAGATAATTTATGTGTTAGCTGTTGCCTTTGGCTTACTGAAAACTAATGATTGTTATATAAATCACTGTTGATAAAAAATATTCTATCGATGCGCGAGGATCACTAATAGAACGGGTTTCTTAAGGAAATGCGTGCAGAAAATGATAAAGATTTGAACACTAACACGCTATCTAGCATGGTCTGGTTTACTTACTTAATGAGCGGTCATTAACAGTCATCTAGAGGGTCTAATGTTGGCTGCATGTTGCATAATGGTTATAAAACTCGTGTGTGAGTTTCAAATATTACGTGACTGGTAAATTATAGAGTTTAGTATTAGATGATTGGGTTCAATCGTAGAAAAGTGACAACGGAGGATTTAAAACACGACGGTAACAAACAGGTATTTAGATTTCCAGATAGTAAGCAGACAGCGTAGCCTATGGATACATGCTATTCCAGGTGAGTTACAACCGCGTTACTGATTTGGTAAATGTGTCAATCAACTTTTTTGTTGTTATTCTGTTCCATTCGCGAGGAAACAACATGAACCGAGTTTCTTAGAAAAATATCTATAATATGGAATTGAAGCTAGCTCAAGATATTTAAACTTTATTGCACGAAACATATGAGTGCAAATGGCGGGCTTAACGCCTCAAGTCATTCTCTACCAGTCAACCATTGGGCCAAACAGAAACTTGCAAAGGTGGATGCAGGAGACAGACTAACAAGTAAAAATCTTTAGATAATAACAATATGTACATACAAACCACTTAAACAAATATTTAATATATACAAACAAACACAAATACATACAAGCATACATAAATATGTATATGTGGTGGTATATATTTATGATTTATGCTCATCGCTGAGACTCATATTTGGTAAATTTAACTCTCACACTCATTCACAGTTTTTAAAAGTGACTTCGAAGATGTAACCATGATAACGAGCAACAAAGAATAGTTGATCCACCCAAATACATTGGTACATGTTTAACATATACACAATAAAAATACATTGGTACAGGCCGCACTACTTAGAGCCAGATAAAATTTAACCTGCAGGAAACTATAAATACGTACCATCTCTTGCTAGGAAGGTAAACGACCCTTAACCTTAAAGCCCAATAATTAACACTATGACATAAGAACAAAAGTGTCAAATTAGGTCAGAGTCGAGCACTGGGACATACCTTACTTATTGTCTTGGAGAAACGAGAGAAAAACATTAGCTTTTTTATCTTTTAATTTTGAATACCTAAAGATGGATCCCAACTATTTTAATCATACCTTGAACATCTTACTAAATGTTGATTACTATAAAAACAGTTCCGTTGAAAACTTGCTGTATTTTATTGCTCAAGTTAAAATTAAGAATTCGAAGTAATTACAAATATGGCAATAAATATACCCTGATATATGGTTAGGTCAATTTATACGCCGACAGGACAAAGAGAAACAATAAAAAATCTGATAAATAGTGGCCAGCTAAACGACTTTTCCATTCACTCCAACGGAATTTGAATTTTTAATACTCCGACATATCTAACATTCCTTGAATCCTGCCTAAATAACATTGATGTCTCCATAAAACATAGTCCCTAAATTAATATGACAAGAGAGCGAAAATATTCCATATCAAGCGTGACAGCGATAAATTCCGCATGCAAATTCGACGATATTACGTTTAGAGATATTGTGTTCTCAGAAAAAGCGAGATCGAAAGACAATCGCCTATCAACACGCAAGGAATTCAGCCTGGAGCTTAAACATTAACAGGAAATCGTAGGATTAGCATAATGCAGTCGGGTGCCGACCCAAATTTACAACGGACGCATTTTGAATTGTTTTAGGGTCGAGCGACAAAAAACAAATTTTAAATCCATAGACAAAGAACGTAAATCCTAATACTTCCTGTCTGAGATTATTCCTGGTCTATTGACAAAGCTAAGTATAGTTTTAAGGCAAGCCACATTCAGAGACTGACTGACGAAAATACTGAAGTTTGAGCTTCCAGTGTGACGAAATAATACAAAATTACTGTGGATTGAAAAAGAAACAAGATAACCGAACAAAATATTGAAAAATGCTCTGGTTACTCTGTCAAAAAATCCTAAACATCGTCGTAATAATACATTTCATGCTGCAGATCTCGTAATTATCAATGTCAGTGATGTGTTTTTTTTTACAGAAAGGATAGTTTTTTATTGTTCTAAAAAAACAATCGGAGGGGCTAACGCGAACCGAAAACGAACGAAGTTCGAATGTCTCCCTATCTGTCGCACCAATTATCAAGTGCATATATTTTTCCGAAGTGATACAGTGTTCCAAAAATCATTTAAAATGTAAAATCATTTAAAATATTCATTGCAAGCTCATGCGTGTTAGAGGGTGTCATTTGCAATGAAATGGCCTTGCCTTAAGAGGCCTTATAAGTTTTAAAATGTTTTGATTTCAAATTATGACAAAAGTATTGATAATACCAGTAAAGTTATTAAAGCCCACGATAATTTTATTGATGGTTTAGATAGTGACATAGCCATTTTTTGGTTTTATTGTGTGTAGTAGAATTTCAGCGGGAAAAACAAGTTTTTAGCTTGAAAATGGTCGATTTGGAGTGATGTTTGAAACGATATTTCTTAATGAAAAATCCAAAAAATACATTTAAAGTTTATGACGTAAGGCCGCAATAGTCCTGTTCTAGATAGTAACATTTAGAAAATGTCAAAATGCGTGCCATTTCAAACAGAAAATGGCGTACATAGATGAGCATTTTTTTAACTGATAAGGACCCTTAAACCCGTCATAAGCGTTGCATTTCTGCAATAAGTAGGTAAGATAAGAAAGAAAAAATGCCCGTTCTCGCCTTTTATCTCAAATAGCTCGTTGCTTGTATTTTTCTTGCACACCAAGATACGAGGTACAGAAGAATCTAAAGAAAAATGCAACTTTGTGCATTAAAGATGTACAATGTTATCTCACGAAATGATCTTAACGCACTATTTAAAACAAAAGAGAGAAAAAAAGTTGTGGGATATGTACAAGCGTTGCCGGAAGTTGTTCCCCGTTTTGTATGAGAACCAGGTAGATGTTAATCTGTTAATCAAAAGGCATCCATAAACAATCATATGTATTGACAGCAGCCATTAGGGTTAACATTATGAATTCAGCGGGCCGAATAGGGTTTTTTATGCGTGGCTCGCAACGTTCTCACGGCATATTTGAACCACATAATCGGAAACTTAAATTCATTTGTCAGAGTATACTACTATAATAATGCAATATATAATATTAGTGTGTCTATTCATTGTCCTTTATCATACCTGAAACAGGTAAACAAATATTAAAAAAAAATATATTTGTGGACAATCTTACACAAATCAACCTGGTCCCAAACTAAGCAAAGCTTGTACTATGGGTACTAGGCGATGATATACAATTATACATACTTATGTAGATAAATATATACTTAAATACATAGAAAACATCCAAGACTCAGGAACAAATATTCGTGTTCATCACACAAATAAATGCCCTGACCGGGATTCGAACCCGGGACTTCCAGCTTCGAAGGCAGGGTCACTATCAACTAGGCTAAAGCGGTCGTCAAATATATTTTTATCTCTCCTGTTCGGAAAGTTCAATTTTCACAAGTAGATGGCAGGGTTGAAAGTCGCTTTTCCGACTAGGGTGGAAAGTAATCTCACTTCGTTCGAGCGCCAAAATATCTCGGGTGATGTGGGTCACTTTAAACCCTTGGTTAACAATCTACTATTATTATTTTTAATATTTTATTATTGTACTCGTATGTTATTTAATCTATTTGAATTTAATTTATGCAATTTCAATTTAAAATTTATTAATTTATGGACATTTGTCTGGAATAAAATTATTTCATTTCGTTTCATTTCATTGAAACAAAACAAGTAAACATTGTCCACTAATTCTAATCCGCAACGTAGGCCTGTACTCCGTCCGAACTTAATATCGTGCTGCCGGTTCACACTATATGAGTGAAAGGGCGGCACGATACGAAGTTCGAATTTCGGAGTAAACCCTAGGTGTGTATAAAAATATACAACAGACACATCATAGATGAAATCCGCAACAAGCTTCGTCAAATAAAGTTAAGATAAAGGATCTACTTTCTAACTATTCGCTCCGTATGTATAATTGTTTTTTTTTTATATATTGCATCATGTCCAAAAATAAAACAGTTTCATACCAATTTCAATATGCTGCACACTCTGCTATAGACATTGTTTCTGTGTACTATACGTATACCATGGTTTAAGAAAACAATGATAATCCGGATTCGTGGCACCGTGACGTCACTGTCGATGACACACATACGTCCGCATACTATCGATAGGCTGATGACGTAGGTCGTGTCATCCATACTATTAACTGATGTCCCGGATTGCCATACCTGGTGCTGTATATTATTGTATCAGTAGTCAGAATTGTAGTCACCAAATGCCCTTACCATGAGTTTGCATGACCGTACTCGCTAGCGACTGCGTAAACGATTTAGTATGCCGATTCTTAGTTCTATTGCGTAACCGCCAGAGGCGCTGTACTTTTGCCCATTCAAATTTTTACGCAGTCGCTAGCGAGTACGGTTATGGAAACTTATGGTAAAGGCACAGTAGGGTTTTAGACTGGGCCCAATAAAGCGTGAGGAGTGCGCGGTTGGAGAGTAGTCTGGGGAAAATCCAGGGGAAAACCTCCGGCACGACCACGCGTGTCATTTGGAACACTGGAATACGTTAAGAGTTTGCGGTCCAGTGAGATTGGTTGAGCGGTTTCAACCGAATCTGAGGTGTGAGTTGAATCGAGCTACTGGGAGTTTTCTCGCTGGTTGCTTTAAAAAAAGCCGCTACTAACTGTGACCGACGGGCGCGTTTTGCTACTGCATACTTAGTAATTAATTAGGTACCTATACAATTAGTAAGAGTAGCGTACGCAATAAGAATCCTGATTTTAAAATTGACTTGATTGTTATACGCAGTCGGTGCTACCTTCCATAGACGTTCTGCTCTCGATCTTCTCAGACTTTTGAAACTTGAGTAATTCTTGGTTTTGTTGTAACCAAATGCAATCACGGTGAATTTAACTTGAATTAAGTATTAAATGACGTACATAAGTAAACCATTGACAAAATTTGCAATGCGTTCTAGTGAATTAATGTGAATGGACATTTCAACGAAAGACGGTTTACGTTTTTGTGCGCATGAATCGATTTGGTAATTCGATCGTTATAAATTGGACTACTGTGGAAGATCTATCTGATTGAAGTTGAAAATATAATCAGAAATAATTTTCCGAAACCCTTATTTTGTGAGAATATAATATAACGAATAACATAAAATAATAAATAATATTTATTATTTTATGTTATTAGTTATTTTATGAAGATACATGACAAATTATAATAATGTGATTTGAGACCAAACTGAGTGAAATGTTTTAAAATTCTTCGTATTCTATATAATAATTTTATTCAAAAACAGAATGTCACAATTTGGTGAACGGGAAATCAGTAAAAAATATTTAGGAGCATGGGATGGGACTAGAGAAAGAAACAAATTAATTTTGTTTATTGCAGAAATAACGAATGAAATTAATATATTTATTTTTACTATAGATCAGGTAAACGATCTAAACGCTGACACACATTGTTCTATTAAATTAAATTCAATTTAATAATATATTCATAAAACAAAACTGATATGTAACCATTAACCATGTTTATATAAACTTAATACTTGTTGACATCAGTGCCAACATTACCATATAAAATGGAATGTTAGGCTGGCATCCCTGGCCGATTATTAAGATGTATGGCAATATCGAGCCCGCCCGAAATATAGCTGCATGGAGGGGCATGGCACAAAATAAGAACTAATAGATTATTATAAGAAAAGGTGACTTTTAAGATACATAAGTAGTGTAATTAGTGTGAACAAGTGCTGCATTATAAATACTCCGTATTACAACCAGCCGCCGTATCATTTATACCTATACAGTCCACAATAGAAGCCCCCAAGATCCCACAATACTATCAAAAGATTGAAAATGTCGAGTCGGACACTGGGATGTTTAGTTTCATCATTAGATCTACATATCTTCAGCTTCTGTCAGTTAACGAGCTCCCACAGGCACTCATTTAAAACGCTTATAATTAGCACTCGACATAATCGCTCATTGGCGTTACGTGTGGGATAAAGAAATAGGTTATCATTACAGATGAGTACACCATTGTACGGACCACCCACAGATCTTGTTGATACTAGTACAGTCTTATCCGAAAAGGGACTATTATCTCTCCAGCAGAGAGCCACTTATGACCTATTAAAACGAGAAACCAAGTTTATCCTAATGGGATTATATCTACGCAATTATACTAGCTACTATTGAACTTTTTGTAAGGTAAAGGCATGGGAAGAAATGTTGAGTTACATTTTAAGATTTCTTTCATAAGCATACAAGTATGCTATACAAATGACACGTTACTCGGTACCTACAGATTTGAAATGATACTTCCATTATATTAACTGATGCTGGAAAGACATATATATGGACAAGTTTTTTCCTCCGGCTTCGCCCGCGTAGTAAGCGAAATTTAAAATCGTTTACAAAAATGGAGATTCTCAGTTGCACCTACGTATGTAGGTATGTACGGATTGTACGGATGCCATTTTCATAATCGGCACCTCGAGAAACTACAAAAATGACACCCATATCAATTTTTAAGAAAAACAAAAGTACACCATCTTGGATTCTAAAATGCGTGTCATTTTCGTAATCGGCCCCTCAAGGAACCTCGAAAACGACACCCATATCGATTTTTAAGAAAAGTAAAGATTTGCTCCCCGCAAAAACTTGGAACCCGCATTTCACCCCTTTAGGGGAGCAATTTTGAAAAACGCTGAAATATGTTTTGTTGTATTTAAACAAAGAGTATATGTACAAAGTTTTAAATCTCTCCCTTCAAAAAAGATTTGCTCCCCGTACAAACTTGGAACCCCCTTTTAACGCCTTTAGGGGAGCAATTTCGAAAAACGTTGAAATACGTTTCATTATATTCAAACAAAGAGTCTATATACAAAGTTTTAAATCTCTCGCTTCATCAAAGACTTTCTCCTTTACAAACTTGGAACCCCCTTTTCACCCCTTTAGGGGAGCAACTTCGAAAAACGCTGGAATAAGTTTTGTTTATTTAAACCGAGAGTCCATATACGAAGTTTTAAGTCTCTAGTTCTAAAACAGAAGTTTCTCCCATGCAAACTTTGCACCCCTATTTGATCCCCTTAGGGGTGGAATTTCCAAAAATCCCGTCTTAACCCTTGCATACGTCATAAGAGTAAGCTCTGGATCAAATTTGAAGTTTCTAGTTCTAGTAGTTTTGGCTGTGCGTTGATGGTAGATCAGGACTTCTTCTTTTATATTATGTGGATATGGATAAAAGCAAAAAAATAGGTAAATATGAGACACATCTCACTGATTAGAAACGCTTACTTCATTTAACATCTTAGAAATAACGTAGTACATTTCTGTAACAACGTTCACAATCAGTTGTCAAGGAAAAACGCCCATACATAATTAATTGCTCTTAACAGCCGTAGTAATAGAAGCAATTATATCACATCGTCTTTCATCCGCTCCCAAGAAACCAGACGTCACGTCAGTCAAACTAACACTAAACATGTGTTACATTGCTTTAAGTATAGCTCGAACGCAACTTTTAAGGCCAAATTCTTTCAAACGAACGCAAGCATAAAACGACTAAGAGCTCTGACTACAAGGTAGATCCTTGCTTGCGTTCATTTGACAGAATTTGGCCTTACAATTTCAGGCGTACTGTACAAAAGGATGAATCTTATAAAATAATCCCTGTCGCTTACGTCCTTTGGTGACTACTGGCACTAAACTTGCTACACCGCTTTAAATACGAAAGGATGGATCTTACAAAAACAACCCTGTCGCTTATATCCTTTAGTGTCGATAAATATTAGACATTTGCTTTACTGCTGTTTGAATAATAGGACCTGCTTGAAAAGAAAATCTCAGTCGATTACAACTTTTGGAGTTTGGAGACCATGCTTAGTAAGAGAAGATGTATCCCATAATAAATTAGATCAACACATTGCATACTATTTGTGGTGTTAGTTGACTGATGTTTCGTAACATAGGACTCTATGGTTGCATTTACGTTAATGTATAATCGCCTTACGTACATCCCAGTAGCTCGATTCCACTCACACCTCAGATTCGGTTGAAACCGCTCAACCAATCTCACTGGAGCGCAAACTCTTAGAGTATTCCAGTGTTCTAAACCACACGCGTGGTCGTGCCGGAGGTTTTCCCCTGGATTTTCCCCAGGCTACTCTCCAACCGCGCACTCCTATCGCTTTATTGGGCCCGGCCTATAAACCCACAGTCAGGTAAAAAAAAAGCCTCACAAAAATAGGCTGCATTTTACTAAAAAGAACACATCAACAGGAGATCAGATAAAAATGTAAGCTTCTAGGACCACTTAACTAGATATTTGATTTATAGTTAGAACTCAAGCTTTAAAATTTAGAGTTACAAGCATAGTTTCTTCTTCTACACCAGTGGTGGGCAAAGTACGGCCCGCGGGCCAACTGCGGCCCGCGAAAGCATTTTATCCGGCCCGCCGCCGATACATCGAATTAATTAGTACATGGCCCGCGATGATTATATTTTGACGGTTCAGCCAAAAATCAGAGCAGCGGTTTTATACAAAAGTGCAGTTTTGTTGCAATTATGGCCCTCCTCCGAAATTTCTCAAGCTTACTGGCCCGGCATGAAAAAAGTTTGCCCACCCCTGTTCTACACCCTCTGCTACACACACATCCTCTATTATATAAATGAACAGAAACAGAATTACCCAGTTGTATTGTTATCACAGTAATGTTCTTGTTTTTCACCGAGGTCACTACCAGAAGTCGTCGGCAACATCAAGGGTCTGCTAGGCTTTCTGATAGAATTGGGTTGGCACGAGTAGCGTCGACAACCTATTACGCAAAATAGGCGCATATGACATCGAGTTGCGGAAACTAGCCAGCTAAAACTTATACCTAATGTTTTTTTTAACCTGACTGTGGCTTTATAGACCGGGCCCAATAAAGATTTTTATACCTAATTTTCTTGTTTACTTTTCCTTAAAGATAGTGAAATGCCGCATGATATGATACCTCTATGTGTGATCCGATTCCACGATACAGATTTTTTTTTATACAACGCCGGTGGCAAACAAGCTTACAGTTCACCTGATGGTAAGCGACTACCGCAGCCAGACGCCCGCAACTCCAAAGGACACAGCCTCTGTAGTATGGAAGTCAATGTTTGTAAGAAAATATTTGTTATATAAAATTTTATTCTAATCTATTCGGTAAATAATCAAGTAGTCGATTATTTTACTAGCAATGGACCTGTGGCCCTATTTTTTTTAAAACACTTAAAAACAGAAGAACCCTAGAACTAGTATAGGGATGTTGACTACTCCAAAAGAAACAAGGCAATAAAATAAGCCAAATAGTGAAAATCTTCAACCGTTTTAAAGTCCAGAGAAAGCGCGACAGATCAGTGACGACCGGTTTAGCCTAGTGGGTAGTGCACCTGCCTGTGAAGCTGACGGTCCTGGGTTCGAATCCCGGTCAGGGCAAATATTTGTGTGATGAGAATGAATATTTGTTTCTGAGTCTTGGATGTTTTCTATGTATTTAAGTATTTATATCTATTAAATATATCGTCGTCTAGTACCCATAACACAAGCCTTCTTGAGCTTACTGTGGGGCTAGTTCGATTTGTGTAAGATTGTGTGCTATAATATATATTTATTTATTTATTTATCAGTGACGTCCTTGACCACGAGCGCCATAGTAAATGACGATCGTTCCAATACAAAGGCGAGTTTTGCGGAAGTGACAGAATATGCCCTCTTAAAACTTTGAAGACTTATAATGATGTAATTATTTATTCTTTTGAGTTACTTTTTTCGCCATTTGATTAAGACTTTGATCTTTTTTGGAGAAACCTATTGATTTTCGTATTTGATGTCAACATACCTATTATTCCATCGAATTGAACACAAACACAAAACACTAGTAAGCTAATTAGTGAATCCAATCACGAATTTATGGAACAATATCAGTTGATTGCCTAGAATTCAGTCTCGCTAGGATCCTAGTTATAGCAAACAATAGAAAATTGTAATGGCCTTTACCCGTATTATTGAATAGTGACTATAACAACGATTCAGTTGTGGCCAATGCAATTATAGTTCCGGCATAGTACAAGTTGTAACAGTAGTGCAATATTACTACAATATCTAATTCTCCTCACGAGAAAAACTGTGTCGATGATGGTATAATGTGATACAATCGACAACATTTTTTCACTAATATAAACAAGGCTTTGACGACCTTTAGTTATTACTATTTAGGTACTTTCTAATAATGTTAGATACGTTTTCTTTCACTCCTGCTGTGTCGAACAAGCCTATTTTGCCTGTCCGGTGATTACAATGAATTATTCGTTTGTGTAAGTCCAATTCTATCACTATAAATATATAGTATTATTGTTGGCTTTTGATAAAATATTGAAACAGGTTTACGCTTTGGGAAGTTTGTTGAAACTGTTCAATATCCAAGTTCAAGGTCAAACATGTTGTGATACTGTGATTTACGCAACTGTGCCCCCGTTTTACACACCCCAAAATCTCATTGTCCATGATTGCACCAATTGTGTGGAATGCGGGTGGCGACAGCTTGCTATCCGTAGATTGTAATAAAATTATGGAAATATTTATGGATGATGTGTTAATATTCACACCAAACGTCTCTTCAACTTGATAGGTATTTATTGTGAGGGCACCGCCATAAATTTGATGATGTTATCTGCCTCACAAAGGAAATAGAACGTGTGAGGGCTTGAGAATTGATGGATTGCTGTGTATGCCTCTATTGGGATATCTTTGCTAGCTATCTATATAGCTTCTGTTTAAGATTTTAACGAAACATTTTGCACTTTGCAACATTTATACTAATCCTTTAACGCACAAATGCTTTTGTTTTACTACAAAACTTTTTGTTAAACTGCAAAAAATATGTTGGTTCACTACAAAAAAACCTGTCATTTGTTGAAATAAAAAACAAAATATTTCCATGATCTAATGGATTAATGCTAAAAATGCCTCATCGGCTTATCAAATGATGGGGGTCGCTTCCCGAAATGAAATGTCTTGTCGTTAATGCTCGGCCTTAAATTGTGTCTTCTTTCTTTCGCCTGCAGCTAATGAAGGCGGTAGATAAGGATAGAAAATAAATTGAAGAAAAACATAATGTAGGGTTAGGAGCGGACAGAATTTGTATCACCCCGCAGGTAGATCAATAAAATGGCCGTTTCATTAGCTTTACGTTGGGTAGCACTTATAAAGACATTAAAAACCTCTAGGAAGACAATTTTTATCTTTTGTTTCTTTTTATGTCCCCGTTGTCGTACTAATTTGATGGCAGTAGGAATCTGCTTGTCAGGATATACTACCGTTATTGCTTGTAAGATTAACGATACAAGCTGATCCTTATCTAATAGAGCTACATTTTTAACATGGACGCTTTATGCTTATATGCGGTTTTTTTTTATCTAATAAACAATTTATCCAATCGATCCTAATATAACTAGTCACTAGCTCTATACTCAAAGCGGCCGAAGGATCCAGATCTCAAAGATATCTCGAGACTTGATCACATGAGGTATGATGGCGTTATACCGAAACAATCTATCGGGCACAAATACGTCGTCCCTAATGAGACAACGCGAGCAAAGCCCGTTAAATAATGGCATTGGATCGTACAATAAATATGAGAAAACAAAACGTGCATAGAGGAAGTAGTAAGTTGCATAGATAAACTGCTGCTTGCACTGCCATAAACATAGGAAGCTTGCCTTTCTCAAGGTTGGAAATTGACTTCAGCAGTCGCGTGTTCCAGCTACGTTAGCTCCGTAATTGGCGAGCCTTAGCACTAGCAAGGCGCTGTCACTAAGGCTGATCTATTGTTGAAACAGTGCCTTTGTTTTCAGACAATAAACTTGTTTTGTTACTGAAGTGGTATCCCCGCTTCTCGCCGTTTAGCGAGTGAATGATGAATGATATGAACGCGAAGTGTTCTTAGCTTATAAACAGTGTGGCGTATTGTTACGCCAAGTTCATATAAGGTCACGGTTGACTCACTTATCTTTTTTAAATTAAGTATTCACGGCGATAAAATTACGAGCTTTGCTGCTTAATTTATTTGGCCGGTAATTTTATATTTAAGTATCAAAGTTTAAAGGCATTTATTTCACCGACATTAATATCTTAATAAGACTGGCTCATTAATAATGCCTGAGGTGAATCTATACTTGGGGAATTAAACTTTTAGATCGTATTTCAGATGACTTATAGCGACAGCTTACTTGCAGGTGAAGACCTTGTTATATCTTTTTTATATCCTTGCGCATCGAAGCTTATACTCTCGTCTATAAAATGTAGGTGCAGTTGAAATAACAAGACCATAGCAAGGCGTTTGGTTTGATATTTTTATGTAGGATTTACATCAAACGGTCGAAGAGGACGCTCGTCCTAATAAGTCAAAGGGATTTGAAATTTCTACACAGTTGTTACATTCCATATTTAAATGACAGCGCCATGCGCTCGCAGCTGCTCGCGACCAATGTTGCTGCCATTTAAACATGAAATCTAACTTATGAATAGAAGGTTAAAATTCCTCTAATAAGACGCGCGTGGAATCCGGCCGTTTGATGTGAATCCAACATTTACAAGTAATTCAACGAGCGAACGAAGTTCTCCTAGTCCACTGGAACAATCTAGCGTTGGTATGTGAATAAATATTTGTTCGACTTTAAAGAAATAGAATACCGATACAGATGTAAACAGCATCACAAGCGATAAATGTCAAATTATTAATCAACAATTTAAGAAAGTCTGACTATAATAATACATTTTTCATATCAAAATGTTAATTTGCAGTTCAAGAAAGAATAATCATTTCGAGTTTACAATTATAACAAAATTAATGTCATACAGTGAAGATAAACTTGCAAAGTTAATTATTACAAATATTACAACATCATTAAAGTTAGAGATGTATAAGGTCTCAAGATTAAACAAGTAGTATAATGAATATAATACATGGACCACCAGACCTACCAGAGATATACATGGTCTCTGGGCGTCAAAATTAAGATTACCTAATTTAATATTGTTAGAGATGTATATGGTCTCTAAGTCACTCATAATAAAAACGAATCCACAAAAAGATAATGTTTCTCGTCAATCCCCTATAGAAAGACACTAGTATTAACGTAGTCACTATGTTCTAGCAAGCATGAACAGACCGGACTCCAGTATAAAACAAAGTCGCTTTCTCTGTCCCTATATCCCTATGTATGCTTAAATCTTTATAACTACGCAACGGATTTCGATGCGGTTTTTTTTAATAGATAGAGTGATTGAAGAGGAAGGTTTATATCTATAATAACGTCCATTAAATAGTGCACCCGTGCGAAGCCGGGGCGGGTCGCTAGTACATTATATTTGTTTGCACGCTATTAGGCCGCCTCAGGGAGCTCGGGCCTGAGATATCTGACCCTATAGGTTTGTAAACGCGCACCACCCACATTTCATTATTTTATATGTTTATTCGCGTCGCACCGTCGTTAATAAATCAAGTAGGATATCGTGTAATGAACACCGCAGTGTCCCCGAAGAGACATAAATTCGTTTTTGTACTTTTTTTAGTGAATCATTTGTTGTGAAAACATGGTTTATAGCCCCGACGAGCCATCGACGTTGCTAATGCCGTTTTAATTATGAGTTTGTTTACTTGTAGGAAGGCATAATAACAGTGATTGGGGGGTATTTGTCGATGGGAATGACTGTTTTAAACTCAACTGGTCTTAACGAGTATTGTACTAACATTGTCCTTGTACGTTTAAATTATTGGAAGTGACATTTGTACCTGCTGGCCGTTTATAAGTAATCAGTATTACGTACTTGTCACAGATTTAAACTGAGTCGGTTTGTTTATATTGTTTGGTATTGCCTTTATGTCACTTACTGTAAATATATCAACCACGAAACAACTCTAGCATGTTTATCAGCCACTAACTTTGCTATCGTCCTATATACATACGTCCTTTTAATATAAATTACAAGTATAAGTTAATAAATTTAAATTCGTCGAGTTTTCGTTTTCCAAACACATTTAATTTAGAAGCTATGCTCTTGTCGGTGGAGTAATCACCACTCTTCTCCATTAACTGCCTCTTGACTCCGTATTAAGACGTGGCAGCTACTTTCTCCCTCACTTGACCTATATAACTCCATCTAGGTCTTTTTCTACCTCTCTTGCTATCTATTTTTTCCTCAATCATAAGCCGTGGTTTCCCGCCAAATAAAATTAACAATGCTGTTGTAATGAGCCCTGGGATAGCAAATTAGGGGTAGGAGAAGATGCACAGGTGGAGAGTGTGTTTAGGTCGAACTACGTCGACTACGTCGTATCGGTCTTCCCAAATATCGCAGGACGGATTTGGTGGAAGCAGATCTTGCGTCGGAGGTCAAGCCTCATTTTAGGCATCAATTTACTTGCTGCGTGGTAGATTTACAAAAACATACATTTAAGGCCGTGCAACGAGAAATATCGCGTTCTTTGAAACGCTGTTCTGCCCAGACCGGGAAGCAATAAGGATTGATTTTCAGATACATAATTCTTCATTATATGACTGTGTTTCTGACAATAGTCGAAACATGATTGTTTGAAATTTTCACGATAGAAGAAAAAAACAAAGTTGAGTTTTTATTTACCCTTTTTTAGTCAGCCTGCTAAAACAACGCATTATTAAGCTAAAAAGATGGTATTATACCTCATCTAACGCCAAGAGGAAATTTAATGAAATTGCACACAATTGGATATTTATCGAGATTTGTCTAAAAAAGCCATTCCCAAAGAGTGTTGCGTACCGTTTTGTCGTGCGCGAAAGACATAAGGGTGTCTCTTTCACGAGGAGCGTGGCTGACCGAATCGAGGCATCCCCTTAAGTAATTTCTCTCTTAATCTGCCCAACTCAAAGTCTACACATTGCAGAAATCAAGTCTAACCAAATTTTTAATAACATATAACGTGTTGAGAACGGGGATGTCAATAAAAGCTGGCGTAAACTACCCGTGACGTTTAATACACCCGACGTGAATATTACAGGCTGCTTTTTAAACTAACTAAGGTCCATTTTTGTCCTTAAATTCAGATTCAATTAATTTGTTTAGTTCTATTGTTCAACCGACTTCAAAAACAGGAGGAGGTTCTCAATTCGCCTGTATGTTTTTTTTGTATGTCTGTTACGCGATTACTTAGCCATTTCTGAACGGATTTGGAAAAATATTTTTTTGTTTGAAAGTATATGCTTCCAGATTGGTCCCATTGTTCTCAATGGTGATGATCTGATGATGGGAACCATGAGAAATTGAGGGAACTCCTCAAAATTCAAGGGAAACATATAGCGATTTTAGTATTTTCGACAACAAATCGAGCATTTACATTCTTAAAGTATTAGCATTATTTTGGTGTACAGGAATTGATTGAGAAGACCACGGATGGTCATCCAAAACTCCTAGTATTTCATGGTTAGTGCTAAGATGTTTCGATTAAGATACTGGAGCGATTATGACGAAGCCAATTTAAATGGTCCTGATGTAATGTTACTATCAAGCTAATCGGGTAATTGAATCCGGAAGGTAGACAACGGAACTCCGTAATAAAACGGTGTAGCTTAGCCGTGTTTGAGCTTATTGTAATTGTCATGAGATGCACTCTGTTAATGACTCACTAAAAAGTGTGACTGAAATAAAAAAAGGAAACATGAAAAAATAAAAACCGACTTCAAAAAAACGGCTTTTCGGTGTTTTATGCTCTCGGGGTGGCTTGGCGAAGTATTAAATTGAAGTCGTTTTTTTTTTCAAGGGAAATAGTATATTTTTATTTTTCGTCCTAGCATTGATCTAGCTAACATATCAGAACGACTGCACGAATTTAATTGAGATTTGGATGTGACACAGTGACACGACATTATGATGAAACCGATGTTGTAGCCTTTTCTAACTCCTTGTTAATTTCAGTACGTATAGTAATTAACAACCTGAATACTACCTTCCCAGGAACTAAAATTGAAAACTTGTTAAACTCATCAAATAGAAACTAACGTACAAACACGTTGTTCGACTATCGACGTCCAGTTTGGATACAATGCGGTGTTGTGTATTGTTTCAATTGATATCTACGTTTCGCTTCACTGGTTGACAATTCATGGCCTATTTAACACTATCCAAATACCATTTTACTCTATAAAGAGACATTTAATACCTGCATTGGCATTATGCTTTGCAAAATGAACATGATAGTAAATTGCTGAATGACTGTTGTTTTTTCGTATGCTTTGGCACGGATAAAGAAGAGTCAATGTTTTTTACCAATAAAACCTACTCGTTTCCTAATTAGACACGCCACACACAAATACATTTTCACATATATGAAGGATAGGTACTTTTTGATGGCTGTGTATGGTGCTGGCTGTTTGATGATGAATAAGGAACGTTCGAATGGAGTTTGAATTGTTTTGGAATTGCGAATGAGTTGACGTATGATCGAGTATGAACTATGTGGACCCTGACCAGGGCCTACTTATATCCTTCCCTATTAATCCATCGTCTACCGGTTCCTGGAATCCCAGGGATCATAACATAAGAACGCTATTGTTTTTTTTTTCGGGGAGACGACGGCTTCAGCTTTCCGACAGAAAATGCGGTAAGTCAATATAGAAAATAACCAAGGTGCAATAATATATGGGCCTATCATATTAAGAAGAAGACAAACTAAGAACCTCCTTTCTTCTTTAGCAGTCGGTTAAATACAATATATATTTTATAGTGTAATAAGTAAACATGTATTTAACCTAAATGCGGTCATGTGACACTCAAGCTAAGGATCCACATAATATCAGCGTCGGGTCATCTACTGTGGCCCGACATTGTGCTGAGTGGACTCCTTTTTCGCACTTTAGAAAACACTACATGTAACTAGCGTAATTATGTATATGTACCTAGATTAAGGTTTGCGAAATAAATTTCTTTTCTTTCTTTCTTTCTTTCTTTCTTTCTCCTTTCTTCTTTAGCAGTCGGTTAAATAGTTCCAATAAAATAACCGAGAGAGAAATAATTAAAATGTGCTACCCGTAACACACAATAAGTGTTACAATAAAAATAAATCATATAGGAAACAGTAGACCGTTTTTCCGCCCACAAATTCTGAGTAACGTATCGCAAACAATCAAAGGTCGGGAAACCTCTTTGCTCACCCATTTCGTTTATTCGCCCCGGCCGAGAGTGCCTTGTGGTTGCAATCAATAAAGCCTTGATGTTGTACACTTTTATTAAGCGTTAGGTTTTTGAGTGTTGGGGTCAGTTGAAACACGATCATTTGATGTCGATTTATAGGCATAATCAGAAATCAGAAATATTTATTCGTGCAATAAAAACACAAGAAGAACAAGAAAATAAATAAAAACAGAAGAAGCAGGTATTGCACGAAATGGTTCTGTCTCAGCGTAGTGCTGGCGCGATTACCAGCGCTGATCTTCCGACAGAACCATTAAGTGATTTCCCAGAAGGTAACACAACACATATATATGATATTTCTGATTTCTGATTTCTGATTTATAGGCATAATGTGTTAACTGGAATTGAAAGGATGATAATGACTAACCGTTATTCATAACAAACCTCTGATAACTAAAATGTGTTTTGTCCCTTTTTCATAGACATAAATGTCAGTGACAGATAAGGACAACCGACTTTTAGCTAATTAAAATAGGTTTAATCAACGATGGATAAGGGGGTAAAACTGTGGCAACTTGCGAGGTTGCTTTATTGAACGAAATTCTCTGAATATACTTATGTGTGTATAAATGGTTGTTCGATTATAACTAGAGTATCGATGATCGGAATATCGTGAAAGGTAGGTGACTTAAAGAGATACGATAATTTGGAATAGATAATTTTTAAATAAATGAGTACGTCATGATTTAACAGTTCTAGGGTTGTACGAATGTAAAATACCTATCCTATTAATAAATATAGCTACATTGTCAATTTCTTCTCAATACGAGTAGTAATGACAGCTTTCCGAAAATGGCCCCGTGTGGTGTCGGGTTAGAATAGCACTTCCCCCTTTCTTCCCGTTCGTGTCGTAATAGTCGACTATGGGAACCGGGTTTGTGTGTTGTGGGCGATGGGCTAGCAACCTATCTCTACAATATCACATTATCTCCATCTTTAAACCTACAATTGCTAAATGTGGCACTGAAATTGAATTTCATGTGCTCTGTCTACCCCTTTTGTGGATACAGACGTGAGTTAATGTATATATGTTTTTTTTTTCTTTATACAGCGCCGGTGGCAAACAAGAAGAAAGAAAAACATTTATTCGTGGCACAGACACAGTACAAATTAACATAACACCAAAATACAGAAAATAGCCACGAAATGGCCCCAAATCAGCATAGTGCTAGCCATTGGCTAGCGCTGGTCTTACTTTGGGACCACGAGAAGCCACGAAAGACAAAAAACACTAAACACTAAGCGCACGGTCCACCTGATGGTAAGCGGCCACCGCAGCCTATAGACGCCCGAAACGCAAGGAGGAGGAGGAGGATGTATTTATGTTTCCGAAAATAATTTCCAAGTGAAATGGGACCGCTTAGTAGAGTTATAACCAGTTGGGCTTCAAACACAAATCGAAGCAAATATGTCGGTAAATAGACAGCCTTTTTATAGTCATAAATATGTACACATTTACATTCCATGTCTTCGTTTCTCGCCCCGGGCCCGACGGTAGGCATGAATAATGTCAGTAATCCGCTTGCGGTGAGCCTAAAGCTAAGGGAGCTCGCAACCTATAACATTTACGTTTATTATGGTCAGACCAGTAAGTCCGTCGGATGAGATAAACCTGATGTGCTCGGTTGTTATTAGTTTATGGTTTGTTCACGTGCGTTGAACATGCGTACACAACATCAGCACCAAGATCTGGGACAAGACACTGCAGTCGCACAGAGAGCGTGCAAAGGGCTAAGACCACGTTTTGTCGACTTAACAATATACACCTAATAAGAAGATTATTCGTATTAACGCACACATATGTATAAATTAGTATAAATATCTTGTAAATTTGTAAATAAAGTCTCTTTGAGTTTGGACATTGCGGTTGTCACTCTTCAGGTTTCCTCTCACTGTGGTCAAAACACCTTTAACCATCGTTTACGATCAGTCACATGAGTCTGTGATTGGCAGTGAGAAAATCCCACCTTTACCCTGTTCCGTCTGCTGCCTTAGGTCTCTTAGTGCAGATATCCCGCACTTATTATATATATAGATAGTGTATGATTGTCCATAAATATTTATTTATTATTATTATTTATTTTTATGTATATTTTAAACCTATGGCTAGGCATTGTGGGCTTTAGGGTTATACAGGGTTGTTAGGAAAATAGGGCAGTTAGGTTTGTTATGCTACAGCTCTTCCCATAGTTTGTTGGTAAAATCCGCTAAGTGATTTTACAGGTAGATGTAAATTATTATTTACAATTTAATCTCGGTGGTGGTCATCATCATTATCCTAGCATTATCCCGGTACACTTGCATCCTGAAGGATGCCCAGGATCCGCTACCTAATCCCAAGATTTAGCGTAGGTACTAGTTTTTCACGGAAGCGACTGCCATCTGACCTTCTAACCCGAAGGGAAACCAGACCTCATTGGAATTAAGATTGTCAAGTGAGTGGGCAACTTGACTGTTAGAAGTTCTCAAGCCGCCCGAAAGCCTCTAACTTGGCTTAATGACTGTTATCATAGACCGCAGCCGGGATCAACGGCTTAACGTGCCTTCCAAAGCACGGGAGCGCTCAGTTAATAACCACTCAAAGCGGTCACCCATCCAATAACTGACCTATGCCGACGTTGCTTAACCTCGCTTACCGCATACGGTACGCGAGCGCCGCTGGGCCTTGAGCGCTCCTATCGTCTTCCCGCATCATCTTCGCTGGTTTGGCCACCTCGAGAGGATGGGAGGAGATCGACAGGTGAAGAGAGCATACTCGAGACGACCGACCGGACGACGTATCACTGAAAGGATTTAGCGGAAACGAACCTGCGTGAGCTCGGAGCCGGTGCAAGCTGGCGAGAAATTGCGCAGGACCGAGTAAATTAGCGTGCTCACGCGTTGGAGGCCAAGACACTTTGGGTCTTCATGCCAGCGCAGTTAGTTACAAATCCACTGTAGCCGAGCCGCGCGACTCGCGAATTTTACTCTGGAGATCGCGGGTTTGAACCCCTCTTGGTGAAGAAAAATATCGTGAGGAAACCGAAAAGGCATGTTTAACCCACTGGGTTGAAAGGTCAGATGGCAGCCGCTTTCGTAACTAAATCTTGGATGAGTTTTCAAAATGGAACCCGGGTTTCTTGGAGCACAGCCAAAACGCTGGGAGAAGGATTGTGTGTACAGTGTCATCATCATCATCATCATCATTTCAGCCGAAAGACGTCCACTGCTGAACATAGGCCTCCCCAAGGCTCGCCATTTAGACCGCTCCTGTGCCGTTCGTTTCCACCGGATTCCCGCGACCTTCACCAGGTCATCACTCCACCTTGTCGGAGGCCTACCGACAGCTCGTCTTCTGGTGCGTGGACGCCACTCAAGCAGTTTCTGGCCCCATCGACCGTCAGTCCTGCGAGCAATGTGCCCTGCCCACTGCCACTTAAGTCTCGCAATTTTGAAGGCTATGTCGGTGACCCCAGTGTACAGTGTCATGCTAACATAGAAAAGCAATGGTGACAGACATCGACATCATCATAGGCCGATTGAAAATAACCGAGGTCGTACTTATCTGACGTGATGCTGTCTGACGCCTGACGCAGTAGAAGCCGTCTCGTCAGAGCGCATCTGATGAATGTGACTGACCTTATTAAACGTATGAAACTGATACCGTTGTGCCACGTTGCACGTCACGTCAGCAAGATATGCAGTGATTGTTAACACTGTTGTAAGAAAATTTAGTTTTTGTGGACTACAAGATAGCGCTGTTTAGGAGAAACAATACTTCATTAGAACAGGTACTTAAATAATAGTAAACAAGCCAAACTACGTGACTCGACTAATTAGCCAATCGCATAACAGTGGTATTACTATTTCGTTTTGGCTTGTTTACATTTTTTAAGTATCTATTGGACTATAGCTAACTGTTGTGCGGTTCAAATTCTTTAAGACAAAGCTGTCTTATTGCCATTATTGTACTGATTGATACAAGTGTTTCATGTTGTTGCCTGTAAAGTGGTAAATCTGAGCATAATAAACCTTTTGAACATGTATTATAATGTGCTTGTTTACAGCTTCTGTGTTAAAAAGTACTTAACAAATATTATTTACAAAAAAGATCACGTACCAAACTAACCAAACAGTTCGTCCAGGAATCTTTCCCTGAAAGATAAACGCATTTTATTCCCAAAAATCTCCGGCACATAACGACAATTTGTTAGAATGGGCATTGATTAATAAGCCATCTTACTTTATTCCAATTCAGTTAATTTTACAAGGAACATGGCCGATAAATAAGGGACTGCGCGAGACATTTGTCATTTTGAAAGATTGTTATCTGATTCAGTAGTTCCGGAGTCGCCGCATTTGTAGGATATGTGAAAAGTAGATAAAATGGGTCAAATGGAAGAACCATGCTTTGATACGAGTAGTGATTTTGCGATCAAAGCGCCCATGCTGCGTTCCATTTCGCAAGTAATAAATTAATTTCAATTCCACTAAATAAACTGATAACCAATTTATGCCATATCAGAGCAGGGACCGATACCGGTATTTTAAAAAAAACCCTGATATAGCCCAATATTTTGGATTATTTTTTGCTCTTTACGTAGGGCTGAATCATGTATTTAGGTAACAACGTCGTATTATTAGATTGTCCCATTAAAAACGAAATAATGAACCGGTGACCGTAATAATACCGGTATCTTTCTATGGAAAAAATACCGGTATCCGATCCCTGTGTCAGAGAGCCTAAGCCAAACGCAACTAGATTTAAGGCCGTGCAACGATAAATATCTCGTTAATTGAAACGCTGTTCTGCCTAGATGAGGAAACAATAAAGATTGATTTTCAGATATATGATTCTATATGACTGTTCTTGACAATAGCCGAAACATAACTGCTTAAAAATTTCTCGATAGTAAAAAGAAATCGAAAATTGAGTATGTATTTTCCTTATTTTATTCAACCTACTAAAACAACGCATTATTAAACGACACAATTCCGTTAAAATGATAGTATTTTACTTCATCTAAATTCTGTAAAGAAGAAATTTAATAAAACTGCACACAGTCAGATGTTTATCGAGATTTGTCTAAAAAAGACATTCCCGAAGAGTGTTGCATCCAGTTTTGTCGCGCGCGCGAAAAACATAAGCGTGTCTCTTTCATGGAGGGCGTGGCGGACCGAATCGAGGCATCCCCTTAACACAATCGAGAGCATCCTGTAGGAGAAGTGAGGACTCGAAAATGCCAAAAGAAGTAAAAGATACACCATGGCAATGCTCGCCCACCCATACTTGCCTGCTTTACGTACCTAAGTAATTATCTGCAATCGTGTTTTTATTTGTTGAATTTTCAATGAAACCTACATACGATTGTTCCTACGTTTCGGTTCTATATTTACATTCTATTATAATCAAATATCGTGTAGCTTCGCTGTGGGACGACAAAAAAACCGGCCAAGTGCGAGTCGGACTCGCGCACGGAGGGTTCCGTACCATTATCTATAAAAACGACAAAAACATCACTTTTGTTGTATGGGACCTCCCTTATACATTTATATCATTCAGTTTTTTAGTATTTCTTGTTATAGCGGCAATAGAAATACATCAATTGTGAAAATTTCAACTATCTTAATATCATGGTTCATGAGATACAGCCTGGTGACAGAAGGACGGACGGTAGCGAAGTCTTAGTAATAGGGTCCCGTTTTACCCTTTGGGTACGGAACCCTAAAAAAATAATTTATTTGCGGAATACGAAACGTGGCGGTTACCTAAAAATAGCTCATAAAAGCCTAATTCATTGACATAAATAACCTTTTGTCATGTTAGTATATCAATGTCGAAATATAAATATCCAATTGTTTGTAAAAGTAGGCAGTATTTTTATTTCATTGAGGCCGGATTTTATAAAGATCCGTTAGACCAAATGTCAGATCAAATTTCAGTAACTCAGTACATTTTTTGACATTACAAACCGAGATAAGGTCTAACGGTTTTTATAAAAACGAACCTTATTCACTCTTTGGACCTACGTCGCAGTATCGATTGCATAAAATATTCACAACTTTGTTCCGGACGTTGTCTGTGGGCGTTTATTAACACTGTTTGCTTTGTTGAAACTGTTTCCTAATTATTATAAGGAAACTATCATCAGTGGTGAAACTGACGTGTAAAGCGACCCTTCTGCGAAAACACACGATAATATAATAACACACTTACATACATACAGTAAATCCTGTTTCATAAGTGCTCAAAAAATGTAGGTAAGGACCAACTTTACAATATCGCGTCGGTCCGGGGCGGAGATGGCCATAACAGCTTCAAAAACTGTATCGTTGTGGCCATTTCCGCCCATAACGTTACAGGCTCGTGCTCAAAGGACTTCAACGGGCTCACGCTCGACCTCACTACACTTGCAACGCAATGGTTCCTGAACACATGAAAGAGGATTTAATATACGGATGTAGATACAGTAGTGTATGCAACTGTACATAATTAGGCCTTAAAACACTCGTGTGATCCTATTATGAAACTCGCTAACGCTCGTTTCATAAAACCACACTCTTGTTTTAAGACCTCTCGTTATATATCAGTTGAATAATCTACTATTATATTCTAGGTCATACTAACATATTGAGTTATTAAAAACAAACGTAAATGATAAATAAGTAAGAAGCATACTTTCTTGAGATATTTCAATCTCAGCCGATTCAAACAGCTACAGAAGTATCGGTTTTGCTCTGTGAAAACCAATGCGATAATGGCGTGGATCTTCAAAATTTATAAAAAAGTGTCAAAAATTTGAAATTATATATTTATATATTATGATATACTAAAAATTTAAACACTGCTATGTACATAATTACACATGCTAAGTTTTTGCTAAAAAAAGTTTAATTTATTTATTTTTTCACCACAATGTAAGCTTACAGCACTGTTGAACTAGGATAACTATTTCATCACAGAATTAACATAGGTACATGCACTTAATTCAATGTCAATAATAATAATAAAAATCCAAAGAATTACAATAATGCTTTAGTGTTCAAAAACGCTGCTCTATTATCGAAATAACACTAAAACTTGAGGTTGAAATGCCAACCAAATCTAGACAATCTGATTCATGTGGAAACCTAAGATTAGCTGTATTGGAGATATCGCTTGAGTAGATAAGAGGCGACGCGATTGGATCGTTCTATTTAAACAATGCGGATACCCGCCCGCACCTAAATCACGCCTCGCCGATGACATCTATAAATTCCTATTCTAATTATTTTAGAGCGATACGCCGACGCCGACAAATAAAATAACATCGCCGCGAGCCCCTTGGAATTGACTCGTTTTAAGTTTATTAAGCCTGGAATGAGTTTATCCGTCACGATATATTCGGATTCGGCTGACGACAACGCCACTGCCTCACCACAAAAATTCTCCACCGAAAATAAGTATTAATTTATTCAACGCCCCAAATTTAAGAAAGCAATAATTAAAAAGCAAGGAACGGAAATTGTAACGGAAAATTATTTTTTCCTATTGTAATTTTCAAAGGGAAAAATAAATACTAAAGACGTACAGTCGGCTGAATTTATTCGCCGCCATTCCGGCTGTAAGTGTTTAATTTGTACACCATTGTATCCGCGAAGAGACCGTCTGAATTAATTACAGTTTGCTTATTTTTTAATTAAAATTAGATTTTATGAAACGGCCGTCTACGTAATCCGTAATATTTCATAAAAGATGGAAATTTTAGTGGCGCCATATTGTGAGAAAAGGCATCCATTTCGGCAATATTTTGCATGCCTAAGTGGATTTATTTTGCGAACAAATTGACCCACTTTCTTAGTTTTTATGACTTTCATTTCATTATTTAATTTAGCTAAGGACCATTATATTATTCATGATACCTAAAACGAATAATTTAATGGGTTACTTATTTTCGTCATTAATTTTAGTTTTTTTTTTGTTGCTTGCTTCATTGCCAGAGGGAATTTTAGTAATCGGAATTATATTCCAAACTGTTATTCAAGTATTCATCGGAATAGTCTAAATTATGGTCTACTTTAAGTAATTTATAAACATTGGCTCCATATTGGAGGCTGTTGTTGAAGGTTTCTATTCTACACGCGCCTGATACAAACCCAATCACTTAGTAGGTCATATCGGGTTTTTGGAGCGAGTGAATTAACATATTTTTCCCTTATCGTCGTATATGGAGGTCGGACCCTTGCTTATCAAGGATGTTTTAACAGAATATACTCAAGCACAACAAGGGTGAGTCTTCTGAACAAATGCGTCCCCGCCCACGAGACGAGATTACGGCGTGTTTGGATATAAATCTTTTGAGACAGTAACGTACATTTCGTGGCTAGCTAAGAATAAACGTTGGCGTTGGCTGGCTCGGTGGTTTCTGGCCTACCGCCGACCTCGGCAGTGGGGAGTTGGTACGGAAGCAATCTGTAAGACTTTAATCGTGAGTGCAGATAATCTGTATTAAAGCGATCGAAGTATCAAATGAAGTACCTACTGAAAAATTTTGAACAAGGTTCACGCAGATTATTTAAAAAGTCACCCCCGTATTCATAAAACTTAACAAACGTCTGCTAACTAAAATGTCTGTTGTCACTGTCCGACAAGCACCCATGTCAAAGTGACAGATAAGGACAAACGAACTTTAGCGGCTAGTTAACTAATATAGGTTTGATAGACGCTTATGAATAAGAGGGTAAAGTGTATGCTCTTTCTTATTATTCAGTAGTTTATACTACTTAATATCTCTGTTTTCTATTGTGTCTCCACCATCCAAAGTTCATCTGAAAGAGATTGCTTTTTAGCGATAAGACCACCTGTTGTCTACAATACAAATATTTTTTTATTGTTCTCCAGAAAATACATTGAAAACAAAATTAAAAATTAAACATGTTGATGGTAGACAACAAGCGGTCTTATCGCTAAAATGCGATCTCTTCCAGACAACCTTTAGGCTCGGTTTTATAAAAATCCGTTAGACCTTATGTCGGTTTCATATGTCAAAAAATGTACTGATTTACTGAAATTTGATGTGACATTTGGTCTAACGGATCGTTATAAAACCCGGCCTTAGTCTACCATCATGTTTAATTTTAATCTTGTTTTCAATGTATTATCTGGGGAACAAGAAATAATATTTGTATTGTATTGTTGTATTGTAAAACTAGACTCATTCTTTTTTCTTTAGGGAAAAACAATAAAATTATCCAATATTGTTGAAACTGCTACAAATAGTGCTACAGTAATACATGCTTTAGTCATATCATTCAGTTTTTGTCCACATGTGTTTTTATCTCTAGTGACCGACGCTCGACCTTTCACGGCTTTTTGATTTACGATTGAAAATGTCGTATGATACAGCCGGATAAGTAATCTGTTGTTTTTGTAAATCACTCTTTACACAGTGATAAAATAATAATAAAAATTTTGTGCGTGAAGACATAACTCAAAGTATTGAGATAGTTTGAACACAATTTTAGAGTAAGCGAAGAATGATACTGTAAGTGAAGTCATAATTATTTAGGTTTTCACTAACAGATTTTTATTTTTTTAGTTGTTTTAGTTACATCTGTAACATAGTAATTACTGTACCACTGTACATTAATCTATATAGTTTATTGAAATAGCAAATAATACATTAGGTTATAAAAAATAAATAATAACATACAATGTGTTGACGACCGCTTTAGCCTAGTTGGTAGTGACCCTGCCTTCGAAGCTGGAGGTCCCGGGTTCGAATCCCGGTCAGGGCATGTATTTGTGTGATGAACACGAATATTTGTTCTTGAGTCTTGGATGTTTTCTATGTATTTAAGTATCTATTTATCTATATAAGTATGTATATCGTCACTTCGTACCCATAGTACAAGCTTTGGTTAGATTGGGGCTAGGTTGATTTGTGTAAGATTATCCCTATTTATTTATACTTATTTATTTAATGTTATATTTAAAATGAATATAAAATGATAAGTAAGTTAAATAACCTACTTAATAATAATAAAAACTAAACTAAAATTAAAAGTAATTAATATATATCTAAAAATGGCCCCCGTGGCATCGTACCAAAGACGCTGGCAACATTCCCTCGCTGTATGGCTATACTTAAACGTTGTGCGAGGAAGGTGCCAGCTCTTTGGTCACCAGTTGTGTCGACGAGCCTTTTACTGAGTTCTTTATGAAGGTACCGAGCGCTCGGGCCCCACGGACCAAGGCCTCAACACCAAAGCCATGAAATGGTGTTGGGTGCCGAGACCCTGGTACTTTGATGTTTTTTTTTCTCAGTTGTCTCCGCTGCCCCACCAGCTCTGGGTGACGTTAATGTATTTACTAAATCTATAAACTTCATAGTAACTATTTTCTCGTCAGATGAATCTCAAAGTTTGTTCTTGAGTAATGACTTACCTAATTTAAATACTACTAAAGAGTGGAGTGGACTCGCTGTAATGTTCTATATATGCAATCAGTTATACAAATACGAGGCATTTCGATGCATAAAGAGTAAAAATAATGTTGTTACATTCTAACCAATATCTTATTCCTTATGTAGAAAAAGATAACATTACTTCAGTTTAAATTAGTTTTAGAAATAGTGTATGTACTAGTATGCTATTTATACTTTTGATTAGTTAACGAAAAAAACCTTTCTCAGTTCCTTCACTCTTTTATCACAAGAAAATTACTAGCTGACATCCTCAACCATATGGTCGACTAGTTCAATGTGACAAAACTGACACAAATTATGGGTATTACAGACGTGACGTGCCTTCTGACGCCGAAAGTGAGACTATGCTAATGGTAGGAAATTATAGTAATGTAGGAGATAAATTGATAGGTGTGACAGTGACAGTTGTCAAGAAACGGGAAGTAAAGAGGACATTTTGTAATAAAAAGCTGTCAATATATGTAGTTGGTTAATTATGAACATATGGTTGAGCTTTTTGATCTAATAGAGTTGTAAGGTATCAGTCGAAGTCGATTAGGTCGGGTTTGTTCTGTCGTTACTTAAAAATAATATTCAAGTAACTTTATTTTCGCTTTTAAGAGCTGTTTTCGAACAGGCGAATTTGGCGTTATTGTGACCACCCCTATAAAATTAGGTAGTAGTTTATATGGATAGTCATTACAAGCAATGTAACAGATACTTCACAATAGTAGTTTATGCAATATTATATAATGTATGCTTTTTTAGTCGAGAACCGCGTTTAGACCATGAGGCTGGCCGAGTGGTCTAATTAAGGTTCGAGACTTAAAAAGTTAATTATATAACTATTGCATACACTACTTTTTCTACGAGTCAACGGAAATTAATTAAAGAAACCGAAACAATTGAACAAACTAGTCCTGCGGAAATGAAGATTAGGCACGTGAGTCGGGCGCTCGTTGATGCCTTTTGTTTTATGTCCGCGGCGTCACGTGATTGGTCAATTTCATAAGAGTACTGTAATGGTGACACGTGATTGGCCAATTTCATAAGAGTACAGTAAAAGGCGACACGTGATTGGTCTATTTCATAAGAGTTCACTTGAAGGGAACCAATAGAGAAATGTAGGTACGTGATTTTAGTTTCGTCTACTATATCTTAATTCAAACATTGGAGTCGACGAGTAGAAAAATACATATTTAATCAGTCCTTGTACCCCAACGAGAACGCTGCTAGAGCTGCCAACAACGGTAAAACGGTAAACTTTTAGTATATGATATATATTATCATTGAAGGGAATGATACAGATTTGCTACACAACCAATTGAAATTGTGTTGTTGTTTTCTAAAAGAGAATTTAGCGTCGTGAGTCATGATGAAATCTGGGTCCGCTCTACTACCGAAACTCGGTAGAGCAGAAAGCACCAGTAAATATATATTATTCACTTTTTTGTACTTCTCTACAAACTTCATACTAAGTTGTTGACCGGACTATCAGTCTTAGATTCTAGGGTCTAGGGATAGCTTGTAAATATCTTGTAACATGTATATTTCGTTTCCAGGCGCTTACCAGGCCTTTGTACATACCATTTCTTTTTGTATTTGTAATTTTTGTTATTGTGTACAATAAAGAGTTTTACTACTACTACTACTACTACTTACCCACCAGACCTGTCGCTGATCGTATCCGGATGCATGGGAGGCGAAGACTATCCCCCTTATTCATAAAACTTAACAAACCTCTGGTAACTAAAATGTCTGTTATCACTGTCTCACACGTACATGTGTCAAAGTGACAGATAAGGACAAACGAACTCTAGCGGCCAGTTAGGTTCCCAGACATATCATTCCACAAAGATCAAATTTTTTAACTATGATCATTCTCCTCTCGTGTGATATGTGTCGCGTGTGATATCTCGCCGTATACAGACGGCGACATTGGCGAAGTACCTCTTGCCAAATTCAGCAAGGAGTGAAAGCCATCAACAAAAAAAAAATAGGTTTGATAGACGTTTATGAATAAGGGGGTATATCTTCGCATTACTCACCGGCTAAGTAGATCCGCCCACTGGCATCGTGCTACGAGAGGGACAGAACTACAACCCGTACTTCCCGTGCGGTGCTATCTCTATGCCACAAGTACTGGATCGGAAGTCAGGATCAAGGAGATAATGGAAGAAAGCTAAGGTAAATAACACATCTTAAAAGGTTGCAAAATAGAACCGTCTTGTTATAATACAAATTGTACATCATACTCATAATATGACACTTAACTGTCCAGGCGCAAAGAATCTATTTGTGTGGCATGCATTCTAGACAAAACTAAATCTGACAATAATTTACGATGTTTATTCTGTACAAAAGCGCTCAGACAAAGGCTCCATTTACGGTTCTTCATTTGAAAAGGGAACGTAAACAATTATTGGCAACTTTGACAGTGACAGCCATCACGAAATGACAAAAAGGATTACGTTGAGATACAAAATTAAGCGTACCATTTCTCACAGTCGAAATAAAGGAATATCAACCTTAAAATGCTGGGTATAAGATTCTTAATCGGTTTCGTGCGTCTTTTGTTTATTTTAGTCTTGCCATTTTCGAAGGTACCTCGCCACTTCTGAATAAACAATCCGGCTTTTGTCGCTGCCGGTTTTTAAACCAAATCTCCGGAAAGATTTTGCACATAGTTTACTTGTGTAAACAATCTTAATTCTTACAAATTCAATCAGAAACGCTGCGATAACAATAATTGTTATCAATGTAAACGTTGACATCTGCGTTTTATAAAGATTTAAATCCGACTTGTTGAATACCTTGAAAATCATAATTCATTCTTCGAAAACAACTTCATATTTCTCTGTTTACATCGTCTCTTAGGAAAAATATAGCAAAGCTGTAGAAGCTAACTGTCATGTAGTAGAGAGCTCTTTGGTTTAAAGATTTATAGATGTTTATACAGTTAAGTAAAAATAGTAACCACTTTCGTTCGTGGTAATATAGCTGATAATCGAATAGCAATCGTTTATACAACTTCAGCGCAACTTGGTATTTGGTAATAACAATGTTTTTCTTGTTTGAGTTTGAAGGAGATTTCAAATAGGCATGCACAGCGAACCCTCAAATCGATGGCACTCATTGTAACAGAAAACAATTATTTGTCTTAATAACTTGGGGACTTTCTCTAAACAATTATGAACTGTGTATTTGTTTGGCGGATTTGTATCGCAATCATTACAACTATTTTAAGTAAACAAGTATCTCATTATATGAAATAATCACAATCTTATTATTACCGCAGTTGCTTGCTAGAAATGTGTTAATCTTCAATGCTTATTGTACAAAATGAAAGTAAGCACGCCGTATATTATTGGGGATTGTAATCCGATCTTTAATCTGTGTCAAGTAGCACTCAATACTTATATTGTTCTACCGTGTACAAAATAAGCAGCATATATTATGACATTCCAGCGATGCTATCAGTGCTATCACTTCTACGCTTTATTTTCTATCGTTATACTGGTTGATCTATTTATTTATTTATTGCATCCATGGTTTACATTTCGGTCTCAGATTAGTAAAACAGGTTTCTCATGGACTCTGGTAAGGCACAGCAATTGGAAGTCATAAGTCTAGCTTAATTATATAAAATAATTACAAATGTCAAATAATATCTCTTTAAATGCCTTAATGAATATATTTATTTATTATTTAATCTTTATTCCACAAAAGAAACCATATCGTACAAAAGGTGGACTAATTGCTATATGGCATTCTCTACCAGTTAACCTTAAGGCGAAGCAGAAAAAATTGCTGGCGGTGCACTTAACAACTAAAGAAACACAAAATTAATAACATTTACTGTCCAACAGCGAATACGTATTTCATTTATTCATTTATCGACTCAACGCCGGTGGCAAATTAGTGTACTGGTCTGTCTACCTGATGGTAAACGGACACCGCAGCCTAGAGACATCCGCAACTCCAAAGGAGTCATGCGCGTTTCCCACACTATAAGATTTCACGATAGGCAACTTTGTGAGCAAATGTCACATTTGTAAGGGTGGGTTACACCAAACTGTCTGTAATCGTAAGCGGTGTTCGTTAAAATCTGATTGTATGGAAAGTTTGACAATTTTCTATGGGATGACAGCTGCTGGCGCCATATTTGACGATGACCGGCCTATGATCGTATGTTGGTGCAACCGACCCTAAGTCTCGATAGTTCAACGATTTCTCCACAACTATCACTGCGACCTTTACTTAGCTTTACGTACAGGATTTAAACCTTTGGACGAATGGCCTTTCAACAGTACAAAGCCCGAACTATCACCAATACCATAGTAACATTCGTCTTTATTTCATCACAGATAATATTTCCTAAACCGAGTTAACAAGCTTCGAAACACGCAGGCCTATGTAATGTGATTGCTGGAAGGTAATTGCAGGAATTAACATAGCATAGAAAGTCTAACATGGCTTTAAGACGGTGACAGAGGTAATACCATTGGGACATGTTCCCTTTCCAAATAGGTATAATTATAATGGCAATCGCCGTTTCAACCTGAGTAAGGCTAGTTATCTGCGGTGATTTGTTAAAAAGTCGTATCTCAGTAGGAGTTTCATAGTATTTTAAGACTTTTTTGTTTAACGACCGTATGTTGATAATTAAACTTTCTATCCGACCGAGGGTTAATAATGGCAAACGTGAATTATAAACTATTTCGCTTGGACTTGAAAATAAAACAATTTTATAACCTTATAGATTCGTTAGATTACGAACGCCTAGAAAATGATAGTATAATAACATTTTGCGGCTACTATTCTCAATTTGTGAGTGTTTGACTAATTAACAGCTATAAATTAAAACTGCCTCAGGTTTTCTAATCGCATTTAAAACACACCATCTAGAACAAACTAGGTTACTTTTTGATAGATAGATATAAAAAATTAAAACGAAAAAGATTTTAACATCATCCCAAATTATCACCAACACAAATCTACATCTAACTGGGTCATTTCTTTCAACCAAAAGTGCTAAATAATGCAACCCGGAGCCCAACATTTAGGATTATCATCGCACAATCTCCGACAAAATCTCCCGCTTAAAAATGCACAAAATAAATTGTAAAACCTTCGCCTTAGGCGGCAAGAACACTGGCCAGTTATTAAAACAGACACTGTGTCATTATTCTCAATAACAAAAAAAGCGAATCGTAACAGACTCGCCACATATCATCGGAGGAACTGGCACTTATGCGCGTAGTTTCTACCGTAAATCAAAGATATTAAACTGGATGGCGGAACCTCTTTCGAGTTCACAGTATAAATCATAGAGGCGTAAGAACCTTGGTTCCAATAGGACCTTACGAATGTGCCAGGGACATAAATCGTACAGTATGCAATAAAAAAACAAAAGTTCTGTATACATAAATTATTCGGGCAAGGGTTATCGCGTCGGCGTTTATCGTTCGGAATACATAGCTAAGAAGGAATCATCAAGATTTATTTTTTTAGGATAATGCAAAATATTGATATTGGAAATATACGTAAAATCCATTAAGAACACTCCACAGGCACATTACGGCATCTAATTTGCGTTGTTGCCTGCTGTCTCCCGTCGAAAAAAATAAACAATAGCATGCTTTTGTTATGTGCCCGTGCATGTGCGGGATCGGTCGGCAACGGCTTTAGAGTGTGATAATGTATATACTACAGTTAACGTTAATCAGATATTGTTTCAAGATATTAACGGTTAGCCACAATTAGAGATGGATTAAACACTGTAAGCGATAGTTAGAAATAAAAAAAAGAAAAGAGCGTATTCCCTTCTGAAAGGCCGGCAACGCACTTGCGACTCCTCTGGTGTTGCAGGTGTTTATGGGCGACGGTAATTGCTTACCATCAGGCGATCCGTCTGCTCGTTTGCCCCCTATAACATAAAAAAATACACTGAAATTAATTATGAACTATTAGGTAATCAAAATATTTTATCGAACTCATTGTAAATAAAACGATTCGACTAATTCCTCGTCCCGTGACTGTAATACTAGTAATACGAAATGGTGTGTAATCGAACCAATCGAGCATAACAAGCTAATATTTTTCTAATCTAAAAGGTTTATTTGTCGAATATTTTAAACGCGTTTGAACCCAATTAAACTTGAATGCAACAGTATCAACACTACAAACCGTCACGTATTCCAATAGTGCAAAATAATAAAAACAATCTACTTTCACAATTGAGCATCGATTTAATGTTACAGTCAAACCGTTAGCGAGAAATGTTTTTTTGATATTTAAGCTAGCAAAACTAACCGTGTGACACATGATAAAACTGACAAAAATTACACGTCTGTGTCTATTTGGCTCAAAGTTTTTTTTTATACAACGCCGGTGGCAAACAAGCTTACGGTACACCTGATGGTAAGTGCCACCGCAGCCTATAGACGCCCGCAACTACAAAAGACTCACGTACGCGTTGCCGACCCTTTATGAAATTTGAGGATGCATTGTGTTGATAACAGAAGGAACAAATTTAGGTTCCTCGCTCTCAACACAGTGCATGCTCGGGAGCTCTGGCAACCTTGCTCACCTTCAGGAACACAACACTACATACTTGTATAGTAGATAATGTTATTATGGCTGTGGTCTTCTGCAAGGCGGCGGTACTTCCCCAGTTGGGCTGCTCCAAATTCGAGCAAGATGACATTTTGCTGTGCCCTACCAAAGTGAGAGAGACAGGAGTTGTTGAGCTGGTTGAGCGGATTGATAGAGGTTGGCGTGGCAGCTAGTGGTGAGGTCCGTTATGTTCTTGTCTGCCATCTACAATTTACACATAATAAACTAAAATAAATGAAATCGAACAAATCCTCAAGACGTATCAATAGGAAATAAAAACTGGCTATGAATTCAATGAGATGTCAAAGTGCCCAATTTGCAAAATCTCCAGTAGGTATTACGGCATTTCTGCCCTTTTTAATCCCAAATACCCCAAGATCGCTGTTGGATATATTTATTAAAATCATCATCATCCGTCTAGCGATTTTCCGGTTATTTCCTAAGAAACGCGTTTAAAATAAATAAACATATTATTTCAATGTGTCATGCTTATATTTTCTATTTTCGGCCCTCTGAACCTCTCTCAAGTACTAAACATACTATATTGTCATTCTCACAGTACTAATCATACTTTATGGTATTAGAAATATTTATTGATTTACAATCGGTAATAATAGTTAAATAACAATAACTTAAATAATATTACAACTAACTTAAATCTAAAACAGGCCCTTGGGATATTGTACTATGGATACTGGCGGCATTTCCTCGACGTATCCCAATGCTGATACGTTGTGCGAGGAAGCCGCCAGCTCTTCGGTCACCAGTTACGTCAACCAAACGCTTCGCGAGCTCAGTAAATAATACTTTATTGTCATTCTCGCTGCATCATCGGCCGCATCCCAAACGTGATCATTTCGTTCCAAACAGCACGTGCCAATAATAGAGGCTACATTGACTTTCCGTTTCGTTTATTAAAAGTTTTGCCAGACTCACCTATTGAAGCGATTCTGCGATTGTCCGGATAGATATTGCGTTTCGCTTTCTACATGATATCACGTTTCAAGAGTTTTCGGAAATTGGCGACCTGAGCCTTTACTGCCAAAGTTGGGATAACCCGATAGCGGAATGGTTACCTTAGTTATGGATATATTGGGCAGGGATGTAACTGAGCTCCGGTTCCGGTTCCGTTAAGTTGGAACTTCCGATTGGTTTTAAACATCCGCTTCTGTTCCGGTTCTGTTATTTTTAAAACGGATGTTATATTATATCGGATGTCAAAGCAGCGCAGCGGAGAGAAATGAGCGTACATCAAAAACAAACAGGTTTATAATTTTTAATTAGAATAGACTTAGACCTGCCCTGCCCTTAACATCTTATCCATCTATCACTCGGGCTCCGCATTCGGTTCCGCATCCGTTTTCAGTTTCGGCTTCAATTCCGGTTCCGATAAAACCACATCTGTTACATCCCTGATATTAGGTATGTATCAGGATTCGACACACGTACTCTCTCATGCATTTTGTGTGGGAAATTTATTTTCAACGAAACTATATCAGGCAGCCTTGCCTACCTACAATCAACAAAACAAACAAACTAATTAAGACAAACAAATTAAGGGTGTAAAGTGTTTTATGTAGATAACTACGACGATGTAGATAACTTTCGAGGAAGTTTCAGGTTTGCGGCGTCCAAGTGCTGGAAATTGGAATGATCTCACCCCACCTATCCAAGGGGCATCTAGAAAGTATACCTTTAAGCGCAAGCTTAAGGGTTATCTGTTGACGCTCCAAAAATCCTATTCCTAAACCAACCAGCACTAATCCCAACTGTGTAGCCTTTTTTCATGTGTTTTTAATTGTTTTAAAGCTGTTACTTGTTTTTTTTTCTCATTTCGGTCTGTATCCCCCCACTGTTGAGTAAATTCCTCCTAATGTTCACACCAGTTTGCCCTGTTTTGAGGTAGTCTCATTCATATATATATTACCTTTGCTATATAGTATGTTGTGTTGAGTTCCGTGGATCACGTACGGTGCTGTCTGAAAACCAGCGCTGCAGGTGTCGGACACCTCGGCATAATGCTGAGATAGCAACCGATTCACTGCGGCGAAGACGCACTTTATAATTATATTTATGTTCAATGTACTGAGTCTATTATATTTGTAACGGTGTATCTTTTGGGGCAGTGAATAAATGCTTTCTTTCTTTCTTTCTTAACTATTTCATTGATACGCCTGCGAGCCGCGTCGCTCGTGTGACGCGTGCGCGCCTGCCCCAACACCATCCTAACTATGATTTCGGACAGGATTGACTGTCCGTACAATATGCACTGTTGTGGACTTCACAAGCCCAGTAACAGTGAATTGTTTTGTTTGTTACAAAAACATCACTAAATAATATAGTTTTTAAGTTTTATTGTAACTAACACTAGCTTGAAATAAACGTTCATTTAATTTTATATTTATTTTGACGGGTGTATGTTCAATAAATATCATTTGTAACTACTATACCCATGCCAAAGTAAAAGTGAATCAAGAAATAGATACGACGAAAAAATCCGCCAAGTCATCTACTTTTTGATCTCTTAGAGAGCCAATAAATGCCTTGTTAATATCGTGAAGAGATGAGGCGAGATTACATCGACACAATTCCTTCGTTCAATCGTTAATGCTGATAATTTCTCATTTGAAGAGTTTGCAGGACAATCGCTGCCTGTAATAACAAACTTTTACTGTGTTATTTTTTAATTGAAATCTTATTTTCACTTTTCTAAGTTTGTTTTTATTACTGTTCTCTGGCGACTTGGTAGAAACTTTACGAAATAAAACGTGAAGTTGTGCAACGATACAGTTTTTTTTCATTGAAGCACATTTTTTAAAACTTTAAGTTAGCTCAAAGCTTCTTCTTTGTGGCATTTCAGAGGTTTGCAGCGTTTTAACGTTATTTATCAATTAAGGAAACGACGTTAGCAAAACTATTGATTTCTCTTGTAATAAAATGTTAAGAATTACTTATTCCCGTCTTTGAATGCCAAAAAATATGTTGCTAAAACATGCAAGAGTAAACATAGTAAGAATATACCGTGTAAATTATAATAAAGACACTGATAACCCTTGAGAATAATCACTTAATTAACAATACTTTCGTCTAATGTACCAAACTGGGTACATCCGAAACAGACCATAGCAATTGTGAGACTTATAGAATATAGATGACATATGAATTTCAATAAGCGTTAAGCCAATTAGGTAAATCACGTAACACAATCTCAATTAATGTCGCTATTTCACTGGAACAAACACCTTTAGTAACTACTCTGCATCTCTATAATTCAATGTCTAAATCCCAATTGCTCCGCCCTACGCCGCCTTTACATAAAGCCAATGAAAATCACCTTTAACCCTAAACTGATTCCATACCAAAGGTCGTTAGGGGAGTCAATGTAGCGGGCTCGGTACACCGGTAAAGAGGCGTAACTTCGTAAGTTTCGCTTTCATTTATGTCCTTTTTTATTAGCACTGCCTTCCGACTTCCGAGCGATTTATCTACCTTAGCCGCACGCCATCTATCGAGCGTCGTTAAAAATGACAGCTTCATGTTTTTGGAAGCGTCACCTTCGAGACCCTTAAAATGACGTAACATGCATGAATGTTGTACCAAATACCGTCCCTTTAGGAAAGCTGCGCATAATATCGGCCTCTTTTACATATTTTTCAATTTAGGAACGAAATCGACTGGCACGGCTGCTTATAAATAAAGCCGCCTTACTAAGGAAGAACGCCTTAACTGCGTAAGGAACTCATACAATTTTATTTTTTTCGTGTGCATGGTATCGTAGAGATTTGTGGGAATTTTTATACGAAAGGTTTTGAGCGTGAAGGATTTTAAAATTCATGCATCGCAATTTGGATCACCTACTTGCTTATTGGATCGTGTGCTTGTTAGAAGAAATCCTTGCAAGATTGTCTAATAAGAAATACATAATACGCTCGTATAAATAAATGAGCTATAGGATTAATTCGTAAAATCTTTTTACAATAAAATTGTAACGTGGCTTCGTATAATTCGTCTTTTTTAATGTCACGTAAGAAGTCTCTGTTGGTTTCTTTTTTAACATGACACGATTTCCTGGACATTGAGTGTAACAGGTAACCAAAATTGTGGGATCTTATATGTCATTAATGTTACATTGTACTGTTATGTACTGTACGCGAGGAATTAAATGACATGTAATAAATAAATAAATAAATAATACAACAGTAAGCAAGTTAATATAAAAATAACATGTAAAATTACTTATAATCGGCATGTAAAATTACTTATAATTAGCATGTAAATATTACTTATAATTGACATGTAAAATTACTTATAATTTTATCAATAAATATCTCAATCTCAATAATATTGCCAAATAATATTTTTGCTGCAGCTGAAACTAGTGATAGTTTATTATTTTTTTTTCATTTTCTCGCCCGTACACAAAGATAATACCCAAGTCATTGAACAAATGCCCTTTTACTTTGGTATCCTGTAACATATTTTGAAAATTCCTGAGAACAACATGTCTTCGACTCGGCTATGCTTTGTACTGTTTAAATTATTGGATTGTAGCCCATGAAACAATAGGTTTAGAGTCTAAAGGACCTTGTCAACATGTTCTTTGTGCATGCAACAATTTATCTGAAGGCGTTCACGCTAAGTTATACGCGACCGTTACATAGATTAATGTCTGTGCCATCGAATGTGAAGAAAGATCTTTGTGGGAACCGCTTTTGGAAATGGAGTGAAATGCGTGATACAGGGTTGTGGAGGATTGTTGATTATGGTTAAACCTTAAACGTTTAGGAGTTAGTTATGTATTATCCTTGAAAATAAGATATATTATGTTGTTATCAGTAATTCTTCTTGACCTTAATATAAATTTTCTTATCAGAAACAATTGTTCTTCACTACACGACTCATTTTGTATGTAAATCTAAATCAAGATCTAATTGGCAATTACACCACACTGCGCTCTAAGACCCAAATAGTGGACGTGGCTCGGACAGCGGCTAAGTTAAAGTGGGATTGGCTGGTCATGTCTGCCGCATGCCACAGATTGGCAGCCCGTCAGTTCGCAACGGAGACGAAGCAGACCTCGGCGGTGATGGCGGGACGAATTAGACTCCTTTTCAAAGAAGTAGCGGGAAGCTGCTTAGAATCGGGAGGACTGGAAATGGAGTCCAATAATAATATTAATGCTTTATGAACATGCTCTGCATAGAAAAGTTCGAGGTAAAATTTCCCACTCCTGCATGTCTGAATATCCTTATACGTACTGGTAGAAGATGTAGATTTATTCGCAATTGTTGTACACTACTGAAGTCTAAAATGTCTATAGTTTCATTTTACATTCGGTTTTTACACACGTCAATTCTTATTTGTTTAGCTTTTATAGAAGCACCTTGGCTCTAATTACTATCACTGTATTATTTGCTTGTCTATTTCGTCAACCGTGTGTCTCGGGGGTTATGCTCTCGTCCTTTTTGTCTTTGACACTCCCTCACTATTTGATTTATAAATTTGTACTCCGACCGTCACCGAGCCTTATTAATGAATTTATTTAAACGCTAATGAACAAGTCGCGTTCAGGACAAGTGAAACTAATTTATCTGAAATGAAGAATTATTTCAAGCTCGTAATTAACTAGAGTTAAATTCGTCGTCGACTCAGAATGTGATTTTTCATTACTATTTTTTGTTCAACATGCTCATATGTAGTTATTAACATCGTGGGTTCAGAAAGGGGTGCATGTAAAATCTAACCTCTAAGTATGTCGATCGCTGTCAGACACAAAGATACATAATTGTATGTATTATAAGGAATACCTTCATATCTTCTGTCTTCAGGCTTCATTTCAGGTCAGGGTCTAAATATAGTAAGGCTAAAAATTCTCAAAACTAAAGGTAAGTTTTTTCTGCTGAATAGCACCGACAGTTGCTCTAAAACGAGACGGACTCCCGAATCCTTTTAATAGGACAATTACCTATTCATCCATATAAAAAACAACATCCATCTCTAGAAGAGAACTGCCTCATATACTCAAATACGCTCTGTCAATTCCAAACCCATAAAGACCCAGCCTGCAGCTTCAGAATCTAATAACAACAGCGTATGTCACAAGAATATGAATGAAGTATACGACCTTTCTGGAGTGAGTTGCAGCTCTTTGAAAAGCAGTCAGCTTTTTACTAATGCTTTCAGAGGCTTAATTAACATGCTATCCAGTGAATAATTAAAACGAGCGGCGTGTGTCCACATTAGGGCATGAATTGCAAGGAAAATTCTGCTACGGTAAGTTTGTTGCGAAATACACGGAAAAGAGTGCATGAAATGCAGAGTGGGTTTTGAATTCGGAGTGATTAATACTAAACTGCTATTGATATCCTCTGGAACAGCTTTGATGCCTTTGGACCTTTCTAATCGACTTTAAAAAGGGTTTTATTCTTTTGGCTTGATTCTTGTGCATGATTTGATTTTGATTTGATTTATTTATTTCATAATATAACAATACAATATAAATTATCCTAAGTCAATTTATACGACTTTATATTATGATCGTCAAAAAAATTATGAAATGTCAAAAATGATAATAATAATAATAACATTAAATTGTAAAACAATTATCAAAATTATTTAAATAATGATCATACTACTAAAATCACATCATTTGTGTAAATAAAAATCCGCGTCAATAATATAATGTCGAAAACTTAAATAATCATCAGTCACAATACATTAAAATTAAAATCAAACAAAAATATAATTTAAAAATTCAATGTCAAACAAATTTCATTTCCATGAAGTCATTTACAGAATAAAACGGATTTTCCAATAAAAAGATTCTAAGTTGGCGTTTAAATGCTTCGTCAGATGTTTCATTTTTTAATTTGGTGGGTAGATGTTCGTAATACGTTGGTCCTATAACGCGTGGGTTTTTTTCCGAAAGTGCCATGCGACGCGGCACTGTTCTGAGTCTACCTGTGGATCGAATTACTTTTCCCGTTACCTCCACGCGTTTGAAAATCTGTTTATTATTTCTCACGTACATTAGTACCTCAAATAGGTAAAGGGAGTAGTGCGTCATTATATTATGGAGTTTGAAAAGGTCTTTGCAAGAGTGTCTTGGTTTCACTCCGGCCAATAACCGAAGTGCGCGTTTTTGGAGTATAAATATTCGCTTAGCATCTGTAGAATTCCACCATAGAACCGTACCATAAGACATTAACGAATGAAAATGGGAAAAATACACTGATCTTAATGACGAATTAGACACTAATGGCTTTAATTTTTTTAAGGCAAATACAGCACTACTAAGTCTATTGCACAGACGGTCAACATGGCACTTCCAGTTGAGGCACGAGTCCAGTGAGTGTGAAGCCGAGAAATTTAGACTCATTGGATAATGGCATCATGTTTATACGGTATTTGATAGAATGCCTCGACTTGCAATTTAACGTTAGCAGACTTGTTGTGAACGTTTGCGGGATCTTTCAGCTTCAAATTCTACTCTATTTGCCCCTGGTAAACTAAAATGTAGACTTTTCGAATAATTGACATATTTTGGCTCTTTAGCAATAAAATCGCCTGTTGTTTGCCAGTGCTCATTGTGATTTTGTACCTACTGTTACTGTGTCCTTGGGATGAAGTGTGCAATAATGAGTATATGTATTGTATTGTCATCCCAAAATACGTAGAAAATCTTCGATATCCATAACTTTCGAAAATAATAAAACCCTTATACCTATTTCTCCCTTTCGAGGTATCAGGCTGCTAGTGATCTTACAGATATGACCAGCCTACTGTAATTTCAACTTAGTTTAAAAAAAAAACATTACATAAATGGGAAATAATTCCAAGTGAAGTCACAACTTAACCCGGCACTAGGCAAATCCAATTCTTGGCGCGGAACCATCCGCCCAGCGAAGATTTAGGGTTCATTTTAGTCGGCATAAGTTATTTGCTCATGAACATCTGGAGCCAGGGAATTGAAATGTTACCTTATGGGATAAAATTGCAAATTTATAAGAGTGCTTGGGTAATCATAAAGTTTGGAACGGCCTGACTAAAGCAATTTATTGGTTAGACGAGCCGACTGAATTTTGGTGAATTTCGAATATTACGGCGTATAAACTCTAACACACGAAACCCTTATTGTGTAAGACTACATGCCGTCTATTACGAGAACTTTTGAGTTATCCACGATCCGGAGGGGTCCTTTATATTAAGTTTATTTGACGAAGCCTCGTGTGGATTTCATCTTGGTTGTGTATGTGACTACCTATCGTATATGTATTGTCTCTGTTCGCACCTGACGAAGCCTTTGCGGATTAGAAATTGTTGATAATTTATTAAGTACTTAGGTCGTGTTTTATTAGAATAAATGACTATCTTGCAACTAAACATTTGAATTTATATACCATTTTACATTGTACATTACATTATACAAGTAAGGTATGTTGATCATTATACTAGAGGCGGTGTTGCGGTTGCAACCTTTTTATAACCTTTTTTAGAAGACTTCTGTCATCTGCCTTTTTATTGTTTTTTTTGTATTTTGTTTTACATTTTATTTGTCATTATATTTTTCTTGTCTTTGCGCTAACTGTGCGCGCATGATCAAACCGGTGCTTTAGCGAAATCTCCATACAGCCACTGCATAATAAAATAAATATGTAGGCACTAAATACGAATTCCCTTAAAAAATATTAATTGTTATTCAAAATTGATAATATTACTAAATTAAATATTTATATTTAGGAATGAATCACTAAACATCCTATGTTTTAGCCTTGTTAGAATCCATTGGCCGAAATAAAATAAAAAAATGTATAACCCGGTTAATTTAAGAATGCTCCATGCTCTTACACCTTGCTGCGAGGTTCAAACGTATCTTAATCGGGTATAAATAATACAGAACAAGTGTCAATAATATGCGCCTAAAAGTGAAGTAATAAGAGCCACGTTACGAGCTGATTTTTTTAAAGAAAGTACAGATGCGAAATACAAAGAACCTAAGATAGCATTAACCTACTACATTTCTGGTGGGCAGTAGTAAATTTTAACAGTCTAGTTAAGTTAATATTATGAAAAGTGTTATTATGTTATTTCATATAAGGGATGCTGAAATTATGACACTTGAGTATTATGGCACTCAAAAATTACGGTATGTGATATTAGGGCTAATAAAGGTTATAGCCAGTGACCTGTGTCTCCTCGCTGACGACTAAGGCCCGCGTGACGCTCAATGTTGTCGTACCCAACCTGTATAACTGTGTTCTGCTTAAAATTAAAGACTCAACAAACGATACAATTTTTTAAAGAAATTAAAAAATATGCTCACAGAACTGGCATGTTATAATATGTACTTACTAAACAAAAAAACTTGCGTGTCTTAGTGTTTCATTATTGTATTCATGACTAGTAAATGTTTTTATTTTACAAATAAATAATCTAAATCTGAATCGGAAACCGTTATGGTAAATAAAATGTATGTGGGCAGTACACATGAAATAATAGGACATGAATGGATAAATTTAGTCGTTTTGTCAAATTAGCTATAACCTAGGAAACCGTTTTTATATGAAAATAACGTATAAACGTGTTTTTTCAAAACAAAAAGAGGGCAATTTCATGTGTGAGGTTGATAAGGATCTGCTGAACAATTTCCGTAGGTGGATCGAAATAATGTCAAACTTTTTAATTAATTTTGCAGTAACAAAGTCTATATTTTGGTTGTTTTTGCTTTAATAACAATGTTATACATATAAACCCTAACTGAACTAATAAACGAGTTGTATATAATTCTTAAAAGAATCGAAAAATTAGTACCACAGGCTGCTCTGCCTACGTAGTTATTACCGCAGTTTCTGTTTTCTTCGAAATATCAATGTACGTAAAACATAACATTAATCAATTTACTCGATTTAATAGCCTACGACACCAGGAAAAAATAAATTATAAGTCCTCCAAAACCGCTTTTTTATCAAAAAGTGTGTTTGGTATAGCACCCCGAATTTTCAATAAACTACCAGTGAAGATTTTAAAACTGGAAAGTGGAAAAGAATTTAAAACTGCGTTATTTAATTTTTTAGCATCTAAGGCCTATTATTCCATTCAAGAATATTTAAATGACATTGTTTTTTAGTTTATAAGTAAATTATGCATGCGATACACATGACATACCTTAAATATTTGCATGTCCTTGTGACCAAACATGTAGTTCCTTATATTTTAGATTATGACCTACTCGTATTTGTTGTACCATGTTTTAGCAAATAAACGACTGATTACTGATTACTTCCTGCTATTCTATGCTAAGTGTTCGATTCTAATTATTTCTGACTCCTGCTTTGACATTTCGCTCCTTTATTTACGTAACAAGCCGCAGCACATAAATTCCGCTAAAACGAAACAGAAATAGTACGCGAACCTAATAAAAGGAGACATCAAAGGATTCGTTCAAGGAACCGCTGAGCTTGGGGGTTTTTTCCTTTTAATTGTCGGGAATGGTTGACTTTGTTGTAGAAATATGTGGGAAGTACAAAAGGTATTTCCATATTGGTTCAATGTTTTGCGCGAGTATGTGAGTAAAACACCAACGAGTTCAGGTGACGATGTGTGAGTGCAAGAGACTGATATTTCATTCAATCACGAAATACCGTGGCTATGAATCCATTCAATAACAAGAATACCTTGAGTTTTAATATGTTAGCATAAGGTGTAATTATTTAGAAATTTATTTCTTACAAAAAAAGTTTACATTCGTTTACATTATAACTTCGCCAAACTGCATCACAGTTTGTTGGCGGAAGAAACACTCTTTATTTTTTACTCAGCCATCTAAATATGTTAGTAACATTATTTTACCTACTTAATTTCACATTTTTCATTTCATTTTGTAATGAGGGCTGCCGTTTTTGAGCTCACCAGTTGGCAACACTGTCGAGTAAGGTCCAGTTGTCAAATTTTTTTATTGGTTATTATGGGCATGCGAACGAAGTTTACATTTCAATCATATTTAATACCTTAAAACCGTACCGTAAAATATCGAACATCCCGCATTCCAGCGCAGTCCCGTTTTGTTCGGAAAAGGAGGACATAAGTTTCCGAAAGACAAAACTTTCTCAAGCACTGACAGTCATTGACCCGTAACTCATATTTGCCATAATCAAGTTCAGGTATTGCAAAATAGTCACCATATTGTTCCAATTAGATATATTAACCCGTGTAGCCACAACCACAAGGAATGACATTTGACATTTCGGAGGCCTAATGCTTCACTTGCGCCTTCCTCTAGCTGCGAATTCATACGCGGTAGCCCCCATTGTTAACAAATAGGGCTATACACATTAAAAATAATTACAAAATTTACACAATTAAATCTGCAATTATTTTTGCAAATTGAAAATTTATAATGGTAATGAGCCAATCAACTTTTTCTTGTTGTTATTCTGTCCCGTCAGCTAGGAACCAACAGTAACCGAGTTTCTTAGAAAAATATTTATAATATGGACTTTAAACATGCTCAAGACCCACGTCCAAATGGATTTATGTACATCGATAAAACTCACATGTTTAGTAGATTAAAACCCTATTAAATCACAGTTTTAAAGAGTGACTCAGGAGACGTAACCATGGTAACGAGCAACAAAGAATAGGTGATCCCCCCTAATCGTTAGGATATAAAATAATTATTAATTATTATTTTATAAAGGGTCGGCAACGCGTGCGTGACTCCTTCGGAGTTGTGGGCGTCTACAGGCTGCGGTAGCCGCTTACCATCAGGTGGACCGTAAGCTTGTTTGCCACCGGCGTTGTATCAAAAAAATTACAATGTCAGTGTAAAACAACTGAATAAGTTATTCTTATCGTTAATGTAGTTAAGATCACAATAATCAATTACACGTTACATTTTCCTAGAAGTAGATTAATGACGTATATTTATTTGGCATTCATACCTATACTATAACCTCGTCGATAGCTGGAAAAACAAAATAATCTATATTTGCCTATTTCAAATATATTCACGTATTTAATAAATCCAATTCGTTTAAAATAAGTTTCGTGCCAATGAAAAATAAATAGAAGCTTCGATAAAGCTTCGAGCTAGGCGCAGATTCCCTCGAGCAATTAATGAAACAATAAACCTAAAATTGGTGCAACGTTCTGAATGGGTTGCGGTCACCCATCTAGAGGAACCGTAGCTAAGAACCAACAGATCAATTTTATTTAAATAGGTCACGTTTGCAAATGTACTTTTTTTTACTCGACAATCATGAATTAGAAGGTGAACCAAAAGTCTATGCTCTATGGAGTCACCAAATAATTTATTTTACAATTGTGCACAGTATCGAAAACTCATTAAAAAAAATTAAACTGTTTATTTCTGAAAAAACATATAAATTACATTTGACAGGGTTAGGCATGCAATCTTTTTTTTTAAAGATTTTTTTAATTGCCTAACGGTTAATAATTATTATTACAATTTAATATAATAATAATATGATTTTTTTTTCATTCATTCATAAATAGACCGCTGTATTTCTATGAAACAAATTAGTCTTTACTGTTTTATGTATATTAAGACAACAGAAACGCTACTGTTTTATGTATATTAAGACAACATTCGTGGCGGTTTCCAGCGCTTCTGAACTTAAAAATCTCACTACAAGTGTCAAATTGTTTACATTGAACCTGTCGTCTTAATACTGGCCGTTAATCATTAAAAAAACTTAAACTCTGATGCCTTGTGATTTGGTCGAAATTTGACATAAGGAGCCAAAGGCGATCATGGAAACTGATGATTTTTTTTTGTGCTTAATTGGGAACCGGCCCCATGGTAATTATTATCACAATAATTCACAATACTTTTAACGTTACGCTATTTCAGAACTGTTCGGTTTTATTACTCATCAATACCAACGTGACACCTATTGCGATATGAGTGTATCCCGTGATAATAATCACCGTGTAACCTACACGAATGAGGTTGTTTCAGCGCCAAATTAATATTATTTTGCTATTTTAGTGCACTCTTAGAAAAAGCAATGTATACAATAGTTACGTAATTGGCTGTTGTAATTTTTTAACTTAATTAGACCACTCGTCAAGCCTCGTGGTCTAAACGCGTTACTCTACTTCAATATCGGTCATTATTTAACAATTGTATAACAAACTATTTCATTATAAATTCTTTTGTTTAAAAAAAACAATGAATGAAAATATATAGTATTCTTACCTAAGACACCGAAAGAGATAATAAAAAGATAAAATGTGTTTTTTTTGTTTGTACCTACCTTTTAAAAATGAAAACAGGAGTTTTATATGGGTCATAATTGTCGAGGATTAACTTGCAAAATAAAGCTAATTAGTGATGCTGTTTTGTCTTTACAAGTAATAATCCTACCTATAATAGGATCACGATTCGTTATTGGAAATATCTTCTTTAGTGCAAATTCAGACTAATTTAATGAACTAGTTTCAAGAAAACAACTTAAAGTGTAGACTTTTCTTCAGGTGACTGGAATTCCAACGTTTACCTTGCATAATAAAACTGTAAGAAACTTATACAGGCACCTGTAGAAAAAATATTCTGAATCTTCATGTAATTTATTCATGGTTATCATCGTGTGGCGGCCCTTCACATAGCACATAGAGGCAGTACATACCTAATATACAGGCACTGTTTCCGTTTTCGACTATTCGTATTCGGGTTTATTAAACGCATGGTTCCCTACAATTATCTTATCAACATTATACCTAAGTATTTATAATCCTTGATCCTACATGAATGCCTATTTGAAGGGTGATGTAGGTGCCCTCGCACCATGCAACATACGTCGCCCGCACTCCTTTTTTTATACAACGCTGGTGGCAAACAAGCTTCCGGTCCACCTGATGGTAAGTGGCCAATAGACGCCCGCAACTCCAAAGGAATCACGTACGCGTTGCCGATCCTTTATAAAATTTAAGGATGCACTGTGTTGACAGCAGAAGGGACAAATTTAGGTCCCCCGCTCTCAACAAAGTGTATCCTCGGGAGCTCTGGAAACCTTCCTCATTTTCAGGAACACAACAGACTTGTATAGTAGATAATATTATTATGGCTGTGGTCTTCTGTAAGGCGGAGGTACTTCCCCAGTTGGGCTGCTCCAAATTCGAGCAAGATGACATTTCGCTGTGCCCTACCTCTCTGTAAACCTCCTGCTGCCTTAATATTCCAGTATGTAGGTATGCATTACCTCTACCAATGAATCGGTTTTGCTAATCGACGCCATTTGCTTTGGTAAATCTATTCCTTGCCTGTGACCGGAGTTTCCAGTAATTGCGAGACTTCCAGCGGTCCCAGCCTACGATCCAGCAGAATGGGAATTCATTAAGAGCAATTCAAGTTATCACAATATGACTATTAGAGCTCCATTCAATTTTTAATTGAAACCGAGAGCAAAAACTAGGGAGTTGGTTATGGTAGAGAATAGTATAACAGTGTGACTTGGTTTTAGTTTTTAATTAATTTGTAATTTTTTTTTGTTTGTTTTTTTTTGTTTCTATACTAAGTTTGTAATTTAATCACCTTTGCATGTAGGTATTTTTGTTTAATAAATTCTATCTAGTAACAGTATGTATAATATAGGTAGTTATGGGTAATTTTCCTTGCATATTATGATATCTTCGCATTATAAACGTAATTAGGTAGAAATAACTGTGGTATCAAATTAGTGAATAATGAACAATTAATTATTGTTAATTAAATGGAATTTTTGAACCAAATTGGTGACCAACAATATAGATGTAGAACTGAAATTGATTATTATGCGTTAACGAAGTCCTATGATAATCAGGTATAGGTCCATGTAACTAAGAAAATAGGATTTAAGGCTATCCGTGGTGCTATGCAAAAAAAAGGTTCTGACTACAGATTTAGGGTCTGAACAAATTAGATTTGCTCCTTTTAAAACCAATGTTACAATACAATACAAATATTATTTATTGCACACCTCACAGAAATGAACAAGCATTACATACAGAATCAGATAATGAAACCAAAGTAAGATTACAGCTTACTACGATTTATCGCGTACTATTAGGCTCGGTTTTATAAAGATCCGTTAGACCTTATGTCGGTTTGTTATGTCAAAAAATATACTGAGTTACTGAAATTTGATCTGACATTTGGTCAACGGATCTTTATAAAACCCGGCCTTACAAGAATTGATAGGATTGTATTTACTACTGTCACTTCTGTTTATGCCAGAACCGTTAAAATTTCACCTGTTAAAAAACAAACTGCTGCTAAGCGATTTCGTAATTCCGGATTATAAATTACATTTTTTCCTATATCGCCACACGGAACGTTAAGTACAGATTTTATAGCTAAAAGACAAATTATCAACTCTGACCTTACATAAATCGTGAGTAGGAATAAAAAATGGCTTTTAATATCAGTAGGCTAGTCGGAGAAACGACGCCTTACATTGACTAATGCGTTCATATATGTATGCGTTCATAATATATTTAGGAAGTCACTGTCGTTTATTATGAAAAGTTAACGTGAATGTACTTTTTAACTTGATTTTGTTACGGACTTTTAGAGGTTTACTCTCAGGCCGGTGTTTAAAAGTCAGATCACTTTTTAGTAATTCAGTATTAATTTTTTTGTCTTAAATTTCCAACATAAGGTGTAACGGATCTATAAAAGGATATTTAGGCTCGATTTTATAAAGATCCGCTAGACCTTATGCCGGTTTGTTATGTCAAAAAATGTACTGAGTTACTGATTGATCTGACATTTGGTCCAACGGATCTTTATAAAACCCGGCCTTCGGATATTTATTGGCAATATTACTATCGAACTCAGCTGACGACCGAATGTTTAGTTGGAATATCCAAGCTTAGGTAGTGCTGAAAATTAATTTATACATTGATTTTTGCAAATACTTTGTAACAACCACTACTTATTTACTGCTGCGACGCAACGCGCCGAAGTGGATCTTAGCCTCCGACACCAAAGACCGCCAAGCTTCCCTGTTAGTATTACATATACATACAATCATATTTATGTACAGTGTATTTTTCCTAACTTAAGATAACTGTAACTATCTATCTGTGTAGGCTTAGGCACGCTATCACAACCTACATTAAGACGAAATGATACGTCCACTTAATATCAGACCACGATCATTCATTATAAGAAGCATTGCTTTCTTCGACCAACACAAACATGACCGGGCCACCCCCAAGTTAACACCGTAGAAAGGATCAACCGGATCTGGTGATGTTTAGCTCAATTGACTCTTGAAATACATAGTAAAGATTAGCTGTTTTACCTATCAATAATCCATTACTTGCGAGGCAAACAATGTAGTGTGTTATCGGGTACCAGTTGATGAATGGTCAAGTACGTACATTAGAAAATGTCAATAAATAAAAAGTCAATATCTCGGTGGTCATCTTGGGGCGGGGAACCTGAGCCGGCATGTGGGAGCGCGAAGTACAGTCGGATTTAGTATTTCATTATAATTGTAACGAACAAATCCATATTGACATGCTATCGTTGAAGTTAAACTTTTGTGAATAATGTTAGAAATTGCATTAAAAAAATATTACACACGTCTTAATTGCCATTATGAGCGAAATAGAATTGGTTTATTTTAAAACATTGTGCATCCCTGATAATGATTAAGTGTGACATATATATCTGGATAACATTAGGGAGTGCTTAAATATGAACGCAATTTTGAATTAAGACTAGAAAACTAATTATAAAGATGTAAATATTGCGTAACTAGAAATACAGCGTATGTCTTCCAAAGGCTACATAATTTGAATGGTTCAACAGAATTCGATTAGGTAGTAGTTTTTAAGATTAATACAACAAACCTATACGTTTATCTGCCTGTTGTCGACCTCTGCATCTATCTAGCTATGTTATTTTTCTGACCTGCTTTGTATTTTTTAGGGTTCTGTACCAAAATGGTAAAAAAGGAACCCTTATGGTTTCACTTTGTCTGTCTGTCTGTCTGCTGTCTGTCTGTCACATCGCTAAATATCTCAAGAACTACTTATGCTATCGATTTGAAATTTAGAATAGTTATAAAGAAGGCTTACCTACATACATAGAACATGACTTTTTTATTGAGGTGTGCAATAAAGAGTATTTGCATTGTATTGTGCTGTTTATCATCATTTTTATGTAGTTAAAAACATTTTTATATATTAAGAATCTTTAAATTAACATCAGTAAGTTGAAGTTTAATATTTTCCAAGAATTTAAGTAAGTTTTCTTTATTGCTCACTTAAAAATAATATTTTTTTAATTACGTTCAATAATGTACTACAATAATCCGTTTCTCCCAGTCGTCGAGTTACTCGCTCAATAATAACTCGGAGTGTACTGTACAAAACCGGTAGCGTCGGTTAAGTAGAGTTAAGCCCATCTCCAATATGCCACGCTCCTTCCTACGCTCAATTTGGCTCTACAATCTATGTTTTTTTCCATAATGTTAAGTACGGCCGAAATTGGCCTGTTGGCTCTTGCTTAATATTATTCTATAGTTGACAAATTGTTCTGAAGACAATAAACTCGTTAGAATTTGCTGAATAAAAATTAGGAATTCGATGATTATTTTATTTCTTCTGTTTACTAAATAAATAAATAAATATTTGTGTACAATCTTACACAAATCAAGCTGGTCTCAAATTAAGCAAAACTTGTACTATCTAGTACCCACTAGGCGACGATATAAATACTTATATAGATAAAAATATACTTAAATACGTAGAAAACATCTCAGGAACAAATATTCGTGTTCATCACAAAAATAAATGCCCTGACCGGGATTCGAACCCGGGACCTCCAGTTTCGAAGGCAGGGTCACTCTCAACTAGGCTATCACTATGACATTGAGATGTGACTAATTATTTTACCTACAATGGAAATATTAATTGTACTTTTGTTTAGATTTTTGCCGAGTAAATTGGCTTTATAAAATAAATGACTATGGCTACTATCAGGCGAGCCTTATGCTTGTTCGCGAACATCATAGCACAACACAGTGGTATTTAAAAATATATCTTTTCATAATTTTTATAGTATCGGTTACAAAAATAAATAAATAAATATTAAAATAAATATTAGAGGACAATCTTACACAAATCGAACTAGCCCCACAGTAAGCTCAAGAAGGCTTGTGTTATGGGTACTAGACGACGATATATTTAATAGATATAAATACTTAAATACATAGAAAACATCCAAGACTCAGAAACAAATATTCATGCTCATCACACAAATATTTGCCCTGACCGGAATTCGAACCCAGGACCGTCAGCTTCACAGGCAGATGCACTACCCACTAGGCTAAACCGGTCGTCAAAAAATAAGTAATTAATTAAAATTAAAAATATACTTCAATAGGATGGCCATTAAATATACAGCAAAGCCGTTGGTCCGCATCGCTTAACATTTTGTCAGACTGTACGGTGCACGACTTCAAAACATTCCGTACACTTCGTAGAAATTTAACCTTTAAGTATATGAGGATAAAGCCGATAAATGCAGTTACGTAATGATGTCGCTTAGGGTTAATTTTTATCTCAATCTACTAACTAATTAAGCATAGCGCCTAAAGTAAACATTTAAAAAACGTGACATAAAAGAAAATTTTATGGTGAATTAAGACATCCGTCTACTTTTTTAGGGTTCCGTACTAAAATGGTAAAAAAGGAACCCTTATGGTTTCACTTTGTCTGTATGTTTGTCACATCGCTAAATATCGCAAGAACTACTTATGATATCGATTTGAAATTTGGAATAGTTACAAAGAAGGTTAACTTACATGCAAATAACATGGATTTTTTTATGATTTCTTTTTCTTTTTGCGAAAAGTGACAGATAAAAGGTGCTTCAAAATTTCTAAGTCTAGTGAAAATGTCAAGTTGGGTATCATGTGAAAGGGCTTGAGTTACACATTTTGAGACATTTTTTTATACGTAGTCATTTCTTATTTATGAGGGTAAAAGTAAAAAAAATACGTTTATCAATGAAGAAATATGGAATTTTTCCATAACATTAATACCAACGTATATTTTACAGGAAAAATGTAACCATATCTAGTTTTTTTTAACATCAAATAACAGCTCTATACTAAGTTTGTAATTTAATCACCTTTGCATGTTTTTTTCGTTTTATGAATTCCTACGTGCTTATGTTCAAAGTACATTCTTTCAAATAAAAATAAAAGATGAAATATGAAGAATAATATTATACTTGAAAAACCACTATACAAATTCGTCGATAGATGACGCTGTACTCATGGCTTTCAATTGATACACGATGTTGTTAAGATTTTTTTAATTTATTGGGTCTGGACGGGTACGCATGAACCCCTGCTACGGAACCCTCGGTGCGCGAGTCGGATTCGCCCTTTTTTAATTCATGATGTGTAACGAGTTTGAAAACATGTATGAAATTATGATTATGTTTTGACGAAGTATAGGTATGCCTGCCTTAAGAACGATAGCTCAGTGCGAAAATTATTTTAAATATTTTAATTACCTTAATTTACTGACAGTGAAATCATAAACATTTTATTAAACGTCAAAATAGGTTGAGAGTTATTGCACTGGCGTAAGTTTTGTGCAAAGTAACTTTTTTTTTTAATTGTAACACTGTATTAATTTTTTTTTTGGGTTTGAGTATAAATTATCGAACGCTCATGGAATTGTTAACTACTAATGTTTTTCTACAGACCAAAAAAAAACTAAGTAAAAACAGTAGAGTTTGGTAGCGCTCGTGGCCCAGCGGTGCCCGCGTACTGCATGCGGTATGCGAGGTTAAGCAACATAAGTCAGGGTCAGTTTTTGGATTGGTGACCGCTTGGAGTCAAGCTACTGAGTGCTCCCGTGCTTTGGAAGGCACTGATCAACAGAAGCTTTTGGTCCCAGCTGATGTCTATGGCAGTAGTCGTTAAGCCAATTTGGAGGCTTTCGGGCGGCTTGAGAACTAACAGTCAAGTTGCCCACTCTCTTGACAAGGGGGGTCGATGTTGCATCATGTCCGTAGGGAGTACCCACCGCTACCCTACACGTGACCCCTGGGTGGTGCTAAAAGTGCAACAAAACTGGCAACCGTACCGTCTTCTCGAAAATCTCACGGTTTGAAATAATTGCCTACGATAAATAATAAAATAATAAATAACAGTAAATCTTCTACTAAAAATATAACCACCAGATGTTAATTTAAAAACAGCACGGCATACAACATATTACACTCATATGTCACACGCATTAAACCCAGAGTTATAGTGGTAATAAACCTTTCTCGATATCGGCGAATTCATAAGTGATCGCCCCATAAGCTCTATGACAATGCTCTTATAAGAAGCATAAGCTACTTTTATAGATGACTCCTGTATTCTTATCAAAAAATCTCGATATGAAGAATGGACCCACGGTTGCGTACCTACGAACGTCGTTAAGATGCTATCCTTTAGCTACAACGACTAATCTGTGCCTCCCGCACAATGGCAGGGGAGGATAACTTTTTTTCACTACTTTATTTTTATTAAGACTAGGGTCTCGTGTGACAGATCGATCATGTGAAAAAGTTGAAGTCGGGTGTGGTTTGGATAACAAATAATTCTACGCTTGTCGGTTAAGAGCGGGGTAACAATGTTGAGTATTTCTTATTGTGTATTCGTGCTTTATTTGGGCGAATGTCTAGTTTTTGTATATAACTATCTACATTTAATTTTATTTCCTTAGCAGATAGTTGCTATTAAGGTTCAAATCAGGTATTGGGTACAAGATTTTTATGCGTCTAATTAGGAAGCTTCATTACTACTTTAAAACGTATTTTTATGGTATAATGATTGGGACTAATCTAATTTACTTGTTAGTATATTGATACAATATAAGAACATGTACATCGGTTTTAAATGGCTCGTAGATAATTTCTCCGCTATATACGCTGTAATTTAAAGCAGGCAATTATAACTGCACTACCGTTGTAGTGTACGTCTAATTGTGCATAAGATTGCACGCCTTAGAAACTTAACGAGATGGATTAGAACATTCCTTATATAGAACTCTTAGTTCGTAAGAAAATGAATAGGCTCTCAAAATAGCAATAAATTTTACGAAAAATTGAATGTAGAAATTTCAAAGTAAGAACGTAGGTAAAAATCAAATTACCTACTTGACTATGTTTAAAAATTATAATATGAGTATTTCTGCCACAAAAATTGAATTAACGTAAGTGATAATTACATTAAATCCAGCACCAAAAATGAAGCACAAATTCGTGATTTCAAAGCCTCACCGCTGTGACATAATGAAGTTAAACACCTCTTTATAGTCTCATTATGTTCGATGCATCGTATTTCATTAAAATATCATTAATCGTATCAAAACGTGCTTTTATTCACAGTTAAACATGACTTGGGTTGCCATAAAGAATACAAACGCATCGTTGCCCACACGTGAGCGTATAGCGGTTTTCTAACGAAATAAAATGTGAAAGAGAACATGAGTATACGAATCATTTAGACGCTTATTACTTTTATAACTACGTGTTAGTTTTGATACGGGCATAGCTAATTTAGGTAGCATTGTGCCTCTCCAACTTGATGCGTCTGAATAAGATTATCAAGGGAGTGAAACCCGTTGGGAGTCATTGGTCATAAATCATAGCTCATAAAACGCGACTGACAATCACCTCTTCTCCCAATACGCTTCCTAGAGAAAAAAATCGGCCATTCAGAAATGGACTCTAACTTGATTAATTTACGTTTTCAAATTTGAAAGCAGCCTGTGATGAAGCTAGAGAGGAGTGTCGTTAAAATGACAGGCGAACTTAATACTCCGTTTGATCGGACCAATTGTTGGTATTGTGTTTTCTGACTATTTTTATAGACGGCAAAAAGTCGGATGTGTGTGATATGGGTTCCATTTCAGAGGGTTCTTTAGAAACAAATGCTAGAGTTATCCGATATTTCTCTTTGGTTTATATGATACATCTTGTTTAAGGATAAAAATAGATATGGTGTCTTAAAAAGATATATGACGAATATATCACTAACGCAAAGCACATCTTAGCTACAACTAAATTTCATTTTCAGAGACATTACACCTATACTATGTCTAGTACAGTCAATAGTAGAATACTTTTTCAGCTTATCTCTGAGCAATAAAGTCCTAAAATATATACAATGTGGTTAGGTGATTCGGGCTAATTTCATAGAATCATTTTTTTTTTGTTGAAACCAAATTATCCTTGTCGATATAGTTTATTTTTATATTCATACTTGTCCGTAATATAGTATATGTGTTTTATATATATTGTATTTTTGTACCTTGTTGGACGTGCCTGAATATGTCTACCTCTGTTCATTTGTTCTCTCATTTCCTTAAATTTTAACTGAAAGTGGTCCCTTAAGACTGCGTCGAGCATAATTAGCAAAAATGGCAATCACCGTTCAATCGATGCAGTTCACAAGTATTAATAAAAATATATAAAATATATATAATTATTATCACAAAAAGTGTGTCGACAGTATATAATCAATTACAGTTTAATAAATACAATTCTGTAAAGTTGCACATAAAATGAGAAGAACGCGTCGGCGTTAAGTTCGACTTTGTACATACGATTTCCTATTGTATTTGTAATTTTTCTTATTGTTTACAATAAAGAGTTTTGCTACTACTACTAGTTTCTGACACTGAATGCACATAATTATATAATGCGCTCCGTGCCCAAGATATAAACCGAGTAAGCATCTTACTGAGAACCAGCGATCATTTCTACGAAAATATTACTATTGTGTGCAAAAACTGCATGTTGCGTCGTAAAGCGAACATCTTAAGAAAAAGAATTGCCTTATAAATAAGAAAAAGGTACATTTTGCATAATCGCAAATCGTTACAATTATTTTCGAGAACCTGTTTGGGGCATTCTACTTTTTAATTACCATATTTTAATTACATTTTGATTTTTTTCTATTTACAGAAAAAAATACAAACGTTGCTGCTTTACCTAGTATAAGATAATGTTAATACGGTACCCTACACCACGAATCGTACTTAATAAGCATAGCGTATTGTTAGTGTTTACTATAGAGATTCTGCCCAAAAAAGGTCTTATAGTAATGGATGTTCAAGAGAACTTACGACATTTGACTTGCGCGTGATCATGGAATGTAGGGTTGGAGGACAGGCATCAATCACTCGCTTGTCTCGTCATTTTCGGCTAATCTAAAGATTTTAAAGCACAATCACAATGTTCGTCTATAATGAAGTATGGTGATGGTACAATAGGTGCATGCGCTTGTTTACATAACGAGTACATATATTAGTAGCCATCCAAATGGGTTGAAAGGTACACCTCAGACTTGGTAAAAGCCGCTCAACCAATCTCACTGGAGCGCAAACTCTTTCCCCCTTATTCATAAACGTCTATCAAACCTATATTAGTTAACTAGCCACTGAAGTTCGTTTGTCCTTATCTGTCACTTTGATATAATTATGTGCTTGTGAGACAGTGACGAGAGACATTTTTGTTAGCAGAGGTTTGTTAAGTTTTATGAATACGAGGCTTAGAGTATTCCAATGTTTAAAACCCCCGCGTAGTCATGTCGGAGGTTTCCCCTGGATTTTCTCCAGGCTACTCTCCAACCACGCACTCCTATCGCTTTATTAGGCTAGAAAGCCACAGTCTGGTTAAAAAAAGGGTTGGAAAGCCACATGGCAGTAGCTATCGTATAAATTAGTTCTACGCCGAATCTTGGGATTTGGTATCAAAGTGGAAATTAGGCTCCTGAGGGCACAAACAGGAAAACGCTGGGAGGACGACCCCAAATATTAGTTAATTAGCTCTTCCTTTGAGTATTTGATAGAAAACAACAAGAAAAGCGACACTTAATTGAGTATTTTTACCTGGAGCGATGGACCAAAGTAGCCACTGAATGGATCTCAAAAGATGGCTCTCGAGGCAGAGGTAGACCGAAAAGGAGATGGCGGGACGAACTTGATACATTTTGTACGGATTGGCGGGAGCTGGCACACGACCGAGACGAGGGGCGAAAAAGAGGGGAGGCTTTTGCCCAGCAATAGGACACTATATAGGCTAATAAAAATATGTATAATATACATATTTAAATATTACATTAGAAGGAAGAATGTTCTCAGTTCGTCTTTATTTTATTTTTAAAGTCATGAAACATTCCTTTTACGCATATTTCGGTATAATAATACTATACAAATATTCGGTACTGTTATAAATGTTTTTGTGACGATGTGTTTAATTATATTGAATTTTTTAAGAATTAATATTTGGTGTTAAAACTTCCAAATTACAAAGCGCTTTATAGTGTAAAAATTAAGCGCAGATGTGTTAAATATAAATGATATGATTATAAATAAGTAATTACTATAGTAGTTCTTTTAGTTTTGTTTATATATACCAGTACCTAGTTTATTTTTGCACCACCCACTGAATATATGTGTTTAGTTCTCTCCGCTACCCAAAGGTTGTCTGGAAGAGATCGCTCTTTAGCGATAAGATCGCCTGTTGTCTACTTTTGATTGTATCTCGCTATGTTACGTTTCTGACCTGCTTTGTATTTTTATTGAGGTGTGCAATAAAGAGTATTTGTATTGTATTGTACCATTGTCCATTATAAAACCTGTAGTAGGTATTACTTTTAAGTTTTGACAAGTATCGTTTTGCGTGAATGAGTGAAATGCTGGTGACATGCGTTTTCGAACTCTAATGTATTAAATATAAACGTTTATTACATCTTGGAGGTTAATTTGTTTGATCTTCTGATAAACGGGGCTAATCATTATGCTGTTTCTTTTTATTAAATATTTGAGAAAGCGCGACGCGAAATTATAGCCTTATCGAATAACCGTTTATGTGACAGCTCCCATTAATTCTATAAGACTTTTGCCGTCGTATAATTAAACGAAGTTTGGAGATATCTTCGAAGGTATTTATGTCTAAAACAGTCCTAAAATTGAATATATTACAGTGTTATTAAAAGAGTCGCTATACTCGCAATTAAAATATTATTTGTCTCTTCCATAATAACTACTTTTTTTGATTTGATACTGGTGTGTAGTTTATTTTTGGGTTGCTCTTATCTTAAGTTTGTGGCATATGTGTATGTATATATGTAAGTACATTTATTTATATATGTTTATTATGTCTCTTACTTTCATTTTTATCTTTTAGTTTTACTTATATATTCCAATATCTAGTTTTTTATTTTTGCACCACCCACTGAATATGTGTGTTTACTTGTCTGGAAGAGATCGCTCTTTAGCGATAAGACCGCCTGTTGTCTACCTCTGCTAATATCTCGCTATGCTACGTTTCTGACCTGCTTTGTATTTTTATTGAGGTGTGCAATAAAGAGTATTTGTATTGTATTGTATTGTTAAACTAACAGTATAGTAAAATAAGTACCTAACATAAAATTCAAAAACCTGTGTTCATACCTGTGTATATGTTTTATTTAACTTTTTTTGACTTGGGAAATATTGAATCATAAGAATAAATATTTAATCATAAGTTAAATTAGACTTTCGTCAATGTCAAAAGTTTGACAAGATTATTAATCATTGAAATCACTACAAAATAGGTACCTACATTAATAAATAATTGACCGAGTGAAACGAAGGTCTCTGCTTCAGCTTCGACAAAAATGCTTTCGTATGTCCGTATTTCCGTTTGTTCTCGTCTACAGGTCGCAATTCTCAACCGATTCTCGTGAAATTTTGTGAGCAGGTTCGATAGTTATATAGAATTTTATTGTCGAGACGGTTTTTGGAACTTTTCAAAAACAATTTTTTTGTCAATGATTTTGTAAGTTTCTGCGGGCGAATTTCGGTTTGTTCTCCTCTACAGGTCGCATTTCTCAACCGATTCTCGTGAAATTTTGTAAGCAGGTCCGGTAATTAGATTTTATTTGCCGAGTCAGTTTTTTGAAATTTTCAAAAACCAATTTTATTTCAAAGATTTTGGAAGTTTCCGCGTCCGAATTTCGGTTTGTTCTCCTCTACAGGTCGCATTTTTCAACCGCTTCTCGTGAGATTTTGTTAGCAGGTTCGATATTCATAATTGATATTTTTTTAAATGTCAGATTTTGGAAATGATAAAAAACTCATGAGGACCACAGCTCACAGAGCAACTAGTTATAGGTATTCACAAAGTCACATGCCACGCCGCTAGGTTGAGCTTGCAATATTGAAGTCCTAAAGTTTTTCTGTCTCTATCGTAAACAAGCCCTAGTTAAACAGGCAGTAGTTTTACAAAAGCTACTGTCATCTGATCTTCAACCCAAAGGGGAAAACTAGGCCTTGTTGGAATTAGACTTGTTTTCTCACGTTTCCTCCGGAACTTCACCGAAAAGCTACTTTTAAATGATATTTCGTACTTAGGTTTTTTTAATCAAATTTTCACACGATATTCACGGGAAACATAATAGTTTGAAAACACTTTTTGTTACAATGAACGCCATAACGCGGGCGCCGTTTCGTATAAAGAGAACCATTAACTTGTTGTTTGATAACAATATAGCAGTTTTTATTGCATAAACGTTCCCAGTCCCTAACAAATTTTGAAAGCGTGCTTGTGAGAATGATTAAATTTTTTTGAAAAATAATTTATCAATGTTTTGTAGGACCACAGACGGATTCTTATCGTTAAAGATAATTGGTGTCTTTACCGGTCCGAACGTTAAGTGAAAGTTAAGGAAATCAGAGTACAATTTGAACTTATTGTTGACTTCAGTTACCTGGATCCCTAACTGTTAAAATAGTTAAAATCAGAAATAATCACTCACGAGTCGTTAACAATCCGGGCCCGATAAAGACAAATTAAAAAAATATTTAATTTTGGAATGAGAATCACTAAGACAGTGTGCCTGACTAACATTTATCTAATACTAGCGACCCGCCCCGGCTTCGCACGGGTGCAATTCTGATGCATGTATTATACATATTCCCCTTGAGTCACTCTATCTATTAAAAAAAACCGCATCAAAATCCGTTACGTAGTTTTAAAGATTTAAGCATACATAGGGATATAGGGACATAGGGACAGAGAAAGCGACTTTGTTTTATACTATGTAGTGATTTGCAATACCTCATCATCATCCTCCTAGCGTTATCCCATTACAGTTGCATCCTGAAGGATGCCCGGGGTCCGCTACCTAATCCCAAGATTTGGCATAGCCACTAGTTTTTACGGAAGCGACTGCCATCAGACCTTCCAACCCGAGGGGAAACCAGACCTTATTGGAATTAGGCTTGTCAAGTGAGTGGGCAACTTGACTAGTAGAAGTTCTCAAGCCGCCCGAAGGCCTCTAACTTAGCTTAACGACTGTTATCATAGATAGCAGCCGGTATCAACGGCTTAACGTGCGTTCCAAAGCACGGGAGCGCTCAGTTTATAACCACTCAAAGCGGTCACCCATCCAAGAACTGACCTATGCCCACGTTGCTTAACCTCGCATACCGCACGCGATACGCGGGCGCCGCTGGGCCACGAGCACTCCCAATATTTGTAATACCTACTTGTATTTCATTTAAGAGGATTGTGTGGCACAATTTTTCCATACAAAAAGCGGCAAAGTTTTCCACCCCTAATCCATAATCTTAAATAAATGTTGTAGATATCGTTAAATACTATGTTTGTACGTATTTTTTGAAAAAATTGCATAAAAGTGTAAAGTGACGTTAAAGATTTGTTTTTAGACTCGAAAATTTCGTCCTGTATATTTTTGCTATTATGTTATAAACGAGAAAGAATTACCAAAAAGCAAAACGCATAAACCTAGTTAAGCATGTATGTAAAGATTGTAAGGAATCGATCAAACCCAATACCAGGAAAGGTCGCCCGAAGCACTAATTCTACGAGCAATTAGGGGAAAACGGCTGACGCCGATGACTGTCTCTATTGCACGATACGGGCATAAGACCCCGATGGGTGAAACAGATAGAATATTTCGAAATGCCCGTGCACACGTTCACAATAGTCTTAATCCTGACATTTTTGGCAGTTAAGCTTTTAGCGCGCTCTCATAACCAAATAATACAATACAATACGCTCTTTATTGCACACCTCAATCAAAATACAAAGCAGGTCAGAAACATAACATAGCGAGATATAAGCAGAGGCAGACAACAGGCGGTCTTATCGCTAAAGAGCGATCTCTTCCAGACAACCTTTGGATAGCGCATAACCCTTCCGTTCTTGTTACATGTGTTGGATCATTTTGGATTTTTGTGTACTACATCACAACATGGTAATTGATGAAGGTAAATTATAAAGTAACGTAACTTAATAATTTTTGGGGGAGCCCAATGTCCAGCAGTGGACGTTTTTCGGCTGATACGAGTATGATGATGATGATGAACTTATTAATTTAAGCCGTCGTATAAAACGTTCATTTTTTAGGAACAGATATATCGTCGAGAAACTACGGGTTCAGTAGATGAGGGGAAACATTTAATCTAAAACACTGGATTTTAGTATGGTGTGTTGTCTCTAAAAAAGGCGATTTTGAGGGCCTAAAGCTGAAATAAGCCCACCATAAATAAATAAAAAAATCTATAACCTTGGTAATTCAATAACAATTGTAATGTATTGACAGACAAATCATCAAGTCTAATGCATCTTGACAGATGATTTAAACAGCGTCTGTACTTTCATATGTACTAAATATGTTACTGCTATTTTTAAGTATTAAGTGATTTTTTGTAGAATAAAAAACGATGGCTGTAGACGACGGCTAATCAAAAACTTCACTATGCATATTGTTGGAATAATGATCCGCTTTTATGATTATTTTGGCATATATTAAGAAGCCATTAGCCACAGCGAAACAAAATTTTGATATGAATTTGCTTAACAATACATATTTACACACGAACCGCACTCGTGCGCAAGATTGTGTCTATGATCAAACCCTCAATCAAACTACGGGAACAGATGCCAAGAATCGCCTAACATTCATCCCAAAATTACCGCTTACGGCCAAGGGAATTAGACCCTGCATTCACCGACTGTCGTATAGAGACCTCTGAAGGGGACTGCATCTGATAACGTATCGCCGATAGGGCCCTTTCTTCTTTCGCGACACCTTTGTCATAACAAAGGATCTGTTTGGCCTCTCTGGCGTCTGAATGGGCTTGCAATAACCGACCCAAAGGCTTCCCGCGAGATCGGGCAGATATATGCCCTTCTAAAGATTTATTAATCTCTACTGGAACAATGAGATTCGGGCACCTGGCTTTTTTTTCACGACACTCGAGCATGCGAGCTCCGTGTTCGGTTGCATTGAGAGAGTTGTAGTTTTTTAGTTTTTAAGTGGTTTAAGGATTGAAGGAAATATGTGTTATGGAAGAAGTGCAAGTAGCGAATAGGATGTGGTAATAATATAAAATACTTTTTTCGAACCCTGTTACCGTTGGTAGATCGGAAACAAGTGGCACATAGGATTTTATTACTTCAATATTGCTTTACGTGTTTTGAATACGGTACATAATATGCGTTTTGTACCATTTTAGAAGCGCGTAAAGTTTGAGATTATACCCATTTGAAATCTTAAGTTAAAAGATAGCACACTGCAAGTTTTAGACACTAGAATTACTATACTCACTCGTATCGTATCGTTATATCACTCGTAACGTGCTGGGAGTTTTATACACTAGAATTACTATTGATATACTCGTAACGTGCTGCGAGTTCTAGACACTACAATTACTACTGATATACTCGTAATGTGCTGCGAGTTTTAGACACTAGAATTACAATTGATATACTAGTAACGTGCTGCGAGTTTTAGACACTAGAATTAATATTGATATACTCGTAACTTGCTGTGAGCTTTATACACTAGAATTACTATTGATATACTCGTAACGTGCTGCGAGTTTTAGATACTAGAATTACAATTGATATATTAGTAACGTGCTGCGAGTCTTATAAACTAGAATTACTATTGATATACTAGTAACTTGCTGCGAGTTTTAGACACTAGAATTACTATTGATATACTAGTAACGTGCTGTTTTTTTTAGACACTAGAATTACTATTGATATACTCGTAATGTGCTACGAGTTTTAGGTGTGGTCTACGTCAATTAATCCCTGATTGGCAAATATCCCGTTATTAATACTAATTCTAGTATTACTAACTTAGTAACTAAACGAGGTATGGGCTACTTTTATTCACAAGATGCTCTCTTCGTGCGTTCATGTAGGAGTAAAAACAAAACAATTAATATTCCTACTAGAAACTTCCACGTCCTCAGTTATTCTAAACCACCCAAGCGATCAAGTTTCTCATTTCATTTGTCTAGATCGCGTGCAAAGGGACAGGTGTAATCAATAAGGTTTTTATCTCGACATCGCAGGCAAACGCAGAAATTCTTACACGTTCGTTCTCTGAAGCTAGAACTTAACACTTCAGATAATAACTAGAGATAAGGCAGAAATGCGTTAAGGGTTTAAATGAAAAGTCCGAACGTGATGCTTGCCGCATCAAATTAATCAAGGTAAAAAACCGGGCGATTGTATCTTTGATTGCGAGCGTGGACGGTAGCGTATTTATTTACTTAATTGCTTTTTTTTTAAAGAAATGTCATAATTCCATATTTATATCCCGTCTGGGTAATTAATACATTGATGAAAAACAAAAATTGTTTCCCTTTGGTCAATAGTTAAGGGCTTATGTGCTGTTAAGTAATTAATATATGCCGTTTACCTACACAGGTTATGAGTCCAACCAATAGTTAGGCTTTCTAGCCCGTAACTTTTATTATATTTACAGAAAAGAGGAGAGGAGATCTATAGAGCCCAAATAAAAATCGAATTTGGAGCAGCCCAACTGGGGAAGTACCTCCGCCTTGCAGAAGACCACAGCTATAATAAAATTATTTACTATACAAGTATGTAGTGTTGTGTTCCTGAAGGTGAGCAAGGTTGCCAGAGCTCCCGAGGATGCACTGTGTTGAGAGCGAGGGACCTAAATATGTTACTTCTGCTGTCAACACAGTGCATCCTCAAATCTTATAAAGGGTCGGCAACACGCACATGACTCCTTTGGAGTTGCGGGCGTCTATAGGCTGCGGTGGCCGCTTACCATCAGGTGGACCGTACGCTTGTTTGCCACCGGCGTTGTATAAAAAATAAATTAAAAAAAAGCCGCAGAGTAGAATTAAACATAAATCACCTGTTAGTTACATTGTCTTGGGCATGCACTCGTTTTCTAATTTTCAGATTGACTATTTGAAACAGCGCTTTATCTGCTGGAAATAATCGTATGACATAAAATGTAATTGAAAATAAAGTTCACTTTTAAACTGATTTTTTCTGCTACAATCATTTATTAAATGGCTAAGCTACAATAGAGAAATAATTTAAAAAGCCCCCGGTAATCGCAAGTAATAAATAACGGCTGCTGCATTTAAAACTGTCAAGCTAAAGCACATTTCATAGATTGGACATCAACGTCAGCTGCTCGCCAATATAGCTCAGTTGTATGGTATATCTTGATAACGAACCCACATTTGGCAAATAAACCTCTGCGGGAGGCCATCACAATATTTTAGTGAGTATGGCTCTATATGGTCGACGATGACATTTTTTGTGGTGTAAGTTTTTCTCTTAGTTGCATAGTATTTTATGTTTTGGTTCGAGATGTGTTTTGACGGTTCTCAGGAACATTAATGGGATATTTATTGCGAACGAATGTATAATAAATAATGGTCAAAAATAAAGATGTTGATAGTCACGACTAAAACAAACTTAGACTTATATTATTAACACATTAGACGCCGACAACGAAATTATGATATCCACACAAACTGAATATGTTAACTTATATTTAAATAAATAAATAAAATAAATTAATATTAGAGGACAATCTTAAACAAATCGAACTAGCCCCACAGTAAGCTCAAGAAGGCTTGTGTTATGGGTACTAGACGACGATATATTTAATAGATATAAATACTTAAATACATAGAAAACATCCAAGACTCAGAAACAAATATTCATGCTCATCACACAAATATTTGCCCTGACCGGGATTCGAACCCAGGACCGTCAGCTTCACAGGCAGGTGCACTACCCACTAGGCTAAATACTATAGTGAAGATCGACAAATACCAAGGTATTTTCAAACTATACATAATCTACAAACAATAAGACCGCAAAAGTACCTACAATATCGAGCTACTTTGCACATTCAAAAAAGTGAAAAATTATAAAATTCAAAACCCGTTTCCATAACACAAAACGAGAAATTTAATAAATCCATTCTGTTTTGATCACTCCTCTTGTTCCCGGAACATTGCACAAAAGGAACCACGAATAGCCCAAATTCGCCCAAAAAACTTTGGTCTTGTCCCAAACCTCGACCTTTTGTGTGATCCCATATTAAACCGCCCTTTCCAAATTTATCGTCGTAGAATGATATGATGTCTTTATGTCTCGCTACCATTGTGTGCCACTTATTATCTGATCGTCTAAGATATTATGTTTAATGGTTAGAAGTGAATGCTTCTATTCTTGAATTCATTGTTTGCCAGTGAGATTTAGGCTTTGGAAAACACAACAGTGACAAAGATTTTGTTTGTCCAGTTGAAGTCGCAAAGTTTTTTTGTCACATCACTGACATTCATGATGGAAACCGTACAGGTAATAGACTTGACCCATCTAGAGGTGTACATAAGATTCACGTGAAGTAAACTGAGTTCACTGAGTTGCTGGATTTTACCTCATAAAGTTTGTTTTGCGATAACTTAATTTTCCCGCGGACGGTCACGCGTGGGTTTAGTATACTTTCATTAAAGCTAATTCGTCTCAATTGACGTGTTATTTTATAAAAATGTGAATTGTTTTTACTTTTAGCGGACATAATCCCCTAGGCGAATAAAGTCTACATCAGAGAATTCCAACTATTATTTAAACCGTTAAAGGTTTTAAATAGTGGCTCATATGTACACAATAATTGTTTCTAATGATTCTCTTAAATAAATTAAAAAAAAATCCCGGTCAAAGTAGTGTCCTGTTTGCGCATTTCGTCGGTATTCTGCACTATCATATTTGCTTTTTCAGAATTCACAGCAAACACTAAAAATCATCAACCGCACAGTTTTCAAACAAAAGGTTTTGAGTCCTCTAACAATTAAGCGTATTCTCTCTGGACGAAACCGTATATTATACAAAAATATGTAGAAATAAAAGCGTGGTTGCGGCACTGTGTTAGGTAGATAAAATTCCAAAACAGTAGATCCGAATGTAGTTTTTATTCTCGGTGTATCTAAATTTCGCTTTTAACCGCGAAAATGGCCGGTCAAATTGATAACTCTTTGTGAAATATTTTTGGCGAGGAACAATGCAAGTTTGCGGTTTGTTTGTGATGAAAGTTTTCTGATGGTAGCCTGTTGTAATCTAACATTGAAAGTGAGTATGAAAGTGCGTCGTAATTTTTATTTTTCTTTGCTATTTTCACAATTAGCCGAGCCATTACGATCCTAATAAAGTGGGCAAACGATTTATTAACAAGTTTAAGAATAGCAAAACTAGTATCTATATTACTAGTTCATTGTATAATTTACTGCTAGCCTATCTCTATAACTTCACGTTGTCAAACGGCAGTAATTAAATTGAAATAAAAATTCTCGAATTTGATCAAACATCAAGTATTACAAAACCGGGATTAGTTTACACTCGGAATAGCTCTCATTTCATATACACTTTGACGTAAGTATATGAAAAAACTGCCACCTCTAATACTATTCTAATCGCGGCTAGGTAATAGCTATGAATCAATAAGTGTGTCTCACATTATCATAAACACATTACCACGAAACGAGTCACAAAATGTAACTACTATGTTAATAGCGTAACAATGAAACTGTGTCTATAGATTAGTGTCAAAGGGCGTTTGTCTATTCGGTTTACTAAGGCACATAATCCCTTCTTAATATTATCACGGATTTCCTGTGTGGTCGTCGCAAATCTGTCTATTAGTATTCTGTGGTAGCGGCCGTCAACGGGTTATCCTATCATGTGTTTCCAATATTCGTTTCATTTATTTTTAAACGCAACGGCATTGTTTACGCATTTTTGCGGTTGGTAACTAACCGCAGAACCACTGAAACGGTTACGCGTTTCGTTATTGCATCGATGTCTCATAATAAGTTTACTGAGTCACGATGTGGTAAAATAATGTGTTTTGTTTTTGTATTCGCATTTGTTTTCGACCATCTGTAGCTTTGGACTAATTACAAACAGTATCGACGTGTCGTCTTTTTTTTAATTCAATACAACATGGTTATTAGGTATTAGTTAATAGGTGTTTGGGACCTAGGTTCCTTTCTAGGTAATTCGGGAATGGCCTAGGTGGATTTTCAATGAAGATTGTTATTTCAAATAAAAGGTCGGATTTATTTCTAATACAAATCAAATTTGACAGACAAGGCGTTCGTTCGTTATGAGTTTTGAATGGTGATTGTCGTTGACAACTGTTGACGACCGTTAGTTGCCGCGCGTCGCCGATCTTCGAATTTCGGGTGTTTTCGGAGACAAACGGCCGCCGGTGACGTCAGTTTGGATGCGTTCTGAACAATAGGAATAGGACCATTTTTATAGGTTAACCGTTTAACTTACGCGGAGTAATATACGATTCTCATTGAGCGGAGTCGGAGAGCAATCTACCAAGCACAGAGGAGTTTGAATTATATGCACAAAAGTTGCGTTTCATATTTGAATGGCACCCGCTGCGATGAAGTCCATGAGAGGGGTACGTGACGCGGACAGGAGAAAGGGCGACAGTACGCCCGTTACCTGTCTTATGTCGTCACCGTCAGCTGTCTAAGCTAAATATGTAGTACAGTCGAGTGCAAGCTTAAGTAATAGCTTTTGTAAGTATATCAGTACTAAAGGTATTGGCTTTTTTGACGTATCGTAGCCTACCTATGGTTTTTTACATGGTCATATCGGAGGTTTTCCCAGGCTACTCTCCAACCGCGCACTCCTATCGGTTTATTGGGCCGGCCTAAAAAGTCACATTCAGGTTTAAAAAAACCATCTAAATCCGTCCGTCTAACTTTACAATTTATCTCTTATATAATTCAAAGCAATAACACCCGTAGGGTAGGGAGGGGCATGTTGAGCAAGCGGGTAAGTTGGGCAATCGAAATATCTCGAAAACTAAAAACCCGACGCTCGAGCATCAAATGGCGGAAAGTGAGGTGCGGGGGAGGGGAACACATTTCGCTATTACCAGTTGCCACGCGGCGCAGGAGTTAGTGACACGCGTCGTTTGTTTTTTTTCGAGTTTAAAAGTAAAAAATACGTTTTGTGGCAGTTTTCTCGTAAAATTGTAAGAACAGATGTTTCAGGCATCAGGTGAGTATTATTACTTAGTAAAATTATCTGTCTATTATGTTTTAATACCTATGTTACCGTAAGTACTATGCATTTTATTATAACCAAATATTTACTTAAAAACGTAGCAGGGGGCTAGTTGATCAGTTCTTTACGGGGCAAGTTGAGCGTTGCTCAACTAACCCCTTTGGAGACTGAATTTGTGCATTATGTCCTAATATTTTTTTATTAATTGTTGTAGAATGCGTAACTATAAAAGAAAAATCACAAAGCCGGCTCCTAATACTGACCTTGACACAAGCATCACTTAATCACTGCGAGAACAGCCTCTACTATAATCTGGCCACTCAGAACAACCGTCTGAACCAACAACATCTGCTCAAGAGGCACACGAATCGCAAGCTGGTCAAGAAGAGCCTACTGAATTGACATGTAATCCAGCACAGCCTAAAACTGTTGACTTAGTTACGCCTGGTCCATCTGAATGATTTTCGCCTGAACTTGTTAGACCGTTTCCTAAAGCTGGTCCAAGAAAAACCAACAATAGGGAAGAAAGAAAAACCAACAATAGGGGAAGAAAGAAGAGAAAAGCTGCTGTTTTGACAGACACTCCTGAGAAAAATGCTTTACAAGAAGAGCAGACAGGAACACCTAAGAAGGCCAAGCTCAAGCCCCAAAAAAGTAAAACACAAAAGACCCAGAAGGGTAAATCCAAGAAGAAAAATGAGACCAGAAAAGTGTTACAATCTAGTTCAGAGGACGACGATTATAACTGTCTGATGTGTTGTGAAGCTTACTCACAAAGTCTGCCTGGTGAGAACTGGAGTGCCAGTCCTGTAAGAAATGGTCTCGCACTAGGTGTGCGCCAAATGCCAATTACTCTTATGTTTGTATCCATTGCGATAGCGAAAATGATGATTAATCGTTTTTTCCTACTATTTATTTTTTTAATTTATTTCTTACAAAAAAAGTTTACATTCGTTTACACTATAACTTCGCCAAACTGCATCACAGTTTGTTAATTTTGTAGTCTGTTGATCTACGTAATATTATAGTAGGTATTGTTACATTACTTTTGACAATAATTGTTGTTTTTTTATAATCTGTAGTTGCTTACAATAATTAAAGTCTAAAGACTCATAAAGTCTAATTTTAGAGCTTATAAGGCAAATAAGACTAAAATTTAGAAAAAAAAACAGCTCAATTAAAATTTTGTGATTATATTTAGTTGCAAGTAAGAAACAAATCTTGCCGTTTGTTGATCTCATTGTAGTATTGTTTGAGATTCTAAGTGTTGATTAGATTATGATTTGAAGTGTATGTATATGTATTTGTTAGTCTTTAAAGCAGGCAATAAGACTCTTGAGACATTACCAACTGTTCTCTTATGCGGAGCTCCTATTAGGAGGGTTACTCGCTTTAAGTACCTCGGTCATTGGGTCACTGAAAACCTCCACGATGATGTTGATATTGAAAGGGAGCGTAGAGCATTGTCCGTTCGTTGCAATATGTTGGCCCGTAGGTTTGCACGATGTAACGGGAATGTCAAAATAACTTTGTTTAAGTCATTTTGTCAAACCTTTTATACGTGCAGCCTATGGACTAACTACACTAAGAAGGCGTTCAATGCTCTGCGTATCCAATACAACAATGGGTTCAGGATGCTGTTGGGGCTACCACGCTTCTGTAGCGCATCAGGCATGTTCGCGGAGGCGCGCGTGGATAGTTTTATCGCGATAATACGCAAGAGAACTGCCTCCCTAATGCGGCGCGTGCGTGAGAGTCCCAACGGCCTCTTGAAGTTATTGGTGGAGTTTCCGGCCAGCTCAATGTGGAAACATTGGGACTCCATACACATGGAGTATAGAGGGAGGAATGTTTATAATTTTTTGTGATTAATTTTGAAAACTAACATAGTAATTAAGGCTTTTTTACTAACTTTTCTATGGACATTGTCTGAAATAAATAAATTGAAATTGAAATTGAAATTGAAATATTATAAGGTACCTATAATAGGAATGTGATGAATGAAACGTGATCCCGGAGACAAGAACTCCGTTAAAATGAGCGATTATAAGACTGATTGTAGTTCCTCAGCAATAATTAATAAAAATGCGGAATAATGCGACAAATAATGTTCTTTTCTTTCTTAATTGTATCCTTGCTCAATTTACCTCATACCCGTGCTCAACTTACCTCACCATAGGGGCAAGTTGAGCTTGTCTGACTTCCATCAGTTTAGAGCAATTCTCCATTAAATAGCATAGAATACAAGAAACTAGTAGCTAGACCTTTATTCCCAGATAAATTTCCTAGCAATCAAAGCAAGTGTCATCTTTTTAACCCAAACTATCACGAAATTACACGGCAATAATTCAAAAATTGCTCAATATGCCCCGCCCTACCCTACGTTATAACTTACTACAATCTTTGCTTTTCTAAGAATTATATTTGTGACTAAGACACCCGAGGATGCACTGTGTTGAGAGCGAGGGACCTCAATTTGTCTCTTCTGTTGTCAATATATACAGTGCATCCTCAAATTTTATAAAGGGTCGGCAATGCGTACGTGACTCTTGGAATTGCGGGCGTCTATAGGCTGCGGTGGCCGCTTACCATCAGGTGGACCGTAAGCTTCTTTTCCACCGGCGTTGTATAAAAAAAAAACTAAAGTACAGTTGGACTTTATGTGATCGAATAAATTTCTAATTCGACTAACAGAACTTAATGAAAACGGTTCGCTGCAGCTAAATTGGGAAAGCTAACGCTGGGGTTTTCCGCAATTATTTCACCTGGTGACGTTAAGTCTGCCTAGATAAAGTGATTCCGCTTTCCCAGGAATGGCGAGTTTCCATTATCACTTGTGTTTTCATGAACTCCTTTCACATCTGGATCATTGTCAGTTGCAAAAACAAAAGTTGTCCCTTCGGTGGTCAATAGTTAACGGTTTATTTGCATGTAAGCTATGTTTTAGTACATGGATTTATAGCAACGGAGAAACTGTTTATGCGGGTTACTAGACCAATCCAAAATTAAGGTTGGTGGCCCTTAACTATTGATATGTCCACTGAAAAGACGCGAACCTAAATCTGACAATGAACCATCTAATCCCTAATAATTAAGTATAATGCTGCGTATATAATTGGTAGCTAATGAAAAAAATAAAAGATGTACCTACTAAAGAGAAATAAGCGTTATTTCTAATAAATTTGTTAGAAACTCTGTCTGTTCCTTACGAAAATAAAACTATAAGAATCCGTTATAGGACTTAGCTATTTACATTATATGTGACTTCTTGATCAAAGCTATGCAAGTGGATACTGGAATAGAACCAAACTGTTTAAATTTGATGTGTTTTGTAGATCAAAGCAATGAAAGTGATGATAGTACATTAATTTGTGGTAAATATATATCGCTTTCAAGTCATAGATGTATCAAAAACTTCTCGATCGAAATCGTTTGTAGTGTATGTAGAGAAAAATTAATGGACCGAAGAAATTTCTATAAGAATTTCTTCTAAATAAATCGTAGTAGAAATTATATTTGTACAAGGAAGCTAAATTGCTTACAAACTACTCAGATATTAGAAAATATTTATATTTTTTCCTTACGTTGCGTGATATTAAGGTTTAAATTGGTATTTTTTGTTATGTTTAAGGTGTCTCCCTCCCCACGCCATGTAGAAATGTACTTAGAAAAGCTAACCTAAACACAAGAACTTTTAAGCCAAGCATAATGCGGGTGTACTACGTTGCATGATCCGACAATGATCAATAGTTGTATTTTTTTTTAAATGTTTAGATTGCAAAAAAACTTGTCTTATAAAAAAAAAACTTTTACAAAATGTTACGACGATTTCTTGTGTGAGCCTCATTAAACTCGTAACAACAATGGAACCACGCACGTTCAGAATGTAGTTCAAACAGATCGCGTAATTAAACCTAAAGCTTTTAAGCTACAGATCGAAATTATAGAAACCAGTTCCGATTTCGTTACTTAACTATCTCATTATTGAGCAGTTAAGCTCAGCTAAGCTTCTTTGAACCGGACTTATCTAGTTTATATCCATTCGATTCTTTTGGCTATTTAAATTGTTCCGATACGAGAAAACTTTAATTAAGTTATACGGTATTTTAATAAGAGACCTCGATTTCGATTGGAATTTACTTAGGGTTTGGTTGTAGTAAATCATTATGTGTGAAGTCGTCAATGTCAAAGGTTTAATGTGTCTTTTTGGGGAATAAAATAAATGCCGTCATAAATTTAAGTCAACTGATACTAGAGATAACTCTTGATATAATTTTATAGTAACGGAATTTTTGGTTCTATTCAATTTTATATAAATTAGTGTTAGTGTATCTATACACTATCCCCCTTATTTATAAACGATCATCAAACCTAATTTAGCTAAATCATTAATATTCGTTTGTCTTCATCTGTCACTTTGCCATTTGTATTTGTGGGAAAGGGACAAACACATTTTGGTTAGCAGAGGTTTGTTAATTTTTATTAACAAAGGAGTTTTAAACTACTTTTTTTAATTCGTAATCCGTGATTGGTTTAATTAATTAAATAGCAGCGTGTTAATAAAAAAGTTACTAAACTCTGTTTAGGATTTTAGAATGAGTGTTCTGGTAAGAAATATTTTTAATAAGTTTTCAAAGTTAGACCAAAAAATCAGTTTTTTGGACGTAATTTTTGTTAAGGTGATTTAAAAATAGAAATCTCTCTTGCGTTGTTAGAGACGACAGTAAGGAACAGTTACATGTACATTTCATACATATAAGTGAAAAAACAATATACTGGTATCGAAAATAGAGCTTTTTTGGACCATGTTGCAATAAATCATAAAAAATAAGTAGTCTGTTTTTTCAAATTTTGGCTCTGGCAAATTTAGATAAAGGATGGAAGAATCGATATCCCTTTGTGATGTAAATATATCTATAGTTTTATCCACTCAAAACTCTTCAAACATCGATGAATAGCGCGTGGAGTCTTAATAAAATGCATGTTTCCGAAACAACTCCTGTGCAATACTGCAATAACTATGCCCTCCTCACTCCAACTCGAAAGAAAGTAATAATCCTACAGACAAAATGTTACCGGCTACTGCTAGTGTAGCTTCTGACACTACCTTTTACCAGTAAAGGCGGAATTTCTGGATATTACCATAAGCGGAACTTTACTGTCTGCCTAATGCTCCGTGTTTCAACATGCCTCAGCTTTGTTAGCCATACGGTCATGACCGTGCACGATAGGCAACATAAGTTCTGTTCTCCTATCAACCGCCATTCAAAACTAGCCCGTATCTTAAAAGCATTAAGAACAGTAAATTATGAGTTTTCAAAACCATAGTCATGCCGGTCCAAATGTATACATTTGAATAATGTAAACCTGCTTTGACGGTCTCGGGAGATGACTTGACATAATACCGTATGGATACGTGCATGGTTGAGATTGATGTTCGTATGTTAGGACAATATGGCTGTTACGGATTATTTATTAAGTATAAATCAAAAAACTTTTTTATTCAGTTTTAAATCCGATTATACAAGAGTTGTCAAAATATGGCCCGAAAATATTATTTACGTAAGTAGGTATACTTATTATCATTCGTAAGTTATCGTTATAGACGACCGCTTTGGTCAAGTTGGTAATGCCTATGAAGCCGATGCTCCTGGGTAGGAAACTATATAAACGAATATTTTGTCCTCGCTTGGATTTTTTCTGTTTATAAATGTTATTGACCGAATGAGACGAAGGTTCCTGCTTCAGCTTCGACAAAAATTGTTTCGTATGTACTGATTTCCGTTTTTGTTTTCATCTACAGGTCGCATTTCTCAACCGATTTGCATGAAATTTTGTGAGCTGGTTCGACAATTATATAGATTTTTTGTCAAGTTACTTTTCGGAAATTCTGAAAAATATTTTTTTAGTGATTTTGAATTTCTTTGTGAACGGATTTCGGTTTGTTTTCCTGTACAGATCGCATTTCTCAACCAGCAAGCAGGTTCCATAATTTTACACCTAATTTATTTTGTCGTCAGTTTTTAGAAATAAAAAAAACAATGGTTTGTACTCATCTACAGGTCACATTTCTCAACCGATTCTCATGAAATTTTGTAAGCAAGTTCAGTAATTAAATAGAAAATTTTGAGCTACTTTTTGGAAATTTTCAAGAACATTTTTTTCAAACAAAATAAAACAAACCTAACACCTGCGGGGTCTACAGCTCATAGAGCCACTAGTATTTATCTATATAAGTTTGTACATCGTAGACATCTTCGCCTAATACCCATAGCACAAATTTAGTTGGAAACTAGAGCGATTTATATAAGATTGGCGTTATTTATTGTCAATGCAGACGTGATCTACCCCGTTATTCATAAACGTCTTTCAAACCTTTATTAATTAACTAGCCGCTAAAGTTAGTTTGTCCTAATTTATCACTTTGACATCTACTTTTGTGAGAAAGGGATTAATAACATTTTAGTTAGCAGAGGTTTGTTAAGTTTTATGAATAAGTGTCCAGACGCAGCTACCAAAATACGTCACGTTGCCCGCTACAAAGATTTGTTTTATCATTGCCAGATCCATACGTGTATTTAATTTAAAATCAATAGCGACTCAATCATAATTCTAAAACTAACTTCCTGATAGATAAAAATGTAAAAATATGAAAATCTTTTCGTTTTCCCGGCTGTGGCCTAACGACCTCGTGGATCGCTTTATAAATACATGGTATCCCAAATCTTGGCGTAAAATTAATTCTATCTGACCTTCCAACCTAGAAGGAAAACGACCTTTTTGGAGTTAGACCTGTTTCCCACGATGTATTCGTTCACCGAAAATCCACTGTTAAATATCAAGTATTTAAAAAAATCCAGTGATCGAGCCGGGATTCGAATCCGCGACCTCTAAATCAAAACTCGTGTATCTTACAGATCTGCTATTTATGTTAAAAATATATAAATCTATTATTGAATAATAATTAAATAATGCATTTCAAAATCGCCCGACTCTATAGGAAATAATTACATAGAGATAAAAATATATGTTTTAATACGGTTAACTGATTGTGAGGTATATTTACAAGCCCAGATAAATCCGTCCGCCATTGCCTGCCCTGAAATGATTCAGTAAGAGTGTATGTAGATTAGGTATTGTATACCGTCGTTTAAGTTATCTCGAATTTTATTATTGTTATTATTGTTACTAGTTTAATACAATTGGGAATTGACATGGTAATGACAGCCTTCGACGGATTTTTCTGGGCTTGTAAATGTACCTCGCAACGAGTTAACCGTTATCAAAAATAAAATAAAAATAAATATTTGTGGACAATCTTACACAAATCAACTTAGTCCCAAATTAAGCAATGCTTGTACTATGGGTACTAAGTGACGATATACATACTTATATAGAAAAATATATACTTAAATACATAGAAAACATCCAAGACTCAGGAACAACTATTCGTGTTCATCACACAAATACATGCCCTGACCGGGATTCGAACCCGGGACCTCTAGCTTCGTAGGCAGGGTCACTACCAACTAGGCTAAAGCGGTCGTCATAATAAATAAATGTTTTTATCTCTATGTAGCTATTTCCTATAGAATTGGGGGCTACGAAATTCTAAAAAAAAGCCAACGCTGTAAAGACTGTGAAGTCAAAAAGTAATAGAGTAAGGTCCACACTATTACTCCGTGTCTCTGGGGATCCCAGAAGCGCAGGTTACAAATTATTCCTCCCACATACTTATGTAAGTGCACCTGAATCAATCAAACCACATATTCGTTCCGCCATTACTCGGTTATAAGCATTTTCTTTATTGATTTCGTGATTTATGGGACGCTAATATTCTGTATGCTGATTTGCGTTTGCTTTCAGTTATTATCGTTGAAATTTATTACCTACTTAGTTTTTAGTAAGTGAGGGTTTTTGTGTGTAAGGTGTTATATTGATTTAAGAAGAAATGGTGTATTAACGGTTTAGATTAGAAGTTAGATAAATAAAATAAAATCAGAAATAATTTTCAAGGGACTTTTATACAATTAAAACATTAAAACATTTTGATAGACAAAACTGTTTAAATTTACAATCTCTTGCTTAGAATAAGAAGATTTGAAAGCTCATATGGTAGATGGGTGCTTTTAAGTATGATATGTAGTAGCTATGAGATGAACGTTTTTATGCGCAAAAGGTAGAATGACTCCTTAAATCAATATACAATCCAATTTATTTATTAATTTATCTGAAATGATTTATTTCGAATTGTATTGCATCATTATTAGGTTGAGTTAATAATTATAGTTTCAGTTAAAGCCTGCACTACATGGTTTTCTGTTTAGCCCTTTGGTTGACTGGTAGAGAATGCCTCTTCCACTCACACCTCAGATTCGGTTGAAACCACTCAACCAATCTCACTGGAGCGCAAACTCTTACCCCCTTATTCATAAAACTTAACAAACCTCTGCCAACTAAAATGTCTGTTGTCACTGTCTCACAAGCACATGTGTCAAAGTCAGATAAGGACAAACGAACTTTAGCGGCTAGTTAACTAATATAGGTTTGATAGATGTTTATGAATAATGGGGTTAGAGTAATCCAGTGTTCCAAACCACACGTGTGGTCGTGTCAGAGGTTTTCCCTTGGATTTTCCCCAGGCTACTCACCAACCGCGCACTCCTAGCGCTTTGTTGCGCCCGGCCTATAAAGCCACAGTCAGGTTCAAAAAAGTAAAAGAATGCCTTGAGGCATTAAATCCGCTATTCGTAGTTATTGTACTGTGAAATAAATCAACAGCTCGTCTGTTTTCACCATTACATTACCGTCAATTCTCTCATGTTCTCACTCATCATAATTTAGGTTTAAAATAATCTTCAATAGTCTTACAAAATCAGAACTCCTTAACCACAAAGGTAGCATTTAGCATAACTACGTAGGCTTCCTAATCGATTATTCAAATGCCAACCTTTGCATGTCTCTCGGGTCACTCATTTTGAGTCATTATACTTCATTGTCGATCGGCGGAATTGCTTCTACTTAGTTACAAGTCCATCGCAATTACTGCAAACTATGCTTTACAACTTGCCTCCACCTATTCGCGCGCTGAAAACAGCAAATAGTTTTAAAATTAAGTGTCGTACACAATTTTTAAAAACTCAATTGGATGTTGAGTTTTGGACCGTGTAACCTGTTTCTATATTTTTACAAAATCTTTGGTGGTGGAATTTGATTCACAATTATTATTGTATTTTATTTGTTACCTTTTGGAGCACTTATTACTTGCTGTCAACGTATTTTAAATGTATTAATAGCTTAATATGAACCCTTATATCACACTGTCAGTCGTTACTAGAGCTTGAATACGAGAGTAGATGTTATTTTCGTTTATTTTATGTTATTGCGTATGTGTCGTCATTCGATAGTTTTAAGGCAGGACCCCACTGAAAACCAGCGTCGCGGCTTGCCGTGGCATTATGCTGAGAGGGGCCCTTTATAGCGTCGTTTATTATTATTTTTTCATTAATGTGTAACATGAAAGTATAATTAATTCTTGTATTAAGCAGTAAAGGAAAAATTGAAAAATTTAGGCAATTTTTTTATGAATGTATAGATGTTAATAAATGTATTTTATTTCTTCTTTCTTTTCTTTCTTTGCTTTTTAGTTTCACACCCAAGACTCAGGAACAAATATTCGTGCTCATCACACAAATAAATGCCCTGACCGGGATTCCAACCCAGCACCTCCAGCTTTATAGGCAGGGTCACTACCAACTAGGTTAAAGCCGTCATCGTTAAATTACAATATAGCTGCGTCAAGTACTCACAGGTTAAAAAAATCTTCAGTGGTATGTTTTTTTATCAGCCATTATTTCATTTAAATACTCATATGTGGAATCTATGAAACTGACACACATTACGAGTATAAAAACTGTCAACATGACATGACGGGGGTCTGACATTACTATTTCTGACTACTGTCATATAAAAATGCATGGCAAGTCGAAACGTGCTCCAAACTGTTTTCATAATATTTAATAGGAATGCCACATCTGTTGCGTTAAAAGGGCCATTTTACTTGTTTATTTATTTTTATTTTTGTTTATTGGGGAAAAAAACAGACAGAAAAATTAAAGGAATACATACAAGATATTTTAAAAATAGGTATAATTAAAAATAGGTGCATTTAGTTCAACGTGGCATTGTTGTCGAGAGAATACAGTATAGATAGATAGGTAGTTATCGTAAAACGTACAGATTATTCAAATGTAATTAAATAACAGTAAAGAGAGATACAAAGCAGAGACACAAAACAGAGATCTCCAAATAAAGTTACGGTTAGTTTCAGTGTACAGCATAGAAAAAAGAAAAACAACACAAGAAGGCAACATGCAGATTGCTTTCTATATAGAAACTTCTAACAATTGATGTACTTTCCGCTTTTGTTCGAGTATTACTGAATATGTCAACCGAGACTTTTTCATGTATATAATTTTCAGACACTTTTTAAAATTGGAGTTGCGGGCGTCTATAGGCTGTGGTGGTCGCTTATTACCATGAGGTGGACCGTACGCTTGTTTGTCACCGGCGTTGTTTTAAAAAATGCAGATTTTGAATGCTTAGCCCTCACTTCTTATTGTATTGTTATTTAGAAAAAGATTTAATTGGAGTATCACTTCCGATAGTCTTGGTAATGAAGGAACCACAGATAATATCCATAAATCGAGTAACTCAGTGGTCCTTGGATGACTCACCATTTGTATGAAGAAATGGTTTTTACCACTGTGTTACCCACCTTTTACAGCAATATGTTAATATTTACGTATAAGTATTTATACCTATAAATTCCTTTTATAAGGTTCAGGTATTATTTGGAAATCCTATTTTTGTACACTAATTCAAGCCATATCATAGATTTTTTTGTAATAGAAAACTGGTCATGAAAAAGTAGAATGATCCAAAAGTCACGACAAAGTTTTATGTAAATTATATAATAAGTACGATGATAAATTATATAATGGGTTCTAAGTGTGACTTTGAAGGCAGCAATCGATGCCGGTTGTTGTCTATGACAGGAGTTTACGAGCTTAGTCCTTAAAAGCCGTTGTCTTCCAGCGAATAAAATAAACAATAGCATTATTTTCTAATGAGGGACCGGTAGATGGCGTGTTGGGGTGCTTTGTGAATGAAGCCCCACTCACTTGACAATAATAGGATTTATTGGGATGAAACTAATATTCTGAATAGAAAATCAGCAGAAATTAGTGCCTACGTCTAATATTTTATACAAACGCCTTAAGGGAGGCGGGAGGTCGCAGGTTCGAATCCTGCTCGGTGCCTAAATTTTTCAATTATTCCTTTATTCTAAACCCACGTCTAATTCTTGGGATTATGTAAGGGAGCAAATCCAGGGACTATTTAGAATTCATCTGAAATGACTTTTACATGAGGAAGAAATGTGTTCGATAATTTTGTGTTCGAATTGTACATGTTTCTCGGTTTGCCTATTAATCTTAATCTCCACTCAATTGCTCAAATGTTAGCTGGAAGAAATCCCTTACAGGGATAAGCTCGCCTTTGTACATATATGTCAACTGTTCTTGTAATTTATGTTATGTTTTACTCATGTACAATAAAGAATTTTACATACATACATAAAGAGGGTAATAAATTTTGTAATTACCATAAGTAATTAATCACATTACCAAGAATAATAAACAAGAACCATTATATTGTTCCAACTGGTAAAACGTATAAATCTGTGCATGCACTTGTCAAACTAATACAGATTGTCATCTATTGCATGTCATATCACATACACCATTATTTTGAGCAGAATTAGCATATACTGATTGTCTATTATACTTCCCGAATACACGCCCGTTATTGTTACAGACTCAATCTAGTTGCAGTTAGTTGTATTGATATGCAAGCCATCATTGTGCTCTCCGGATTGGATCGTATTGTTTCATCGATTGGACCTATTTATAGTATAGACAATGTTCTTCGTAATAACACTTGCGTGGCTCAAGGCATTTTATTGTAGCGATTTTCTGTTTAGATGAAGTCTTTATAATGTCAACGTGAGTAATAAAAATATATAAAAATACGACCTCTCAGAAAGAAAACCGCATAAAATTATAGATACATAAAGTTATAGGCCGAGCACATGAAAAATTGGAGTGCCACATTTAGCAATTGTAGATTTAAAGATAGAGTAAATGTGATATTGCAGTGATAGGTTAGCCAATCGCCCACAACACACTAGAACAGTTCTTACGAAATCCACCGGAAAAAAGGGGGAAGTGGGGGAAGTGCAATTCTAAGTCGGTACCACACGGGGATTTAATTGATACTCTCAAGTATATTCAGAAGGTCCAGTCTATAAACTCGAATGTTTATATATTTAAACTTTATTGCACAAATTACAAAAAAATGAATATGTCTTACTTAATACATAAAGTGTATAAAAATATATAATAAGCTACCATCCGAAATAAAATGTATAGAAAAGGTTAAGAAATTTATTAAAGAGCTCGACAAATATTTATTAGAAAAATGTTACTATACATTACAGGAATTCCTAAATGAATCGTAGATTAGATGTATTTAGTTTAGTGATATGTTAGTATTAAGTAGATTTTTAGTTAATTGCTGTGCCCTTGCAGGGTGCATATTATAATGTGTATTTTTGTACTATATTGTAATATGTGTGCAATAAACAGTTTGAGTTTGAGTTTAATTACACATATAAGCTACAGCCTTAGAAAGATTAGCTCTTTATAATCTTATGTTGCTATCTATTAGTGCATTCGCTATGGTAACTTAAGGATTGATATCAAGCTTCAAAGATTTGGTCAGTTCCGTTATAATATATTTGATTAAGTGGTTAATAACGCAAATAACTTATAGGCGAACGGAGTGATATATATATATATATATATATCTATAGCCACTACTACAAATACAGTTATATTAGGTAGAGTAAAACGAATCTATGAGTGAACACCTTCTAATGACATTGTGTTTCCGTTCACATCTGGTGAATTGATTCAATGTCCACTGGAGGAGGCCCGTAATTTAAAATGTTATTGTTTTTAATCTAAATCTGTAGAAACCTTCATTAATTTACCATTCCACCTGCCGCTTATGCTTTGAACCTTCAAAAACATAAATGTAAAATGAGAGCCAAGTTCAATATTAAGAATAAGCGTCGTTGTTGACTTCACCAACAAAAGAATTGAGATGAGAGAAGAAAAACTGTTTCATTGTTATAGGTAATATTGTAATGTATCTTGTTATATTTTTTTTTTAATATTACTGTTAAAAATTTAGGCACTGTTATGTTTAGTACTTAAGCTTAGTTCATAATAGCATAGTACGTATATAAAATTAGTTAAATGAGCGCGAATTCACCAACAAACTGTTATAGCAGTTTGGTGAGTAATTAAAATGTTTAAACTGTTATGTACTTTTTTGATCAATCAATTAAAATCCTCGATACAATGCCCCAAGGGCCTGTTTCAGATTTAAGTTAGCTGGAATATTATTTAAGTTATTGTTATTTAATTATTATTACCGCCTGTAAATCAATAAATTTATTATTAATTAAAAAAAGATCTTTATGGATGCATGTATAGAAAATTCTGAAATTTATTTCACTTGGGATATATTTCAAGATCAGGATTTGACTTGGCTAGTTTTTACCAACTCACCAAATTACACAAAAATAACATAGGCAAATACAATATAACCTGGTTAGTGAGTCAGTGAGAAAGTCCCTTTTTAGATGTTTGTATCTTAACTTAATTGAGCTATATTAATGAAATTTGAAGTTCTAGTTAGACTCAAGGGTTTAAATGTACTAAATAACATTTGTTTATGTTTAATAGATTTTGAGTTATGTAGGAGTAAAAGTGCCTCGAAATGGTTCGTGTAAATAACACACGGCCGCTGCGTCGCCAGTTCTCTTCTTTGAACTTGGCTTGACATACTGCCGCGTATCTAGATATAATTGTACTAGCTGGTACTAGTGACTACGTAATATGCAAGTGTTCGAAACAGCCGTGGGTGGATCCCGAAGATTTGTAGGTGACAAGCGAACCAACGGTATTATTATAGCGATCGGCGGCGAGAAACAGGATCGATTTGGAGGTGGTAAGTGGATAATTGTTTTATTGTTCAATAAAGTACAAAATATTCGTTATAAATCATTCTCTGACATGGTTTTAATAAGCGATGGTGATGAGAGGAGGTTGTTGGTAGACAGGGAGGTATTTTTGTCGATGAAAATATGAGTTGAAATTGTACACCCCACAATTCAATAAAGATAATCTGAAAGGCGAAGCTAAACAAAAACAGATGTAGACGAATATAAAGTTTTTTATATCAGGGTATATTATAGTAGTAGGTATATTACCTTAAAAATTTAAGTACTACATCGTCTTCATTTAGGATCATAAATGTTAAAAATCAATTTCTCCAATATTATCGATGTTTGAAGGACTTGGCTCAATTCATGGATGTGTTTTTTTTCTAACTGAGCATAGTTCCGTAAGCAGCTCTAGAAATGCGTTGACATCTGGGGGATCCAAATATACCCCAGAATGTTGTTTACGCCCCTGTACTGTCTCAGCAATGCGTTTGTTCCATTGTAAAAACCTGGAACATCCATCACTGTATCGTGTTTAGATAAAACTATTGTTTTATGGCTTTTACGAATTACCAAAATAAGACGAAAGTAAATAACGGTTTAATATTTTGGCATTTTTGTAGAAAAATCACTTTTGTATTTTTAGTGTGATAATCTGATAATTCCCACATACTTACATGGACATGGTGGTTAGGAAAGTTTTGCGAGAAATAAACACCACTAGAAATCGACACTAAAACGGCTAAAAATTCAAAGGATGATATAAATAAATAAATATTAGCGGACAATCTTACATAAATCGAACTAGCCCCACAGCTCACAGTAAGCTCAAGAAGGCTTGTGTTATGAGTACTAGACGACGATATATTTAATAGATATAAATACTTAAATACATAGAAAACATCCAAGCCTCAGAAACAAATATTCATGCTCATCACACAAATATTTGCCCTGACCGGGATTCGAACCCAGGAAAATCAGCTTCACAGGCAGGTGCACTACCCACTAGGCTAAACCGGTCGTCAAATATATATAGTTCTAATTTATTAGTATTGTATAGATCAGTTAGATTAAAGTAATGTTAATCCAAAGATCAATAAACTTGGGCTTGCTACTCACCACGAGAAAAACTGCGAAATTTTGGAGTTTTATAATAATACTCACAATAGATGATGGGGATTCTCGTTACAGCAAAATCTACATTCACAAACAGGATATTCATAAATTAAAATTGTGTTTCAGGAATCGTTTAATTAATTTGGCTTTTCAGTAAATTATATTTAGATACAAATTTCTGTGAGAGTACAGAAACATTGCAATCCTATTTATTGAAAGGATTTTAAGGGGGAGTTTTACAGTGCAGAGTAAGTAGTTAAGCTGCTCCTAATAACATCGGCACTAAGGGGACTTCGGTTGTTAAGTGAGTTTTTTGCCATATATACAACACATTTTGTTCAGTATATGAAGTGATAAAGGAAACAGTGATTTTTCTTTGGTTTATAAGGTAAAAGCAAAGTTCTAGTAACCATTTTAGATTTTGCCATCAACATAAAGAACTCAGTAAAAGGCTCGTCGACGCAATTGGTGACCAAAGAGCTGGCAGCTTTCTCGCACAACGTTTAAAGTATAGCCATACAGCGAGGGAATGCGAGCGTCTTTGGTACGATGCCACGGGGGCCCTTTTTAGATATAATTTAATTACTTTTAATTTTAGTTTAGTTTTTGTTATTATTAAGTAGGTTATATATCATTTTACATTCATTTTAAATATAACATTTTATGTTATATATTATAACGACCGGTTTAGCCTAGTGGGTAGTGCACCTGCCTGTGAAGCTGACGGTCCGGGGTAGCATATTTGCCCTAACCGGGATTCGGGTCAGGGCAAATATTTGTGTGATGAGCATGAATATTTGTTTCTGAGTCTTGGATGTTTTCTACGTATTTAAGTATTTATATCTATTAAATATATCGTCGTCTAGTACCCATAACACAAGCCTTCTTGAGCTTACTGTGGGGCTAGTTCGATTTGTGTATGATTGTCCTCTAATATTTATTTATTTATTTTTATATATTCCAATTCAAAGGTATCAACAGGTAGCAATACAAGTTGCAATTTCCATTCCGGAATACGACATCCGTACGATGGTACAGAAAATCCTATCAGCGTTGCGAAACTTTTATCCTCGATCCGCATCCGTCCGAGAAAAAACGACCAGGGAAACCGGAAACCGAATCATTCCCGCCTCTATGAGGTCTCGTCTGTTCAAATCACACGTCTTTTGACAGATGTTTGCGGGCCGCAATCTAGCCCCGAATAGACTGTAACCTTCATTACGCCGCTGAAAGGCCAATTGGTGGATAAAAAGAATTAAGTTCTTTTAATGAAACTGTGTGATAGTTATATGGTTGGATAATAAAAGGACGGCTACCCTACGTAAATATTTTTGTAATGTGGAATAAATAACCATACAATTTGCACAGCTCTGTTTTTTTCGACATCGTTTTTATTTGTACTGGAATAGAAGTGGACAGTTTGCGTAACTTTTTTGAACAACTGTGGTTTCTGATAATGTAAAAGGGCGATTCTCCGAGAGTTTGAAACGCTCGTTTCTAAAGTCATTGTCGACTCAAGATTAACTACCCAAAGTTGGGATAAACCGGCGAAAACATTGATCAAATAAGACTCGGACCCGATATTGGTATACGCTTTTTACAAAAGTTTACTCTGATCAGCGTCTCCTTTAACAATATTTAATGAAACGATAATGACGAAAAATAACCGCCGTAAAACACGTGAACATGCATCGTAAAAGATTTATTATATTGATAAAGTTTTCCAAATAAATATCACATAAATTCGACATTTTACTGATAGTTACATCAGAATATATTATAGGGTCGGCAACGCGCATGTGACACCCTAGGAGTTGCAAGCGTCCATAGGCTACGGTGAACGCTTACCATCAGGCGGGCCGTACGCTTGTTTGCCACCGACGTGGTATTTAAAAAAAGAAAGTTTTTATAAAAGGTCAAAAGGTTTTAGGGAAATATGACTAATGGCGTGTTTTTGCGGTCAAAATGACTTATTTTTTACATTTCTATGTATTCATTAAAAATTTTAGAAATTGCATAAAAAAAATTAAAATTGATCTTTTTCTATTATTTTCGTAAGTACTGTTCATTGGTAAAGATTTTTATTCCTTTTTTTGGTCAGTCATCGTGGGGGCGATGAGGTGGTTATGTCGGAATTGCACCGACTGAAACCTCCCGATTGTCCTCCTACTATTTCGGGCGACTCTGGGATCTCCTACGGAACGCGCCAGTGCCGCCCTAGAGTCCACTTATGTGGGTCCCGCTATGTTTCAATCGACTATCGTAGCCCCCCCAACTACGACCGTCTACGACCCCAAGGACCCCCTATTAGTCGCCTCCTATGACAGGCAGAGGATACTGTAGCCGAAAGTTTTTTTTCTTCCTACTTACCATTCTTAAATACCTTGTTTCAGGTGTCCTCCCTCGCCGAACACAGCAGCGTAACTGATTCTCGAAGTGCGCAGGAGACGGGGGGCTTACCGAGTCAAACTTCGCAAATAAATCATTGACAAGCTTGGTCCGCGGTGGTCCGCGGTAATGAAAAAGTTTCTCGGGACAAACATTTTCGCACATTATAAAATGGTTAGGTACACATGAGATTTAAAAGAAGCTGTATTTATTATTGCCTATTGGTCTTAAAATGAAGCTAAAATATTTTTATTATCATACATAGTTTTCGAGTTAGGCGGTATTATGCAAACAAAACCAGGTTAGGGACAACCCACCTTGATGAGAAATTGGTGCTTTATATATTTTTTAAAATTATTAAATACATTAATATTTAAGTTTTAGCTATTGCGCGAGGTAGTTAACTGGGATGTGTTTCCGAAAAAAAATGGTTAATTATTATTTAAACTTTCTGCACCTGCGTTCTCAGTCTTGCCAACAATATTTACTGCTTGGGAAATTGACCCTTGTATGAATTCTCTGTAGGCATACCTAAGCCACCGCTATCCCTATTTCACTACTTCTGTTTGCGAATCCCGGCTTGTTTGTTTTTCCCACGTCAAACTCTCATTCCTCTTCTGATTTGGTCGGCTTTAATCTGATTCGATAGCGTGGCCGATATACTGTTATTCGAGATCGACGTCAAAAATAGTAACTAGCAATGTTATAAGGAGTGTTATATGATTTATGATATATCATGCATAGATAGTGGCGACCCCGGACACCGCATAACTAGTTTGTAAGATGCTCTAGTTACTAACTGCTACTGATTTTAGATTTGTATTTGAGATGTATGCGTACTTTCTCCTTGTACCGTTGATCGTCAATTTGGATGTGTTCGATAAGCATGTTTAGATTTGTTTTTGTTTACACGTTTAAATTAAGTTGCAGTTGGTCCAATTAGATTACAAGTGTTATCAGTGAACAATCGGATCCAACTAGACATACTGCTGACACGGGGCGTGTCAGCCAAGTTTGGACAATGTTCTTTATAAGTTAAATGAATTTTAAATTAATTATAAAAGCGAGGTCAACTACTCTAGTGATTTTTAAGTTGTATTTACTTATTACGGTAACCGGGGCGACGTCAAAGGGTTAGCGGACGGGCAATTGAAGTCTCAGTTAAAGCTAGGCCTATTTTTTTTTTAACCTGACTGTGGCTTTATAGGCCGGGCCCAATAAAGCGATAGGAGTGCGCGGTTGGCGAGTAGCCTGGAGAAAATACAGGAGAAAACCTCCGGCACGACCACGCGTGTGGTTTGGAACACTGGAATACTCTAAGTTTGCGCTCCAGTGAGATTTGTTGAGCGGTTTCAACCGACTCGGAGGTGTTAGTGATTTCGTCGCTGGTTCACTAAACCTAGCCTAGCTGAGAAGATAAACACCTGTCCAGTATTTAATCTACATTCTACTAAAGTTTGTTTTATTTTAAGTAATTCCGGGAATATTCCTGAGGTGTGAGTAGAATTGAGCTACTGGGAGTTTTGTCGCTGGTTCACTAAACCTAGCCTAGCTGAGAAGAGTCCAGCAAGAAACTCAGCTAGGCCCGACCTGGGTCGGACTGACTCTACCCGGTGTGCGGCGGTACCGGGACGAATAGGGACTATATGTGTCACTGATGTCGCGATCGCGATCTATCCATAGACGTTCTGCTCTCGATTTTCTCAGATCGCGCGATGGACGTCCCGCCACTAGGCCTATATACATTCTTATACAACAACTTTCATGTTACGGCTCGGTTTTATGCATATCCTATAGACGTTATGTTGGTGTTACGTCAAAAATGTACTGGAGTTACCAAAAAATCTAAGTATTGTAGTCACCTTGGGGATGACTCGGCTAAGTACCAACTTGCCGCACTCGACTCGGTGGATCGCAGAGCCAGAAGGCTCATTAGCTACTGTAGTGTGTTTAAATACGTATATATTTATAATATGTGTTTATTATATGTTTCCTTATTGAAAAGTTTTAGTACACTGTGTAAGTTTGTCTATCTCATTCTCCCACTCTCCACTCAATCCCTCAAAGGTTAGCTGGAAGAGATCCCTCATAGGGATAAGTTCGCCTTTGTACTCTAATCTTATGTGACATGTATATTGTTTTAACCTGTTATTGTGTACAATAAAGTGCTTACAGGAGTGGGAACTAAGTTGCAGAGCATAAACGCAAAGTACGAAGCTGTGCGTCTTCTACAAGTAGTACTTCGGTGAGTGTGCTCGGGATCTCCATGAGCTCATACCGCCTTCCCCCTTCTTCAAATAACCAGACGGCTGGCTACCATGCGTCCCGATCGAAATTTCTCTTATATTTACCAAGCGCTTTTTATCATCCTTTATAATGCGCACTGCTAAGGTTTGGAATTGCCGGCGCCTGTATTTCTCAGTTCATATAACCTAAATAGACATGTTTAAGGTACGACTGGCACGAGTGAATAAGCACCTTTGGGTGAGCTCGCTTCACCTTCGGCCTCATTTTTACCCCTGGCTATCAGGGCTTGGAACCGGTTTTTGCTATTTTTGAAATATCTTCTAAAGTACTTTTCTAATCTCCATTTTTATTTTAAGATTTGTTTTTGTTAGCCTTTATCTATGAAATAAATTATTTAAAATTAGAAAAAATATCGTAAAACGCCATTAACCGAAATTTTTTACCGGTTAATTGTATGAAGACGAAACCGGTTTCCGAGCTGGCCAAGAGAAATCACATTTTAAATTTAAAAAAATTGATGACATTACTCTAACGGATATTTATAAAACAGGACAAGAAAAATAAGCAAAAATCCGTTTACCTTAATGTAAAGTAAAACATAAAGCCAATAAAAATGACAACTTACCAGGATAACATAAGCGCCTCTGCACTATCCAATCTTTCTGTCAGTAGTACAAAGTCCCGCCTATCAAAGAAAGCGGCTTACCTGACTAGAGGCAATTTCGCCGTCCACTGGTTCACGACGACGCTACAGTAAGCCCGATCTAAGTCTTTGTGCCAGCCTGTAATACTGTTGCCACGTATGAGGCTGCGGGGTATGTGTTTGTGGACTTTTACGAGACAATTTGAAGTCAATGTACTTTTGTTAGATTAGATTTTGTTGTCACTACTACCACTGCTAGGTAGTTATATGGTGTAGTGATATAAATAAATAAATATTACAGGACAATCTTACACAAATCGAACTAGCCCCACAGTAAGCTCAATAAGGCTTGTGTTATGGGTACTAGACGACGATATATTTAATAGATATAAATATTTAAATAATTATTAACAATGTCTTAATATACATTATTACAGTAATCGATTTCATTAAAAAATATCACAAAATTAAATAATAAATAATAAAAATTGCAATAAATTTTTTCGTCTCAAATGGTCCTCATTTTTGCAGGTCAGATGTAAAATTAAATAAAAATCATGACAGAATCGAAAAACTGTACAAGTTTGCACTATTTTAGGAAATATGATGGTATTTTACCGACCCATATTTATTGTCCGCGAGTGTAATTCCTATCTCCGTCACTCTAACCACCGGTAGCTCAGGCCCCGTGCCCCGCCTCGTTGCCGGCGGGACTCTAGGTTAGATTTTTTTATAATGTTTTCTTACTTTGTATATGTATTTTTATACTTTACTTTTTTAAATGCTATTTAAAAAAACTGACAAGAAAGCAATTGAATAAAGAGATACTAATAAAGCCTTTGTTCCTTAATAAAGTTTACAAATAGCGTTAATACACAATTGAATATTGAAAATTGTATTCTCTTAAATAGAAATTTAGAACGAACGAATTTCAACGTTATTTTAAATAACGATTTTAATGAAATAAAATATTTAAAAAAATATTAAAAAGAACATGAATCGACAACACACATCATTTCTACGTCTACCGCTCAAACATTTGAAACGAACTCGAACTCACTTTCCAAGTGAGTTCCAACCGTTGTTCTCTTATTAAGTGTAAATATGTCTCACGTTAGTGTAAATTTAAGGTAGTAGATCAACCATAAAAAAAAGCTGGCAGGCTAGTACTATATAAAATGATCCAAAGTATATTTGTAATGCTAGCAGTCAGGTTGCTAAAATTTATTTCAATAAAGACAAATTCAATTCATAATTTAGTTGTTATTTTCAAAACCTTTTTCGTGAAAACCTACTATCAAAATCCACGACAAATAAAAGTATTACGTATACTTTGTAATTGATATATTCATATTATCCATGTTTTGGGGAAAAACACCATGTTGTACATATACCAAAACACATGTGGGTTTAAACAAGATATCAAAACAAAGTCTAATCATTTACTATTTATAGTATGGAAATTGAAACATCGTTTTGGGATTTATTATTTTTTTAAATATATATCACCACTACAAAACAAATTTTATTTAAAATCCCATGACAAAACACAGTACTTATATTTTTTTGATAAATATCTTAGTGAAATTCAGACTCATACATTCATCGTTTCGCTTGGTACACAGGCTCTAATTTTATAAACAAGATATATTTGGATTTTTGTAATTATGAGCCTTAGTTAAAATTTTATATAATAAAAATACTATTTTTGATTCTCTGAACATTTAGTGAAAATGCCTTACTTTGTTTTGCAAAAGAGCAGCCGCACTGTTACATGTATTTTAATTTCTGTTGTTCTTTGAATGTGGGAATTTGGTGAGCAATAAAGAATATTTGTATTGTATTGTATAAGAAAGGAACTTAAACATGTTTTAGAAAGCGAAAGGGAATAAGACAAACAGATTTAATTTGACTGAAGAATTGCTCAGTACAAATTGAGACGAATATTGACGCAGGGCTGTACTCGGGCAAACGTCATTTAAATCGCAGATTTCGACGCTTGGTTACTCCTTTAAGTGATTTTGATGTTCAGCCACCGCTCAATGAAATCTGATATTCAAATTCGGGGCGAATGTTGATATAGAATCCAATGATTTGTGGTTTCCAGGAATAAGTATGGAACGTGTTTTCGTTGGAACATGTTCAAGCGTTGAGGGAACTGAGGGGTTTTTCAACGGAATAGTTGGCGCTTGAAGGTAATTCATAATAATCAGTGGTGTTTTTTTAGCGACGATTAGCCAACTGTCTGTTCTTAAATAAGTTTCTATCTCTGTTGACGTAACGACCGATCGATCTGTTTTTTTAAATTATCATATAGTATGTATGACAATTATTTGGAACCGTGAGATCTTTGAGAACACAGTACGTTTGCCAGTTTTTGTTGCACTTTTAGCACCACCCAGGGGTCACGTGTAGGGTAGCGGTGGGTACTCCCTACGGACGTGGTGCAACTTTGACCCCCCTTGTCAAGAGAGTGGGCGACTTGACTGTTAGTTCTCTAGCCGCCCGAAGACCTCCAAATTGGCTTAACGACTACTGCCATAGACATCAGCTGTATATTGTAGCGAAATTAACTTCGTCTTAAACAGCACGTCGACCTCATAGTCTATAACGTTCTGCGGTAAACGCTTTTATAAAGCCTTACTAAGTTGAAACGAAGCCAATGTTATTAAGGACAGCGGTTATCTAAATGACTATGGTGCCACTAATAACACTTAATTTGATCATATTAGAGTTAGCCACAGTTGTATCTTGTGACATTTTGTTATAAGATACAACCGTGCAAGACACAGTTTTGCTTGAAACGAAGGAGATAATTATTAGTAACTAATAAGCTGAACATATATTGGGAAACAGGGCCTTTTTTAATTTTATTTTTTGTATTTATGGACAATCTTACACAAATCAACCTTAGTCCCAAACTAAGCAAAGCTTGTACTATGGGTGCCAAGCGACGATATACATACTTATATAGATAAATAGATATTTAAATACATAGAAAACATCCAAGACTCAGGAACAAATATTCGTGGTCATCACACAAATGCATGCCCTGACCGGGATTCGAACCCGGGACCTCCAGCTTCGAAGGCAGGGTCACTACCAACTAGGCTAAAGCGGTCGTCAAAAAATTAGCATTTTACGCGATTAAGTCACGTTTTCCAATAATAATGTGTAAAAATCGTGTAAGTTTAATCAATGTATAATAATCTTATTACACGAGCATGCATGTTTCTATTTTTATTTTTGATTTATCTCAGTATGAATAAAATACAATGACACGTTTAAATTCAAACTTAATGCTTGTTTAGTCGGAATGCTCAATAACATTATAATTATTTCGCACACCAACAAATCTAAAATTACCTCCTATTGTTGCGGTCAAACCGCCTCATCAAATTGAACAATATCGTCATCACGTGGGCCGATAATTTTAATTACAATAGCGATGATACCAATCTCATTCAAAACCAGGTGTTCTGCGGGGGATGGTATCACCAACAAAGCACTATGACTTTCAAAATCTTCTCCATTAAAACAATTTAGGATTTCTTTTGTTGCAAGTTATTAAACAACCGGCGCGGTGTCCCGTGGCGAAAAATAATCAGACAAAAACCATGTAAAGAATATAATAACAAATGAAGCTGTCATATCACTGTAACATATGTGATAGTAAAAAGTGTATCATATCAATAGTCATTTAGATTTTTTGCTTAATTCGATCGTGAGATCACCAATGGTTACAATGTACATATACATGTTAGATGTAACATTGCAAATGTTAAAGACAGTGTAGATATAGAAAGAAAGAAAGAAAACATGTTTATTTAGCATATACAATATTAAAATAATAATAAAACAAAGGAAAATTACATTGCTCGCAGGACTGACGGTCGATGGGGCCAGAAACTGCTTGAGTGGCGTCCACGCACCGGAAGACGAGCTGTCGGTAGGCCTCCGACAAGGTGGAGTGATGACCTGGTGAAGGTCGCGGGAATCCGGTGGAAACGAACGGCACAGGACCGGTCTAAATGGCGAGCCTTGGGGGAGGCCTATGTTCAGCAGTGGACGTCTTTCGGCTGAAATGATGATGATGATGATGAAAGGAAAATTAAAATACAATTAATATATGCTAAAATGGTCGCCACTCAGCTTGGTGCCACGAAATAAGCTATTAGGCATTAAGTCGTGGCGCTGATTTTCAGTGGCGCCTGGTAACTGGAGTAGCTGCCACTTATTTAGTATACCACTTACTTAAGGGTCCTTATCAGTTAATAATATACATCTATTTATGCCATTTATTGTGTGACTTAACACTTATCTAGAACTTTTCTCTATCGATATGAAAATATGATGGTAAATTGCTGTTATAATTCCTATTATATTCATATTTTATCTGAATACGAGGCTCTTCTAACTATGTGGGAAACTATAACCGAAAAATAAGGATAATATATTTTCTTTCAAAATACGAAAAATGAAAAAAAATCAAGGTGCCGTTAAGCTAACTACGTGCTATTTTATACGTGACTAAAAGTGTTACAAATTGGCAAAATACTGTCTTCTCGAAGATCTCACGGTTCGAAATAACTGCCATACGATAAACAAGTACATAATTAAATTCAAGTTCGAGTTGAAGAATGTTTATTTCTCAAAAGAAGATATTACAACTTCACTTAGATGAGAAATTAATTATTTACAAATAAATGAATGCATTTTTATGTTATTTTGCAAGTTCTAAAACATTTTATAAATATACATTGAATTCATCCTGTAAGAAAAACAATGGTTAACATATTCATTACTAAAATAGTTACTACTACTGTTTAAAAGCCACCCACAATAAGTGAAACATGTTTAAAACAATAGTTAAAGAAATAACAAACGATCACAAAAATAAACATGTCCCAAAGAAAACAAAGGAGACTAAAAGGCGTCTGGCATTGAAATAACCACAGCATTTTAAGTTGGTACTTAAAAAGTGATTGCTCACGACGCGCGGTAGGCAGTATTAGAGGACCTAAAGGTATTTGTAAAATGTGGTTATAATACATAAGGCCCACACGCAAAGGCCAAACACGGCTCGACGAAAACCAAATACAATGGAAAAAACAATTTTGTTACTATGAAATCGTCACGTAACATTACCTACGTACAAAGCTATTTCAACCGGCCACTGCTAACTAAGGTATATTTCCCCTCAGATTTATTGCTGAGTTTGACAAAAATTCCAATGATTTGAGAAATATAAATCCTTGTCGGTCAAACTAATTCTTTCTCGGATATTTCGTAAAAAAATGTCTATTCCAATAAGCCAACACGGAGTCAGATAATTTTATTTTGTTATCTATTCCCGGTGGCCTAGAATCTCTAGTTTACGTATTTTTATATTCTGTCCCTTTTCCGCAAAACGCGCTTCTGTATTGGAACCATCGTCATTTACAATGGCACTCGTGGTCAATGACGTCACTGATCTGCCGCGCTTTCTCTCTCTAACCAGCAACATTAAAACGGTAGTAGCTTCTTTATTATTTGAGGTATTTGAATAGGATTTTGACCTTATGGTATATTTTTGCCTTGTTTCTTTCGTAGTGTTATGGAGTCAAAATTTGTTGGCCAGAGGCTCAGAACCGTGACGAGTGGAAATCAAGAGGCCTTAGCCCGGCAGTGGGACACTCTATACCTCTAAAGCCTTTAATAATAATAAATTTTTATTAAAAAATGTGACCTTAATTTCGACGTTAAGAACACCCATTGTATTCACACAACCACTATCTCAAAAACAAAAACTGACGCGACATTATCGAAAGAACCATTACATAAATAAATTAAAGTAATTGAGCCTTTCGTCGGCGTTAATTAAAGGGAATTCGGCCTAAAGGAACTCACGGGGACCCACATTACTTACGGAAACTAGGTCTCATGGCTGTTACCCGTCCAAGTTTTATTGCAACATCAGAAAGTTTAATTATTACTTGGGACGTATCGCGCTGACGATCGGAGCTTAGCTAAAACGCCCACTTCCGAGCGGTCAGGGTGAGCATTGTTTTATTTGAGCTTCCATTTTGTTTTGGATGTAAATCATGGAGAGTTGTTTGGCAAAGGAATACTCGCTTGTATAGACAGATACTAACTCCCGTATTCATAAAACTTAACAAACCTCTGCTAACTAAAAAGTTCTTTGTCCTATTCTCACAAATGTCAATGTCAAAGTGACAGATAAGGACAAACGAACTTTAGCGGCTAGTTAACTAATATAGGTTTGACAGACGTTTATGAATAACGGGGTAAGTATATTCGAGCGGCAAACCAGAATTACGTAACGTTTTCAAACGTACGTAAGATTTAAATGTAATTTTATACAAAGGCTAGAGAATATTATATTTGAATCCGTTACGTAATCAACTAGCTGAAAAAAATATTTTGATGTATCGAAGAATTAGAAAGAAAGAAAGAAAAAACATTTATTCGTGGGACAAATACAGTACAAATAATCATTTTTTTTTTATACAACGCCGGTGGCAAACAAGCCTACGGTCCACCTGATGGTAAGCGGCTACCGCAGCCTATAGACGCCCGCAACTCCAAAGGAGTCACGTACGCGTTGCCGACTCTTTATGAAATTTGAGAATTCACTGTGTTGACAGCAGAAGGAAGGGACAAATTTGGGGGTTAGTGAGTTGGTTTCAAATGTTTGAGCGGTAGGAACGTAGGGCCATTTCGTGGCTATTTTCTATATTTTGGTGTTTGGTGTGTGTAATTTTATAAAGGGTCGGCGACGCGTGCGCGGCTCCTTTGGAGTTGCGGGCGTCTATAGGCTGCGGTGACCGCTTACCATCAGGTGGACCATACGCTTGTTTGCTACCAGCGTTGTATAAAAAAAAAATTAAATGCTTACATCAGAGCATATTAAATTCCTACTTACATAGATTATACTTTAAGAGTTTTAATCGTTATATAATTACCAATCTACGATTATTAAACTAATTTATACCAATCGTAATAGCATCGTATTATTAAAGTGTACAATTTCAGTAATTAAACAAGTTAAAGTGATTAGTCCCACTATTATTGCTTAATTACAGCTTGCTGCTTTATCATTACAAGCGTCTTACTTTAGTGAGGTTCTAATAAAGGATGTATATATGCACTTTCAAAATTACTCTATATTCAATATGGTATGCAATTCTAGAGATACAAATCATCATCATTCCTTAGCCGTTTTCAGCTATTTTTTTAACCTGACTGTGGCTTTATAGGCCGTGCCCAATAAAGCGATAGGAGTGCGCGGTTGGAGAGTAGCCTGGGGAAAATCCAGGGGAAAACCTCCGGCATGACCACGCGGGTGGTTTGGAACACTTTAGTACTCTAAACGTTTGCGCTCCTGTGAGATTGGTTGAGCGTTTTCAACCGAATCAGAGGTGTGAGTGGAATCGAGCTACTGGGAGTTTTGTCGCTGGTTCACTAAACTTAGCCTAGCTGAGAAGAGTCCAGCAAGAAACTCAGCTAGGCCCGACCTCAGACAGACTCTACCCGGTGTGCGGCGGTACCGGGACGAATAGGGACTATATGTGCCAGTGTTGTCGCGATCACGCTGTGGACGTCCCCGTGAACGTACACCCACACCTTGCAACTCAGTCAACAAATTCAAAACACGACACATACAAAGTGTCATAAGAAGTGTAGGTATCATTGTATAACGTCGAATACATGTATTTGCCTATAACCATGTTCTCATGGAAGTGATTGTAGATCTTATATGAGAATAAATGTCTTTAAACCTAACCTAACGTCAAAATCGCAATGTTTTTAGCAATTTACATAAAATTTCAAATTCAATGGAAACATTTGAGGATCGTGTTCAATATTCATTTATAACAAACCAAACACAGGGCTCGAGGATACGACTCTGTATGTTCATTATTTTTATATTACCATGGAATGGAATAAGAGATGACAATTCAACTGGTACACAATTTTCTGATACAAATCTATTGCGGCCTTACCCAAACCTTTTCGTTACCGCAAGGGTAGAGAATGTTCCATTGTTTTATTCGCAATATATGGATCTGCCATCCATTTCTTTTATAGAGTATAATATTCAAAACAAAGATGTACAAAAGAAGTCACCCTAATTTATGCCAGTCTTATTCATTTTACAAAACTGAAACGAAAATTCATATGAAAGAACTTAACTAATTAGGTTCTGCAACAAAGAAATGACTAACTAGGTAAAGTAGCTACGCTACTTATACTCTAAATGTGTGTTTTGTGACTGCACCATGATTCCACTAAATGGTCACAATAGAAACTAATGCTGGCCCTGCCAGCATTTCGCTAAGTTGTGGCCATTTGGTGGCAAATTACGGTATTGTAATGCCATTGTTTGTAAATTTTCTTGTGTTTGTCACGAATAAATGTATCTTTCTTTCTAAATTATAAACTCTAACCTATGTAAGGTTTTACTGGTTTAATCGCATTTGGACAGATTTTGAACTAACCAAAAGGCCAGATACGCCGTTGACCATAAACTTTGTAAGCCATAAACTCAATTGGCCATATATGTATTTTGCCAAAACGCTACTGGACAGATACTCAAAAGGCCAGATACGCAGTTGATCTCGAACTTCGTATGCCTTACGTACCGTATACCACACGAAGGCTATAGGTACTCAATACGATTTTTGAAAAAATGTATGGTGCCATGCGAATCCAAAAAATGCCCGTTTTAAGAGGCTATCGTCTATATGAGATCAAAGAGCGCATATCGGACGTGATTATTCCATAATCGTTAAAGTACAATACTTTTTATGAATTAAAGTTAGCCTTAGGTATATCACCGGTTACATGTAGTTTTAGTAACTTTCTAATAATAAAACAGTCTAAAAAACAATGTATGAGATTTGGAAAATCAGTACAGTCAAGGGCATAAATATATATACGTTCCCAGAGCGTCAAATATCTTTTAGAAAAAAAATATTCATATGACCATTTCGACCAGAAATATGTGAACATTCAGTCAGTCTGCTTCAAGGTGGATTTATTTTTATTCGAGACATGTTGTATCTGAGTCCGTCCGGGAAAAATCTTACAATAACTAAATAAAATCTCACCTCAGTGATTTAAACCCGCCTCCAACCAAATTCCAGAAATCCCCACTATATGTGCACACACGTATTAAATATTTGGGTCAATTTGTGTTTCTGGCCAACTGCGATAGATGTTAAATTGTGTTTATGTCAAAATGGGTGCCAATCTATCGAGACAACGGTCAAATGTCCTCTTACTTTTCAGTACAGGTGCGTTTCGGGTGGAGTGCGTTTCTGGCGACATGAGTGTTGATCAGTCGCGATTATGGCCAAATGTGAATTTGGTTACTTACGTTTCAGTACAAGTGCGCTTCGGGTGAAGTGAGTTTCTGTCCACATGAGAGCTGTCTTAATACGATTATGGTCAAAAGCGAATATGGATAATTACGTTTCTGTACAGGTGCGTTACGGGTGAAGTGCGCTTCTGTCCACATGAGAGCTGTCTAATCACTATAATGGCCAAATGCGAATCTGGTTAGTTCAGAATCTGTCCAAAAGCGATTAAACCGTTTTACTCAGTAAGGGATTAATTTTCGTAACTGACTACCTGGGGGATAATTCTTGCTTTTTTGAGATTTTAATAGTCTGGGGTCAATGCGTTTAGCGCAGGATTTTCCGCTAGGCCCACAAGGCCCTGGTCTAGGGGCCCAATCAGCCTAAGGGCCCCAGTGCACTGAGGGAATAATTTCAAAGCAACAGGGTTCAAAAGGGTGGAGACGGCTCCAGGTACCAAGTGCCTAGGGGCCCCAGGTCTCTTAGTCTGGGTCTAAATTCGTTTTTTTCTACGCTAGCATGCAGCAACATATGTATATACATATATGTAGATAATATTCAAATGATACATGTAAAATATTTAAATGGGATATATAGCACACCTTCTGCTAACAAATCAAACTTCATAGGTATCAAAAAAAAGTATTTAAGTATAAAGATGTTTTGAGTAAAATAATTGCCGAAATTTTCATGTTTGCCAATTTAGCTACGGAAACAACATCTGCAGATTTAATTTCTGCTAGACCGATATTTTATTGAGTATAGATTAATACTGCTATGGATCAAAGCCCTCACTGCTTCTCATTACGTACACACAACAAGACAAGAAAACACGTATTATACTCGTCTGTGTTTTTCCAATAATGAAAATAGAATTAGTAGGTTTCTTTCTAGATGTTATATTGCGCTGTGTTCAATTCAAAGTGTCATAGCCAGAATAAGTCTACAGGACCTTTTGATTCACCCGATTAATACCATGGCCGCGCTTGCGATCTAATTTGTTATTAAATGGGTCATTATTCCCCTACTTGGTCAACAGAGGGTGCCTTTGGAATCCTAATGAATTTTAACTTGTCATTGGAAACGTCCTTTAATATTTAAAAGGGGACGAATCGCTTAAATGCCTTAGTATGTTTGATCTAAAATGTACTTCAATACAGATTGCTTGAGCATTATCTTTCTGTAGAAATGTATTAAAGTATATAAATATGGCCAGTATAAAACAAGTCTAGTGCAAGTGTCAGACATAAAGGGTTAGTATTAGTACGTACCAAAAGAATTATGATTGTTGTATAGTTGACCGAGTGAAACGAAGGTCTCTGCTTCAGCTTCGACAAAAATGCTTTCGTATGTCCGGATTTCAGGATTTCCGTTTGTTCTCGTCTACAGGTCGCAATTCTCAACGGATTCTCGTGAAATTTCGTGAGCAGGTTCGATAGTTATAAAGAATTTTTTTGTCGAGACGGTTAGTTATAAAGAATTTTTTTGTCGAGACGGTTTTTGGAAATTTCCAAAAACAATTTTTTTATCAATGATTTTGTAAGTTTCTGCGGGCGAATTTCGGTTTGTTCTCCTCTACAGGTCGCATTTCTAATCCGTCTCGTGAAATTTTGTGAGCAGGTTGGATATAAAGTTAAGTTAAGTAAATATACAGTTTTTTTTGTCAAATAAGTTTTTGGAACTTTAAAAAAATATTTGTTTAACGGTTTGTTCTCATCTACAGGTTGCATTTCGCAAACGATTCTCGTGAAATTTTGTTAGCAGGTTTGATATTCACAATTGATCTTTTTTATAATGTCAGATTTCGGAAATGATAAAAAACACTCACTCACGAGGTCTACAGCTCACAGGGCCACTAGTTGTATGGTGTACCAACTCCCTCTACCTACGCTACAAATTTTTATCTAAACTCAGAGCAATTAAAACGGGTCAGTTCGTATGGAAAATCGGCACGTCTACTCAATTTATTTTCTCGTGACCATTTTTAATTTTATTTTTTAATTTGTGAAGGAGTTTAAATGTTTAATGTTGTTTTTCTTGTTTTTTTTTCTGCAACGTTCTTAGACGTTTCTTTGACCAATTTAGATTAGTTTTTTAAAAATATGTTTATGACTTTTACAACAACACCTAATTTTAAGTACCACCTAAAGCCTGATTCATAAATATATTATGTAACCTGACAAAATTGTTGGACGTGTTACATAACATAATTATATCGGTTCAGAACGGTATGATTCACATTTATATAATGAGCTCTAACGTGACGGCTCATCACTATGTAAGGCGTCAGATAGCACCACGTCAGATGATGAGAGAGAGAAGAGATAAATCCGGGTTTACTTCAACTCACCATTTTGCAACACTTATTTCCAAGTAAAACTCGAACGCAACTTCATCGATATAACTTCTCGCTCGTACCAATTTGTAGTCTTCGCACGGATTCTAAATTAAAAAACTTAACGACTCCGATCGAATCAGCGTCACATTAGTACGAATTCAGATTTGTAATTCAATGCCCTGGTTTCTTTAAATATTCTCACGCTTTGGTTTCTTATCTTCTTTTACCTGGATTCATGGTACTCCCACATTCTAAGAAAAGACTCTAGCTTTTAAGGCCCGTGGTGATCTCATTTTTTTTTGCTCGTTAGTATCTCGCTATGCCGTTGTCTGACGTGACGATGCCTTTGTCTCCGAAGCCATAATCTGTTGCGATGATACGATAATATAAAAAAATATTATTTGTCTCTTCCATAATAACTACTTTTTTGTGATCTGTAGTTTATTTTTGGGTTTCTCTTAAGTTTGTGGTATATATGTATGTATGTTTATTTATGCATGTTTATTGCATGTGTTTTACTTTCAGTTTTATCTTTTTACTTATATATTCCAGTACTTCGTTTTTGCAGCACCCCCTGAATATGTATGTTTAGTTCTCTCCGTACACTCTTTAGCGATAAGACCGCCTGTTCTTTACCTGTGCTTCTATCTCGCTATGTTATGTTTCTGACCTGCTTTGTATTTTTATTGAGGTATGCAATTAAGAGTATTTGTATTGTATTGATAACATGTATACAAGACGGTTTAAAGATATTTGTAGTATATCCTATGAACAACTAGATTTTCTTGCGCGCAAGGACCAAATTGCGAAATTTAAATAAATAATCATATTATTAAAACGAATGATTGTAGTGGAATTTCAAACTGTCAGATTTTAGGTATATACCTAAAGATAAAATAAAAATGAAGAACAGATTCATATGAATTGTCAATAGTTTAGCTTGCTTAGTTTAGGATTGGCAGTAGATTTTATGTGGAAACAGCTTTATTTCAAGATTGTTTTTGATATAGTAGGTATTTAATTTGAAAAAAACGTACTTTAAGCTAAAATCATTCTTCATAATCCGAACGTTATTTTTTTTGAAATAGGTTAAATAATGTACCGCAATAACGACCAATGACGACGATGAATTAAATGATGTATTGACGACCGCTTTAGCCTAGTTGATAGTGACACTGCCTTCGAAGCTGGAGGTCCCGGGTTCGAATCCCGGTCAGGGCATTAATTTGTGTGATGAACACGAATATTTGTTCCTGAGTCTTGGATGTTTCTATGTATTTAAGTATGTATTGATCTATATAAGTATGTATATCGTCGTCTAGTACCCATAGTACAAGCTTTGCTTAGTTTGGGACTAGGTTGATTTGTGTAAGATTGTCCACAAATATTTATTGAATGTATTACAAAAAAAGTTCACGTTATAATTGAGTTTTTTTTTTCTAGATTAATTCACCAAATTATTTTAGAGCATTTGCGTTTCAAAATCTATAATTTGGGGTTACTCAGCGCCTTAAAACGTGTTTATTTGATGACTATCTTGTCACATTAGTTTTAAGGCTTTACAGCTGGCGGTTCCTTCCCAAATGAATTTTAATCTCTGAGTCGGATACCGCGAATTCATAAAGAAGCGAAATTGCGTTATTTAAAGCCGGTCGCTATCATATCATCTTGTGAGAGATTGTTTGTTTTTGTTAATGTTGATTCATGGTGCTATAGTAACGAAGGGTTTTGTGACTGGAATATTTAATATTGTATAATTCCGCTCTAAAAGTTTCCGCTCAACACACAAAATTTTACGAATGTGTATTATTTAAATCATAACTAGAAAAAGTGACTTTATAAATTCTCTTCTAAAAACGAATCTGTGATTTTTAGGGTTCTGTACCTCAGAAGGAAAAAATAACGGAAACCTTATAGGATCACTTTGTTGTTCGTCTGTATGTCTGTCAAGACCCTTTATCTCGGTAACGCGTGGAGGTATCGAGTTGAAATTAAACCATACTTATACTCAGGTCTATAATCCCTTGAATCTGTGAACAAATCAAACTTCTACGTTAACTTAAAAAAATATGCGGCCGTTTAAGCCACAAATAATGTATATTTCGACACTGAAAGGAATCAAAAGCTATAGGGTACTTTCCGTTGACCTAGAACTATGAAATATGGCAAGTCATATTTTCTTATACTTCAAGTATAGAGAAAAATCTGAAAACTATACATTACAAATGTAAATAGTAAAAAATGTAGTTTTTATTTAAAGCACGTAATCAGTAACTACTAATTTGTACAGAACCCTTGGTGGGCGAATCCAACTCGAACTTGGTCCGGTTTTTTTATTTTGAAACCATATATAACGTATCATGCTATTTTTTTCTGGATTGTTAAAAAGTAATTAAATATATAGTATATCGAACTCCATATCATGATCAAATTTAAAATATGTAATTGACTTTGATGCATATTAATAATTTTATTTTTCAATTAATTTGGTGTTTTTTTTTATACAACGCCGATGGCAAACAAGCTTACTGTCCACCTGATGGTAAGCGGCCACCGCAGCCTATAGACGCCCGCAACTCCAAAGGAGTCAATTAATATAGTCTTAGTCTTAGTCCTTTATTAATAAATTAATATTATAAACATTCCATATATTATTATAGCTTTTTTTAGTAAACATAACACGTAGTAACTTACGTCACATTTCGAAATAATGGTCTCCAAATTTTTTATCTCTGAACAAAGTCAGTGATGAAATCGCACAGATATCATAAACAACATCCGAAAATCACGACGACAGAATATTAATTCATGCAGACGATACAAGCGCCCCCTGCCGGTAGGCGTGTAAAAACAAAATGTTAAACAATAAACCTCTATAATCGCCTTTGATGTTACAGAGCCTCATCTGACTACGACACCGTAAGCAAAATGGAACCTTATCTCACCAAGCGTTCGACGTTTTCGATAATAAATTAAGAATTCAACAACGCCTCTTTATTAAGTGGTTATGTTCGTCATGGCATGCGATTCGGGTTTCGCTAAAATATTTTCGATGTTTTTTGGACCTTAATTGTTTTGATACATTAATAACTCTGTTGACAGTTTTTGCGATAAAATGACTGGCTTTAAAAGTAACCAATGACAGAGCTTTAGATATAACACAAAAAGTCATAGACAAAGCTAGTATTTCTTGTTGTAGTTTTACTTTATTTCCAGAGTAAAAGCCTCTCCCTATAAACCGATTATTCTATTTTTACATGACCAGTTTTTTATTACAAAAAAAATCTATCATATGTATTAGTGTACAAAAAAAGGATTTCGAAATAGTACCTGAACCTAATAAAACGAATTTATAGGTAAAATAGTTAAATATTCACATATCCTCAAATTTTATAAAGGGTCGGCAACGCGTAGCTGACTCCTTTGGAGTTGACCATCAGGTGGACCGTAAGCTTGTTTGCCACCGGCGTTGTACATAAAAAAAATTGTCGTAATAGGTGGGTAGCGCGGTGATAAAAACCATTTTTTTCATACAAACGGTGAGGACATCCAAGAACCAATGAGTTACTCGATTTATTAATATTGTCGGTGGTTCGGTAATTACCAAAACTATCGGGAGTAATGCTCCTATTAAACGTCTTCCCAAATCCAAAATCTGCATTATAAAAAAATGACAGAAAATTATGTACATGAAAAAGTGGAATGGGCCAAACCTCATTTATTTTTTACACCTACTTTTACCAACCACGTCAAAGCGTTATCCCCAGCAATTCACATCCGTAATAGTGACGTCTGTTCACTAAAACAAAACGACGCTTTATCATGTGTTCCATAGCGACTTAAGCCCTTTTTGTCTTAAGATGGTAACAGAAAAGCAGCACAAACGTCATCTGACCGCAACCAGGACGCGCCATAAGGCGACGCCTCTGGATATACTTAGCGAATGTTTGGAAGACGGATCCCATCTGCGAGCGAATAAATATTAACTTCAAATTAAACTCTAAAGTATTGATTTGAAGGTTTGCCAGCGTGCTATGGAGCGCAGCATTTTGGGTGTCAAAAGGACGGATCGTGTCCGAAACACTACACTGCGCTCTAAAACACGCATTGCTGACGTAGTTAAAAAAACTGCCAGGCTCAAGTGGGACTGGGCCGGCCACGTCTGTCGCATGCATCCAGATAGATGGGCTAATGTAGCCACTAAGTGGGTGCCACATGATGGACGACGCAGACGGGGCAGGCCCAGACGGAGATGGCGGGATGATCTGGATGCATTTGCCAGGAATTGGGAGGAAGAAGCGCTCAATAGGGAGACCTGGAAAACATGGGGAGAGGCCTTTGCCTAGCAGTGGGACAGCCAATAGGCTATAAAGTAAGTAAAGTAAGTAAGTAAGTATTGATAATTCCAATAAACTGATTACAGAAAACGTCGCTTTACTTAAATTCTAGAGACAACGAACCCCGACCGAATCTCCGAATCTCCGAATCTCGACTCCGGGGAAAGATTCGAATCAATAAATCCGACTCCGCTATCGGTACCGACTCCGCTTATCGAATCCCTCAAACCAATTCACTCCAGACTCGCTGGTTTCAATACAAATCCAGTGATCTTAATAGTTGCAATACGGCGATGATGAGAAAAAGTATTTTGGGTATGGCACCGAAAATATTTAATAAAATTCCTGACTCAATTATATCGCTTGACATACATAATTTTAAAAAACAGCTGACTTTATTCCTTGTTGACAAATGTTACTATACCATAAATGTTTTTTTTAATGATACTACTAACACAGCTTTATATTAATATGTAGTAGTTACTTTTATTTAATTTGCTTATTGTTGTATTAAATTAATTATAGCTGTATTAGTGAATGACATGTTTATTATAACCGCACGAAATGAATTTTTGTACACCTGCATTGCTAAAACATAGTGCTCAACCGTATCTGTCTATGTACCATCTTTTTCTACCTATGTTTAACAAAATAAATATTCTGATTCTGATTCTAGTTATTCGAATCTTTTGATTTTTTTAACTCCAGATTTGATCGAAATATACGAAAGCAGGCATTCTTATCGTTCAGTCCGCGATACTGACGGAAACCGGTCATTCGTTCGGTTCCGTACAGAGTCGGAGTAAATAACTCCTTGGATTCGATAAGATTTGAGAAGAGTCGATAAGAAATCGGAGCCGCTTACGGATTCGAATCATTTAAATCTTCAAGTCCGGAATTACCTATTCCAGACCGGTCATTATGACACTCTTTGGGGGAGGCCTATGTCCAGCAGTGGACGTCTTTCGGCTGATATGATGATGATGATGATTTTTTTTTACCATGCATTTATATAAATAAAATAAAATAAAATGCTTTTATTTCAGACCTTATGATCCATAATAGGTTAGTAACAATAACAATATCGTATCTTAAAAGTACTGTGTTAATTTTTTCAATTTAGCCACATCAAACTTTATCTAGTCACATTCAAAAGTATGACCACACACACTTAGTACGTGTATGTGGTCACATTTGAATGTGCTTTCGTCCAACATGTGAGGAGCTGACTGTCCAGTCTGTCAGCTATAACGGCCAGGAGGCTGTTGCGGCTGTCCCGCAGGCGCCGCAGTGCGGCTGCGCACCGCGCGCGCATGATGGTCGCGAAACCATCCACACGCGCGTGCGCGAACATCCCTGACGCACTGCACCAGCGTGGCAGCCGCAACAACGCTCTGAACGCGTTATTATATTGGACACGGAGAGCACTCAGCGTCCTTTGTGCATAATTGGTCCATAAGGCAATATAATTACTTATTATGAAATATTTAATTAGTTTTGAATTTTCTTAAGTATGATTTCCGTAATTTGTAATGTTTATTTGGTATTTAAATTTTTGTGATGTTTTATCTTTTTTATGTTATTTTTACTGTGCTTATTTGATTAATCTCACTCTTTTATTGTGCTTATGTGATTCATTACATTGTTAAAAAAATTCAAACACAGTTTACGTTGTTCATGAATTAAATCTTTGAAACTATGAATGCATGAAGTCGCCTCTAGCAGTTAGGCCGGCACAATTTGCTGCCAAGTCTTATCTCGCGCCAATTAGAAAGAGAAGGGTAGATAAAAAAATGTTCAGAACTATTTATTTCAGGAAAAAAGACGTACATTTAATAGATTTTACTGTACTCGCATCGCGTCGTACTGTTAGTTGCCCCGCCACTCCATCCCAGGCTGGTATGTATGTATGTATGCTTTATTGCACGATAACGAAGTCAGGTTTGAAACATATACATGTCACTATAGATTAAAATACACAGGCGAGTTTATCCCTTTAAGGGATCTGTTCCAGCTAACCTTCGAGTAACTGAGTGGAATGAAGGTATAACGAGATAGACAAACTTACACCAAGTATAGTACAAATAAAAGAGTGCAAAAACACATCTCTGAATTATTATAAACATAAAATAAATACATATGTGCATATGTAGATGTATCATATATCGCCAATATAGAATAAAAATGATAAAAAACAGTGTTTTTATTTTATTTTTTGCGCGGTCTGAGAGTACTAAAACTGCATTCAACCTATTCATAATTGATGGAAACCCACAACTTCTTCAAATTACTCTTGAGTGACGCAACAGACTGGCATTATCTAAGCTAGTCTCGTCTCTTTGTCTCTTTCTATTTAGGACACTTAGTAGTAAGTATATCTCGCGTGCTGCTCAGTTTTGCTACGTTAGCCGTGTAGAATGTACACTTTCATTGACTTACCTTGCATCGTCGGCGCAAAAGCATCGTGTGTTGGATCGAACACACTAGTCATTACCTAGAACAGGGGTCGTCAATCTTTTAATAGGCTAGACCCACATAGTAGCTAACAAATTTGTCGCGGGCCGTACGTGTTAATAACACACATACTCAAGGTTCGCGACCCGCAAGTAGCCGACCGCTGACCTAGAGCAATTATAGTGGTGAGACAAAACTTGATCTAGCAATAAGATTAAAGACTAAATTGCCCACTAGTGACAGCTTTTTTATATCTCGTTACTTGTCTGAGCATGTGGACACAGTTTTCTCACAGTAAATTCTTATTTTGTCACAAAGACTGTATTCTCTAAATAAAGTATTTTTCGTATTCATGAATTTAATTGGTAGCTGAAAATATACTTCCTATCTAGCAGTTCTATGCTAATACCACTCACTGAAACTACTAAAGTTGTCATAAATAATAAAAGATATTTAAACCGCTCTCATATGAAATACAGCCTGGAGAAACTGGAGCATATTTATTTTTGCATAAGTGCTTTGCAAAAATGTGAAACGTCTTTACTACAAAAGGGGAGGGTAACTGGGTCGAGGCTTGTGGTCATTAGACGAACAAAGACGGGCTAGTTAGGGAATTGCACTATGATGCTTCTTGGTCGCTTGAAAGGCAGGTTGCACGTCTAGCTGAGTTTCTTGCTGGACTCTTTTCAGCTAGGTTTAGTAGACCAGCGACAAAATAGCTCCATTCCACTCACCTCAGATTTGGTTGAAGCCGCTAAGCATTAGAATTACGATTTGAAACGGGATATTTACCATGTATATTTGTATTTTTGAGTCGCTATGGTGTGTGGGTAAACCACAACTAAAACTCGCAGCACGTCAGTTAATCCTTGATAATGGCGCTTGCAACAGTGCCGAAATATCGGGAACTCAAAAATACAAATATACATGGTAAATATCCCGTTTCAAATCGTAATTCTAATGTAAATGACCATGTAAGCTTGAAATCTTATATAGCCGCTAAGCAATCTCACTGGAGCGCAAACTCTTAGAGCACTCCAGAGAGGCTACCCCGAACTTCGAAATCCGAACTTCGTGTCGTGCCGTCCCTCTCACTCATATAGTGACTAACACGAGATTGAAAGGGACGGCACGATACTAAGTTCGGAGTACAGGGTCAGTGTTTAAACCGCCCGCGTGGTCGTGTCGGAGGTTTCCTCCGGATTTTCTCCAAGTCACTCTCCCACCGCGCGCTCGTATCGCTTTATTGGGTCCAGCCTATAAAATCACAGTCAGGTTTAAATAAGAAAAAACCGGCCAAGGGCGAGTTGGACTCGCGCACGAAGGGTTCCGTACTAGTATCTATAAAACAGCAAAAATAACTTAACCAAAATTACAGTTAAATCAACCTATCTCAAAAACTATAAGAGATACTTTGATCAAACCAAAAGTCGTTGAAAGAGTTAATTAGCATGCATCACCTCTATTTTTTTTAGAATTTTATACCCCGTAGTTATAAAAATAGAGGGGGGGGGACATACTTTTTACGACTTTGAGAGCTGATATCTCAAAAACCGTTCACTTTAAGAAAAATGTTTTTTAGAAAACTTTATATCATTTTAAAAGACCTTTCCATTGATACCCCACACGGGTATGTACATCGAAAAAAAAATTTTCATCCCTCAGTTACATGTATGGGGGGCCCCACCCCCAATTCTTTTTTTTACTATTTAGTGTCATAATTTTGTAGCGGTTCATACAACACATATTCCCATCAAATTTCATCACTGTAGTACTTATAGTTTCCGAGTAAATCGGCTGTGACAGACGGACAGACGGACAGACGGACAGACGGACAGACGGACATGACGAAACTATAAGGGTTCCGTTTTTGCCATTTTGGCTACGGAACCCTAAAAAGGGAGGTTGCACCAAACCATCTGTAATAGTAAGCTGTGTTCGTTAATATCTGATTCTATGGCAAGTTAGACAAGTTTCCATGCACAGACTTACCAGACGCGATACGAATATAATAATACCACAACTAAACGAGACGGTAATATACATTTTTGTATAAGAACGACAGGGAGTTACATATCATTTGTTGTCCCTGTCATAGGTTCACTTTATTATCGAGCACAACCTATTTTATACGATAATTGTGCCCAATTACGTCAGACAAACGATTACCCGCCCAAGTTAAGGAGGTAATTTATGGTAAACCGTCAGCCGTTTTAAACAAATTCTCAATTTATCTGCATAACACCTTTTCCGCCCCTGTTGGTAGCATGCGTATAGGATCTGTTAAGAAATATTTATACTCTAAGTTTCTATTGGATGACAGCTGCCGGCGCCATATTTAACGTTGATCGATCCGTAATCGATAGTTGATGCAACCCGCCGTAAATGTGTCTTTGTAACGGCATTTGAATTACTACATTTCACTCCTTGTTTAATCTTGAGACCTTATACATCTCTAACTTAATATTTGTAATACTTAGATAACTTTGCAAGTTTATCTTCACTGTATGACATTAATTTTGTTATAATTGTTAAACTCGAAATTATTATTCCTTCTTGAACTGTAAATTAATATTTTGACATGAAAAATGTATTACTTAGTCAGACTTTCTTAAATTGTAAATTAATATTTTGACATGTAAAAGTGCCCTTGTGGCCTATTTGCAGAATAAATGTTTGTATTTGTATTTGTAGGGGAATCTTCTGCTGGTAAAAGTAGCTATAGATATAGTCATGTGCCTATCCCAAATCTTGGGATTAGGTAGCGGACCCCGGGCATCTTTTAGGAATCCGGATGCAACGGTATTGGGGCTAGGAAGATCATTCAGTTCATACGTATGTTAACGACCGCTTTAGCCTAGTTGGTAGGTACCCTCTACGAAGCTGTAGGTCCCGGGTTCAAATCCCGTTCATGGCATTTATTTGTGTGATGGGCACTAATAATTGTTCATGGGTCTTGGATGTTTTCTATGTATTTAAATATATATCTATATAAGTATGTATATCGTCGCCTAGTACCCATAGTACAAGCTTTGCTTAGTTTGGGAATAGGTCGATTGATGTGAGATTGTCCACAAATATTTATTTATTTACATGTACGTCCCCAAAGCGTCAAAAATATGTGACCTACTTTATAAAAATAAAAGTGCATTTAAATATGCCAATTCGATTTCAAACCAATAAGTTTTAGTCAACGAATCCTCAATTCAATAAAGGGTCGGCACCGTGCTTTTGGTTCTTTATGATACGCTAATGTCCATAGGCTACGGTACATTCTTACTATTAATAATAATTAATGCCTTAATAAGTTGCCGAAGCCACAGTCAAACTGTTACTTCGCAAAGAGACAGGCAGGCCATATACATTATTATTTAGTTAATTCTGAATAGCAAAGTGTGAATGTGTGCGCAAAGTTGGTTACATTCCTTGTTTTATGTCACACCTGGCCATAAAGTGGCAATTACCGCACGCTCCGCGCGCTGAAAATCCCACTTCCTGGCCAGGGGGTGACATAAAATTTTGTACTTACCTCGGGCGGTAATTAAGAAAGCCTCAGATCGCATAATTATCGCCCTTGCCTTCGGCTCGGGCGTCAAATACCTGCAATCTGAGACATTCTTTGTTTTACCGCCCTTGGTAAGTAATGTACTATTGTTTCTATCTGTGAGTTCCTTTAATTGGCTTTGTATTATTATCTAAGTCTCTTATCATAATCTAGTAGCTGTTGGTACTCCTTAAAATAAATAAATAAGTTTGTTTGCCACAATCGTTGTGAGTATAAAAAGGTTCCAGTCCCTTTGAGAGCTGACCGGGCACCAAACTCCGTTATATCTGTTCTTAGACTGTTACGAAGGTTCACGCTTGGCTGGCCCTTTGGCTATGGCGAAACTTTTTGCCGGTACTTTTCTACGAGCTCGTTCTTTGACGGAAATCTAAACAAAGAACCGAGAAATAAAAGAAAGCTTAATTGAATGTTTGAAGCTGTTATCCAGTTACGGAATTTTAGCGTATTCGTTGTTGTACATTTGAGGGAAACAATAAAAACAGAAATCTTTGTAGTTGACAAAAAGATTAATAAACGAAATAATCTTCATAAATAAAAAATAAATAAATAAAATAAAAATCTTTTATTTCAGACGCATTGATCCATATCTTGTTAGTAGCAAGAAACAACTTAAAAACTAAAATTATTATTATAGGAAACAAAACAAAGAGAAACTTGTGGTCCTAGCCTACTTGACATATGTTAGTGTAGTCCTGACCCTCTCAATCCAATGCCACAATATGTGACACTGGAATCTACCAGCAATGACTTTCAGAATGCTGTTTTGACTTTCCCTGACGCGACCCAACAGCGACGTTATTTTTTTTGCATTATCGCATGAAAGTCATCTGTGTGGGCCTTGAACGGCATAGAGATATTGAACGGAATTAAAATATATGGGTCTGGGTCTTTATGACTTAAAATTTTTTTTAGCCTATTTGAGTGTCCCGCTGCTCAAACCTGGTCATTGACTGAGGTCCATAAGTCCAAACTTAAGGTTTGCCAGCGGGCGATGGAGCGCAGTACCTATACTAGGTTTTCGCAGAACTGATCGCATCAGAAACACGAAACTGCGCTCCAAAACACGAGTTGTAGATGTAGGTGTCAAGACCGCCAAACTGAAGTGGGAGTGGGCCGGACATGTCTGCCGTATGCATCCGGCAATATGGGCGAAAATAAGTACTCAATAGAATTAACAATTCAATAAATATTATTAGGTAAACTAAAATTGCATCCTCTCCTGAAATAAGACAAATTACAGGTATAGAAATTACCTATTCAAAAACGCACTTCGTACTTCTTTTTTCTGAAGGGTGAAACATTGTCATTTTGGAATATAAAAACGTATTAGACTGTCATCAAACAAAATATATAAATTTTAATTACTGTATAAACTGCATTTGTGTACAGGCTGCCATGAATAAGGTAAGGCCAGTCCATTGCAAATGATCCCCTCTAACACGCGTAATTTGCAATTAACAATCCCGCTCTCTACGGATGCTCTGCGCGTAGTACATTTTAATTGATTTTTGGAACACTGAAAAATCTATCCTTTTATTTTGTTAGAACAATAAAAAAGCTATCCTTTTATATAAAAAAAACATGTTACTGTGGTTGATAATTTCGAAATCTGCATAGGTCTGATAATTAAGATTTATTTTTGCGAGGATATTTAGTATTTTTTGACACAGTTACCAAGGCATTTTTCCACATTTTGTTCGGTTATTGTGTTTCTTTGTTTCTTTTTCAGTCCACAGTAATTAATGTGTATTGTAATTTTACATTATTTCTTCACATTGAAAGCTCAAACTTCAGTATTTTTGTCAAATCTCTGAATGGCTCTCTTACCTGAATTCCTTTCAAACGAGATCCTTTCAACTCTATACACCGATGGGACATTTTTCCCATTCTATTAGAGAATTTACTCAAGACCCATTCAATTAATTTAATTATCCATATGTCCATAATATGTAACTTTTGCCCAGGGGTAATAATCTTAAGTTTTTGAAAGAGCATTATGGAATATCGACTATTTCTTGCACAAAAGAAAACCTTATAGTACAAAAGGCGAATTGCCAAAAGCAAACGCCCGTTCGAAAACCTACGTAATTCACTTGCAGGAATCAATATCAATATTCCAAAATAACGCTTATCTTCCAACACTGGAAAAGTAAAGTGTTTACGGACAGACACCGGATTCAGGAAATAGGTGGCGAAACAAAATGTATGGGGTTACTTAATACTTATGGGTGAAAGAGTAATGATGATAGTTAATGGGAGGAAGGGGACTATCTTTTGGGGGTACGGTTTTATATTGGCTTAATTTGGAGCGGTCCTAATTAGGAATAATGACAACATTAAGGTTAGTCTGTGATGAGTACGAAAAGTTTAATTCCACTGTATTTTTATACTACTAAGGCGGCAAACAAGCATACGCCTAATAATAAGCTGTAACCGTAGCATATGGACGTTTGGTTTTGTCGTAATACTTAACAATTGTAACTAGACATCGCTACTGCATTACTGACTAGATAATAATGATTCAAAAATTGACTGCTCCAAAAGAAACACGGCAAAAAATATACCAAATGGTGAAAATTCTATTGAAATATAAAAAAAATAACGCAGCTATATACAGGCGTTTCCATGTTGCTGGTTAGAGAGAAAACGCTTCAGGTCAGAGACGTAACTAACCTCGAGCGCCATAGTAAATGACGATCGTTCCAATACGAGGTGCGATTTACGGAAAAGGGACAGTATATGACCCCTTGTAAAACTTTGAAGACTTATAACTATGTAATTATCTATTCTCCTGCTTTACTTTTTTCGCCATTTGATTAAGAATTTAATCCTTTTTTGATTTTCATATTAATTGGTGTCAATATTCCTATTTCTGGTAACCTCGATACAATACAATACAATACAAATACTCTTTATTGCACACCTCAATTAAAGGACATAGAGCAGTACACACAATGAGTAGAGGCAAACAACAGGCGGCCTCAATGTGTCAACCCTAATCACTACTTTAAAATCATCATGATCCTTTCGTTTCCGCAATTCCAAATTTTGTATGTTGCATGCCACGCTCTGCTACCGTGGCTCAAATTAAAACCGTCTACGCCGCATTATCTTTGGCACGCAGGGCTGGCAGCGCGTGCGCGCATTCAAGCGTCTCCATAATGACCGTGCACCCATTGATATTGCGAGTTGGACGCACGATTTAGCACTACGGGCTATTTGCCGCCCACCGGGCGAGGTGATGTATGGCACTCACTTTTGTTTTTAGGAGCGTGTTTAGGTATCGGGTTGCCATTTGTTAGGCTGGTGTGTTTTGTTTTCCAGGCGAACCAACAGGTAAGGGGTCGGATTTAATTCGTAATATCGGACAGAGGGTATGTTCCCATTTACATTTGCCTTCAGAAATCCAAATGATAGAGACTTAAGGATGGACATGCTGCTTTCTGAAAAACACTATGGATGAAATAACGGCACATGCCAATCTGTATGCAGTCTGCGAATTAGTACTTAGTCTGAAGTGTCTGAGGAAAAAGTCACTTTGACACTGGAACTCAACATTTTTTCTTTTTATTCATAATTACTCAAGCACTTTGTCTCCAGCCAGTTCATAAAATACCCTTAAGAGTCCTTATTAGTTAAAAAACGCTCATCTATATACGCCATTTTCTGTTTGAATTGACACGTATCTTGACATTTTATTGTGATCTTATGTCATAAACTATGAATGAATTTCTTATATTTTTTATTAAGAAATATCGTCTCAAACATGACTCTAAATCGACCATTTTCGAGCTTAAAACTTCTATTATCCACTTAAATTCTACTACACACAATAAAATAAAAAAATGGTTAAGTTACTATCTAAAACTTTAATAAAATCATCGTAGCGTTAATCACTTTATAGGTATTATCAATACTTTTGTCATAATTTGCCTCTTAACACGTATTTCTATACATGCTCTAAGTTTCTATATCAAATGTATTCTTATATAGTTTCATCTGTTTTTATGAACAAATAAAACCTAAGTACCATCACATAAAGCTTGGCCGCGACTGAAGCCCATGAGATGTGCGTCACATTATACTTTCATGCTGTCTTGTAATGACACAAATTAGATCGGATCTAATGATCAGTACATTTTGTTAGGGTACTGCGTTTAATAAGAACCATCTCAGCTATCAAGTCTTTAGATTTAAAGAAAGCCGGCCAAATCAGAGTCCGACTCGCGCATGAAGGGTAAAAATTAAAAAAAATCACGTTTATTGTATGAGAGCCCTCTTAAATATTCATTTTATTCTGTTTATAGTATATGCTGTTACAGCGGCAACATAAATATATCGTGTGTGAAAATTCAACTGCGGGACATGATCCGAAACTCGGAGATCCGCAGAAGAACGAGGGTTACCGACATAGCTCAGAGAATCTGCAAGTTGAAGTGGCAGTGGGCGGGCCACATTGCTCGTAGAACCGATAACCGTTGGGGAAGAAAGGTTCTCGAGTGGCGGCCTCGCACGGGAAGACGGAGCGTTGGTCGGTCTCACACTAGGTGGACTGATGACTTGGTCAAGGCAGCGGGGAGTCGTTGGATGCGGGTGGCTCGCGACCGTGTGCTGTGGCGCTCCTTGGGGGAGGCCTATATCCAGCAGTGTCTTCCGGCTGAATGATGATGATGATGAAAATTCAACTGTCTAACTATCACGGTTCATGATACAGCCTGGTGACAGACGGGCAGACAGACGGACGGGCAGCGGAGTTAGTAATAGGGTCTTGTTTTACCCTTTGGGTACGAACCCTAAAAACCGTACTCAAATCGGTTCATCGGTTAGGGAGCTACGATGCCACAGACAGACACACATATACCTACACAGATACGAATGTAATATTTATCATTAATGCATGTATAAAGAATATACATTTTCATTTCAGCCTTTGAAATATTTGTGTAAGATTGTCCAAAGATATTATTAAATAGGAATAAAGTCTATTTATTCCTATTTGTTCTATCATGTAAACACACGTGATGTTAAATATTGAAGTAGATCTTAATATAAATGATATTTTTAAGGGTTAACGTGATTAATTTCAATACTTTGTGAGCTTATTTAAGTATACAACATTTTAAGAGATGTTTATTGTGTAATCCTAGCGAAAAGTTTTTTTTTGTTTATACAACGCCGGTGGCAAACAAGCTTACGGTCCACCTGATGTTAAGCGGCCACCACAACCTATGGACGCCCGCAACTCCAAAGGAGTCACGTACGCGTTGCCGACCCTTATAAAATTTGAGGATGCACTGTGTTGAAAACAGAAGGGACAAATTTAGGTCGCTCGTTCTCAACACAGTGCATGCTTCGGAGCTCTGGCAACCTTGCTCACCTCCAGGAACACAACACCACATACTTGTACAATAGATAATGTTATTATGGCTGTGGTCTTCTGCAAGGCGGAGGTACTTCCCCAGTTGGACTGCTCCAAATTCGAACAAGATGACATTTTGCTGTGCCCTACCTCTCGTAAAGTGTGATAATGTCTTCAAATGTTTGTTTAAACATGACAGGACATGCAAGGAAGAATAGTACGTCCGAAGCTGTAAAACCAAATTCTGGCAAATACCTAATATTCAGAGCTCTTAGCCGTTTTTTGCTTGCGTTCGTTTCACGAATTTGGCCAGTAGAGTTTCGGCCGAACTATAACTAACCTAACTCTTAACATAAAATAAGTATTTAACTGACATACATTGCTCAATATCGCACCTTGATCTACTCTTAAAACTGTAAAATTATGGTAGAAATTCGAATAATATTCCTATGAAATATTGTTAATCCTATAGCGATTCATCCATAACGCAGTATATTTAACAGCAGCTGCGCTTTTGCACATGTTTCGATCAGAAAAAATATTGCTCACCAATAAAATTGACATTTTTATCTTTAATCGATACATTTTGCAGTAGACCGATAAAAGCGAATTTGTTTCTTGGCAGAACAACAAAGCTACCAAAAAAATAACGCATCTCCCAAGACGAGGCTTAGACTTACTGTGCCTTTACCATGAGTTTGCATGATCGTACTCACTAGCGACTGCGTAAACGATTTAGTATGCCGATTCTTAGTTCTGTTGCGCGAGGCGCTGTACTTTTGCCCATAAAAATTTTTAGACAGTCGCTAGCGAGTACGGTCATGTAAACTCATGGTAAAGGCACTGATCAAACTTAGATATTCACAGACAAGTAACTTTGCCATCAATAACCTTCTAATGACTATCAGTTGAATTGCCAAAGAATCGAGTAATCAAACATACGGAATCCTTTTCCTCTCGGTTCAAAGTAGCCGACATAGTAACGCCATAAAGTCTGATCGCTTAATGTATAGAAAGGCTTAAGCAACGAGGCGTGCTGGGGAGTTTTGACGTTTTGTACTCGCTGGCTGGGTAACCCCCCTGGGCCAAATAACTTACAATTAGCGGTAAAAAAACGCTGGCGGTAAGCGCTTTTTGATGCGATCTCAGCTTGTTTGCTGGACGCGATTTCATTAGTGTCTGTCATGGAGGAAGTTTCAGAACTTTACTGAAAATAGTGAGCTAGTGGACGGATTCTATTGGATGTGGTTTTAAAAGTTATGTGGCTGCTTTCACATAAATATTCACGTGTTTGTGGTTAAACTTGGCGCGGAGTCACGTTTAGCTATTTAACCTAGTTCCGATTTAAACTTGTAGAAAATCTGGTCAAATATTGTAAATAAAATTGTGAGTTGAGCGGGAATTAATAACCCTTTCACGTTGATTTTTAGATAAATAAGTTCGCCTTTGTACAATCTATTATTAAGTATGTTTTCTAGTATGCACTTGATTTGTGCATTTGTGTTTACTACTACTATTACTACTAATAACGGAATTCGCTTAAAAAAATTGCAAGCTTTGAAACCGACTCAATACAACCTTTTCTTCTATCGCTACAAATTAAGCATTAAATTTTCATTTATTAATCCAAACACCATTAAAATCAATACAGACTTAATACAATCAATACAGAGCGCTTCAAAACTACATTAATCGGATGTTCTCAGAATAAATAATAATAAAAATAATAATAATAAAGCCATTTATTCCTTAATATCAATACAATGCATGCATTATAATTTATAAACTTTTTAAACATCATTTAATTTTACAATTTCATGTCAAGTACTCAGATATTTATAGATTAATATTATTTTAATTAATTAATTATCACTATATATTCATTGATACACATTACAAAATAAAATTCGATATTCATGACATTAATAATTGATTAAAAAAAAATCTTTAATTAATCCAACCACCATTAAAATCAATACAGACTTAATACAATCAATACAGACGCTCCAAAACTACATTAATCGGATGTTCTCAGAACAAATACCGCTTGATAAATATTAAACTTCACGACTTCATTGATTTTGCAACGTCATTGTGTTGCCGCATCCATTGAACGGGCTGAGAATTTTTTCGTACCATTCCCCTATCTGGCGAAGTTTTTGCTTCGTCCAACCATCGACATGTCCAAGTGCTTTTTACTCGATGCGACGAAGGTTTTTTGTGGTACTCCGAACTCATGTCGGGCCCATACATTTTGGTAGGCACTAGCGTCCCCTAATTGATGGAATCCGTTTGGTAAAGCCTCATTTTTATTAAAGCTTTTTGCTGCTTTAATTCCGTTACTTGCGACGAAAGATGTTGGTGCCGAAGGAAATTGAAGACTGCAAATAAAAAAAAACAATCAATTCAATGTGTGCTGCGGCTTGTGTTAAAAAACTTCATCCACGCACGTCACTGAATCTATGTATACAATCAGTGAAGAGAATTTTATTTGTTTTTGAACTTATACCGCGGAATTTGATTAGCTGTCGTTTAAAATCGAGGAATATATTTCATTTTGCCGATCCTATCTCTGAGATTGCTTCGTATTTTATGTTGTTTTCAATTTAACATGCATTTGTATATCTCTCAGAAAACAAATCTCATAAATAAATTCAGAACATTGGCGTACAAATTCAACTCGATGCAAAACACTACACTGCCAGCACAAATCGCCAATCTCGATGAATAGTCGTTTCATTTACTGTATACCTACTCCATTTCATATACCTATCGATTTTTTCGATTTCAAAACGCGTTATCGACATTCCAATAAGAAGGCGGTTGTTATCGAGAAGTATCGAGTTATTATACAGAGGAACAGCATGCAGCAACGGTGTCAGGATAAGATCGATGAATCGATAATCGAAGGCAATCAACGAGGTTACTGTGAGATCTCGATTCGTGGTGTTGGTTTAAAAAAGCAAAGATGTTATTGTATAAACGATTTATGTAGATTGGAATATTCACATTGCACGTTGGTAGATTAGATTTGTTGTAATATTACATAGTTAGTCACTGTGTTACGCTGTCAGATACCTATATTTGGATACTTACATTATAACGTAGAGTTGCTGTCAAGCATTTTAGACAGCTGACTTGCATAATTAGAGCAACTGCTGGCTGCATATCATAGACTCGCATCAATCAACTAGGCTTTTAATAAATAAATAAATATTAGAGGACAATCTTACACAAATCGAACTAGCCCCACAGTAAGCTCAAGAAGGCTTGTGTTATGGGTACTAGACGACGATATATTTAATAGATATAAATACTTAAATACATAGAAAACATCCAAGACTCAGAAACAAATATTCATGCTCATCACACAAATATTTGCCCTGACCGGGATTCGAACCCAGGACCGTCAGCTTCACAGGCAGGTGCACTACCCACTAGGCTAAACCGATCGTCAAATCGTCGTTTAATGTATTTACATATTTAATTACAGGAGCGCTCGTGGCCCAGCGGCGCCCGCGTACCGCGTCCGCTATGCGAGGTTAAGTAACGTCGGCCCAGGTATTGGATGGGTGACCGGTTTGAGTGGTTATTAACTGAGCGCTCCCGTGCTTTGGAAGGCACGTTAAGCTGTTGATCCCAGCTGCTGTCTATAATAGCACTCGTTAAGCCATGTTCAAGTTGTCCACTCACTTGACATGCCTAATTCCAATAAGGTCTGTTTTTCCCTCAGGTTGGAAGGTCAGATGGCAGTCGCTTCCATAAAAACTAGTGCGTACGCCAACTTTTGGGACTAGGTAGCGGACCCCGGGCATCCTTTAGGAAGCAACTGTACCGGGATAACGCTAGGATGATGATGATGATGACATATTTAATTACATAGTATATGTACTTTTAAGTTTTTTTATCACGATCTCTAATTTATTTCCTGGGTCTGGGACCGCGAGATTTAACAACTGTGATATACCTAATGTTGTCAGTCGAAATATTAACTGGTTAGTTAACTACCACCTGAATCGACAGCCGTACAATTAAATCAAAAGAAACTATAGGCCTATAGATGGATTCGAATAATTTTTGACCAACATTTCTTACACCCGAAACAGTACGGTCAGCCAAGAACGTGATCTACCACTTTTGGACTGTATTACTCGTGTGTTAAGGTCCAAAAGTTCTGGGCGGACTATGCTAAACTGCCACTTACCACCGCCGGCTGACGTTAGTATTTCCGCACCAGTCCTTGCTTCAATGTCGCGTCTATTGAATCATCAATATTTCAATATAGCCTTATCTTCTTATCTTATCTTATTTAGATGAGGGCCCTAGCGGATGCACTTCGACCCAGTGGGATCTTTTGTGCAATTGCCACCTCCTTTATGCCTACTCCAAGCTGCTCTCCAGCATTTCCACAAACCGAATGATTGAGTTCAGCGGGAGTACTCTAAATTCCTTTGGTTCAGGGTAACCAGTCATTTATTCTTTGTCTGGCAAGGGCGTGACATTCACGCAGTAAGTGTGAATGTCAATATAGCCACAAGCTTTTATCGCTTTTGATATCGTAGTGTGGAATCCTAAACACTTTAATTTGACCCAAGTAAAAACTTGTAATTTTTGCAAAGGGCGTGAAACATGAACTCGCGCAACTCATGAATAAATTGCAGTCACAAAATCAACACGTACCAGTCAAGAGATCCGAGCGAATTATTCAATTAAAAAACCCAGCCTGATCGAGATCAATATCGAACTTTTAATAAAACAGATGAGAAACGTTCCCGTATCCGGCTTGCTCATTTTTAGGGTTCAGTGAGGAAATGAAGATTTTTTGCGGCACGAGAGCGCTTTGCTTTGTCGACTGTGAAAACGATTGAGAATGACTTTGTTTTTTTTTGACAAAGCATAGGATTGAGGCGGATATATTGAGAACCAATTCTTGCGGAAAAAGGAGTCGACCATAAAGTATGAGACATTACAAACTCCAAAACGTCGCATTTACAGCGAGTATTTTGGTCATTGTCAGTTGTAAAAACAAAAGTTGTCTACCCGGTGGTCAATAGTTCTTATGTACATATAAGTTATCTTTTTATTACATGGATTTATAGTTACGGAAACACCGTTTATGCGGGTTACTAGACCAATCCAAAATTAAGCTTTGTGGTCGTTAACTATTGATATGTCCACCGAAAGGACACGAACATAAATGTAACAATGATCCATTTGCGTCATGTACTCTATAATATTTGAGTCTTAGGTATGTGTCACATATCTAGGGTAATAACTTATTTGGTTGATACAATGAAGAAGTCAACAAGCCATTCAATATTATGAAAATAAAGCCGCCTCTGTGCAAAAATAAAGGATTGTGACATTGTTTCTTTATAAGAAGCGCAATCCACTTATTATAGCAGTCTTGTCTATAAAATCGGTATCAATGTATATTGACAATTCCGAACCCAACTCAACTCTTTCGAACTGGCCTTTTCCGACAAAAAACATTCCCCTTTCAAAGCAAGCAATAATAATAGAAACAACGCGCTCAAGGGTTATCTTGTTTTTATTTTAGCCTATCAGGTCCTTTTAGGAAGCGTTAAAAACGAGTGCCACTGTGGGGAAAAAAGGTCACAGAGGCCGTCAAAGAAAAATGTAGTCACTTTATTGGAGCATTCTGCGTACTTACTGTTTTCCGTTTCTGAATACCGGAATGGTAGCTTAGCATTTTCGGGCGTGTTAGTATTTAACGGGATTTTTTAGGGACTCGTAATGCTTAATGCGAATTTGTATGGGTTTGTGGAAGTTTTTAGTGAACAGATGTTTGATACATATTAATGTGATGTTTCTGTTTAACGTATTTGGGGTGGGTAGTACTTGTGTGTCATGTGCTGATAGCAGTTTTAGGGTGGGTTGCACCAAACCGTCTGTAATGTAAGCGGTGTTCGTTAAAATCTGATTGTGTGAAAAGTTTGACAAGTTTCTACGGGATGACAGCTGCCGGCGCCATATTTGACGATGACCGGCCTGTGATCGTATGTTGGTGCAACCGACCCTTAGTCGTATGTTATGCATGAAATTAGTAATACACTCTTATGGTAAGAGCAATATATAACTAGTTAAATATGGGTTACTTTCTATCTCATCGTCTGTAAGCGAGGTTAAGTATACTTCCTGACTTGGCGGAGCGGAATTTATAAAATGAGCACCAGCTACAAACGAAAAATAACTTCGAGTAGGTAAAATTAAAATGGCGCTATCCTTACACCATTTTGCTTAATGGCTACAGAAATGTTATCAAGCAAAACGAGGTTAAATTAATGGAAGGAATTGCAATGAAAAGTCTCTTTATAATTGCAGTGCAAAGAAACGTTAGTAATAAAAACTTTGCAGTTCTGCATGCTTTAGCGTGATGAAAGTCGTATGTGACGTCATTGTACGTAGTTAATAAGTTTTTTTTTTAAACTGGGTAGTGTAATGTTGGTAGGAAATTTGTGTAATTGGAGTGTTTTTCATTACTTGTTTGCAAACGGCGGTAACTCTGTAGGCTCCTTAATGTTACTTTCGTACCAATGGATTTAATACTTCAGTTTCATATTTCTTCCTAGGGTTCGTAAGAGTCGACTACGTTGTCTGACAATTATTTTACATAGGAGGGTCATTGTCAGATTTAGTTTCGCGTCTTTTCGGTGGACATATCAAAAGTTAAGGGCCACAAAGCTTAATTTTGAATTGGTCTAGTAACCCGCATAAACGGTGTTTCCATAACTATAAATCCATGTAATAAAAAAATAACTTATATGTACATAAGCCATTAACTATTGACCACCGGGTGGTCAACTTTTGTTTTTACAACTGACAATGACCCAGGCAGATTTATACCCGAAATCGTCAAGTTCGGTGTCTTTCCAAAATATCCAATACAAGTAACGTCTTTTGTATATCTTATCTTCCGTTTAAACAGTACCTCTGAAATGTTTATCTCTTTCAATTTTCCGTGCTAAACAGCTGTCGCTTACGTCACTATTCCACGACGTAGCATCCCCAATCTCTCCGGGTGGTTGGATGTTCCGGAGATGATTATCTCTATGTAGCCGAAACCATTACTACGGCCACCTGGCAACGCTAGTACGTCCGAGGGCTCACCGCGAATTGAAAACGAAATATACCTCTCTTTCGCACTTATATAATACCTACAATGCTCGATATTTTCGCTGAATTTCTTACGCTGGTTCTTCCCGAGGCAGAGCTTATATTTTACGAATGGTAGTTCAATGACATGTGTGTAATGATAAGTACATGTAATATGCCTAAATTGAAGAGCAAATAACTTTGGCTTTGACGTTGATTCTTATTCCTTCAGTGCCGGTTTTACATCTGATTTTTGAATCATAATACACTACAAAAACCAAATAAGGCTATAACAAAAACATTATGATGCAAGAATGTTTAACTGCTTGAGATACCGTAGTCGAGGCCATTACGAGCGAAATATATCCTTTCCAGCATCTCACACAGATAATAATGCCGTAAAAACGTAGTTTAAAATACTCTAGATGGTATACTAAAGCATAAAAGTGTTTTTATATCCGAATGGGGTGAGCATTAAAAACTGGTTAGAGGTGCGAGACAATCATGGGTTCTGCTGTCAAAAGTTTCTTTTTTCTTAATGGCATGTTAGAAGGCACCGTTTCTTCTTTTATGATGAGCAACATTAAATCGAAGACGAGTAAATTCTCGGTCTAGAAACGGCCACTCATCGTAGTTTTTCCGGCCTATTAACTTTGGCACATTTGCGATGAAATTCGAAACCATTATTTATAGTACACAAAAAATAAAATAATCTGGATTAAAGTAAATGAAACACGATTTTTTTACGGAAATATGGTCTGGATCATAACCTAATAAAACTCGTATGACAGTTTCAAACTAATTTATTTCACTAACATATTATTAATAGATGGCAGCAGTGGTATCTAAATATGGATTTTATATAAAAAGTGTCTATTTTCCAACCAACTCGTATCTTAGAACTAAAACAATGCTGAGATACGAGGTTTTTTTCAAGTAATTTGTAACTTTGCGGGGTTACGAAACGATGATTTCTTAATTTCGTCATTATTGAAATTGGACCTTATTGATACCGCCAATAAATTATATTTAGATTAAGAATGCATTCATTATAAAAACTATGTAGAAGTTAGTTACATACAATATATTCTAAATAGTATTATGATACTGTTTTTATTTCGAATCTCGTAATCGTATAAGAAAAGTATTCTTATTAGAATTCCAATAATAAAATAAATTCTTCATATGATACGGATAATTATTTAATTATTCTTCATTGCACAGTAAAAGTGACAGACACTAAAGGCGAACGAAACGACATAAGGCATTCTATAATTGACTTACATAGATACATATACAACAACAAAGTCTCAGAAAAAAATATTAGTCACCTCACAAACAAATGCCTTTACCCTGATGTGAATCCCGAACCTCCAGGTTAGTAAGCAGTTTCACTACCGACTAGGCTAAACAGACCAAAAAACCAAAGGATATACAGGATGTAACAAAAATAGTGAGGATCCGTTTAAGTGCATATTCGGTATCGTGTCCTGATTAGAAAAAGTAAAAAAAAATTTTTTTGACGCGAAAAAATTTTTTTTTCTATGGACCATGGTCATCCAAGTCAGCCAACTGTCCATACAAGAGACAAAAATTTATTGCATCAAAAAAATTATTCTTCTACTTTTTTCTAATAAGAAAACGATACCCAATATGCCCTTAAACGAATCTTCCCTATTTTTGTTACAGCCTGTATGTAAGTACGAACTTTAGTCCGCGACTTCGTTCGCCTAAACTTCCACCCCCTATTTCTTTCCCTTAAGGTATAATTTTCGACACAAAAAGTATCCTATAACATAACTCAGGCTGTAAACTCGTTGTATACCAAGTTTCATTACAATCCGTTAAGCCGTTTTTACGTGACTGAGTAACAATCATCCAAACATAAATTTCGCAATAATAAATTTAATAGTAGAGTAGGATACATAGTAGGATATATCACTATATAGTATAAAACAAAGTCGCTTTTTCTGTCCCTATATCCCAAAGTATGCTTAAATCTTTAAAACTACGCAACGGATTTTGATGCCGTTTTATTTTAATAGATGATTGAAGGGGAAGGTTTATATGTATAATAACATCCATTAAATAGTGCACCCGTGCGAAGCCGGGGCGGGTCGCTAGTTTCTATTAAAAAAGGATTCAATAAATAAGGAACCCTAAAAGGGTCTTTGCCCCGTTGACGTGTAGCTGCTAGGTTTATTCCCTACGACACGTTGACGAATAGGGCGTAAACAACGAGGTACGACGTCAAAGATTATATATACCCTTAATACCTAGTACGCAGGTATCCTCAGTGCGGTAGCACTTATGAGAGGCAGCATAATTCACCAAATCACTTTTATGGCAAATGACAATAGGCATGATGACAAAAAAATAAATCATGCCATTCGAACCAGTTTTTGAGACGATGTTTGCATGGGACCAACTACAATTAGACCAACACAAGAGACGAAAACGAGAGGCAAAGTACAGCATAGCTAACGAGCACTGAAAGCACTCCATACTGATTGACATGCAGGCGTGACATCACATCTGCGTAAAACGCCTACATAAACGCAAATTTTTATGCCAAAAAAAGCAATTTTCCCTTTTTTCTATACAACAGCAGTACGAGGCCACGCAGGCGTCACTTTATGATTTTTAATTAATTTATCTATTTTACTATTTATTATGATAATTTGATGATTTTGTATCCATACAACCAAACTGTTATAAATTGTAATATAAGTCATCACCCCTATTGTGGCAAATGTTGGGTAGACTGTTAGGGTTGCGTTGATTCGTTTTGTGTGTTGTGGGAGAGATGCAGCAGCAGTAAAAGAGGATAATTCGTAGGAAACAATGTATTGCGACTATAGGCTTGCACATGAAGAAGTTAAGTATGGCGACAAGTGCCACAGATAATAATCCAGACAGGAAACACTGAATCTTAATACTACGTTTAATCTAGAATATCAGTAGTACCAACTTAATGATTTAGGTATCTATTGTTGGACTCTCCAACAGCAAACACTAGTATTGTGGCAAATTAAATTATAGAAATCGATTCGGTCCGTGCTCGCCACTGTACCGTCTACTCAAAATTTCCTACTCTATGCCGATTTGGGCACGGCAGCCTCGCGTGACAAAACAAAACCGCACGCACCCTGTCAAATGATAACTCCATGTCTATCAATTTCCAGAAGAATGGAACACCGTGGTGTGCTTACAGTTTATTATGCCTTTAGCAGATAAGGCGGCCCAATAGAATTAGTAAGTCACAACGGCATAAAATAACTAATAGCCGGCCATGTTTGTTTTGTCGTTAAACTAGGTATTTATTTAGGCCATTAACTCGAAAAGGAAGGAAGGTCGGTTAATGCCGTGAATTTCGTTCTGTTTTAGAAAGTAGGTGATATTATTTTTATGTTAATCAACTATTCCTTGTTGCTCGTCACCATGGTTACGTCTCCCGAGTTACTATTTAAAACTGTGATTTTACTGCCGAAATATCGGGAACTCAAAAATACAAATATACATGGTAAATATCCCGTTTCAAATCGTAATTTTATTGGGATTATATTACACAGGTTTCTCTACCATGTTTTCTTTCACCGAAAAGCCATTTTTCAATATCAAATGATGTTTTGTACCTAAAATGCAGCGGGGCAATCTAGACTGCGGGAAATTAAATAAAATGGAAACTATCTTCCGTTTTTTAACCTGACTGTGGCTTTATAGACCGTGCCCAATAAAGCGATAGGAGTCCGCGGTTGGAGAGTGGCCTGGGGAAAATCTAGGGATAACCTCCGACACGACCACGCGGTTTTTTTTAAAGGAGTACCGTAAATGGCACCCGCAGTTTTTTGGAATGTAAGTCGTTTGACTCAATCAAACCACAAAATTAGGGCGATAATTTCGTTCACGTTGACATAACGGGGTGTGACCCCACCTGCCTTTGTATTCACGAATATTCCTTACACTTCTTTCTTACACCAGTTATGTCTGATCCCCTATTACATAAAACTTTTACGTATTTTGGGGTCAGGCTAGTAGGACGAAGGTGGGACAAGTGGTGACACATACCTGCTAAACGACGATCAAGTGATAAAGATCTGTATGAATCTGCGGGTACCACACACAGCGCTAACTCAAGCGTGGGACAGGTGTTATAGTTTTTACTGAAAGACAAACTGCCCCATAAAATTACGTGTATTTTAATAGGTCCATAGCAGTATCGTTGTAGGTTTCTTTTTTTCACAGAGCAGCTATTGAGGACGTCGTCTTCATAGTCAGGTTAGGTTAGTTGACGTCACACCTGCGTGTCAATCAGTATGGAGCGTTTACAGTTCTCGTTATCTGTGCTGTACTTTGCCTCTAATTTTCGGCTTTTGTGTTGGTCTAATTGTAGTTGGTCTCATATAAGCAAAAGATTTTTTTTTAATACAACGTCGGTGGCAAACAAGCGTACGGTCCACCTGATGGTAAGCGGCCACCGCAGCCTATAGACGCCCGCAACTCCGTTGCCGATCCTTTATAATATTTGAGGATGCACTGTGTCGTCGGCAGAAGGAACACATTTAGGTCCCTCGCCCTCAACACGGTGCATCCTCGGGAGCTCTGGCAACCTTGCTCACCTCCAGGAACACAACACTACATACTTGTATAGTAAACAATGTTATTACGGCTGCGGTCTTCTGCAAGGCGGAGGTACTTCCCCAGTTGGGCTGCTCCAAATTCGAGCGAGATGACATTTTGCTGTGCCCTACCTCTCTTATAACATCGTCTCGAGTTCGAATAGCATGATTTTTTTTGTCACCATGCCAAAACAGTCCATGTTGCGGGTCCAGTAGTCTTTAACAAATTACCTCTATTTATAAGTACAGCTGTGAGCCTTACAGCATTTAAAACCAAAATTTAAAAAGTGGCTCATTGAACAATGTTTTTATAGTTTTAAGGAATTTATGGAATATAAGAATTAAACAATGCCAGTAATATGCAATTCAAATCGACATATATATATTTTTATGACCTATAATGTGTTATTACCACTAAATAATGTCTATGTCTATGTGTATATCTATAAGTAGAAAAAATATATTTCTTGCAAATAATCTCAACAGTAAGTAAACAGGGAAAGTTTAAAAATGAGATAATTTTTCTGTTAGTTTGTCTTTGTAATTTAGCTAAGTTGCTGTCACAGTTGCGAAAAATCTAATACATTTTCTAAAACTTTAATTACATTTTGAATCTTCTTGCTGGAACACTAAAGTAGATATAATGTTTAAAAATAATAATGTAAATAATGATATCAAAAATAATTAATTGTTTAATGATTTAGAATAATCCAATAATGTTATTATATACAAGTGTTAGGTAAAATTATTTCATAATTATTCAATGTATATCGTAAATTTTAATTTTAAGTATTTTGCTATGCCCTATCAGGGTCCATGAGATAACTAAACATAATGTAACACCTGTACTGTACCATGGTTGCAAATAAATGAATTCATCATCATCATCATCATTCAGCCGGAAGACATCCACTGCTGGATATAGGCCTCCCCCAAGGAGCGCCACAGCACACGGTCGCGAGCCACCCGCATCCAGCGACTCCCCGCTGCCTTGACCAAGTCATCAGTCCACCTAGTGGGAGGCCGTCCAACGCTCCGTCTTCCCGTGCGAGGCCGCCACTCGAGAACCTTTCTTCCCCAACGGTTATCGGTTCTACGAGCAATGTGGCCCGCCCACTGCCACTTCAACTTGCAGATTCTCTGAGCTATGTCGGTAACCCTCGTTCTTCTGCGGATCTCCGAGTTTCGGATCATGTCCCGCAGAGAAACTCCAAGCATAGCTCTCTCCATCGCACGCTGAGCAACTCTGAGCTTATTTAAGAGGCCCACATTCAGCGGCCACGTTTCAGTACCATAAGTCATCACTGGCAACACGCACTGGTCGAAGACTTTCGACTTCAGGGACTGTGGAATTTCTGACGTGAAGATCCTCCTCAACTTCCCGAACGCAGCCCATCCGAGTTGGATTCGGCGATCGATCTCTTTCTTGAAGTTGCATTTACCCAGTTGGACCGTCTGTCCTAGGTATACGTAGTTATCCACAACTTCAAGTGGAGCATTCCCAACATGAACCGGTATTGGTGAGACATGGCCATTGAACATAACTTTGGTTTTATCCATGTTCATCCTTAGACCCACCTGTTGGGATACTCTGCTGAGATCTTCGAGCATTATGCTCAAGTCTTCCAGCGATTCTGCCATGATCACGATATCGTCCGCGAATCGAAGGTGAGTGATGTATTCGCCATTCACATTGATGCCCAGTTCTTCCCAGTTCAGGAGCTTGAAGACATCTTCCAATGCAGCAGTGAACAGTTTCGGAGAGATAACGTCTCCCTGTCTCACACCTTTCTGCAATTGGATCGGTTTCGTACTCTGATCTTGAAGTCGAACTGTCATAGTGGCTTTCTTATACAAACACTTCAACACTTCGATGTATCGATAATAAATAAATGAATTATGAATTATATAAGAATATACTTGTAATATGGTTGTCGACGAACTTTCCCATATGAAATAGCTCTGTGTTAAAAACCTAATACAGAAGTCATAAATTATCCCCATAAAGAGAGTGTCACTACTCCTAAACTGTATCCTACATAATATATACACGCAAAAACATTCGATTAACATAAAAATGTTATTGACTACTAGAAAAGTGCAGATTGCGAAACCACGACGCTCATTTGTCAACGAGATTGTAATCCAAACATTCCCAAACCAGTTGTCGAAAAGGAGTGGCTAAATCCACATTAGTATGCCAGTCCATATTTAGCAACGTAAAATGGCGGTGTCTTCATCATCTTTATTAATGGAACAAATTAAACGTTGTTTCAAACCCGGGTGCGCCCGATTTTTCTCTTTCACCCACCAAATTAACTACAGCGAATACTACTTAAGCCGAATGAGTAATAACACGTTTAATTTTAAATTATAATTAATGCGTTTTTGTACCTGGGCGATTTTTAAAATTAAGTAATGGAGTCGAGCGTCGAAATTAAACAGTTGAAGTCCTTAAAAGTGCAGTTGAGTGCAGATAACATTAATTTTGAGGTAAGTGATAATATTGGGAGAATTTACCGGGTATTTTGGAGGAAAATTGAATTAAGTAACGACTTACTTTAACTTAATAATATTCTATTTGTTTTCACCATATTATAAACTTAAAATTCTAAAAGTGGTACTTAAAATTAAATAATTATATTGCGCGTCTCAGATTTTAACGACACATTTAAGCATACATGCTTGAATGTATGGTCGAAATCTGAGAGAGTTAAGTGTCTTACCAATTAGTAACTCTCTTGATTTTGGCAACTCTCGTTAAATAAATAAATAAAATAAATATTAGAGGACCATCTTACACATATCGAACTAGCCCCACAGTAAGCTCAAGAAGGCTTGTGTTATGGGTACTAGACGACGATATATTTAATAGATATAAATACTTAAATATATAGAAAACAGTTCAGTTCGTTGTCAGTCGTCACCCTTATTACCAAGGAAATAGAGTTCAACTAAAAATTCAAAGCGAGTTGGAACGTCGGTAGGCAGGAAACGATATGACTCTCGTATTATTGAATTAGTATTTTTTTCTTTGTAAAAAGATTTACCTGATAAGTAAGTATATTTAAAATTTTCAATTGTGTTTTTTTTATTATATATAAAGGCTATAAAGTAAGGTTTTTTGTAGTGTAGCGCCGTCATCGAACCCGTATATTATTTGTTATTGGCTTTGTGAAAACAAAACTATTCTACTCTATCAATACGTCTGTTATAAACTTAAGAAAGACCTCCACACACAATTACAATACAATACAAATACTCTTTATTGCACACGTCAATTAAAGGACATAGTACAGTACAAAAACACAATGAGTAGAGGCAAACAACAGGCGGTCTTATGGCTAAAGAGCGATTTCTTAAAGACAAGCTTAGGGTAGCGGAAATGAAATCTAATCATAACGATTCATAGCAGGTGCTGCAGAGTTAATATATATGAAACCTACTAATAATTATACTGAACGTAAATAAAATTTTACAGCATATTCTTATTCTCGTATATTAAAAACAAAAATGTTAAAACTTTATCTATTTAGAATGAGTTTTTCTCACTGCAGACTTCTGAATTTAAATCGAATTCGGCGACATTTGGGCGAAGTTTTTTATTTCGTGTCTGTTTCATAATTACTTCGTGCGACGCGCGTCGCAAGTGTGTTTGACAGGTGAAGCGTGCTCTGATTGCCAGTTTGGATTTTTTTCCCGTCCCGTTCTTTCCACATTACCATATATAATGTGTAAGTGAGAAAGCTGTATTTGTCCTTTACGTATTTTGCATGTGAAATGAGTAGAGCCTTTGAAGAATTATAAATGGCAAGTAAATATGTTACGGCTATATATGCAATAAACGTTGCAGCTAAATTGAATTTATATCTTAATAATATTTGGTTTTGGTTTACATTTGAGTATGATGGTATTGAAAATATTATGAAACCTAGATCATAGCATAATAGCAAGAAAAGCGCACACACAACACACACACATATGCAAACGCACACGCACACGCACATGCACACGAACATGCACACGCACAGTCACACGCACACTCACACGCACACGCACACCCGCACACGCACATGCACACGAACACACACACGCACAGTCACACGCACACTCACACGCACACGCACACCCGCACACGCACGCACGCACATGCACACGCACACGCACAGTCACACGCACAGTCACACGCACAGTCACACGCACACGCACACCCGCACACGCACGCACGCACGCACGCACGAGGCATCTGAGGTTTGGAGACCTGGTGACCTGGCATACAGGTTTTCTCTAGGCCAGGCACCAATCTCCACCGCACAAGTTACATAGCTAAAAGTATTGTTAATATTACTCTTAGAATAACTTTTTGTACACTCATTTAACACCTTGTGGTGGAGTTAATAAACATTTTTAAATTTTTCGTTTTTAACTACGACTTACAGTGTACCTAATAGTTTTTTTTTAAATACTAGGGCGGTAAAATGTATTTAAAATTAATTTCCGTACGCACGCTAGAAAATATTTTTTTAATCTTAAAAGATGATAATCCCCCCGCACGCGTGCGGTTTAACAGCACTTTCTATGCCCATTTTGGCCCTTAGAAATATGTACCTATGCAGCATAATACATAATAAAAACAATCTTCTTTTTTGCCACACCGATGTCATAAAAAAGGATCACAAGTCCCAATATAGCAACTATTGACGAAAAGTACAAAAACCAAGTTAAGAAATATATTTTTAATTAAATTTTCGCTTTAGTTTTAATCAAGATTAAAATCTCCGTTGTTAATTTCATTTAGAGCTGGTTTTGTTTTTAATTTGTTTAGGGGCTCAAGGCGAAGCTTACATGCAGCGAAATGAAATAAAAGCAAGGTTACATTTCACTTTACAGTGTAACAAAGGTGACATATACTTATACTGGCTATACTGGTTTTAATGAAAACCAAAAGAAAATTGTTTTCGTGTTTTGTTTTTCCAAACCTAATAAAATTTTAAATATTTTATAATCGACTAGACTTATCATGAAGAACGAAGAATGTTAAAAATCTCATGGAGAGATAAAGTAACCAACATCGAAGTTTTGAATAGGATGAATTAAAACTTGGAACTTCTGAGCACAGTAAAGAAAAGGTAAGCCTCATATTTTGGACACATCTATAGACACAACAAATACAATATACTCCGAAACATCTTGGAACGGAAAATCGACGGTAAAAGAAGCAGGGGAAGGAGAAAGCTAACTTGGATAGACAATATCAAAAGCTGGTCCAAAATTAATGACATTGCCAGTCTTCGTAGACTGGCACAGATCCGCCGACATCCGCTGAGGATATGGCACAATGAGAAGAAGACTTACCATAATAGTGTGAAACAAGTTTCTTAACAATATACTTATGATAACCATTAGAACAAATACTTAACACAGAAACAAATAGTTTGACGAATCCAGTTTTTCAATTTTGTCGGTTTTTATTTCAGTTACGACCATATATACCTCCGCACCTACCATAGGTAGTTAAATGCCACCAAAATTAAGGTCACGCACACAATAACGTGACATGTAATTACTAGCTGTGTGTGTAATCATTTACTTGAACTCTCCTAACCTAACCTATACTAAAATTCGAACTGTGGTAAAAATTTCAACCTGTATTTATTTTTAGCTCCGCACTTAAAGTGGTTGAATGTACACGATATAATAGAATGGAATAATTACATATTCAAGACAAGAATAAATAAATAAATAAATAAATATTAGAGGACAATCTTACACAAATCGAACTAGCCCCACAGTAAGCTCAAGAAGGCTTGTGTTATGGGTACTAGACGACGATATATTTAATAGATATAAATACTTAAGTACATAGAAAACATCCAAGACTCAGGAACAAATATTCATGCTCATCACACAAATATTTGCCCTGACCAGGATTCGAACCCAGGACCGTCAGCTTCACAGGCAGGTGCACTACCCACTAGGCTAAACCGGTCGTCAAACAACAAAAACAAAAACCCGATATAAAATAATGATTTCACTCTATTTTCATACTTAATTGCAGCAAATATGTGTTCACTAACATCTGAGAGCGGTGATCGTTAAAATATGATTATAGAAAGTTTGACTTTCTACAGAATGACAGGTTGGCGCCATGTTTAATGTTAATCAGCCTGTAATCGTCAGTTAGTGCAACCCGCCCTTAGTGATTTACCAATATGTTCATAACGTGTTGAGCCTCGAAAGTCTCACAAAAGTAATTATAACATGCCAGGCCTTTAGAAACTCATTTTCTCATTAAGGTGTTCAGTGTTTAGGCGAAATTTGAAACCGTGGATCAGTTATCGGAAGAATTGAGTATGCCAGAAATGAGGTAATTACCAAAGGAGTAATTGAGGTAAAGTTAAACTCTTTGAGGTTTATTCGCGTGTGAGCTAGCACGTTAACATCGGTATTGAGATTTAACGGGAAACGTATTGGGTTGAACGGAATCACTTGCGTATGATTTTTTTTTCTATGGGATGACTTATATTTAGAAGGGTCAAGTAACATATATAGAACTAATAAAAATAAATTAAATTAAAACGTATCTAGCCTAACCTAGGTAAGGCTACGTTAGGTCCCCCAATTCTGATCCCTGCGGAACGGTGCCCATAAGGCTGGCTGCATTCCCCCGTTGTATGGCGATGCCTATTCTTTGTCCGAGGAATGAGCCAGCCCTAGGGTCACGTGTTGTTTCCAAAAGTCTCTTTTTTAAGTTTTGCGTATGATTTGAAAACATTATTACATTTTCAACTACTAAGCTTCTCTTTGCGATTTTTATCTCTACCTCAGAATTCCTTATTCTCGTTGATTTTCGTAAACAACAATAGTCCAGGAAATGTTATAATAATAGTAATAGCTGTCAGTGTTAATATACTCGATTATTTGTTTCTGCAAACTGGCGTTGTAAAAAGTAGGTATTTACACCTATTTGTTGCGTTTTAGTATTAATGTTTAATTGGCATCTTATATTTGAAGTGCAATGAATAGCGGTGTTGAATACAGGTATTTAATATCGTAAATAGTCTATACATAGAGGTACAGATAAAAACGGAATGACAACAATACCTCTAATTAGAATATAGGTATTCTTTTATAAGCGGTAATAGTTTGTCAATTTCTATACAGGTATTAAATAAAACCGGTTTAACAATCCCTGAATTTAACTTACTTAACTTTAGTAAATAAATAGCCATGAATAAAGGGTCGGCAACGCGTACGTAACTCCTTTGGAGTTGCGGGCATCTATAGGCTGCGGTGGCCGCTTACCATCAGGTAGACCGTACGCTTGTTTGCCACCGACGTTTTATATGGCTGTGGTCTTCTGCAAGGCGAAGGTACTTCCCCAGTTGGGCTGCTTCAAATTCGAGATTTCCCTATTACGTTGACACGTTATTGCATAACAGCATCCAAATAGAACAGACATCCTCTTCAAAATTAACATAATACCCTGCTGAATCCATTTACAGCTCCAGCTCGTCATCCTCTTAGCGTTATCCCAGTATAGTTGCATCCTGAAGGATGCCCAGGGTCCGCTACCTAACCCCAAGATTTGGCGTAGGCACTATTTTTACGGAAGCGACTTCCATCTGGGAACTTATTTGAATTAGGCTTGTCAAGTGAGTGGGTTGAATGTTAACATTTCTCAAAAAGAAGGCCTCTAACGGCTTACAGCTGCTCTCATAGACAGCAGCCGGGATCAACGGCTTAGCGTGCTTTCCAAAGCAAGGGAGCTCTAAGTTAATAAATCAATGCGGTCATCCATCCAAGAATTGACCTCGGCTGACGTTGCTTAACCGGTACGCGGGCGCCGCTGGGCCACGAGCGCTTCTTACACTACTACACGCTCCAGCAACTTACAGCTCCAACTATTGGCACAAAACCTAAACTTTCCAATCTTCATTTAACACACTGTGAATGCAAAGCAAATCGCTTTGGAATTGCCCGCGTATAAACCTGAAAGTTCTAAATCTTTTGAATCCTACCGGAGCTGAACTGGAAATATCAATAAACAATGACTGACAAATAGCTAGTGCGATTCCCTCGTGGAGTTTACCTAAGTGCTACCCGTTCGTTCATTCTAAGCAGATATTGCTTTTTACATTATGCTACTTTTTTTCAGAATTGCCAGTGTCTGGCAATGGATCGTTTACCCTGATGATTATAATATAGTGGCAAATACATTTTACACACTCGGTCAGAATATCGGTGCACGACGCCGCGTGACGTCATTACGGATTTTGCCGTGGCGTCGCATTCCAGCAGGGGAATCACGTAACTGTATGTACTAACGGTAGATAGATTTTACTGTCAGTTTTGAAGTATAAATGTATGAGCTGACAATTAGAATTTGACATTAAAATCTACCTAATGGTAGTACAAAAGTTACGTGATTACCCCGCATGTGTACGTAGTATATTCTGTCTCAAGGGAGCAAAATGATTATATTTAACGCGAGGGTGATATTGAATCCTGAGTGATGCGAAAGAATCGGCAATAGAATCCTGAACGTAGCGAGGGATTCTACCATAGTGTTGAGCGTAGCGAGAGATTCAAGTGTTTACTGACACATACTGTTTTTCACACCTCCTGTTGTATCCCTAAAGGATTTATTACAAGTTATCGACTTCAATACTAGGTTAATTAGAGTGGGTTGTACCAAACCGCTTGTAATCGTAAATGGTGTTCATTAAATCTGATTATATGGAAATTGTGACAAGTTTCTTTGGAATGACAGCTGCCAGCGCCATATTTAACGTTGATCGGCCTGTAATCGTATGTCTGGTTTACGGAGCCATTCGTGTAACGTCACATTTCTATTAAAACAATTTAATTTTTTGGCGAAGGCCCTAGAGTTGATAATCTGGTAAAACATTAATGCACATGCAGTCTTTAGTTACGAAGTTTGCTTATCTTTTATGACGAACGATAATGAGGTAGCAAATCGCACAATAAGACAATGAATTGAACACGAGAAAAACACAAGTACTATAAACCTGTATAATATCTGCGAAGACTTCTTAAAGGTGGACATGAAATCTCCTAAGTGAATTTCGCACTGCCCGTTCCCTCTCATTTATGGGACGAGACCTGTTTCCAGCAGTGAGTGTCATATAGGATGATGATGATGATGATAATATAGTACATAAACTGAACAACAATTCAGACCATCAGCTGGACATACATCATGACAGTTTAAATCGATTTAAAGCGAAACTTCTGTCGATTATCGGTTGAAGTGCCTCAATAACCATAGCCATTCGTCATTAGAGTTTGGACCCTTTTGTTCCTACAAGTTTATTTTAAAGCATATTACGTAGTATTAACTAATTATCATTATGTAGATGTTTTCTTAAGTTTTTCTAAAGTCGACGCTGCCTGTAATGCATGCTGTGTTCACCTGTAAATGCTGTTGGTGGCGCAATTAAATGTAAACTATGTATTTTTCTGTGTATAGTGCTAATAACTGTTGTTGCCACTGTTGGTGATCCTAGATAATAAATAAATAAATAAATAGTCTTTAAGCCACTTGGTATGGACGGTATCTACATTATGACCAACACTGATCCCACTCCAAACTTGATGCTGATCGATACTTTAAACTTTTAAACAGATTTTCGAGTACGTTTGTAGTACTGTTTACTAACAACTTATAAATAGTTTATATCTTAAATACTAACTAGAAACAAGAAGTGCCATTAAACTAAAACTGAACTTTGATAATCGAAAATTGTTTAAATAGTTTCATGAATTTCTTAGGTAACTATTTCATGGCGTTTGGAACTTATAAATAAGTGAATAACGAGTCTGTTATATATTAACTGTGTCAAGAAAAAATGAACACAACAGTCATTAGAGTTTCGAAAGACAATCACAGAAACCGTCAATCAATTGACCAGTGTTTATTCTTTTTTTAACACCGTTGTAAATTTGTCCACCAATTCACACTCCTATGGTCAGTAAGTGTCAAATGGCTCGTTTTACACATCAACACGTATTTGTCGAGGGATTTAGTGGAGTGTGAACTGAGTTGTGACTTGTGACACTTACACGCTGATCGGTCTACTGTTACAAATGTTTTACCGTTAATTAATAGGTAAGACTACGTCAGGTATCTTTGTGGCTTAAATTTCTTACTGAGGCTATTAGAAATAAGAGCGAGATGGTTATATATTAATTGATAATGAACAGACATATGAAATAAAATAGAATATAAACTAACCTTAAAATAAACTAAATATTTACAAGTAAAAAAGAGGCTCCAGCTCGGAGCTCGGCGGTAGGGTGCCCAGAAGGCTGGCCGCATTGTCGCGCTGAACAAGTGAACAGCAATGCTGATCCGCTGAGCGAGGTACGCACCAGCCTTCTGGTCACCCGTCGCTTCCACAAGGCGCTTCGCTAGCTCCTTAAACATATTAGAAATTGTTTTGGTGATATTTGATGATGATGATATCTACGCAGATGTGTCCGTCCGCTGACATCCTGGCAAAATTAACTTTTAACTACCCTAATTGCAAGAAAAGTGTCCAGGACGAATTAAAAAATACGTCTTTAAGGTCGAGTTTCGCTCGACATGTTTCGCAACCATACGTGGCCCTTAGTCATGAGAACCAGCTGCGACGGCCGCGCGTCTAGCACTGCGTGCTGGCGTGCGGCTCGATCGGCTGCTTGATGTTGGCGGCGGCGGTGGTGCGGGGGGCGAGAATTATATTTCAATATGTCTGAAACTGACAGCAGTTTTATATGTAAAACACCATAACTGTGTATTTATTTCGTTAATTCTTTCCCCGTTCATATAGTCTAAAGTAATTATTTTGTAGGTACTTTGATAAGAAAAAACAAAAAAAACTTTTATTATTGTTTTGTTCTAGTAAAACGTGAATTTTGCTTATATAGTTAGTTGTACTAGATAATAAGAATTAATGTCTTACCTTTTGTAGATGAATAGTAATTAATTTATTGCCTTATTTATTGTTAGGCACGTGTATATTTCTCTATTGATAATTAGGCATAACACAATTGTAAACTGAGTATTTAATAACATTATTCTTTTTCCTTATACTTATTTAAGGGTCGGAGAACTTAAGCACCTAGGCACCAAAGTGACACGCAAAACCTAGTTGACATTAGTCACAGCTCCGGTCATTTCAGTGAGTTTCACTAACATACTCATTTTTGGACCTTATCACTAAACGAATAGAATGCAAAATGGACATATATTAATGAACTCGACTGTACAAATAGGGACCCCTTGCTTGAGAATGACATAAAGGTACCTATATCATCATCATTATCATCATCATAAGAAGCAGACAGATACATATATTAAGGTTTGCGTAATCTGATAGCGACTATATATATATTTGTGTTTTTTGTGTATGAGTGCGCTTATTTCATTATATCTGTGAGATCCTGTAATTGGCTTTTCTGTTAATATGTATGTTGTTACATCGTTGTTACTGCTATTGGTTTAGCAATAAACTCGACTCGACAAAAAAAGTCCTTATAATTATCGAACTTGCTCACAAAATTTAACGAGAATCGGTTGAGAAGTGTGAACAGCCGGATGGACATCCGGAAAACTGAAACGGAGACCTTCGTTTCATTCGGCCAAACACCCACGACGTATGTAACAGCCAATAGACATCAAAATACAAAATTGAGTAAATTGCCTTCCCTTCCATATTCATCACATCCTAACTAGTAATAGCTAAACATAACTTATTTTATGTCTCCTTAAAATCGCGAGTTGTAAAAGTCACCAGAGCACTTGCATTGAGTGTGGCCACATTTTGGCTCATACTGAGCGGGCCGTGAAGCTAAATTTGTACCATTCCGAAATACGCTTACCCGACACATTATCCCATTTTATGACCTATAAAAGTCAGACGGAACATACTACATTTGCGGCGCTGCCCTTATTTTCAGAACCTAATACACAATTCTCTTTATTGGTTCCCTATCCTTATACTTTATAGCATGCCATGTATAGATTTTTTTTTCGGACGATTTGTGTATTTTACTTTTACCGCTTCCCGATAAAACCGGTGTTTATTGTAGGTATTTTATTAGGGACGCGTGACGAGTTTGCTAATATTGAGTTTTTATTATAATTCGTAAAAAGTTAGTGCCGGTAAAATTTCATATTTGGACGACAATCAACGATTTACGGTGACCGTTTTTATAAAAAATGCTGTCATTTACCTTTCAGTAAAATGCCATTTACGATTCAGTAGCCGACATAACTTTTCAAATTAGCGACTGAAATCGCAGTGGGCTGGCTACATCTGTCGCAGAACTGATAGCCGCTGATGAAAACGTGTTATAGAACTTCTGGAGTGGAGACCGTGTCTCGACAAGCATAGTCTGGGTCGCCCGCCAGCCAGGTGGCGAGACGGTATATGTAGGAGCGATCGCGACAACACTGACCCATGTAATCCCTATTCGTCCCGGTACCGCCGCACACCGGGTAAAGTCAGTCCGACCCAGGTCGGGCCTAGCTGAGTTTCTTGCTGGACTCTTCTCAGCTAGGCTAGAGAGAACCAGCGAGAAAACTCCCAGTAGCTCGATTCTACTCACACCTCAAATTCGGTTGAAACCGCTCAACCAATCTCACTGGAGCGCAAACTCTTAGAGTATTCCAGTGTTCCAAACCACACGCGTGGTCGTGTTCAATCCAGAGGTGTTCCCTTGGATTTTCTCTAGGCTACTCTCCAACCGCGCACTCCTATCGCTTTATTTTGCCCGGCCTATAAAGCCACAGTCAGGTTCAAAGAAAAAAAAAAGCAGTCCAACGTGGTAGATTAGACAAACTTAATCTGCAGTTTGTTCCTTGTATAGAAATAAGATGGGTTCACTTGGCGTAATAAAATGGGTTGGACTTGGGTGTATTTGCCTACAAATTGGCCCGTTTTAATTGCTCCTGAGTGCACTATCTTTCTCAGTTTGCTTGTGTAGTCTTTTGTCTGCCTTTTTGGCATGTGATGACAGTTACACAGTAGAAGTGTATGTAGGAGGGCGGGAGGCGTAAAGTAGAGAACCGGGTTTTGTGGCATGCCATGGGGGAGGCCTATGTTCAGTAGTTGACTGCAGTGGGCTGATGATGATGATGATGAAAGCGGGGTTTGTCCTTTAAATCATGCAATATTATTGTTTTTTGTATTTCTAGTCGAGCGTGCCATGAGATAGCAGATACCTAACAGTTTTATTTCAGACGCCAGAAAAACAGTGGGTTGTAACGTCCGTGCCCTATACATAATTATGTATGTATGTATGTAAAATTCTTTATTGTACATGAGTAAAAACAACATAAATTACAAGAACAGTTGACTTATATGTACAAAGGCAAGCTTATCCCTGTAAGGGATTTCTTCCAGCTAACCTTTGAGCAATTGAGTACGAATAGGTACGTCAATATGTTTGTAACCCCAACTGATTCTTGAATTCTTGACACATAAGTCGTGCATTTCTTTGTGACATTGTCTCATTAATATATCTGCTAAATCCGTGTTTTTGTTGTATTTCGTTTAATAAATAATATCAATTTAAAGAAGTATTATCTGTTTCGGAATCAGCATTTCTTATTTGAAACTACGAACTAGGGAAGAAAAAAGAAAAAAAAAAGGGTAGTGTCCCATTGATCAACCTCATTCAATTACGTAAATATAATGGACAATCGCGTCAATGGCAACCGAGATTAATTGCAATTGACAATCACGTAAAATTGAGCGTCAAATGGTGACAACCAAATTATTTTTTAATACCCGAAACTCGTATAAAAATTAGTACCTAAACTAATAATATCAAAATCAAAACATTTATTCTGCAAATAGGCCTCAAGGGCACTTTTACAAGTCAAAATCTATCTAGGTACATCAAATAAAAATAATACAATAATCAAAGTATCATTAATTAAATGTAGTGTTACATGTCAAAAATAAGACTAAGAAACTAATAACAATCGAGATTTGTTAGAGATGTATAAGGTCTCTAAGCGTCAAGATAAAAGGTAATAAAGTAGGTACACTAATCATAATAAAATATTTTGAGCTATATCTATAACACGTCAACATGAAAATAATAAAATCTAATAAATAAATATCCTCAGAGATGTATAAGGTCTCTGAGCGTCAGTCTAAAAAATTAAATCAAATGAGAACAGTGAAGTCTCTCATGTCAATTCCACTGAACACTAGTACGAAGTTACTAGTCCTTGCAAATATGAACAGACCGGACCATACTTCTCTCCAAAAGGCAAGAAGCTTCATAAATATGAAGTCAGTTTTTCTATGAAACAAACGCGTCCATTTATATCACTTACCAGCATCTTCGTGCTAATTTACGCTAGCTTGATTAAGTTCCGTTCTAGAACTCGCTAGGTATCCCTATAACTCATCTCCATATTCCATAAATGGAGCATATTTCTCTGGAGGACGACCGGATTTCAGCGTAACGCGAAACAAGATTATTCACCTGTAATAAATCACTTCGCAATTCCGAGAAAGCAACAGCAGGTTACTTCATATGTTCCAAGAATCTAAGACCTCACAGTATGACAAAAATACCTGTCGCTAGTAGTAATGGGAAATTTATGAATCAATTTACAATTTTCCTGAACTGTGAAACATTTCAGCTGTAGAAACATTTGTTATGTTACTGAAAGAAACGTTACGTAATGTTAATTTTGCGTTTAATCGTTTTTCTCTCTATCTCCGCAGTTTATCGAGGAAAAAATATGAAATTATTACATAACATTGACATCAATGTATATTTTACAGGAAAAATGTAAGTATAGCGCTATCTAGTTATTCTTTAACATAATAATAAGAACTGATGTAATAAATAGAAAATAGAACATAGCTAAAGGTACATTAACTGCCTTATATCATTGTAATTATAATTTAAAAATTGACATGATGTTTTTATGATTTATGAATAAATAATCTGAATCTGAATCTTTTTTCTATAATCAAAAAAGTTTTCTATACTAAGTTTGTAGTTTAATCACCTTTACATGTATTTTTGTTTTATAAATTCCTACGATATTATGCTGAAAGTACCTTCTTTCAAATTAAGAAAAAAAAATGAAATCGGTTCACGTGATAAAGAATTGTCCTTGAAAATGCACCTTACAGACTAAGTTATTCAGACGCTAAAAATTTGTAACGAAAGTCATCGATAGATGGCGCTGTACCCATAGGGTTCAATTTATACGCCATGTACTGACGGTAGATAGATTTTACTGTCAATTTTGAAGTATAAATGTATGAGCTGACAATTAAAATTTGACATTAAATAAAGTTACGTGATTAGGCTGCAGTACACATCTGTGTACGGAACCCTCGGTGTGCGAGTCCGACTCGCACTCGACCGGGTTTTTATAACTTATACCTATAGCAGATTAGCGTTTATCTAGACGTACCCATATGGGTAGCTACACAATGATAAGTTCTCATCTGAGTTGGAAGATTAAATGACAGTTCGTAAAATTAGTGCCTATGCCAAATTTTGGTATTAGATGTCAAAGCGGACTCCGGCCTCTTTAGGGGTCAACCAGGAAAGCGCTAGGAGTATAATGATGATGATGATGATTATTATAAGTTACTTTTGTAAGTGATTACGTATTATCTAAATAATCCCAAGCTGACCTACTGTATCGTACTCCGCTGTATTTCTTAGTAGATCTGCCATCTGTTCACGTCTATGCGCACTTTGTAATTTAATTATCACTTTTTACAACAAAATTCCTTTGAAGCAACAAAAATCCGGTTAGCTTCTGTCTTCATTCATTAAATTATATCCAAAGTTTGACGTTTAATCATTTCGCAGTCGAGTTGGCACGAGTTAGAAATTTTAATCAGATTACTTTTTGATAAAAACAAGTAACATTCGAAATATTTTTATTATTCTTTTACGACTAAAATAAATATGAAAAATCCAACTGCTTGCCAAGTCAAACACACCTCATCGCGCTGCTAGAATGAAGGTGCATGAAATGACACCTCATATAATATGATATTTAAACCAGTTAAGTGAGACATACGTCGCTGGGAATTTGATAAATTATTTATTTATTTTTTTTTATTGCCCAAAAATAAATCTTAACGTACAACAGGCAGGTTTAATGCAATGAGGCCTTCTCTACTAGTCCAGCTCCAGGCAAAGCAGAAAAATTATGCTCACGGATTTAACTATGTTTAGTATAAATTCTTATGAAGTAAAATGTATAATTTCTGTTGAGAAAATAAATTCTTTAAACAGAGAATTACAGGATCTCACTTATAGCTATAAAATAAAAACATATAAATAACATACAATGTAACAACGATGCGTAAGTATTAAGTATAGTATAAAACACATAATTTCTCTCTGTCACCCTAACCACCGGTAACTTAAGCCCAGTCTTGATACCGGTGACACCCTAGGTTAGGTTTTTGTAATATATTTATTTTTTGTCTGTTTATATTTTACTTTTTACAGAAATATTGTAGAAACCTAACCTAAGCCCTAAAACAAATAAAGAGATTATCATTACCGTCCCGGGTAACTGATGTACTATAAACATCTCTTTTGTTATAATAATTCTACTCCTTTGTAATTAGTAGGTAATCCTAGTTATCTAGGACACCAGGGGTGTTAAAAGACTTATAATATAACTTCATAATAGAGAATACTTTCGGTATAATTCCAGGGATTTAAATAGCTACATTTAATGAAGGGTTCGTCTTTCTAACAAGCTGGCGAGTTTTAGTAAAATGATATTCTCTTTTAAAATGGAGCGTATTTCATCATAGTCCCTAAACTGTGTCAGGGAGAGTTTTTAATATGTTTATAATCTGTAGTATTTAAAAATCTTAAGCCGTCGTCTTCTGGCGAAAAAAATAAACAACAGCATTCTTTTGTAATGATCCCTGGGATCCCAGGGACCGATAGATACTGTAGAGCCGTCAAGGTATGGATATAAATAAATTAATAAATATTTTTGGACAATCTTACACAAATCAACCTAGTCCCAAACTAAGCAAAGCTTGTACTGTGGGTACCAAGTGACGATCTACATACTTATAGATAAATAGATACTTAAATATATAGAAAACATCCAAGACTCGGGAACAAATATTCGTGTTTATCACACAAATACATGCCCTGACCGGGATTCGAACCCGGGACCTCCAGCTTCGAAGGCAGGGTCACTACCAACTAGGCTAAAGCGGTCGTATCTTTTTCTTAGTCTGTATGGGTGTCCCACTGCTGGGCAAAGGCCTCTCCCCATAAATTCCATGACTCCATCATCATTGCCTCCTCCTGCCAGTTGGCGTGAAAGGCGTCTAAGTCATCCGGCCATCTCCGTTTAGGCCAGCCTCGTCTGCGTCGCTCTTGTGGCATCCACTCATCATCCACTTGATAGCTATATTAGCCCACCTGTCCGGATGCATGCGACAGACGTGACCGACCCAGTACCATTTGGATTTTTTTTTTTATAAATAAATATTAGAGGACAATCTTACATAAATCGAACTAGCCCCACAGTAAGCTCAAGAAGGCTTGTGTTATGGGTACTAGACGACGATATATATAATAGATATAAATATTTAAATACATAGAAAACATCCAAGACTCAGAAACAAATATTCATGCTCATCACACAAATATTTGCCCTGACCGGGATTCGAACCCAGGACCGTCAGCTTCACAGGCAGGTGCACTACCCACTAGTCTAAACCGGTTGTCAAACGGTCGGTTCGGTTTATTTATATTGATATTTTTATTACCACTGAGTTGTGCGGTGGTTGTAACGAAACTGTTTTGAGTTATGTATGTATGTATGTAAGCACTTTATTGTACACAATAACAGGTTAAAACAATATACATGCCACATAAGATTAGAGTACAAAGGCGAACTTATCCCTATGAGGGATCTATTCCAGCTAACCTTTGAGGGATTGAGTGGAGTTATCATCATAAATGTGTCTTTTAATGGTGTTAATTGAATAAGAAGAAATCGACCTTGTTCACATCAACCAAAGGAGAAGTTTTTCTTGACAAGGACATACAATAAAATAAGAAGCAACGACACTATACGACTAAGATCGCTTTACCCTATTTGGTAATTACCCTGCCTATGACGCTACCAATACAACAAATCCTCAAATAAAAAAGAGTAGGCAGCGGCAGCGTGCCTCTTATGTTTCTGGTTGGAAACGTCCATAGGTAACTGCTAACATCAGACAAACCGTATTGTTTACCATCGTCATTCGTATTTTAAAAAAATCTGTTATTTTTTAACCAGACTGCCTTTATAAGCCGGGCCCAATAAAGCGATAGGAGTGAGCGGTTGGAGAGTAGCCTGGAGAAAATCCAGGGGAAAACCTCTGACACGACCACGCGTGTGGTTTGGATCACTGGAATACTCTAAGAGTTTGCGCTCCAGTGAGATTGGTTGAGCGGTTTCAACCGAATCTGAGGTGTGAGTGGAATCGAGCTACTGGAAAAAACCTGTGTATTGAACGGCCACTTAACTAAAGGGTTTGAGCCGCAAAAAACAACTCGTTCATGAATCTGGCTAACTAAGTCATCTCAACCCTGCAGCGTGGGAACGTAAAGCTTTCTGCACACGAGATTCATTCAAAGTTTCCTGCACGCAATGAACCCACAAAAGCGCACTGCCTGTAGCATTACTCATTTAAAAAGGCATATGAATATATGGACCTTGATACACTTACGCTCCTTTTAAATTACATTATAAACATGTGGACATTACCTCCTTTTAACGCTCGATATAAAAACGTCGGTAAAGAGAAGGAATTTGTTGACGCATTTGACTTTTGAAAATGGTACTTCAACATCTGTACGACAGTCTTTTGTTGTGTCTAAACTCCTTTAATCGGGCTTCCTGTGAGATTTATGTTTTGCAAATAAGTTTTTTAGGTTATGTTTTACAAGTATCTTGATGTTCTAGTTGAACCAATATTGTACGTTTGCCTCTGTTGTCTGTCTATCGTTACGCGTTGCGTGTGTGTATTATGCTGAGACTTAAGGCGCTAAGATGGTCGCGTATATGTCGGACATATAGTATTCCTCCCTTACGTGCGAGAGAGATGAATGTTATATGGCCGAAATACATGCGATCCTCTTATCCCTTCTGGGGATTTATGATGGTCACGTTTATCGCGCGATAGACGACAAGATAAACTATCTATCTTTTTCTGATTCAACTCGATAGAAATTATCAACGATCACTGCAATACGGGTCCTTAAATAATCAATATTTGTTTAATTAAAAAAATATATACAAGGCATAGTTAAGAACCATCTCCCCATCAACGTTTCACGTCGTGGGTTAAAGAGTATCTGGTGTATAATTAATTTTGTTATTCTTTTCTTATAATAAGGTAATTGTCAAATACTGGGACGTTAGCCTAACATATTTTTAATTTTAAGTATGAACAATATTTTTATTTGTAAATATATATATAGTGAGCAATAATTCATATAAACAGAATGTTTGCAATAACATTGACGTCATTTCTAAAAATTAAAGGTTAGTATATTGTTGATGAATTTCTAAATGATAGAAATAATGATGACATAAGATTTTAATTTAAAATAGTTATTTATTGCTAAATATTTTTTGCAGTAATATTTAGTTGTAGAATTATAAATAAGTAAAATCCAATACATATAGGTACACAAAAAACGAATAAATCATGTTTTTTGAGTCATAAAGTTTAGTGTAAACATTGCAATTTGCTATAATTTGTAACTTATTATTTTCTACTATATAGAAAAACAACATCATATTTGAAACACAAAAAATAGTTTCTTTTATTGTTATTAATGTAATTTACTGTTATTCAATTTAATTGAATTAAATCCAATTTAATGTAATATTGTTATAATTTAATTAATATATTTAATTAATTTTGACATAATTGTATTTTATATAATCTTATTATTACCATTTAATTTGTACAAATGTAAAAGATAATGATTATATTGTAATAGTATTTAGCTTAATGCAATGTAACAATATGTATGCAAATTTGAAAATAAATACAAGTACAGTCGAACTCAGAAGTCGCTGGACACCTTGGTACTTTGGCATTTTCACCCAGCAGGCGAATCACGTAACTTTATGTACTAACGGTAGATAGATTTTACTATCAATTTTGAAGTATAAATGTATGGGTAATCACGTAACTTATTTACTACCGTTAGGCAGATTTTATACTTCAAAATTGACATTAAAATCTATCTAACGGTAGTACATAAAGTTACGCGATTCGACTGCTGACACTTAGAATTTGACATTAAGATCTACCTAACAGTAGTAAAAAAGTTACGTGATTACCTCGCCGTTGGAAATGTTAGTATGGCAGTTGAAACGTGACGTTAAAGCTACATACTTATCGACATACAAAAGGTGATAAAACCCTTGTAAGTTCGACTGTTCATAACTAAGTTGAAAGTATAATATTAGAGCAAACCCATTCTGAAACTGAACACTTTTTTTTACCTGACTGTGGCTTTATAGGCCGGGCCCAATAAAGCGATAGGAGTGCGCGGTTGGAGAGTAGCCTGGGGAAAATCTAGGGGAAAACCTCCGGCACGACCACGCGTGTGGTTCTGAACACTGGAATACTCTAAGAGTTTGCGCTCCAGTGAGATTGGTTGAGCGGTTTCAACCGAATCTGAGGTGTTAGTGATTTCGTCGCTGGTTCACTAAACCTAGCCTAGCTGAGAAGATAAACGCCTCTCCAGTATTTAATCTACATTCTACTAAAGTTTATGTTTATTTTAAGTAATTCCGGGCATATAATAGTTATTAGCCGTAATAAGAATTCCCAACTGAAAATTGGTAAGGGTATTCTCAAGAGATGTAATAAAGCTAGTTTTAGAGTAGTGTACTTTACTAAAATACCGTAACTTTATTGTAAATTTAAGGCCCATACGCCTGTTATCCGTTAATAGGATGAATTTGTTGGCAACACTGAAAGTAGTTTATTATACAGGGTTGGGTTTGGATAATTTAGAAGCGTGTACACCTGGGACCTATTTCTCGATGCTAAAAGTTACAAGATATAAGTGGAAGTCTCTTTTCAATACCTTTTAATAGAAAGAGACTTCCACTTGTAAATTGTAGCTTCGAGAAATGGGCCCCTGATGTAAGTATTAAATACTACTAACTCAATAAGAGTAGATTGTCAGTTGCAGATTGAAATATTAATATTTAGTAAGAAAATGAATAACGGCTTTTAAATTTATAGTTAGGCAATAAATATATATATAGTCTTTGTACACGTGTTAGTTTGTCTAACTTCTGGTTCCTGTTCTCCACTCATTTTCTTTACTGTGGATATGGAATATCATTTTTTTTGTATTTTACAATGACCCATACAAAGTATCAGCAAATAAGTATTTTTTCACCGCACTAGCACGGAAAGCCCTTTTTTATTCTTTAAAAATAGATAGCACAATTGCATTTTATACACAACAGTGCAAAGAATATTTGATGTTTCGAACGTGCTAAGTATTTGTAACTTTTTTTAAACATAATAACAAAGGCCAATCCAGACAGTCCAGCAACAATAATTTTATGTTGTGCTGTTGTGTTAAAAGATCTAGTACCTACTCTAAATCTCGGTATTAGGTAGTGGACCAAACAATGTTCAACATCAAACTGTATTTAGGATGCAACTGTACTGGAATAACGCTAGGACGAGGAGGAGCAAAATAATCCTTGCTCTAGTAAGTTATTTTACGTCTCGTGTGTTGCAACACTCGCTACGCTCAAGATTATATTTTTAAACCACTCGCTTCGTTCAGGATTCTATTTGCGAACCACTCGCTTCGCTCGCGGTTCCAATTTCACATTCGCGGTTGAAATACAACTTTGCACCCTTGTATAACAAATAACTATTAAACATGAAATACTAACTCACAAGCAATTTCTTGAAAAATAATGATCTCGTTCTTTACAAAATCAGTTCATATCCTGTTTTAAAGGGACTCTCATAATAGCCCCCATAACTATGTCGACACGAAACGAAACGCACACAGGATACATGTCAAGCGTAGACAATGGGCAGTTGATTGGTTTAGTTACACAGAGCGACTTCCGATCCCAGTCCGGACGACACCGAACGTGACCGTAATGTGGAATTAATATCGATACTTGTACTAGCTTCCCCTTTAACTCGGTAACAACTTAGATGTCCAGGCCCGCTCTTAAGGCGCGTAATAGAGTGAAATACCACATTTTGGTCACGTTCAAAGGCCTAAAACTCAAAACTGGCCCGATATATAGCTCTCCAAAAAATATACTTAAAGAATTGATATGTCCTCTTCAATCTGAGCTGCGGAAATTGCAACACACCTAGATTGTCCTAACAAAAAAAAATTATCAAATAAGGCATTTTTCAACCTTTTAAATCGCTACTGCTCACTATCTAGACATGTTTTTTACACGGCGTATTCAGAAAATAAAACTTACTTCAGTTTTTCATAATCTGAGCTGCGGATATTGTAAAATAATCATTACTTTTGTCAAAAACCTGGAATAACTACCACACCGTCATAAGAGTTGGGGCGGATACGTGCGCGGGCGACGGGCGGCAGTCTGTCACCGACTCTCGGACGGGAAGGCTGTGTCGCTTTGCGCGCGACGCTAAAATATAAGAGTTGGATTCTGAGACAATGTACCTACTTAACTATTTTATATATTTAATTACTTCAAACATTCCTATGTGTTTAGAAAATAATAATATAAAAAATACATACACTGTTACAGCGGGGGGGCGCGGGTAGTGCGGCGGGAAAGGCTACGCCACGCCCCAACGCGCAAGGTCGTTCGCGGTTATACGCGCCTTAAGCACCTATGGTTTTCAGTTTTTTTATAAATATGGTCAAGAACAAATAACACAAAAGGGGCCTTGACCCCCGCTCCGGTCATTCTTGATGCAAAGGTTGTCCATTGCAGTCCAACGCGGTAGATTAGACAAACTTAACCTACAGTTTGTGTTCCTTGTAAACAAATAAAATGGGTTCACTTGCCATCGTATTTGCCTACAAATTGGCCCGTTTTAATTGCTCCTGAGTGCACTATCTTTCTCTAGTTTGCTTATGTTTGTCTTTTGTCTGTCTTTTTGGCATGTGATGACAGTTACAAAGTAGAAGTGTAATGCCGGTAGTTTTGCGTCATTTTATTTATGACACAAAAAAACTGATTAAAATAGGTAAACACTAATAAGTACAGAGTAGGCAAATGTAGGGATACTGTTTAGTTTTGTTATTTTTTTTTGGCAGCAAGATTCACACTTCTTTTAATATTCATACATAACAGAGATGTCTATTTTTTATAGCGAGTTTTAGGCTTCAGAAGCAAGTTACACGGGCACCTAAAATTGAAGAAATCCACTAATCTCCAAATGAGTTCTTTTGTTTTTTTTTCTATATTTCTATCAATAGCAGTATGCGGAAGCGTGCATGTAAAGAAGCAGTAAAAGTACCTTCCTAAGAAAAAGTAGAATAGGAATTGCGAAACATCATTAAAAATGCTCACATTTTCCACTTTTGTCTCGTATTTCCATCCCTATTTGTCGGATATTGAAAATTATTTTATATACAAGATTTTCAAGAAGCATTCATTATTTTTTTAATGATATTATAAGTTGTATACTTTTTATTTGCCTATCCTGTACTTATTATTTAATTATTCGTACAGTGATATTAATTCACGGCACCAAATTTTTTACACAAACATTAGTTTATTTATAAACTACTTAATAGCCTTCATCAATCATATTTTAACACAAACAAAATAATTCCAAATTTTACCCCGACGTTATCGCACTAAAATCTTCCGTAGCATTAAGAAATGGCATTAAAAGTCATTATAAAGCACATACAATAATTCTCTATCACAGATATTATCTGACCACGGCGTGAGAGATCTTTCGTACCATAGATTCTGACTCCTAATTTAAAAGGGATTAAGTCTCTTTCAAATTTAGCTATTTCTTTCTTTTTTTAGAACTGCGGAAATTTTAATTGGTACACACTTAACCAAGTGTTACGACTTAATCGTTGGGGAATTGCCGTTTAATGAGCGTAAAGATTGTAAACGTTTTAACACGGGCATCGACTATTGGGATTAGAGGAATTGGGTCACAAAAACTTGTAGTTGGATTCGATCCTTGCGTTAATTAATAAACCTACCCCAAAGGAAATAGAGATGATCGACAGTTTTGTGTCCCATTTGCGAAGACTGTTAACGGTGTTTGAATATGAAGAACTACAATACAATACAATACAAATACTCTTTATTGCACACCTCACATAATAAAATAGCACACAAAAAACATAGATACAGGGAGACAGAGGCAGAACAACAGGCGGTCTTATCGCTAAAGAGCGATCTCTTCCAGACAACCTTTGAGTAGTGGAGAAATGAAATATAAAGCTGAAAAGTAGGTGGTGCATAAACTATTACAATGAGAAAAAAAAGATTCCAAAACAACTATTCAATAGTGTATATAACACATACTCAAATAATATACAAATATACGTACATAAAAATATACATACAAATAATATATAATTATATATATATCACTGCTATAGAATAGTAAGAATAAAATAGTGTCAGCCATAATAATTAATTAAAAATTTTAAGGGGGAGACAAATAATATTCTTTAAGATGGGATTTAAAAACTACTAACTAGATTTTAATCAAAAAAATATTTTTGACAGCCTGCGTACATTGTTGCAGTGCTACTTTTGGACTTTATTTCGATTGAGTTAGAGTCCAAAAGTGACAACCATTTTGACAACAAATTCCTTGACTGTAAATTTTTAAATAAGAGACTGTTGATACTCTTAAATGTGTATCAATTTTTTCTTTAGTCATTTTCTGTCATCAGCCAAAATTGCCATATTACGACTTATTTTCTACATCGAAGTACATATTATGGAGACTTTACCGAGCTGTATTCGTAATAAATAAGAAGTTTAATATAACAAGGATTGAAAACATGAAGTAAGGATAAGACTGGAGTCGGCAATACACACGAACCTTTGTATGTGTGTATTGCAGGCTGTGCGGTGTGCGAAAGAGATGCAAGCACAGACACCAACACACGTGGGAACGAGATATAATGTGTTATCCCCTGTCCCTCATCGCGTATTATTTGTCACCGAAACGATATCAATGTATTAATGTATTCAAGCCTATTGGCTTAATATAAATTTTAAAAAACAGCACGACTAACAGGGATGTTGACTTAAAATTTTAATGTTGCTGGTTAGAGAGAGAACGCGCGACAGATCAGTGACGTCACTGACTTCGAGCGCCATAGTAAATTGACGATATTTCCAATACAAAAGTGCGTTTTGCGGAAAAGCGACAGAGTATACCCCCTCTTAGAAATTTGACTAACCCCCTTATTCATAATACTTAACAAACCTCTGTTAACTAAACTGTTCTTTGTCCCTTTCTCACAAACATAAATGTCAGTGATAAATAAGGACAAATGAACTTAAGCGGCTAGTTAACTAATATAGGTTTGATAGACGTTTATGAATAAGGGGGTTAGTTATTATTTTATTCTTTTGAGTTACTTTTTTCGCCATTTGATTAAGTATTTGATCCTCTTTCTAACTTATTGATTTTCTTATTTGGTGTTAACATCCCTATTATCAGATGTCAGAATTGTGCTACATCCATATCAGTCTTCTGATACATCTCAATTTAGTCAGCCTATCATAAGTCCGTCCCCCTTGGTGATTCGCTAATCCTCCTTCTATCTCCTTCTATCCCGGTCAGGGCATGTATTTGTGTGATGAACACGAATATTTGTTCTTGAGTCTTGGATGTTTCTATGTATTTAAGTATCTATTTATCTATATAAGTATGTATATCGTCACTTGGTACCCATAGTACAAGCTTTGCTTAGTTTGGGACTAGGTTGATTTGAGTAAGATTGTCCAAAGATATTTATTTATTTATTTTATTTATTTATCTAATCCTCTTTCATCATCATCATCCTAGCGTTATCCCGGTACAGTTGCATCCTAAAGGATGCCCGGGGTCCGCTACCTAATCCCAAGAGTTGGCGAAAACACTAGTTTTTACGGAAGCGACTGCCATCTGACCTTCTAACCCGAGGGAAAACCAGACCTTATTGGAATTAGGCTTGTCAAGTGAGTGGGCAACTTGACTGTTAGAAGTTCTCACGCCGCCCGAAGGCCTCTAACTTGGATTAACGACTGCTATCATAGACAGCAGCCAGGATCAACGGCTTAACGTACCTTCCAAAGCACGGGAGCGCTCTAATAACCACTCAAAGCGGTCACCCATCCAATAACTGACCTGGGCCGACGTTGCTTAACCTCGCATACCGCACGCAATACGCGGGCGCCGCTGGGCCACGAGCGCTCCTATCTAATCCTCTTTTTACGATTAAAAACTATAGGTTCAATATTCGGTAATGGATGGTAATAGTTTTCATAACAGAAATAAACAAAACTCCTTTAACAAATGTTGTACAAGAATTTTAAAGGTTATAACTATTAAATTATCCGCTTAAGCTATGACAGAATTCAAAACAAACAAAAAATCTCATAAAGAAGGGACCGCCGAAGCTTAAGCATAAATCTAAATGTGCCTAATGAATGACGTTGGGTATTTGATAGGAAAGATGCCGTCATTTATTTGAAATCTAATCGAATAATTGATTATAAGAGTGAAACAATAAAGTGATTAGTTGAACAAAAAGTAAGACAATGAGTTATTATTCATAGGATAGGTTGCTATTGTTAGGTTAGATATGAGGATCTGACTGGGTTATTGACCGCTTCTATCATTTGTTTATGCGATCGCGGCTGTATCAATCATTTGACGATGAAAGATATTTGAGCAGATATCTTACGGTTGCTTCCTACATTTCGAGTCCAATTTGTCATTTGCCAGTGATGATCTTGTTGATTATCGTCGTCGTTAGGGAGAACAAAGCGCTGGATTGAAACTGCCATGCTGATCTAGAAGGCCGTAACTACATAATAGCAGGATCATTATTTCAAGGGTTTTCGGTATGGAAATAGGGTATTAGTTATGAATGTAGAGGGGTAAGATATGGGGTAGGCTAACGGAAATGTGGATGGACTGCGTGAGATACGATTTAAAAAGAAGTGACGAAAGGACGGAAGATAAAGAAGTGTGGAAGCATAAAATGTTTTTTTTTTTTTTAGGTGTTGCGGCTATTCCCGGGCTTTCCAGCCCTCGTATCACTGCGACCATTTCTGATCTATTGTGATCGCCACATACTACAATTCTCGGTCGAGTCCTACAAACTCAAAGAACCGCAGGATTTTCCTGTACTCGAGACACTTAATCTCATCCGGGCGCATGATGTGCTTGCCCAGCAATGAGCTACGACTGCGCATTAGGCTAGGGCATTCGGTTAGGATGTGTGCAGGCGTCTCCTCCGTTTCAAAACAGAGTCTGCACCGCCTTGTGTCACTCAAGCCTATCGTATGCATGTGCTTGTTTAGGCAACAATGCCCTGTAAGCACCCTTACCAGTATGCGCAGTTGGTTTAGCAATAAGGCATCCGATGACGCCTTTTTGTTTGAATAAAATGTTACGCCGACTCCAAGTAAGGATAAGGGCAAGCGAATGATGACTTCGGTATGACAATAGCAAGAATTATGGTACAATATAAGATTTCAAGCTCACATGGTCTTTTTTTTATACAATGCCGGTGGCAAACAAGCTTACGGTCCACCTGATGGTAAGCGGCCACCGCAGCCTATAGACGCCCGCAACGCCCGTACGCGTTGCCGACCCTTTATAAAATTACATTAGAATTTACATTAGAATTAAGATTTGGAATGGGATATTTACCATGTATATTTGTATTTGTGAGTTCCCGATATTATGAGTTAACCCTTGATAATGGCGCTTGTAACAGTGCCGAAATATCGGAAACTCACACATACAAATATACATGGTAAATATCCTGTTTCGAATCGTAATTCTAAAAATGGTACAGTTTTTCAGTATCATTAAATTCAGTTTGAATTAAATTGTATTTATTGAAACTGGTAAAGACAATTATTTTAAAAATTCTAACAAGAAGGAATTTCTGTTGAAATGCGGTGTTAAAATCAGTTGCCAATAAATTATGGGGAACGGGCGACAGCTAACAATCCCGCTCTCCTTAATCCGCCTAAGTACTAATATTATTGCCATGTTTGCAATTATACTATAAATAAAAATGACAAGTAATAGAAGTAGTTACGACGCGAGACGGAGAGATCATTATCTTTATTACATTTTGATTCCTATTTCCTCTCAGTTTAACTGCTACTGTTACGTTCTTCGCAAAATGAAGATCTTAAAACATAATGGAAACTAATTTTTGTATGCATCGAAATGCAATTTAATTTTATGGATTCTCACTAGTACTGTAAATTGAAGCACTTCTCTCCTTAAATGGAATAACTTTACTGCATTTATGACATAACTGGTTACGTACATTTCGTAACTTACGTCATTTTTGTGATTAAGAATCATTTTCAAGGGAGAGTGCTGTTAGTCTACACAGACCATCATGTTTTAAAAACAAAAGCAAAGGCACTTAGAGATAATTTCAATCTATTCCTGTATTTAGTACGTGCTGCTCGAGAACTTTATAAATTAATTAAGGGCGATTCAAGGATAACTGTTTTTTTAAAGTAACCTTTATTATCATTGTCAGCATCATATCAGTCAAAATACGTGCATTGCTGGACAAAGGTCTACCCCAAAGAAGGCTACAATGACTGGTTTTGCGCAACCTATTGAAGGTGTTAAATTATGAAATAGTTAATGTTCTTATATAATAATTATAACGTCAGTTTTTAGAATTTAAAGCTTGAAGCTCGGTCCTGGGTTCGAATCCCGGTCAGGGCAAATATTTGTGTGATGAGCATGAATATTTGTTTCTGAGTCTTGGATGTTTTCAATGTATTTAAGTATTTATATCTATTAAATATATCGTCGTCTAGTACCCATAACACAAGCCTTGTTGAGCTTACTGTGGGGCTAGTTCGATTTGTGTAAGATTGTCCTCTAATATTTATTTATTTATTTTATATGAAATTTTAACATTAATACTTTAAAACTTTTTTCTTCTGTAGATGACTGTAAGGTGGAGTGGGGCAATCTAGACTGTACGAAATTAAAACTAATCAAAAATATCTTTCGTGTTTTATTTACATCATCGTCTAGAGTTAGTGCTATTTATGTCCGGACAGCGGAAAAGCCAACTGGGGAAGTACCTCCCCTTGCAGAAGACCACAGCCATAATAACATTATTTACTATACAAGTATGTAGTGTTGTGTTCCTGGAGGTGAGCAAGGTTGCCAGAGCTCCCGAGGATGCACTGTGTTGAGAGCGAGGGACCTAAATGTGTTCCTTCTGCTGTCAACACAGTGCATCCTCAAATCTTATAAAGGGTCGGCAACGCGCACGTGACTCCTTTGGAGTTACGGGCGTCTATAGGCTGCGGTAGCCGCTTACCATCAGGTGGACCTTACGCTTGTTTGCTACCGGCGTTGTATATAAAAAAAAACGCTTTCACAATTTCACCAAGTTGGCACTCTAGTAAATTTTGATTAATTTTAATTTCTTGCAGTCTAGATTTCCCCATTGCACCTTAACTGTTTATCACCTAGCTTCACTATATTCGTGTAGGAACTTCCATCGTACAGTGAGATTAATGAAATTTTGACATTGATAGGTGATGTTAATTATGGTTTAAGAATTTATTTCTCTTAAAGAATACAATTCACTTATCAAGAGAAATACATAGCATGCCTTAATATCTAGTTTAACAAGGTGTACGAATGCAAAGAATACATTTCAAATAGATTTAGTAACTAATAGTATCACCGCAATATGCATTAAAAACATTACCATATATAATTCAATTGATATTCTGTCTTAAGATCAATATAATAAAATATTTATTACAAAAAATACGATATTTAGACAGTGTGTATGTAAAAGAAACTATTAGTGTTAAACTAGAATATCCATTACAATAAGAGCATATGTCAATGCCAAACAGAATGTAACTTACCTGTAACCATAAATGTCGTATCTCCTAGTATTTCTGTACATGTTTCACAATGACATACGTCTTTTTACCTTAACAAGGTTACCAAAACAGCTGTTACACGTGTATTTTTGTATGTGGGCGTGACAAGCGTATATTTATGTGTATAAAGACATGTCCCCATTTGAGTAATGTCCCACAGAAAATGTTTGCCACGCATACGTTAAAATTAGCAATTTTGATACGCCCCCTCTTATAATATGTGAATAGGGACGTTGACACAAAATAATAATTTCAATTAGAATTTTCTCGAAAAAGGACCTTAATTATAATGAAATGATGGAAAAACTAACACACGCTGCCACTGCTTATCGTCAAAGTCTGCCTGATGGCTTAGATACAAATATACAGGCAGTCCCACGGCTATACCACATCGAGGGAAAGTACCTTGAATATTGTAGATGGAGCATTTTACTGAAAGAAGACATTATTTGAATTTAAAAAAAAAAACAATTTAAACTGCATTCACAGATAGTTACATAAAAATTAAACCGTGAACCGGCGGGGTAATCACGTAACTTTATGTACTACCGTTAGATAGATTTTAATGTCAATTTTGAAGTATAAATTGCTGAGCTAATGTCATGTTTTTTGTACCCGACGCTAGTACATAATTGAATGAACGATTGAATGGAAATCCCATACTAAAGTGAGAAATTGATCAAATGATTGGAAACACGTAACTTTTTGATGGTTAAATTGTACGGTATAAATATGTCAATTACTGCGTGACAAAGTCATCGTCAGTCATCGTGTCTGTCATGTCATAACAACGAATTAAACAAAGATTTTGGTCATGATTTGAGTTTATTAATTAGTGAAAATGCCCCAAATTTCCTTGAAATGTCTTTAAAACACACGATCGAGTTTAAAATTCCCTAAGCACTTTAAATAAAACGGAAAGTAAGTAACAACAAATGTCATGGTCATGTGGTATTTATTTGCTCACATTCGTATTTACTAATATATTTGGTATTATTATGTGCTTCTTTTCAGGATGTACGTAAACCAGATTCCCCATCTCTTGGTGATGATGCGATACTGCAAGATGCAGAGTGGGAGAGATAAAACGAGGGAAACTATGAAGTAACATGAACCAAGCAATAGCGTGCCATATTATTCATCGCTGAAATATAGAAGTGTTAATTTATAAGTATGTACTTTTGCATATACGTGCCCCGCGTGTCGATGTATGCTTGTCGATTTATGAAAAGTAATAGGACGACATAAATTACCGACCCGTAGCTACCTAGTCTCCGAATCCTTTAAACATGAGTTTATTAAGTCCACTTGGGATGCTATTTCTTTCTTCCTTTGTAACCAGCATGTAATGTGAACCTTCGGTATGTACATAAGATATATTATATCCCGCGCCTCTACTTGCTTTCCCTAGCAAATAGAGTAATACTTCGGCGGATCCGCGCGGGTAGGCAGGTAAAGTAAGACAAGAGTTATACACAAATGTCAAATGTTTTAGATGATACAACGAGATTGCGAAGCCGTCGGTGTTGCTGGTGAGTTTTTAATTCCGCGCGGGTTTACTGCCAAGAAAAAATCCTACTCGCATGAAGAGAGAAGAAAGTTGTATAAAGACATGATGTTATTTCTTAATATATTTTTGTATTTTTTCGCTGTTGTTTACATTATTTAAATACGTAAATAATACGTTTCGTCATTCATTAGGTGTAAGCAGGTACATATGAATACACTATATTGAAACGGTGTGTATGCTATTGCATCGACTTATGTTCATTAAATTAAATTCTTCTTTAACTATGCAAATAGAAAGAAGAAGGAGTTTCATTAATACTCTTACTCTTTTTTATTCAAACGGTACGAGTAGCGACGCGTGGGCAAAATCAAAAATCAAAATCAAAACATTTATTCTGCAAATAGGCCCCAAGGGCACTTTTACAAGTCAAAATCTATCTAGGTACTAGGCAAATCTATAAACCTTGTGGGGTGTAGATAGATTACTATCAAGGCACATATCGCACCCAAAGCAGTCTATAACGCTAGCGCAGAGCAATAAATTTGGCAAGAACAAGAAGCCAAGGGACTTCATCAGTACCGATTGCGTAGTTGACCTCAAAATACATTAATCTCGAGTAATGTGTGAAAAGATTAATATCACGTTATTGGTCATGATTATAATTTTATATGATATTTATTGTAAAATACAAGTGCTGCCCAACGTGTGCATGGATAGATTATAAAGACTGAGTTTCTCTCAATCACTTCTCAATAAAATAGCTAGTAATGTATATACAATAACTTATTCTACTTGACGCTAGATGTCTAAGTTGAAGCCATTTCGTTTCATACAATAGCAACGGTAAAATCCGGTAGTCTTCTTCTAGCATTAAGAGGCTGGATAGCTACTTTAACTTTTAAAAATAATAATTTGACACGTCGTGTCAGTCAACATTTTAGAAAAAATGAGTACAACAAAATAAATACATTTTACAATTATTATGTAATATTTAGTCCAGAGCAATATTAAACACTTATTTGGTGAATGTCACGTATAAAAAACATTTTTTCATAATGGCTCGTATCGAATAGTTGGCTATGGTAGTTCACTTAAGTAACGACTTTATCTGCTACAACGCGCCAAGGGTAAGTAATTTTATTACATATCACTAATAAATAGTGTGCATGTTACAACATAACACCATGGCATAACTCATTATCGTTAGCTGAATAGACGTCCATTGCTGGTCATAGGCCTTTCCCGGAAAATGCCTTGCTGATCGGTCGCGTGTCGTCCCAGGTCTTTTGACTCTAAGGTCGTCAGGCCACCTCGTAAGGAGCCTTCACTCACTGCGTCATCCGATACGCATTCGTCACTCGAGAAGTCGCTGGCGTGGGTTAAGCAGACACCATAGCCTATGGACGCTATCGACTCCTAAACAATCACAAGCACGTTGCCGCACATTATTGAGTTTAGGATTCAGGGACAGGGATATGTAAATGCGTATTTTGGTATTATAAATTGCGGACTTTTGAGACTATGGAGCGTGGGTGATACTGATAATGGTACTGAGTCAAATAGGGAATGTCCTTAATATAAAATGTAGTATTCTTAGTTTCTACTGCTACTATAATATACATAATCTATAGCTAGGCTCATGATAATTCAGATGCTATTTCAAGATGTTCATACTATGTTCATAATGTGTCTCTAACTTCTTATTTCAGTGCAGCAATTGTGAATTGCGTATTTTTAGGCAACGTGTTAAAGATGACTATTTCTTTGATCAACACATGGTTATGATGATAATTGGATAAATTGAAAATCTATAACCGCCACCCTGCTGCCTGGTCCACAAGATCTAATTACCTCAAGGCAAGTAAGTTTTTTTATTGAGTAATCTCTAAAATACAGTTTAAAACAACCAGAATAGGGATATTGTAATTTTAAAGGAGGTTACCTCATCAAAAGTACTCGTAATTTCCAGTGGAGCTATATCTCCTTCTTCGTCGTTACACTCTTGACAGAATGGTTGTGGCCGTCTAACGTCTAAACACCTGGCACTTGCGTACAATGGGCAGTTTATTGCGGCCTTAATTTGATCAGCCGACCTCATGGGGCACCCGTCACGTGGTCTCGTGCCCACGACTATGCCCTGTAATGTGTCACATGCCGTTCGATCGACAGATGTCCACATCGTGAAGTGGAGCTACATAAGTGCCAAATTATTTCTTGCTTATTGAGTGGGGAGTTACGTCGTGGAATGAACAATATTTAATGAAGCGTATGTACCTATCTAGTTCTGAAAGGAAACTGTTTTTAGAGCCTGTGGACGCTTTTCGTTTCAGGTATATTTCATGTGCTGCCAATAAGTCACAAAAACCGGTTCACTGCTTTCTTGAAGGACCAAACACACGCAACTTTTAGAGTTCCGTATTAAACAAGGAACTCTTATACAAAGTGCGAAAAGAGTCCGTTTTGTGACGCATTTCTCATACAGTTTTATATGGCACGTCACAAAACTGACACAAAATATTATATGGTAAATCGAGGACATTTTTAAAATGGAACCCTTATAGTTTCGTCATGTCTGTCCGTCCGTTCGTCCGTTCGTCCGTTCGTCCGTTCGTCCGTCCGTCCGTCCGTCCGTCCGTGCGTCCGTCCATCCGTCCGTCCATCCGTCCGTCCGTCCGTCCGTATGTCACAGTCGATTTACTCGGAAATTATAAGCACTATAATTATGAAATTTGGTAAGAAAGTGTATTCTATGAACCGCTATATAAAAGTAATGTGATATTAGAAAACGCCACTAAAATACGAAAATTCTCATAGTTATTCAGAAAAGGAACAACTAAAGGTACAAATACATTTCTTTAATTTTGTGCCTCTCTTAGGAACACCAAAAACATGTAAAAAGGGTTCTTAAAAATCGACAGTTCCTTTTCATTGTCACATTATGCCGGACCAAAACCATGCCTAATAGTAGACTGCTAGGTAAGTTAGTTTTCCGCACAACGTGGATGCGGCACATCATCATCATCATCATCGGTCGTTCCGTCAATGCTGAGGACATAATGTCCAATTCTTGCTGACCAGACTCCTCCATAGGCTCCTGTCACCCACCTTATGGATGGCCTCGTGCAGATATAGTTACAGGACACCACCAGTGATTTGGGTATTCCGTCTAGCGGGTAGTCTGCCTCGGGACCTCTGGCCCTCAACTTTTTCCGTCATAATATTTATCTACTGGCTATCCGAAGAACGTCGTGAGAGGTGTTTGAAATATATATGAGGATGCGGTCCTGACATACTGTCGATAGTCGACAGCTTAACGTAGCTGGATGGACTGGTTTGTTCGCCTTGCAGTCCATGGTATTAGAGATTTTCTCTCAAAATATTGAATATGCGAAGAGTTTGTATAATTATAATTTTTGTTGAAATAAAAAGGTCATGAGGTTTGTATGCATGTATTGTAGATACCCCTTACATGGTTTTTGGGCGAGCGTAGTGTCCTGACACAAGTACATTTATTACTTAAAAGGAGATTCTTCTCCTTGCTTTTGTTAAACTTTATTTTAACCAATAGGTATGAAAGTAAGTATGTATTGAATCGCACAAACGTGTTTCCCAACCAATATCCTCATAATTATGAGGATTCAGAGTGCTGACATTGTACGACCACGGTAAAGTAAATATAAAAGCGCCTTTTCTGCGCGGTATCGTTCATATCATACTTGGTATGTCTACTAACTATTGTAACTATTTTTCAGCTAAAATATGGCGTCCGTCGCTCTCAATACAGCTCCACCTCTGAAGCTCTGGCATTCTTGGTTGCCAGGAACACAACGCCTCATGTGTTAGTAATTATGTGTTATTGCTATATTTATATACTATTATTATGGCTTCTCCAAGGAGTAGCATATTTCTCCAGTATTATAGGCTGCTCGAAATATTAACCAAATCGGGGGTCATTATCCTCACAGCATCTTTCCGGTTGTGCCCTAAGGATCCTGGGGTCCACTTTGACACCTAATCCCCAGAGTTGGCTTAGGAACTAGTTTTACTAAAGCGAATTCCATCTGACCTTACAAACCAGAGGGAAAACTAGACTCTGTTGGGATTTGATCGGTTTCCTCACTATGTTTTCCTTCACTGAAGCGCCATTGTTACATATTAAACGAAATATCATATAGTTTAAGATTGAAAGTGAAGTGTCTCACCGCTCGGCTACACTAGCTCGGGTGATGAACTGATTTGTGTTTTATCATATGGTTCCAAAAGATTTTAACAAAATTTGACTATATATATTTTAATATTAAAGTTTAAATGTTTAACAAAAATAAAAATAAAATCATATGTTTGAGTGTTACAGACAAATAATTCTATAATATGCTACGTGGATTAGGTACAGATCTAAACGTATAATATTACAGGATATGACTAACATAATAAATTTTTTAGCTCTGAAATACGATAGAAGTTTGCAAGAGAACAACGTCAGCTAAAGGTTAAGCTATAATATATTGATATTGATATCTATATGTATATTATTCAGAAGCCTGCAGAATGAGAGTAAATTGTGCCCTGAGCTTAGAAAGAAAGTAGTACTCAATCATCAAGTGTTGTGAAGCTTATGGCCTGCCTATGTCTGACGGCAAGAAGACATCTTTAACAGGATTTGTCGCATCTCTCTCTCTCTCTCTTGCAGCATATTTGCATCCACTTCTGGACATATGCCTTGATGTCGTCCGACCATCTGGCTTGTGGCCTTCCCACACTAGAACTTACCGCTCGAGGTCGTCATGTAGTAGTATTCTTATAATTCAGTGACAAGAAAATACATACAAGAATACGTAACAACAATCATCATCATCATCATCCTAGCGTCATTCCGGTACAGTTGCATCCTAAAGGATGCCCGGGGTCCGCTACCTAATCCTAAGAGTTGGCGTAGGCACTAGTTTCTATACATAGTGTAATACATAACAACAATATATGAAATAATATTAAAACTATCTTCAATATAAAACAGGCCCTTGAGGGAGGCGTACCGAGGATGCTTGCGGTATTTCCTCGCTATATCGCAATGCTGATACGTTCTGCGAGGAAGTCGCTAGGTCTTCGGTCACCCGTTACGTGAACCAGATGCCTCGCAATTTCAGTAAATAACTACTAACTCTATTCTATTGAGTAGCTCTTCGTACCTTATACTTATGTCAGTTTACATATTACTGTTATAATAATTTCGGATTGTAAAATGATGTATATGAATAGGTACAATTCAGTTTACAAAGCAACTTCTACAGATCATGTTTTTTTTTTTCAGGAATGCTTGAAAACTGCAAGCTGAAGGTTTACTACTACAAATTATGACTTGCTACGGTCTTCCTCGCAACGTTCAAATCATCGCGGCAGACCCAGAACGTAACGATACTTTATACATTCAAGAGCAATAGTAATGGGTATATACTTTCTCCATAGAAAAATCGATACAAAGTGTACCCGTTATTTTTGGTACTTGCTTATTTAGGTTGTAATAAATGCTATTTATGTGTTGGTTTATTATTATAGAAAGATCCCTAATAAAAAAGGATTTAAATACTTTTAAAGGTATGAAGGATCCGACGTATTTCTTACCGAAAATAGTCGTTCTTTACCCTTATTCCATATGTCTCTACCGACACATCCCGTCTGTTATTTTTTGTTACCCGTGGTACTGGATAGTAGACAATTTGGTAATTAATTAACAGTCATGTAGATAATGGTTACATATAATTTAAAGATCTTATTTTAATAACTGCATATATTATTATTTAGCCAAGTCGAGCAATACAAAATCACGGCTATTACCATCCATTTCTCGAAGCCATTCAGGCCATTTTCAGCCTCTTGTAATTTTGTACTGGCTAAAGCTCCATTCATAATTTATTTCATTTTCTATTATAAGATTTAATTGAACTTGTTGTTTTTGAACGATTGCAGGTCATAGTTCATTAGTTTTGTCACTGACTGGCTGATTATTGACCATTATAATTGCAACGCAATGGTACTGGGTCATTGTCAGATTTAGGTTCGCGTCTTTTCGGTGGACATATCAAAAGTTAAGGGCCACAAAGCTTAATTTTGGATTGATCTAGTAATCCGCATAAACGGTGTTTCCATAACTATAAATCCATGTAATAAAAACATGACTTATATGTACATAAGCCGTTAAATATTGACCACCGGGTGGACAACTTTTGTTTTTACAACTGACAATGACCCTACTAGTAAACATTTATTTTACCGTATTACCATCAATTATACCAGATACCACGGCAATAAAATACTTCGGTTGTACCATTAATGCTACCATAGCAAAAAAAGAACCATAGAACCATCAATGGTACTATCTGATGGTGCCACGGTTAAGGAAGGCCTTCTGGTGGGTCCACGGGTAATTTGTTTTATCCGTTGTCCTACCGTCGTTCTTGACCCGTCGTCCTACAGTTCGAAACAGTGTTCGCAGGTGGGTCTACATGTCCCCCTGGTGGGTAATTGTTTTTGACCCGTTGTCGTCCCATTATATACAGTATTCACCAGTGGGTCTGCGGGCAATTTATTTTTACCACGGTCCCACTGCATTAAGCGGTAAACATTAATTAAAAACTAGCTATTTTGTTTGGTAGAACTGCGAACAAGTAATATTTCTGACCTAACCAATTGTAACGAATGTTCGGTTCTGGCGCTTCGCCGGCTCTGTACGCTCATAGTTCTGTTTAAACACTCCTCGCTTCGCTGCATTAGAGTAGAATACGTAGTGCAGTAGGACTATGGTAAAAACAAATTGCCCGTAGGCCCACTGAAGAACACCGTTTAGAGCGGTAGGACAACGGGTCAAAAAATATACCCGTGGATCCACAAGGGAGACATGTTGGTGGGACCTCGGGTAATAGGCTTGTTTGCCAGTGTGCCAACGAGCGCAGCTAGAAAAGGTGTTGGTACAACTGCGACATTACAAGCAAAGCGACCGTGCCGCGGCAGCGGCCGGCGAAGCACCTGAACCGAACAGTCTTTTCTAACGACCATTTTATTTGCAACTTGTCGGGTCGCACAGTTTTACGAACACTCCTCCTAGCTTCGCTCGTCGTCGTGCCTACACCTCTTTTTAAGGATGGTCGTCAAACGTACTACTTTTATAACGACCACCCTTAACAGATGTAGGTGGACGTCAGTAGTTTCATTTGTAGCGACCCTCCGGGGGAGATGTTAGGAATCACAGGTAAGGATAGGATGGAACTTATTGCATACTGGTATCCCAGATATCTTGGCTCCCACTCCCAAGCCACGCCACAGCTCAATAGCATATAAAGATATCGGTAGTAGGAGTAGTCGAAGCTATTGTATATCTGGCATGCAGCCACCTCTGCCTACCCTGGTGGGCAGTATGGGAGCCAGAAGGAAAACAAATTCCTGGGTCCCAAACAGCAGCAGTATGGGAGCCAAGAGGGAAAATCGGCGGTATGGGAACCAGGAGGAATAACGTTATCCCTGGATCCCGTTGGGCAGTGGCTTGGGAGAGACGAGGAAAAGTACCACCGCTGGATCCCACAGGGCAGTTGCATGGAAGCATGACGGAAAAATATTTAGTTATCAATGGATGTTATGGCAGCCAAACGGCATCAAAATACATCTAATGATACCATGGGAGCATAGCGACAAAAACATTACGTTGCAATTCCATGGAATCATAGGCTTCGGCACCAAGTGGAAGGAGGGAAATCTAACGATAAGCTACCAGGGTAAATGTAGTGGTAGAGATATATGGAATACGGGTAATGCTAGGCCTCTGCTCCAATATACTAAACTGTCTGTTTAACCAGTTGAACATATTGGACAACTTTCCTCTATTGTTTTGAAATGTATCGTAAGAATAGTTCATTTTATTTAACGTCATAATACTGTAATTGAACTTATTGCATTTTTAAGTAACAAGTTGCTCGACTACTTTTTAAAAATTGAAGGAAAGTTATACAATATGTTCAACTGGTTAAACAGACAGTCAAACATATTGGAGAAGAGGATGCTAGGTGTCTATGGTCAGACTGATAGAACCAAGGACAAAGAAAATTACCTGTGGTACAATTATTGGGACTAACGGTGTAGGGCCACGGGCAAAGAATGATTTTTAGTTTATCATTATGGACCATTACGAAGTAAAGTCATGAAGCAATAATTAGGCAAGCCTACAGTGTGACCTTCAATTTGTCAGAAGTTTGTCAAATCCTTAGGCCCGGCACCCATTATTGGCACGGCATTGGCACGCCAAGGGATTCCTCCTCGGGCACGCCAAGATGTGGTTAGGATTGCCGGGGTTGCCGAGACGTCCTTAGGCATGACGAGGCATCCTTAGGCATGCGCAGCCATCCTTAAGCATGCCCAGGCCTCATTAGGCATGCCGAGCATTCCTCGGCATTCCCAAGCACACCTTTGGCATGCATTGTCTATCCCGCTAGTCTAATGTGTGAGGCTGAGGAGCCCTTTGCCGTGCCGTGCCGATAGTGGACGCCTTTGCCTTCATGTACCTACTTAGTGTACACTGATGTCGGATCCGATTGAATTATAGAGAACATTCTGTCTATTGTGGATATTCAAGGAACGTCCAGAGCTATTATGTATTAAATTTGGGAAATATAAATGCTCGTTTCATTTCTGTTTGGGGACGTAGGTAGATTAACCCTCTTGATATGACAAAAACGCCTATAGGTGTTACCTGCTTACCTGGTGGTGTGGTGTGGTGTCACGTACGTTGTCAAAGTGACCTTCGTGCTTTACACTAAAGTTCATATACAATCTCTTATGGAAAATGAGTTTGTTTGTAGGGATCACTGCCGTACATGACCCATGGCGATTAAACGGTTAACTAAAATAGGCAGGTTATGCCTACAATTCTTAAAATTTGAACCTTTTTGGACTGATTTGAAAGACCATACCGATATAAGATTATTGCAATAATAATATTGTTATGATAATGCAATTTCACCACACTTTTCATTTTATAATTCGGTGCGGGTCTAGGCTTCGGTGTATAGCCAACATTATTTTACTGCCTGATAGTTCTCCTACTGCATACTAGATGTCAATATTATGGAATGCAAGTGAATTAACTGTCAACAAGTTCTCCTATTCGATACTAGATGGCATTTAGTTCTTTAAAATAAATATTATTAAATGATACAATATAAATTGATATATTTATTTGTACCGATATTATTTAAAGACTTATTAAAAGAAAATAATTTAAAATATTACAAAGGTTTTACATCGTCACATTTACATTTGTCTTTCTGTCATACTCTCTCTGTAATAATGCGTTTTGTGTTTATCGGTTGCATGTTTAGTATTTGTGATTTAAATATAATAACTCGTGTTCATTTATCAAGATCACAGTTTCCTTAATTTTAGATAAAGTGCTTTGAATTGGGTTATTATGATAGTAAATTTGTGCAAAACATTGGAAGGAACAACCATTCGTTCATTGGATCACCTTTGCAATAACAGAACGTCGAATCTCATTCACCTTGTGAACGGTACGGTACGAAACGGTGTTTCTAACGTTAGTACATAAAGTTACCTGGTGCGAATTTTTGACAGGCGTTCGAACGGTCGAAAATTGACAGTAAAATCTATCTACCGTTAGTACATAAAGTTACGTGATTAGCCTGCGGGAATCGAATCCGTTACACAAGAAAAATAATTACCCTGTAGCTTTATCATACCAATCGAAAGGCTTCATCATAAGGATTATTTTTTGCTAAATAACATAGTATCAGAAATAAAAGGAAGACCATGAATTTTAACATTGTAATACAAAATTAATCAATTTATCACGTGTTACGGGTTAGATTCCCGGTTCAACCATAAAAATATTTAAATATCTGTGAATGCAATTTACAATGTTTTTTTAAATTCAAATAATGTCTTCATTCAGTAAAACGCTCCATCTACAATATTTAAGGTACTTTCCCTCCATGTGGTATAGCAGTCGGACGCCCTGTATACCCCACAAAAACCTCTTTAATTAGGAAGGAGAAAAGCGCAAAAGTAAGATTTTCAATTTTTAGAAACCTTTAAGGGGATGCCTCGATTCGGTCAGCCACGCTCCTCGTGAAAGACACGCTTACCTTTTTCACACATGACAAAACGGGATGCAACACTCTATGGGAATGGCTTTTTAGACAAATCTCGATAAATATCTCTGACTGTGTGCAGTTACATAATAGTAGATTGTATGACAAGGGTCTAAAATGAGCCATACTACCACGAGATAGTTATTTTCCCGAACGAAGTGAGGGAAAATAGTTCGAGGGGTAATATGGCTTTTAGACCAGAGTTATACACTCTACTTTTCACTTCGATTGCGAGAAAATAAATAAACAAAGGTTAACCCACCCAAAATTAACAATAAATTCCACGGGGAAGATATATACTTTTGCAGCATGATTTTTTTTTCTATACTCCTTTGACACACAAAACATAGACACTGCGGTTCGCGCGCAACATTCACGCCCGAAAAAAGCTAACTGACCTTCCATTGAGCGCTTCAAAGCGTTGCTCGAACGATTTAACCACTTTTTTAATTATTGTGAAATAGGGACTACTACAAACTTAATCTTTAGACTCTTTAGAAAAATTAATTATGTTTCCAGATTGGTCGATTTTAGTAAAGCTGTATTCTGGTTGGTTAACACCCAATACCAAATATTTTTTAAGAGTTAAATTAGTGTTCTGTGATTGGTGGATTTTCCCTAGGGGTTAAATGTACTACTTTAGCCCCGCTTGACAAGTCTAATATGACACACTTTTCGAGCAGGAGAAGTGAAAAATTTCTTCTTGACAGCGTTTAGGCGAGGTAAAATACCATCATTTTAAGTTAATTGTGTCGTTTTATAATGCGTTGTTTTAATAAGCTGAGTAAGAAAAGGAAAATAATACTCAACTTGGTTTTTTTTTCTATCGATAGCAATTTTGGTTATTGTCATATAGATGTCTCTATATGACAATAGCCAAAATATGACGTCATATAGTCAAGAATTATATATCTAGAAATCAATCCTTATTTTTTCCTCGTCTGGGCAGAACAGCGTTTCAAAGATTAGTAGTTAAGTATAGAAAAAATGTAACTTTATTATGAATTCAATGAAATAAACAGTTTAAATTCAATTTTTTTTAAAGAACATGATTTTCTCGTTGCACGGCCTTAAACAAAATTTGTGCCCTATGCAACCCACAAATATGGCGAATTTAGGGAATATAAATAAATATTTGTGAACTTACACAAACTTATTATATAAAACTCTTGCATTTTACTTGATAAATGGGTCATACTTAGTTGAAAAAACAAAAGTCGTCCGTCCTGTGGCCAATAGTTAACGGCTTATGTGCACGTTAGCTATGTTTTTATTACAGAGATTTATAGAAACGGAGTCACTGTTTATACGGGTTACTGGTCCAATCCTAAATTAAGCTTTGTAGCCCTTAATTTTTGGTATATCCACAGACAAGAAGCAAACCCAAATCCGTGTATGACCCAAATACGAGTAGACAACGATGCATTCACTCAGTATTTTTTATTTGATATGCTCACAATGGAGCATACCTTTACCAAAACATCCTTAGGTAGCACAGTAAACGGAAAAATATATCAGTATTTAGTCCCACACTTAATATCTCGTTCGACACTAAGCGGCTTACAGCCCGGTTAGCTTGAGTCATAAATAGTGGAATCTTTATAATTTTCACACATACGCCTCCTTATTTCTTACCGGAAAAGGCTTATATTAATACGAGTTTTACGTCGCTTAAACCGTTTATAAGAGCGGTTATAGTCATAAATTCAATATGGTTAAACATATTTGAAGGATATTCCGAAAGATAATGTCGTTAAAGAAACCTCTTAGGGAGTTCAAATAAGTATTTAGAGGAGATACAGACGAGTATGGTTTAATAGTAGTCTACTAATCAATTGGGTTGTAGTTAGAATTACGATTTGAAACGGGATATTTACCATGCATTGTATTTGTGAGTTACCGATATTTCGGCACTGTTGCAAGCACCATTATCAAAGATTAACTGACGTGCTGCGAGTTTTAGTTGTGGTCTACCCACACACCATAGCGATCTACCCTCTTCCTGGTTCGCTTTTTTTCCATAGTGTCACCGTCACGACACACCGCACTCACAGTATCAAAACGCGAGTTCTTTCAGTTAATCCTTAATAATGGCGCTTGCAACAGTGGCGAAATATCGGGAACTCACAAATACACATATACATGGTAAATATCCCGTTTCAAATCGTAATTGTAATGTAAATGACCATGTGAGCTTGAAATCTTATATTGGGTTGTGGTTGTTTTTAAATGCTTTGAAAGGTGTAAGAAATGTGACTCGGACTCGCATGTAGAAATTATTCTATACCACAATAATATAAAAAGGCGGGTGCGTGTCGGATTTCACACATTTAGGGTTCGCCGCAAAACTAAGTTGGTTATAATAGGAAAAACAAGGACATTTCAAATAAAAAATGTAATTTATCAATACATTGATATTTGTTGGTAAAATATACGTAGTAATAAACATTATCACCAAATTTTTAGGTTCATAGGTCGACGGGAAGTTAAATAAAATTGTGATAGACGATGGACAGACGGACAGACGCGCGAATGACAGCAATAGGGTTCCATTTGGACCCTTCGGGAACGGAATCCTAAAAACGAAAGATGCAATTATCTGGAGAATTAAGGGCCTCCTTAGATATTTTACAAGTTTTGATTTAGCTTGCAATTGTATTACGAGTAGGTACCTAACCGATTAAGCTTCTATTGGACATACTTGTAAGTTAGATTACAAAATTACAATGCAATAGCTAATAGCTACCTAGCTGATTGGAGCGCTCGTGACCCAACGTGCCAAGTGCGGTATGCGACTTTAAGCAATATGGGCCGGGGTCAGGTCTTGGATGGGTCACCGTTTGAGTGGTTACTTACTGAGCGCTCCCGTGCTTTGGATCAACGTGCCGATCCTAGCTGCTGTGCATCAGTCGTTAAGCGAAGTTGGAGGCCTTCGGGTGCTTGAGAACTTCTAACACTCAATTTGCCCTCTCATTTGACAAAGGGAGGTCGAAGTTGCACCACGTCCGTAGGGAGTACCCACCGCTACACATAACCCCTGAGTGCTGCTAAAAGTGAAACATAACTGGCAACATAACATAATTGCCATACGATAAATAGTAACTCTGAAGCCTTCGTCTCCCGGCGAAAAAAATAAACTACTCGTATATCATTTTTGTAATGAGCCCTAGCATCCCAGGGACCGGTAGACGACTTGTTAAGTTAGGTACACCAGAAAAACCCGTCCAGTTTGGGCTCATAGAAAACGTCTCAACGAATAAGTAGGCAATAAAAGCTTGTACCTAAATTGAGAAAATTTTGGGGCACAAACTCACGCAGGCTCACAACCTAAATTAAATAGGTACTAATAGGTAAACACTTACATGTGTTTTTGTAGGAAACTATTTCTTAATTACAGTATAAAGTTTCATGACTACGATAACTATCTAAAACAGGCACACCTAAGTTCTTTTATTTACAAAGGTAGTATTTACAATTCATTATTTACATTTGTTACAGTTTCTTTAAACACAGTGTATGTGTTACAAAAAGTTGAATACAACACCTGTTATTAGAATTACGATTTGATACGGGATATTTACCATGTATATTTAATGTAAATGACCATGTAAGCTTGAAATCTTATATTGAACACCTGTTATTACGTTAATTTTCGGGTAATTGTTGTTTTTTATACTTACCGAAAACATAACAGCTAGATCGGGGTTGTCATATGTCCCGGTACGCCGGAATATATCCAGGTTTGAAACGTGGTATCACAGTGTCCCGGCCGTTAAGCAAATTGTCCCGGTTTGAAAAAGACATTTTCTCAAAAATGGCCCGCAAAGTGAACATTACTCGCTACATATTGGACGGTAAAGTGTATAGTTTAAGGTCAGATCAAAATTAAAAAATAAAAAACATTGCAGGCTGGAATGTTACATATAAATTCCTTTATTTGTCGAGTTCCCAACTTTCTAAAAAGTGGAAACTGGCATATTAAAGACGGCACGGCACAGGTCGTATTCAACCAATTGAACTCGTATTTTTCTGTTTGTAAACGCGATGTTTTTGTATGTGTCTCAAATAAGCTGAGTGGCGACCATTTTAGCATACATTAGTTGTATTTTAATTTTCCTTTGTTTTATTATTATTTTAATATTGTATATGCTAAATAAACATGTTTTCTTTCTTCTTTTTTTTCAAATAGTTTGCGTTTTTCGATGGAAAAATACACATGCGATTCTGTTAAAAAAAACTAAACGGCGGGAAAGCATGAAGTGTTTGACGTTTTAAGGTTATGTTACTCAAATCTTTATCTCATCAAGTGAAATGTAAATTTCTTTTGAGTAATTCATGTCTTTAACCCGAAATTTTAATTCAAATTACATCTCATTTCCCCCATTTTTGAGAAAAGCACTATATTATATAGCCTCGGCCGGAATGGCAATTGCAGGCTGCGTATTACAATTAAACGGACTCGCAAGCTCGTCCGTTTAAACAAATACTCAATTGACTCCTTCCCGGCCCCGTCAATAATGTACTATTAATTAGTAGGAACCAGCTGGGTAAATAAGCATGTATTACGGACGACTGTAAGCCTACTGCTTAAAACAGACGCCTGTAGGATGCCCTCCAACGACAGAGATGTGCCCCGCTCCTACGTTTGCTTTGACTTTGGCGATGAGCCAAACGCTTGATGTCCTTCGATTTTTTTTTGATCTCTCATCATCATCATCATCATCATCATCAGCCTATGTCAGTCCACTGCTGGACATAGGCCTCTCCCATGGCACGCCACTGAACTCGGTCTTCAGCTCTTCTCTAATCCCTGCCCACTGCCTCACGAATATCATCGCCCCACCTAGTTACAGGGCGTCCTACACTACGTTTGCCGACACGCGGTCTCCACTCAAGAACCAGTCTGCCCCAACGGCCATCGGTTCTGCGACATATGTGACCTGCCCACTGCCACTTCAGCTTACTAATTCGCTGAGCTATGTCGGTAACCTTTGTTCTCTGACGAATAACTTCGTTCCGGATACGATCCCTAAGAGAGACTCCAAGCATAGCTCGCTCCATAGCTCGCTGAGTGACCTTAAATTGGTGGACAAGACGTACAGTGAGTGGCGTCTCTACCTATACTATTTTTCTTTCATTATCCGGCTGTTCGTCAGCATATTTCTGAAAACCGTAAGCTAAATACATATGCTGGTCCCTCATTTTCATCACAGCGCATCCTCGGGAGCCCTGGCAACCTTAGTCACCACCAGAACACAATACTATATAGGTTCCTAAAAAGTTTTTTTTTTAACCTGACTGTGGTTTTATAGGCCGAGCCCAATAAAGCGATAGGAGTGCGCGGTTGCCTGGTGAAAATCCAGGGAAAAACCTCCGACGCGACCACGCGTGTGGTATGGAACACTGGAATATTCTAAGAGGTCTTGGTTGAACGGTTTCAACCGAAACTGAGGTGTGAGTGGAATCGAGCTACTGGGAGTTTTGTCACTGGTTTACTGGAGCCTAGCAAGAAACTCAGCTAGGCCCGACCTGGGTAGAGCCTAAAAAGCAAGTAATGGCGTTATTATGGCTGCGGTCTTCGGCGAGGTATAGGTACATCCCTCAATAACACAGCATGCTGAATAAACTTTGAATAATAGCATCTTCATAATGTGTGAGTAAACATTAATAGGCTATTAATATAGTCAAATTGTTAATAATATTCTCTTTAGTTCTTCAATACCTCTTAAGCTTAGTTAAAGTTGTATTAAGGTGGGTAACATACCACACTATTACTAAGTTATTACCAAGACTTAACATCACTGTTGTACAAGCTAAAGCATTTAAAAATGTACCCAAATTGCTACAATAATAACTGAATAAACATTTACTGAAACTTTATTCAATATGAATCTGTTACTTCCCCCTCCGGGTCCCTAGTTGTATTTCCAAAAGTGGTATGCAGGGCACAGGAAATTCCCCAGTTGTGCTACTCCAAATACGTATCATCGAGATAACTTTCCGCTGTGAACTACCTCTCTTATTTCTCTTTTCTACTCAATTACAGAAGTATATATAAATACGAATCCACCAGACTTACTCAGAATTTGTTGACGCTCTGCTCACGTTTCAGGGATTTCAAGAACAGCTTTAAAAACGTTATTTGGTCGATCGTTAAACTTTGAATGTGTGACATCTTTAAAGGGGCAAATATATCTTTACCGATAATTAAACTACACTAAACAATTCTCCACCTTATCGTATTTAATATAAGATAGTGAAGAGACTGTGTGTCTCGTGTAACGGTAAATGTAATTTTGTTTTTAGTAAGTTGTTGAGTTGTCTGTCATAGTGGACTTTTTAGGTCATCACTCGCGTTTGATACATTTTAGAAAAGGGGAGGATACAGTTTATGTTATCGTTATTCTGAACTAGAAAGGCTGCTTTATATGGGATTTACCGTGACTTATAACTTTTTGGATTAACATGGAGAGTTTATGACAGAATGGTAACGCGTTTGAACGATTGTTTGAAAAGGGGCTGAGTTATGAGTTGACATATTGACGCAGTTGGTATAGATAAAGTAACGTGATCAAACTGTCACGTTGATGGAATTATTTCTCTTCACATGTGTCGCAGGATTTTTCGCCACTTAACTATGAACTTTATGCTTTATTTACACACGTACGAAACTCGCATACGAGTGTCATTAGATCGCGGATTCCCCAGCTATAATGACCTTAATTGATCTATCAAACCGCACAATAACAATAATAAATATTCTTTATTCAGACAACATGATCCATATGTATATATATGTATATATAAATACTTATGTAGTTATGTATGTATATATTTATTAATGTATTGTATTGTTAGCTGTATATATTAGCCTAGATGTATGTGTTATTCTATCTCTCTTGCTTTATCCTAGCACTACCTGTTGTTATTTTTCTTTAAGTTTTCATCTCTTGCTACCCAAAGGTTGTCTGGAAGAGATCGCTCTATAGCGATAATACCGCCTGTTGTTACCTTTTTTAAGGATAATCTTGTGACAATTTCTTTTTGTGGTGCAATAAAGAATATATTATTGTTATTATCCAAGATTTGTCAGTGGTTTGCTTAATCCTATAAAAGTTAGTAAATATACGTAGCTTAGGGAAAAGGTATTCTTAATTAACTGATGCAGGATCAAGCACTTACTCAACGGCTGTTTGAACTGCCACATATTCTGATTAAGAGCGGTGCCACCTTTTCCGCAAGGCAGCCGCAAAGCTGTCCACTCGCGCTTCAGCGAACATGGTGGATGCGCTACAGAACCGTGCCAACCCTAACAACGCCCTGAAAACGTTGTTATACTGGACGCGCAGAGAGCCGAGCGACCGCTGCGAACTATTGACCCACAGTGCCTTTACCATGAGTTTACGTGACCGTACTCGCTAGCGACTGCGTAATAATGTGTATGGGGGTAAAGTACAGCGCCTCTGGCGGTTACGCAATTAAGAATCGGCATACTAAATCCATAACACATTCGCTAGCGAGTATGGTCCTGTAAACTCATGGTAATGGCACTGGGCACCCTAGTACAGTGAATGTACAGCGAAACAGTAATGTAGTTCCTATTCATCCCGGTACCGCCGCACACCGGGTAGAGCCAGTCCGACCCAGGTCGGGCCTAGCTGAGTTTCTTGCTGGACTCTTCTCAGCTAGGCTAGGTTTAGTGAACCACCGACAAAACTCCCAGTAGCTCGATTATACTCACACCTCAGATTCGGTTGAAATTGCTCACTGGAGCGCAAACTCTTAGAGTATGCCAGTGTTCCAAAACACACGCGTGGTCGTGTCGGAGGTTTTCCCCTGGATTTTCTCCAAGCTACTCTCCAACCGCACATTTCGCTTTATTGGGAGCGGCGGGGTAATCACGTAACTTGTGTACTACCGTTAGGTAGATTTTAATGTCAAATTTTAATTGTCAGCTCATACATTTATACTTCAAAATTGACAGTAAAATCTATCTACCGTTAGTACATATAGTTACGTGATTCGCCTGCGGCTTATAAAGGCACAGTCAGGTTCAAAAAAAAACTAATGTAGTTAAACTTGAATACGAGTCTTGTACGTGTGTACAGTCGAACTCACATGGGGCTTAACAACTTTGTACCTTCTCGCTTTAACGTCATATTTAAACTTTCATAATAACATTTCCAACAGGTGAGAACGACAAAGTACCGAAGTATCAGGCTACATATGAGCTCGACTGTACAAAATCTAGGTCAATCAGGATACGTTCTTAGAATTCTAGTCTTAGGTTACGCGCTTAACACTCATAGGTATAATGCGGGCGGCTGATAATCATACAAATACATTTCTATTCTAATCGAAACTTAAACTGTTCTAATTCGGATTAGGAACACTGAAAAATTCGTAATTAACAGTCATAATCTTAGTCATTCACAATTAAAACCGGCCAAATGCATGTCGGACTTCGCACATTTAGGGTTTGAATATGAAAATAAGGAAATTCCAAAGAAACAAAATGGTTTTGGTGGTTTTTGTCATTCCTTTGTTTACCAATATTTTTTGAAACAAAAAATATATTATTTATCTACTCGACAAGCTCTAAATAACGATACCCCACTCGTTTGGATAGTTTTAGCTGTATGGAAGCCCATTAAAAACATTTATAAATCATCATCATCATCATCATCATTTCAGCCGAAAGACGTCCACTGCTGAACATAGGCATTAGGCATTTATAAATATTTTTTAATAATTTATATGGCTTTGGGTCAACATAATGCTTATACTGTAAAAATTTGAAGACTGTAGCTCCAACTGTTTAGCTGTAAATTAAAATGAAAATATTTATTGGTAACATTCGTTACAGGTCATACAAAAACATTTTTCATACAAAAAAATTGTTTTGAACATTACTACATTACACCTGTGTACATAAAACGTGTGTGACAGACGACGGATAGACGGACGGACGGACGGACGCGTGAATGAATAGATTTCCGTTTGGAACCTTCGGGTACGGAACCCTAAAATGTATAGATTTAGATTTCTATAACAACGATATCAACGTATAATTTTTCAATAAAGCTAACTTTATCATTACTTTTGATATAGCTTAAAATAAAAGGCTTATTTATTGATACGGCGTGTAGGAGATTAAGCTATAAAGTCGTATCGTACCAGCACCAGCTCGGGCGCCGCGGGATACACTGGACTTTATGTGGTACAAGTTAAGAGCTACGAGCAAGTGCCTGTAAACATAACTTTTCACACTTGCTATACAGAAAAGAGTCCTAGTTGCCCTCGAATTAGGGACCAATAGTTCAGCTTTATATTTCATTTCTCCACTACCCAAAGGTTGTCTGGAAGAGATCGCTCTTTAGCGATAAGCCCGCCTGTTGTTCTGCCTCTGTCTCCCTGTATCTTTGTTTTTTTGTTTCTTGTGTGCTATTTTATTGTGTGAGGTGTGCAATAAAGAGTATTTGTATTGTATTGTATTGTAGTTTTCTACCCTCATTTAAGGGCGACAATGACTATTTTCCCCATAGAAGGTGCGAAAAGCAGTATGTGTCACTCGGTATCAAAATTATTTGTAAAACATTTCATGTTTACTGTAATACATTAATACCCGACTAATAGACTTGTATTATTGTTAAGTGTGAAATGTTATTTTTCTATTTAGACTTGATACATTTTTTCCCATATTAAGATTCAGGGTCGGTTGCACCAACATACGATCACAGGCCGGTCATCGTTAAATATAGCGCCGGCAGCCGTCATCTCATAGAAACTTGTCAAACTTTTCATACAATCAGATTTTAACGAACACCGCTTACGATTACAGACGGTTTGGTGCAACCCATCCCAAGAGTTCCTAATAAGTGATTTTCATGTACCTTTGAAAAAATAAACAAATTAAATGTTTTTTTTTATGTTTTTAGCAACGGGCCTTTAGAAAAGCACTGTGTGTCACATGTTAGCAAAATTATTTCCGTCTTGGGCGTAAACATTTGAATCCCTCGCTACGTTCAAGGTTCTACTTTAGCGAGGGATTCTATTGTAGAATATTTGGATTTACTGATGATTCAATATACAACTGTCACCTTAATTATATATCATTTTGCCGCCTTGAGACACAATCTACTGTTAAAGGAACGTGATACTATATTTTTGTCTTGCTTGTTCATTAGTGGTAGCTCGATATGCTGTGCTCTTCACCGACTGATTTTACAATATCAAAGCTAAAATTTCAAATACGATGAACAAAAGTCGATAGCATGTTGTGTAGATTCGGCATCACGTTATATAAGATAGCAAACTTTTATAATACACATTTATAAGCGCGGATATACTGCGTTTAATAATCCTATACTTATTTGCTTTATTAATAGCTTCGTTAGAAGTACTCACTCCGCTCTAGCTCGTGTCTCGCGCCACTCATTGAGGTGTAAGTATTACCTACACATTTTACAACTATTAGAGACGGCATGTGGGTTTATTACTCTCTGACCGGAACACGTCTATGAACGGTCACATTATTTCTTTTAGAACAGACAGCTATTGATTTTATAAATGACTAGTTTCTGCCCGCGACTTCGTCCGCGTGAAACTCGTTTATATCGTATCTCCATACAAAATGTCTTATATATACGATACGCGTCATACTCGTGAACGGGTGCTGTTTGTGGGGTCCGGTCTGTTCATGTTTGCAAGGACTAGTAACTTCGTACTAGTGTTCAGTGGAATTGACATGATGAGAGATTTCACTCTGTTCTCATTTGATTTTATTTTTAGGCTAACGCTTAGAGACCTTATACATCTCTGAGGATATTCGTTTATTAGATTTTATTATTCTCATGTTGATGCTTAGAGATATATCTCACAATATTTTATTACGATTAGTGTACCTACCTTATTACCTTTTATCTTGACGCTTAGAGACCTTATACATCGTTATTAGTTTTTAATCTTAGTTTTGACATGTGACACTACATTTAATTAGTGATTCTTTGATTATTGTATTACTTTTATTTGATATAGATAGATCTTGCCCTTGAGGCCTATTTGCAGAATAAATGTTTGATTTTGATTTTTTGATTTCTCAGGGTGTACAAGGCGGAGCCAGCACTCGTTGGGGTTTTAGACTAAGTCCACGGTTTGCCGCGGGCAGAAAGCGGGATGCGTAAACGCATTTCCCCAACGTTAAAAAAAGGATCTGATACTATCTCCATACCTAATTCATTACAGTCAGTTCAGGGGTTTAAACATGGAGAGATTGGAGAGGTAATAGACAAGGTACATTCGCATTTATAGTATAATATAATATTTTATATTGTAAATGCGAATTATTTCATAAATTCCTTCATCGGTAGTATGGCCCTTTTGTATGAAAATTTATAATGTATGTAATATAATGTAACTGATTTGTATTTTTTATTTGTCCGTATTTTGTAATGGACATTAGTTTTTCTGACTGACGATTCCGAATTGAAGATGCATTTATTTTTCTGTGTACGTTTTATCGTGTTTTGTATTAGTCTGGTCGACATTATGTTTTTTATTATTTTTCCTGTTATGACGATCATGATAACAATTCTTGTAATTTTGACATGTAATTCCTTATCGTGAAATAAATCATCTAATCTAATCTAATTCTTTCAAATGAAAAATCATAGCCAAATAATTGACGTAAAACATTAAACTCTATCATTGTCCTAACTACTACTCTTGTTTTTATACAACGCCGGTGGCAAACAAACTTACGGTGCACCTGATGGTAAGCGGCCGCCGCAGCCTATAGACGCCCGCAACTCCAAAGGAATCACGTACGTGTTGCCGACCCTTTATAAAATTTATGGATGCACTGTGTTGACAACAGAAGGGACAAAAGTTCCCTCGCTCTCTCAACACAGTGCATTCTCGGGAGCTCTGGCAACCTTGCTCACCTCCAGGAACACAGACTACATACTTGTGTAGTAGATAATGTTATTATGACTGTGGTCTTCTGCAACTCATATTCTATCTAGTGATGGGTGGCAAGTAACTTTCTAAAGTGAGTTATTCCGAAGTCGTCATCTCCTCGCCGGCCACATAACAAAAGAATGCTATTGTTTATTATTTTCTCCGGGAGAGGGCGGGTTAAAATTACAAATAACTTACAGTACTTATTCATTTGTGGTTATGATTCTAAGCCGTCCGTTAATATAGCTATTCTTCTGAAGACTTATGTAATTATTTAGACAGTTAATGACTTGTCATTTGATCCAGTAATTATATAAACTTAAGTAAAATTAATGTTACGTTTCTTTCAGTACAATTAAAATGTATCTACAGTCAAAACGCTTCACAGTTTAGGAAATTTGAAATTTTTCAGAAAATGCCCATCACTTAGGGTCGGTTGCACCAACATACGATCACAGGTCGGTCATCGTCAAATATGGAGCCGGCAGCTGTTATCCCATAGAAACTTGTCGAACTTTCCATACATCAGATTTTAACGAACACCGCTTACAATTACAGACGGTTTGGTGCAACCCATCCCAAGAGTTCCTAATAAGTGATTTTCACTGGAAAAAATAAACAAATTAAATGATATTTTTATGTTTTTAGCAAGGGCCTTTAGAAAAGCACTGTGTGTCGCACGTTAGCAAAATCATTTTCATCTTGGGCGTAAACATTTGAATCCCTCGCTATGTTCAATTTTCCATACATCAGATTTTAACGAACACCGCTTACAATTACAGACGGTTTGGTGCAACCCACCCTAAGGGTCAATTGCACCAACATACGATCACAGGCCGGTCATCGTCAAATATGGCGGCAGCAGCTGTCATCCCATAGAAACTTGTCAAACTTTCCATACAATCAGATTTTAACGAACACCCCTTACGATTACAGACGGTTTGGTGCAACCCAGCCTATAAGTCTACTCATCGTTACACGGAAGTGAATCGTCCGATGAACTGTCTGAACTTCATTTCTAGGTAATCCGTTCAATTGTAGCCGATGCGAGCTTTGCTGGCGAATGAACGAAGCAAATTGGATTTTATCTTCGACTGCAACTGTGGATGTGATTCTTTTCGTAATTTTGGTACTTGGTTCATTCCACTTTTTAGAAAGAAAGAAAGAAACATTTATTCATAGACACAGAAGACACACGTATGACAAAAAAGATAAATGAAGAAAAACATATTATACACAAACCACACAACATGTGTGTCCCCGCGGCAGTGAAACGGACACTGGCTCAGCATTATGCTAAGGTGTCAGACACCTACAGCGCTGACCAGTTTTCTATTACATTAAAAAATCTATGATACGTATGGAATTAGTGTACAAAAACAGAATTTCGAAATAGTACCTGAAGCTAGTAAAAGGAATTTATAGGTAACAATACTTAAATATTAACCTATAGCTGTATAAGGTGGGTAACACAGTGGTAAAAAGCGTTTTTTCAAACAAATGGTGAGACATCATAGGACCACTGAGTTATTCGATTTATGGAAATTAGCTGTGGGTCGTTAATTACCAGAACTATTAAAAGTGATACTGCAATTAAACCTCTTTCTAAATAACAATACAAAAATATGAGGTGATGGCCAAGTATTCCAAAATCCGCATTTAAAAAAAAGTGTCTGAAAATTATGTTCATGAAAAAGTAGAATGGCCCAATAATTTTAATTTTTTCACATAAATATAATAGAGACTCTGACAATGCACATGTATATAGTCTGAGAACGTCTAACTGTCAAAATTGCTTGACCGATACGCTGGCCCAGTGCGGGTTGGGGACTTCACATACACCTTGCAAGTTCTTCGCAGATGTACAGAATCAGAATCAGACCGTTATTTATTTGCCTACTTTGTGTACTACATAAGTGTCCCTATGGCTGGTGGGCCGTGTAGGGGTGAGTCAGCTAACTTATGTCCTAAAGCTTAAGCTGCCCGAGCCTGGAGTACCAATTATGTTTTTCGGCAACTTATTGTAGACAGTGGGACCCATGACGTGAGTTTAGATGACTTGGTCAACTTCCGGCTTATACCCACAATTGAACGAGTTTAACATTCTAAATGTTTTAAATGACGCCAGATTCACTCTCACATATATATAGCCACATTCAGAATGACTATTGCCGGCAGTGTTAATATGCCTAGCTTGATAAAATGGGGCTTCGCGTGGGTATCGTGGGGAACTCGAGCGATAACTCTCACTGCGCGTTTTTAGAGACATCCTGTGCCTTTCCCGTCAAAACCTCAAACAACTAATTACGCGACACCTAAAAAGGTTTTTTGCCGCATATTAAACCGTATTTAACGACTTTAAAACTATGAGTATTCGCGAGTTTTGCTATAAAAAGGTTAAAGCTACATTTTTGAAATACCAGGCTGCTCGGAAGTCAGTCCTTTGGGAGACTCGTACTAACAAGTAAAATAACTAGACTGCCGTTTGGAAGAACAAGGTTGTAACTCTGTACTGAACTTGAGTTTTTTTAGAACCTTTGTGTGTTAGGTACCGTGAAGGCGTAATAGAAAACTTTATATCTGGAAGTATCGTTGAAGGGTTTCTCTAGGTATATTAAGCTGGATAAGAATATAGTTTATCTCTAGATGAAAGTCCTAGGAGAATTTGGAACGCGTTAATATTTGATGTCGGTTACATTGGCTTTCTTTTGCACCGTTTAGACATCTTTTGTAAACGGTTAAGTGGAATCATAGTATTATAAATGCGAAAGTTTGGATGTTTATATGTTTGGATATTTGTTACTTAATCACACATAAACGGTTTGACGGATTTTGAGGAAACTACCACTCGTTGTATACCAATGCAACCAGTTTATAGCCTGGATTAATATATAGGATAATTTTTATAGCCTGGATTTATATATAGGATACTTTTTATAGCCTGGATTAATATATAGGATAATTTTTATAGCCTAGATTTATATATAGGATACTTTTTATAGCCTGGATTAATATATAGGATACTTTTTATCCCGAAACTCATCCCTCGACGGGAAGAAATAGCAAGTGGAAATTCCGCAGAAGAAGTCGCGGGAAAAAGCTAGTATTTTATAATAGGGTCTTACACGTATTTTTGAAAAGTAGTCTAAATTCCGCACGTTTTAATTACCACATGGAATTTTTATTTCTATTTTATGGAATCGATGAATACTAAAACAATAAGATTGAAATTAGCCGTTTCAACATCCGCTCGAAAACGCGAGCCGCAATTTCTGTGACGTCATACGGCACACAGTGATTGACAAAATCGCAGTTCAACTAATTCGTTGTTATATCCGTCACTCGTTACAGTTATCGAGTAATATTGCATTTGCCTATAAGAGGAGTTGTATTTTTATTAACTCATTTTACAATTATTTTATGATAGATTGTAGCTACGTTATTATTGTTTTTTCTTACGTCGATCTATTCTAATCGATTATCTTTATTTCGTAAATCATATTTAGAGAGGTCAATTCTTTATATTTTACGCAGCGGCTTCAAATTTTAGTTTAACTGAATATTTTAGTTTTATTTACCCGATTACAAACATTTCTTACGCTAATTTCTCAACAATATTATGCTCAAATCACACGGTTTTTCTCAGTATTATTACAATTATTTATATTACACATTAAAATTCATGTATTTGGAAATATATTTCAGTAAAAAAATATATAATAATTCTAAAAATTATACTGTCAAAAAAGATTCGAAGTCGCGGGAAAAACTAATTTATAAAAACATCCTCAACAAGTTGTGGTGTTTCTTCTTAATTATTTATTATTCCAAAAAATCTAGATATATACTTTAAAAATATATAACTTTAAAGCTAGCCCTTGAGATATTTTCCATTCCTCCAGAGACACATAACGTTGGCAGGTAACTTTTTTATTATACCTCGGCGACTTTCTTTGCGAAAATGATATCAGCAGCTTTTGTACTAAATTGGAACGTAGGTACTTTGTTTGCGAAGCGCTCATAGCCCCGAGGCGCCCGCGCACCGCATGCGGTATGCGAGGCTAAGCAATTTCACATGTCAGTTTCTGGATGGGTGACCGCTTTGAGTGGTTAGGTTATATTCCTATTAATTGAGCGCTCCCGTGCTTTGGAAGGCACGCTAAGCCGTTGATCCCGGCTGCTGTCTATGATAGCAGTCGTTAAGCTAAGTTATAAGGTCTCCGGGCGGCTTGAGAACATCTAACAGCCACGTTGTTTTTTTTTTATTAGTTAGTACGAGGTAAATTAATTTACGTATTTTTTAACCGGAGGAGGTTCTTTGTTTCACTGTATTTATTAATGGCTAGTATTTAAAAGGCACATCAAAAAACCTAAGACGCAAAACGTGATTTCGATATGCAATTATCATTTTAGCTGTGCAAATCAGTATCATATTTTGATGAGGAGTTTTTTTTTTGATATGCGATTACGTAGGTATAATTTTCAATCAAAGTGAAAAATTGAAAAACTAATCGCCATAGATGCGTTTTGAACGAACGACCTCTGGAATCGGACCATTGCTCTTAACAACTGAGCTACCGTGGGTATCCCTTGTGGTCTCGAATGTTTCAATCATTAGTATCATAACCCCTTTTAATTACACCTTAGGGAGGCTCGTAGCGACATCTACCGCGAAGTTATTACAACTTCATAATCGGCACCCAACGTCTCAAATTACTTGGAGAATCTTTAGTATCGTTAGTATATACAATACAATACAAATACTCTTTATTGCACACCTCAATCAAAGGATACTGTACAGTACAAAAACACAATGAGAAGAGGCAAACAACAGGCGGTCTTATCGCTAAAGAGCGATTTCTTCCAGACAACCCTAGGGTAGCGGAAATCTAATCAGAACGATTCATAGCAGGTGGTGCAGAGTTAATACATATGAAGCTAATAATTACAACAATAACATTTAATTAAGGATAAATAAACATACATAAATATAGTATAAAAATATACGTACATAAACATATACAAATATATAGTCAGCCACATAGTCTAAAGGAGCTAAGTCTTAAGTGTGTCATGAGAGAGACAAATAGTGATCTTTAAGCTGTTTTTTGAAGACAGTAAGAGATTCAGCACGCCTCAAATCAAGAGATAATAAGGAGTATAAAAATAAAAAAAATAAAATACTTGTGGACAATCTTACACAGATCAACCTAGTCCCAAACTAAGCAAAGCTTGTACTATGGGTACTAGGCGACGATATACATACTTATATAGATACTTAAATACATAGAAAACATCCAAGACTCAGGAACAAATATTCGTGCTCATCACACAAATAAATGCCCTGAACGGGATTCAAACCCGGGACCTCCAGCTTCGTAGGCAGGATTACTACCAACTAGGCTAAAGCGGTCGTCAATATATAGGTATATTTCTTTATTTATCATCGTCACCATCAACAAATAAAGGGGGGGTAATATCATCATAATACAGTGGAATCCGGATAAAGCGACAAGGACAAGGGGTATCAAGGGACTGGTGATATTACGTCGCACAAAACGGACTGATTTCCTTTGAAAATGTTTTGTGTGTTTAATGTGTGGTGATTTCAAAGTCGTTAAAAGCGGTCAAATGTTGTAAGCGAAGTCGTTATAAGCAGATTCTACTGTAGTAGAATTTTCCCCACTGTGTCCCAAATTGATCCGGGAATCGTTTTAGCATCTAATCCCAAGATTTACATACAAATTGGCGTAGGCACTAGTTTTACGAAAGCAACTGCCATCAGACCTTTCATCCCAAAACAAAGCCTTGAGTTTAAAAAAAATCTTACTTTGTTTTCCTTCGTCGAAACAAAACTTTTATCGAAACCATATTTCGTACATTTTTTAATACCCAGTGGTTTGAACCCGCGACCCAAGGCAAATTCAGAGATCTGACGATAATATTGTAGTTTGAGCTTTCAGTGTGAAGAAATAATATAGAATTACACAAAAATTACTATAGACTGAAAAAGAAACGAAGAAACACAATAACCGAACAAAATATTGAAAAAAGCCTTGGTAAAAAAATCTCTGTCAAAATATTCTAAATATCATCGTAAAATAAACTTAAATATCCGATATCGTAATTGGCAACGTCAATGATATGTTTTTTTTTTTACATAAAGGACAGTTTTTTATTATTATTCTAACACAACAACAGGATATTTTTTTCATAAGTGATCCAGTATTCCAAAAATAAATTGAAATGTACTAAATATTTCCGAAATTACGCGCAGAGCTTCTGTAGAGACCGGGATGGTTAATTGCAAACTCACGTGCGTTAGAGTGGGCCACTGGAATAGTCTCGCCTTAAATAATGGCGGGTAATATATTGGAATTTTACCTTTACTTGGTTTAATGAGACATTTGACTTTCAAATCTAATTACTATTTAAATTAAGGTGACTTTATAATGATATACTGTCATTATAAATAGGATTATTACATAATAATATTAACTACGTTTACAAGCAAATTGAGTTCTAAATTTATCTCATTAGGTACTTCTGCCGTCTCAAGAAGAAAAACCATAAGTGACATTTTTTGCAAAATGGACTTATTACCAGCCTTGTAATCAGGAAAAAAAATGTGATCTTTCTCTCTAGGAGATATAGTACTACATCTTTTGTAGATCACGATTTAGACAACCACAAGTGCATAATTTACAAGAAATCTAAAGTTTTTTGGCTTTATCTCGAAACTTACTTTTTGTCACTTATGGTTTTTGTTTTTGTTTTGCTCATGTGTGTGGCAATTGTTCATGTGTGATTTTCTTATTTTGTGTTTCATGAAATATGTCTAGACTCACTTCTATAAAACAAACTTATGAAATTAGTTTGATGTTTATTTTTAGTGTAAGGTGTCCTTGGTTCTCTGCTTATCTTGGGGGCCGCCAGCAAGCGGTTATTTATTTATTTATTAACCAACTTACATTTACAGATAAACCAAACATGCAAGTTATAGGTTACAAAGACTTATTACTAATGGTGCTTAAGGAAATTACTCTATAGTGATATTATCATTACTCATGTCAATATAATATTATATTAGTAATATAGCGTATTATTATGTTATCATTAACTTTGTGAAGTCTAATTTATGAACAATAAATTAGAGTAAACAATGTTTAAAAGAGAAAAAAGAAATGTCAATAAATAAAAGAAATAAATAAATAAATATTAGAGGACAATCTTACACAAATCGAACTAGCCCCACAGTAAGCTCAAGAAGGCTTGTGTTATGGATACTAGACGACGATATATTTAATAGATATAAATACTTAAATACATAGAAAACATCCAAGACTCAGAAACAAATATTCATGCCCATCACACAAATATTTGCCCCGACCGGGAAAATATCAAATAATAAGGCAATAATGTCAAATATTAAAAGATCTAGGCACAATAAGTTACAGAGACAATATAAATAATAATAAAATTCATCATTCGTAAATTCGCATGCAAATAATTTAAGGATAAATACTACTGGCGGTTACAATTGATTGCAAATAGTGACTGCGGCCAAAAAACGATTCTCAGACGTGACAAAGATGTCGAGTTGAAGTGGAGCGGTTAGAGTGGACCGGTCCGTTTCCGACTGGAGTACCTCAAGGAGTTATTCTCTCCCCTCTCCTATTTTGCACATTTATTATTCTCCATTTTTTTTTTAGGATTCTAGAATAGGAAATTTTATTTAAGGAACAATGAACATAAAAAACAAAAACATACTAAACTAAGGATAAAAACCTACTTACAAATAAAAAATGGGCTCTAATTCAGAGCCCAGCGGTAGGGTGCCCAGAAGGCTGGCGGCATTGCCACGCTGCACAGCAAGACCGATGCGCTGAGCAAGGTACGCGCCAGCCTTTTGGTCACCCGTCGCGTCAACAAGGCGTTTCGCCAGCTCCTTATATGTGCTGTGAGCACCAGGTCCCCACGGCCCTAGTGTTTCCACCCCAAACGGCTCAAACATGTAGGCACTGTCATGTAGGACTGCATATTATTCTTCATTGCCCACAATTTTCTGTTCAAAAGGACTAAATGTAATTAATTTTGAGTTCTGCATTACCCATTTCTGTTTAAAAATACTGAAATTAATTTAGTCTCTTTATTTGTTAGTTGCACCACAATTTTTTCTGCTTCGCTTTAAGGTTGACTGGTAGATAATGCCATACAGCATTAAGTCCGCCTTTTGTGCGATAAGGTTTATTATGTGCAATGAAGATTAAATAAATAAATAAAGTTGCCTCTTCTGTTTTTTGCCTCTTCTCATTGTGTTTTTATACTGTACTGTATCCTTTGATTGAGGTGTGCAATAAAGAGTATTTGTATTGTATTATATTGTAAAGTAAGGTAAACTTCCCTGTGCTCGTCACCGAGCCCAAAACTTTGAAACTTTCAATAATATCATAACAATAGAAATGAATAATAAGCGTCAACTATTTGATATTAACTTGATAAATTTTAAGAAAATAACTGGGAACCTGGTCGGCTGACATGAAGGCCTTCATGAGAGCCCTGTCATCGCGGCTGGTTGACATCTTGGGTGACCTCGCGGTTGGCGCTTACCTCTCGCAGAGAATTTCTCTCGCCAGAAGAAGTGCTGGAAAAGGCTAAAGAAAAAGACAGATAATATCCGCCATAGAAAAACGCAGAGCTAAATGCATCGGCCACATACTGAGACATGAAGGATTAAACGTTACCATCCTAGAAGGCACAATAGAGGGAACAAGAGGGAGAGGAAGACCCAGAATACCATACATGGCACAGATGAAGGAATGGTGCTGTAGCCACACATACCAGGAAGTGAAGACGAAGGCTCAAGATAGATTGGAATGGAGAATGCTGCAACGACAGAGGACCAGGCCCTCTCGACCAGAGGTAACGCGGCCAGCATATTGGGCATATTGGGCAACTAAAAATCGGCGTACTTAATCATTTACGCAGTCGCTAGCGAGTACGGTCATGCAAACTCATGGTAAAGGCACTGTATGCTCATACGCATCTCATTGAAGTAAGATATTACAATTATGAATATTGTACCTATTGTCACGTTATCGAACACGTGAGACGAAAATGTTAAATGTCGATGTAAATTGGCCTCCAGAAAAGAGGGGCTACTACGCACTTCGAAATCCGAACTTCGTATCGCGCCGTCCCTTTCAATCTCCTGTTATATACTATATGAGTGAAAGGGATAGCACGTTACTAAGTTCGTAATAGGCCCTCAGAGTTTCTACGAGATTTTACTTAATTAACTAATAACTAAATAGATAGTCAAGTAAATTGTTCTGGAACTGTCGCGACACCCTTCACCTTCCAATGGACCAAGTATTTCAAATTAGCAAATAACATTAATCTTGATAAATGAAAGCATATTTTAAGGAAAAGTAATTGATTAAAGGTCTGTAGCTTTTAGATGATCATCCGAGAAAATTGATAACATCATCCTTTTAGTATTTATTTTCGTGACAAAATGGCGTAACTCACAGGGTGTCTCAACTAACATATGACGTTTGAAAATAAGACAAGGTTTAACATTCGTGGAAATCAAAGGGTTGGCTTGTCAAAAAGTTCTTACTAGAATTAAATTCAATATTTTTATCCACGTTTTCCATCTTATTGAGGCTTCGTAGTAAACAAGGAATACTTATAGTTTCGCCATGTCTCAGCTTAGCTCAGTATTACTAGAAAGCTGTTATTTGACATAACGTGAAAAGGATAAATTATTTATGGCATTGTATGCGATTAAGTCCCATTTTCCAATAATAATGTGTAAAAATCGTGTAAGATTAAATAATAAATAAATAAATAAATATTTGTGGACAACTTTACACAAATCCACCTAGTCCCAAACTAAGCAAAGCTTGTGCTATGGGTATTAGGCGACGATATATATACTTATAAAGACAAATATATACTTAAATACATAGAAAACATCCAAGACTCAGAAACAAATATTCGTGTTCATCACACAAATAAATGCCCTGACCGGGATTCGAACCCGGGACCTCCAGCTTCGTAAGCAGGGTCACTACCAACTAGGCTAAAGCGGTCGTCTATATATAGCTTTACCTACATACTGAACACCGCGCACTCCTGTCACTTTATTGGGCCCGGCCTATAAAGCCACAGTCAGGTCCAAAAAAAAACCATATCAAAAAAAATATGGTACCTCCTGTACACGCAATTTTTTTTCTTGCAAACGCCATTGCGTTCTTACCGTTGGATAGCTTGTTCAAAAATAGCGTATTTTTTAAATCGTTTTTTTACTAAAAAGTAGTATGTAACAAAAAGAGTTATAATGACATAATGTCACTGTTTTACCCAATAGTTTTCACATATTGCTCACCTCTAGTCTATTACTATGCGTAAGATTGAAAATGGCAATTATTGGTCCAGTGACGATCACTGCTGGTATGTTTAAATTATGTGATGAAACTGAAACTTGTTAAACAGCACGGGGATACTAAATAAAAACTCGATGATCAATTTATGTACTAACTATAGGTAACTAGATGTACGGTTTCATAACGGTACATTTCTTTATGCTTATTTGCGACCTGCTTTGAGTCGTGTGATATCGAATATTAGCAATAAATGAAGGGTCCTTATTAGTTAAAAAACGCTCATATACTTAAACGATTTTCTGATTGAATTGACACGTATCTTGACATTTTCTCAGTGTTACTATCTAGAAAAGGACTATTGCGACCTAATGTCATAAATTTTAAATGTATTTTTTCGATTTTTCTTTAAGAAATATCGTTTCAAACATCACTCCAAATCGACCGTTTTCAAGCTAAAAACTGTGTTTTTCCGCTTAAATTGTAACAACACATAATAAAATCAAAAAATGTCCATGTTACTATCTAAAACTTGAGTAAAATTATCGTATCCTTTAATCACTTTAATGTTATTATCAATGTTTTTGTCATAATTTGAAATCAAAATATTTTAAAACTTATAAGGCCTCTTAAGGTATAAAAGACAGACCGTGCATTATAAAACGGTGAACTATACGCATCTAGAGAAAGAGCAACCAAATATTAACATTTCATTTCTCCTGTTCGGAAAGTTCGATTTTCATGAGTAGAATAGCCGGGTTGAAAGTCGCTTTTCCGACCCTAGGGTGGAAAGTAATTTTTTTTTAAAGTTCTTTAGGCCGCGGGCACGCGCCGGCCGCACGCGCGGGCCGCGCGGCGCAGCGGCGCCGGCTGTTGGTTGCTGCAGCGCATGTTTTATTACTGAATCCACTTTTATTTACGCGTCATACTCGTGAACAGGTGCTGTTTGTGGGGTCCGGTCTGTTCATGTTTGCAAGGACTAGTAACTTCGTACTAGTGTTCAGTGGAATTGACATGATGAGAGCCTTCGCTCTGTTCTCATTTGATTTTATTTTTAGACTGACGCTCAGAGACCTTATACATCTCTGAGGATATTTATTTATTAGATTTTATTATTTTCATGTTGACGTGTTATATAAATAGCTCAAAATATTTTATTATGATTAGTGTACCTACTTTATTACCTTTTATCTTGACGCTTAGAGACCTTATACATCTCTAACAAATCTCGATTGTTATTAGTTTCTTAGTCTTATTTTTGACATGTAACGCTACATTTAATTAATGATACTTTGATTATTGTATTATTTTTATTTGATGTACCTAGATAGATTTTGACTTGTAAAAGTGCCCTTGAGGCCTATTTGCAGAATAAATGTTTTGATTTTTTTGTTTTTTTTTTGATTTCTCATTTATTTTCCTCATAGTTGAAATAAAAAGTAGAGTGTTTAACTCGGGTGAAAGCACCCTTTTATATATCGCGATGAAATGGGTCGCACTTGGGACGCACAAGGGTTGAACTTGGTTAACAATATATTTGTATCTTTATGCTATTTCAATATACTTCTACAAACTTCAAAGATCTTTCACCGTACTCCATCAACCACCCGTAACTACAAGACAAGTGTAGCCGCTAACTGGCCGCTACAAGCCGCTAAAGTTTGTTTGTCCATACCTATCACATTGACATTTACGTTTGTGAGAAAGGGACAAAGAACATTTTATTCAGCAGAGGTTTGTTAAGTTTCATGAATAAGGGGGTTAATCTTTATTTCACAAACGAATACCTTATAGCATTCGCATGGCACTTTCGGAAAAACCCACGCGTTATAGGACCAACGTATTACTAACATCTACCCACCAAATTAAAAAATGAAACATCTGACGAAGCATTTAAACGCAAACTTAGAATGTTTTTATTGGAAAATTCTTTTTATTCCGTAAATGACTTCATGGAAATGAAATTTGTTTGACATTGAATTTTTTAAATTATAGTTTTGTTTGATTTTAATTTTAATGTATTGGGACTGATGACTATTTAAGTTTTTGACATTATATTATTGACGCGGATTTTTATTGTTATAAATGATGTGAATTTAGTAGTATGATCATTATTTAAATAATTTTGATAATTGTTGTATAATTTAATTTTATTATTATTATTATCATTTTTGATATTTCATATTTTTTTGACGATCATAATATAAAGTAGTATAAATTGACTTAGGATATTGACTTATATAGTATTGTTTTTTTTTTTTTTTTAATTTTGTAATGACTTTGTATTATTCTAATAATATTTTTGAAAGCTAGCAATTATGTAATAAGTTAAAAATTACAAATAAACAAAGAAATTAAAATAAAACTAAAACTAACCTAAAACGAACCTAAATATACTTATCAAAAACCCTAACCTAACAAACCGCTACCAGTAGGTAACGTTCCCAAAATGCTGGCCGCATTGCCACGTTGGATGGCAATGCTCAATCTTGTATTGTTATATTATGAAATAACTAAATCTTAATCTAAATCTAAATCTATAAGGCGAACTTAATGCCATCAACATTCTCTACTAGTCAACCAAATACATTAACTTGGTTGCTGCTCAAACGAGGCTTAATTAGTTCGCTCATATTCAATACAGTTAGGGTCTCTTGATTAATCAGAAAAGGTCAGCAGACTGTGAAATCTTGTCAAAACAGATAATTGGCAGCTAGGACGTGTGTGGGTAATGCGAGCGGACAGGCGTGTGAGTCGCGTTGCTGAACTTGCTGACTATTAGGGTTCTCTAGGAAGGTGAGGCATTGTACTAGTAATACTAGAGCCTTTTTATAGGAGATTGACGAGACACATCATCCTGTTGTGGATTCGTTTTTATTATCAGTGACTTACAGACCATATACATCTCCTAACAATATTAAATGCAAGTTTATCTTCACTGTATGACATTAATTTTGTTATAATTGTAAACTCGAAATTATTATTCCTCCATGAACTGTAAATTAATATTTTGACATGAAAAATGTATTACTTATTATAGTCAGACTTTCTTAAATTGTAAATTAATATTTTGACATGTAAAAGTGCCCTTGTGGCCTATTTGCAGAATAAATGTTTGTATTTGTATTTGTAAAAGATTACGATTTGAAACGGGATATTTACCATGTATATTTGTGTTTTGGAGTCCAGTGATCCGAAAGTTCTCAAATCGAAAAGAGACTGTTTCCGGAAAGAACTCGCGTATTGATACTGTGAGTGTGGTGTGTCGTGACCGTAATCGAGTTTCAAGTGACAAGGCGGACGGTGGTAGTGACGGTGACACTGCGAAAAAAGCGAACCAGGAAGAGGGTAGATCGCTATGGTATGTGGGTAGACCACAACTAAAACTCGCAGCACGTCGGTTAATCCTTGATAATGGCGCTTGCAACAGTGCCGAAATATCGGGAACTCAAAAATACAAATATACATGGTAAATATCCCGTTTCAAATCGTAATTCTAATGTAAATGACCATGTAAGCTTGAAATCTTATATTGTAAAAGATGTATGTATGACCCATGGACACGTGGGCAGTGTGTTCGAAGTGCGAAAACTTCAACAACGAGAGATGTGTTTCACATTATGGTGGAATGCATCCGGAACGAATCGGAATACTGAAATGAAATGAAATGAAATAATTTATGACGACCGGTTTAGCCTAGTGGGTAGTGCACCTGCCTGTGAAGCTGACGGTCCTGGGTTCGAATCCCGGTCAGGGCTAATATTTGTGTGATGAGCATGAATATTTGTTTCTGAGTCTTGGATGTTTTCTATGTGTTTAAGTATTTATATCTATTAAATATATCGTCGTCTAGTACCCATAACACAAGCCTGCTTGAGCTTACTGTGGGGCTAGTTCGATTTGTGTAAGATTGTCCTCTAATATTTATTTATTGTAAAAGATGTATGTATGACCCATGGACACGTGGACAGTTTGTTCGAAGTGCTAAAAGTTTAACATCGAGAGAAGATGTGGTTCACATTATAGTGGAATGCATCCGGAACGAATCGGAATACTGAAATGAAATAAAATAAAATAATTTATTCTTCAATTTAGGCATATTTCATGCAATTAATGTTAAAAAACAACCACCGGTTCATAAAATAAACCTCTGCCTCGAGGAGAACCGGCGTAAGAAACTCGGCGAGATGTCATTTTTTCAAAACAATATACAATATGTATAAAATAATAGTATCATAATACTACAGAATTAAAATGAAAAAAAAAAAGAATTAAAATGCTACAAATAACTGTATTACATTATTTATTTAATTATTTTATCTTTATTGCACAAAAAAGTTAAACTTATCGTACACGTATCGTTTAGTATGTAGAAAAGTAACTTTATGCACTAACGGTAGATAGATTTTAATGTCAATTTTGAAGTATATATGTATGAGATGACAATTAAAATTTGACATTAAAATCTACGTAACGGTAGTAAAAAAGTTACGTGATTACCCCGCGTCGGGGTAATCACGTAACTAAAAGTAAAATCTATCTACCGTTAGTACATAAAGTTACGTGATTCGCCTGCGTGTAAATATGTTTGAGATGGCCAAGTGTAATACTATTTTAGCCCACCCACTATCTAATGTAGCTAAACTTAGGTGTTAAGCGAAGATGAAGTGTTATTTAAGTGTTTTTTAACAATAGGGGGGACATCATCATCAACTGATAATACCCCTTTACAAATAATAAAGATTTAAAACAAATCTATAGCATAAGTAGTTCTTGAGATATTTAGCGATGTGACAGACAGACAGACAGACAAAGTGAAACTAACCAGATAGTCAGTACAGATAGTTTTCTTTCGTAGTTCTCTCGGATTACCATCATCTAACTAATTCATCGGTTTTTAAATCTTGGTTAGGTTTAGGTCAGACCACTCTTGTCAAACTGTCTAGAGATCTATCTTTCTAAGATAATAAATCAACGTCACGCCTGTACCAAACAGACGATTTGTATAGTCAAGTGGTAATATACTAATTTAATATTATTTGAAATTTACTCCGTGTGGTTCCGGGTTAAAATAGCACTTCCCACTTTCTTCCCGTGGGTGTCTTAAGAGTCGAATATGTTGGTTATATATGGTATGAATGGGTTGTAGTGTGTTGTGGGCGATGGGCTAGCAACCTATTACTGTAATATCACATTTTCTCCATCTTTAAACCTGCAATTGCTAAATGTGGCACTGGAATGAAATTGCATGTGCTCTGCCTACCCCTTCTGGGAATACAGAAGTGAGTTTATGTTTGTAAATATTTTTGCTAACTTTCTAATCCACATGTGAGCTGTAGTTTTTTTTTTATACAAAGCCGGTGGCAAACAAGCTTACGGTCCACCTGATGATAAGCGGCCACCGCAGAACGTACATCGTACCTCACGTACATCGTCATCATCATCATCATCATCTATAAAATGGCTATCTTTGTTAGATTTTCGTTTTTTATACATATGTTTTATTTAGATGTATTATCCGTTGGTGGTCCTTAGATAAATAATATGTTTACATATGTATAAATTACTATTTCTTAGCGATACAATCATTGTCAATAGTATATATATTGCAGAAATATGTTTATTTGTTAAGAAACATAACTACTATTTTACTAAGATTTCGCAACATAACCCTAATGCAAGAACTATATACAAGAATAAATTGTACATTCCAAAGGTAAACCTAAAGTTCTATAAAAATAATGTTGTTGGGATGGCCGCTAGAATCTATAATCACCTGCCTACCGATTTGTTATCATTGCCTATCAAGAAATTCAAAACGCAATTGTTAAAATGGCTATCACAAAAAAACTTCTATTCACTAAATGAATTCTTCAATAATAAATATAGACAGTAGTATTATAAATATTTGCATGCCTACTACTATAAGGTATCAAACATTATTGAGACCCACTGTATGTAAAAACACCTTCATAATGTACATGATGTTTGGCAAATAAATTATTATTATTATTATTATCTCTTTATTTTCTTTAAGACTTAGGCTAGATTTTATAATAATTATATAAAAAGTAAAATATAAATCAATATTTACAAAACATAAAATCATTATAAAAACCTAACCTAGTGTGCCGCCGACAGCGAGGCAGGGCCTAAGCTACCGGTGGTTAGGGCGACAGAGAGAGGAACCTCCTGACTATCCGCGCCGTGTCCAGGAGTACCGCCTTCTGTATCTGACCCTTGACCCAGCCATCTAGCGAGAGTCTCTTGAGGTGTTGGTCGAGACTCTTCGCTATTAGACCGTTCGCAGAGACGACTATCGGGACAATGATCGTTGAATCAACATCCCACATGGCGGTCACCTCGTGTGCCAAGTCTAGGTACTTGCTGACTTTGTCCTTCTCGGCCTTCACGAGGTTCTCGTCATGGGGGATAGTGATGTCAACGAGCACTGCCTGGCGCTTCGATCGATCTGTCAGCACGATATCAGGTTTATTGGCTACAATAGTCCTGTCCGTGATGACAGATCGATCCCAATAGAGCGTGGCACGACCATTTTCGAGAACTGGTGCAGGTGTATACTTATAGTACGGCACTTCGAAGTCCACAAGACCGTATAAAAGAGCAAGTTGCTGGTGAATGATCCTGGCTACTAAGTTATGTCTGTGCAAGTACTCGCCGTTAGCAAGATGACCACAACCGGAAATGATATGCCTGAGTGATTCTCCGGGACGGCGGCATGCCCGACAAATGTCGACCGTACCGTCCTTCAGGATATACTTCCGGTAGTTGTTCGTCATGATAACTTCGTCCGCAATTGCACAGACAAAACCTTCGGTCTCCCCGAAGAGATCCCCGAAACGTAGCCAGTTCACCGACGCGAGCAGGTCTACGTCGGGCCCTGTGAGGGCCCTGTAGAACCGCCCGTGTAGCTCCTTACTCTTCCATACCGCCTTGCGTTCCTCGGTGCTCCATACTTTAAGTCTGCGCCAGTTCTCCTTTGCCATGGAAAGCGGGGTGAAAGATGCGTCTACTGCTACTACGTCCCGATGCATCCCACACTCGCTGTTAAGGAAATAATCCCTGAGACTGCACACCTCACGGTTGTGGAAGTCTTTGGCATTTAGAAAGCCGCGACCTCCACACTTCCGTGGGATGTACAGTCTCATAACAGACGAGCGTGGGTGTAGCATGCGGTGCGCAGTGAGCAGTACACGCACCCTTCGGTCCAGGGCATCCAGCTCAGTCTGAGTCCATCTTAGTATGCCAAAGGAGTATGTGAGCAAGGGCATCACCCAGGCGTTGAAGGCGCGCACCTTGTTGCCGCTCAACCAATCTCACTGGAGCGCAAACTCCTAGAGTATTCCAGTGTTTACCTGCTTGATCATGTCGGAGGTTTCTCCTGGATTTTCCCCAGGCTACTCTCCAATCGCGCACTCCCATCGCTTTATTGGGCCTATAAAGCCACCAGACAGTTAAAAAAAATCTACAAGCGCCCTCCTAGCGGGTTCCTTCCGAAAAGAACTATGCTAAATATTGGACGTTTTATAGTCATAGTTTATATTAGTAGTAGTAGTAGTAGTAGTAAAACTCTTTATTGTACACAATAACAAAAATTACAAATACAAAAAGAAATGGTATGTACAAAGGCGAACTTATCCCTTTAAGGGATCTCTTCCAGTTAACCTTTGAGCAAATGAGGACTAGCGACCCGCCCCGGCTTCGCACGGGTGCACTATTTAATGGATGTTATTATACATATAAACCTTCCTCTTCAATCACTATCTATTAAAAATCACTCTATCATCAAAATCCGTTGCGTAGTTTTAAAGATTTAAGCATACATAGGGATATAGGGATATAGGGACAGAGAAAGCGACTTTGTTTTATACTATGTAGTGCAGATTCAAAGAGTTAAACGTGTATTTGGCCGTTAAGGTATAAACGACCCTGTGATGAACACTGAGCTAATACGTGGCACTTTCAATCTTATGTCATAATGACATAGGTAATCAAATAGTGTCATCTATTGGACGCTAATGTGTCGACCACTGGGAGTTTATTATTGCCATTCAGTAATGTTGCCTAGGTGTCATATAAACTCCGGGCAATATTAATTTGCAACTTGTTGATGATTAGACGTCCGTTTATCGCCCCCGTCACGCGCGCGCCGCGCATTAATCACGTGACCTCACCTCGCCTCGGACCATAGATTATTGGAATAGATGGTTCTGGAAACAATGAATGAAGACATTGTAGCCGAGCGGTAAGGGTGTTTTTCCAGTGTGGCAGAGCGGAGATGTGTAGAATGGTTAATTAAATTCACTCGTGCGCTCCGCTCCTCTTCGATTTAATGGATTAATTTTATTGATCACTTTAGTGGAAAAGGAGTGCGACTTTCAGCCAGGAAGTCCTGGAACTAACAGATATGTAGGTAGAAGTAGCGTTTCGGTGAAGATTTTTTAAAGTTTTCTGGCAATCATTACGTGCCGAAGTTAAGGGGCTTATCTAAATGATTTTGAAACTGTAACTCTTCACTGTTCCGTGTTGTATTTGTCTCGTCGTATTAATTAACAATGGCCGTCCTTAACAATGCACGATCTCACTTTACCTCAACCAGCCACTGAAGTCATCATCATCATCATCATTCAGCCGGAAGACGTCCACTGATGGATATAGGCCTCCCCCAAGGAGCGCCACAGCACACGGTCGCGAGCCACCCGCATCCAGCGACTCCCCGCTGCCTTGACCAAGTCATCAGTCCACCTAGTGGGAGGCCGTTTAACGCTTCGTCTAAACACACTGAAGTCATATGCCATCAAACTTCGTAATTTTTACGTCAAAAAAAACAGGTTTTCTTGAAAAGTATTAAGAAAATAAAAAAAATAGCACATGAAAATACGGAAAAAGTCGTGCTTAAATTCAGGTTTTCATTACCTTGTTGATAAGTAATTCCAAAAAAATGTAGTTAGGTACAATTTATGTGTTTTTTTATGAGGATTTTTTGACAAGTGTAGATTTATTTTTAAATTCTAGCATACAAAGGTGTTAATAAAAGACCACTCTACAACATATATTTTTTTGAATGCGAAAACTTGAGACCCCTTGAACTAGTTACTTTGCAAAATGCACTAAAATTGTTTGATTTCGCCGAGCAACCCCTTAAGTATTTAGGTTGTTTATGGTAAGTCGTCAGTAATTTTGAACAACTTCACAAATTAACTGCACAAGAGTTTTTGGTAACTCGAGGCGCACATGTATGTAGAGAATTTGTATGGCGACGCGAGCAGCGCCTCTGGCGGCCTTTGGTGGTGACTATTTAGTCCATAATAATTGAGACTCAACACAAACGCGTTGGTTTTCCTTCTGTTTCGGAAAAACTTACACTAGAGCTGATACGGAGCTAACTTACAATGCCGTTAAAGTTCTTAAGGTGTCCCAAGATTAAGGTACAGTTAAATTAATAAGTTTAACACTGACATATTATGCTCTTATTCCATTGGACTGTCTAAAAATCGTATGTTTGTAATAGAAACTATGAGTTACATTAGTATTAAGGTACAATATCCAATGGCCAGAACATATGTGTCAGACATAAAGTAATCGTACTACATAGTACAGTCAAGTGTAAAAATATGTATCCAATGAATCCTCTCATAAATACGTATCGAAACCTTAATGAGTAGACATAAGATCCATGGGACATATTTTTGAGTAGCTTGCATACACCCATGTTTTTGCACTCGAATGTACCATTTTACACGTCTGTTTTTACCCAACTCTTCCTCATGACGTCGTTCCACCCTAAGGTTCAGCCGACTTATTAGGGGAACCTAGAACTTTGGGGTCGAGTTTACCTTACATGGGGACACGGGGGAATATGTTTACCCGGACCATCCTGCGATGCCCCAAGCGACAGACGCAAATATTTACCCCATCCCTTTTCCTTTTAATATGACAGAAGAAGATGGGAACGACTCTAAAATTATGTCAATGGTGATGTGAAGATACACTGGGAACAGTAACGCCGCAGGCTCTTGGGAAATATAAGTTAGCTACATAAGTGGGGGCGAATCGTCAATCAGTATTAAAGTTCAAAAGGTTTATGGATATGTTTGGTATTTCAATTTGTATAATGCCTCGGTGAAATGTTTATAGCTAATCTAAAAGGGGGTAAGTAGCTTTAATCTCCTTTTGTTTTGGTTGAGTTGAGTGCAGTTTTAATTAAAGTGATGCGTTGAGTTGGGGTGACGTGGATTATTGCTTGGTAAACTTTAGAATCAGTGAGCAGGGTATATCACTGTAAGGGTGGGTTGCAACAATTTACGATAAAAAGACTGACTTATTAAATATGGCGCAGGCAGCTGTCATCTTACAGAAACTTATTAAACTAAGCTTGAGAACTTCGAGCAATCAAGTTGCCCACTCGCTTGACAAGCCTAGTTCAAATAAGGTCTGGTTTCCCCTCGGGTTGGAAGGTCAGATGGCATGCGCTTCCGTAAAAACTGGTGTACGCCAAATCTTGGGATTAGGTAGCGAACCCCGGGTATCTTTCAGGATGCAACTGTCCTGGGATAACGCTAGGAGGATGATGATGATGATGAATACGATCCAACGTTACTTTTTCCAATTTACAGTCTATTACCTGATTTAGAATGGAAATAGTTTGTATCCCGAGGAAGGACATAGGATAGTTTTTATCCTGGAAATCATCTCATAAAGGATAATAGAAACGAAAGCTTCTACGGAGGTACGATAGTGACTTCCACGCCGCCGAAGTCACGGGCTAAAGCCAATTTAAGATATATTAAGAAAATATTTCCACTTGATACACTGAAAAATTACCCTCTTTACACTAAATAACGCTTCCGTTTCCTCCGCAACAATTTATGAACACTCTAAGTCCGACCATAATTTTGTACAGTAAAAGTCAAAAGGGGAGCATATACTCCTAATTTAAAAAGCCACTAGTTCCTACGTTATTTATATGAAGATACGTCTTTCTGGTTTAGGGCATCAAACTAGTCCCTAAAGGTAGCAAATGCTCGAAAATTGGTCTCATACAATAAAACATATTCGCCGTAACAAATAAGGGGGATACAACGAGGTGCCGATTCTTTGAGGACTTAGGGATCACGTCAGCTATTTGGAGAACATGTTCGTAGGAATTAGTTTGAAGATAAATTATTGTCGTCAGAAAATCATGAGCAAAGTATCGAGCAGTGTTGCTTATTGTTAGGTGAACCATTCTACTTTTTCATGTACATAATTTTCAGACACTTTTTTTTAAATGCACATTTTGGAATACTTGGCCCTCACTTCATATTTGTGTATTGTTATTTACAAAGAGGTTTAATTACAGTATCACTTCCGATAGTTTTGGTAATTGACGAACCACAGCTAATATCCATAAATCGAGTAACTCAGTGGTCCTTGGATGTCTCACCATTTGTATGAAAAAATTGTTTTTACCACTGTGATACCCACCTTTTGCAGCAATAAGTTAGTATTTAAGCATTTTTTACCTATAAATTCCTTTTATTAGGTTGAGGTACTATTTCGAAATCCTATTTTTATACACTAATTCAATACGTATCATACATTTTTTTTAAATAGAAACTGGTCATGAAACAGTAGAATGATCCAGCCTGTACATTTTTAAAGCGACAAGTCAGTTATATTGTTTTCCATGACGGAGTTTTTTCTTACGCAAAAACCAAGGTACAGTATTTTTATGTTTACTTTTTCTTGTCACAATAAATTAGTAGGTTTATGTAGGACATTATCATTGTCTTTAAACGAATTAACGGCATAAGCTTTTGCTTTGACAAAGAATATCTCCTTCTTTGTAAGCATACGGCACACAAGCTTACTGCCTTCCTGATAGTAAATAGACACCATAGCCTGTAGACGCTTACGACTTTAGAATAATCACAAGCGCGTCGCCGACCGTTTATTGACTTGAGGATTGGTTGTATTGACCGCTAGATACAAAAGATCCCTTTTACTGCCAACTCATCGCATTCTCGGGATCTCTGGCGACCTCTGGGAACAACACCACATACCCAGAGAACATGTAGTCGTAATATTATGGTTGAGAACTATATTTGAAGAGTGGTTGCCTGTGCCAGTGAGTCAGTTTACAATCAATAATTTTAAGTGATAACATCATAAAAAAACATTGATGAATTACCCTTCGAGGGAGAAACCGGTTTGATCGTCAACTGTTTAGGTATAACTTGAAATCATTCAGTTGGCTCAGTTGCACCAAAGTAATTCATCCAAAAAGCTATTTTATCGTTCGAACAATAAGGTTCAAAATCCAATAACATTTTTATAGAAATTCGCTTTAACAAGGCTCAGGTTAGTCATATATAACGTCACACTTTTTCGTGTTGACATCCATTCATCGATCTATAAGACGTTATCACGTCAAAAAGTAGATTATCGTATCGAATATGATTATCTAAATTATTTCGTTTCAATAACATATTATAAAACATTTGTTGACTATGAAAATACCGACGCAGTCAAACCAACCCAACGTTTAAAACATCCCATCTCGCTAATTGATACCAAATCACAGTCCGATCACATTAAAATGAAATCAAATATGGTAATGAGAACAAATCTTCATGTATTAGCTATAAATTTTAATATAAACAAGATATTTTGATGTAAAAATGTCAATCGTTTGTTTATAATCTTGACTGATTGAATGTTGTTCCTGTGATTTCGTTATTTAGAAAACTCTTGAGGTATTTTGTTTACACAAAATCTTTTATGGTCTAATTTATTGACAGGTAATTTTGGTTATCAGCTTTAATGTCGACTGTGCTCCTTCAGTCGTGCACTCTTGTCAGTGGTCGTGGTTATGGGTTGCCTTCTTCCGTATTAGTTGCAGCTTTTGCGAGCTTTCTCTCATCATCATCATCATCATTTCAGCCGAAAGACGTCCACTGCTGAACATAGGCCTCCCCCAAGGCTCGCCATTTAGACCGGTCCTGTGCCGTTCGTTTCCACCGGATTCCCGCGACCTTCACCAGATCATCACTCCACCTTGTCGGAGGCCTACCGACAGCTCGTCTTCCGGTGCGTAGACGCCACTCAAGCAGCACCTCTCTCTATTTGTAACATAGTATGCACACTCTGTTAGGGAACATTTTGTCTTGAATTTCATTAGATCTGTCCATCTTGTAGGTGACCGGCCGCGAGAATGTTGACCGTTCACTCTCCCTTACATTACTAGACGCTCAACGAAAGTTCCGTTTCGGATAATATCTCCAAACATTTTCAGGATTCGCACATGCACAATCGAAGTAAGTCTTTGTTTAATATTGAACTCCATTAGGATAGACAGATTAGTACGGCGAGCAGTCCATTTTATACTCAGCAGTCGTCTCTAGCACCCAATTTCGATCGCGTCGATCTTTTTGCAATCTTTTTGATGGATCGTCCATGTTTTGGCTCCAAGAAGATTGGATGGATAAGCACCTCATTGACTCGTCATCTACCGGTCCCTGGGATCCCCAGGATCATAACAAAAGAATGCTATTGTTTATTTTTTTCGCCGGGAGACGACGGCGGTTAACCGAACCTTTTTTTTATACAACGCCGGTGGCAAACAAGCGTACGGTCTACCTGATGGTAAGCGGTCACCGCAGGCTATAGACGCCCGCAACTCCAAAGGAGTCACGTGCGCGTTGCCGACCCTTTATAAGAACCTTTGTGTTTTTTTTTTAATTTTTTTTTAAACCTGCGTGAGCTTTTCTACATGTGATCGTCTAATGTCGACTGTAGGCTATTAAAATTTATACTACCCAGACATTACTTCCTGTAGGACTAGAACGATTTTACATAATTATTCTGTTAGGTACATTTCGCTTAAGTACTGCTTAATAGTCTTTTTTTTTACTAACCCTATACAGAAATATTCAAAGCAGGTTAGATAAAAAACACTATGTGTTTTCTCTTTATTCTCATCGTTAAAATTAATTGTTGTCCTTACCGGCCCGAACGTTAACTGAAAGTTAAGGAAATCAGAGTGCTATTTAAATATTTTGTTGACTCCAGTTTACTCTATACTCTATCCCTGTTAAAATAGTTAAAGTGAAAAATAATCACTCAAGAGTCAGTTAGAATCCGGGCCCGGTAAGAACAAAGACTAAATGGGTTATACACGGATTTAGGTTTGCGTCTTTTCTATGGACATACCAAAAGTTAAGGGCTACAAAGCTTAATTTAGGATTGGACCAGTAACCCGCATAAACAGTATCTCTGTTTTTATAAATCTCTGTAATAAAAACATAGCTAACATGCACATAAGCCATTAACTATTGACCACAGGATGGACGACTTTTGTTTTTTCAACCAAGTATGACCCAAATGTTAAAGTGAATGAGAATCATAAAGTACCAGACCTACGTTTGACACTACTATTGACAATAAAACATTCACAACGTCTTCAAATTATCTACATGTTTATGCAAGTCAGAATTCAATACAACTTCATAGCCAATTCCGTTTTCTATTAAAACTTGTCTATAAAATAAATCGTGGCCACCGTCAATAGCGTGACGGTTTTTTACGTCTAAAACAAATGCACACAGCAGGTGTCAATCTACCGCCTTTGCTTGAAAAGTCGTAAGCGTCGTCATAAAATCGTAAAAATGCACCGTTTTATGTATAGGGATGGTGTCACTGTCAAATCAGTCGCACTTATAATCGACTCCTCTATTGGGGTTCCATGGCAATATTTTAGTCGAATAGATAATAGTCCATGAAATAACGAACTAACTGTACGTAATTTATTGGCAGATACTGCTTTCTTCCTGGGAAGGCACTATTATATGTATATTTCAATGTTTTGACGTTGATGTCTGTATTAAAACAGTTGGATGAGGACCAAGTTTTATTTATTAAATTATTAATATTTATGTATATAAGATAATTTCTCCTTATTAGAAGAAAAGACAAATAAAATTAATGTGTTGCTCTGTAACCAAAGATTTATTACGTCAGCTATGTTTGACTATTCTACTATAAAAACAACTAAATATCTCACTACGTATACCTACCTGTAACCAAAGAAACGACATTAAATGTTAGTTTGTCCATCAGTAAATTAATCCTCTATATAATATTTCATTTAAGTTAAATGTTTTTCCTTGCGCCATATATGACAGCGTATTTTAAAATGACATCGCTGTCAGAGCCGCGCGCAGCTTAACCATAGGTTGAATAAAATAAAATTAAATACTTTTTACATCTCCCCCGCCCAAGGAGAAAATTTTCTAATAAAATTTTCGTTTAAAATACAATTAAACTAAGCAAACGCTGAAAAACGACACACACAGGCTTACACTTCTCACGTAAGCAGCGGACTAAGTTTAGTTATATGAAAAATATTTGATTCTGACTTTTTGTGACCCGTCTCTATTTTGAATATCGAGTTTGAAATTTTCTCTATTATCCTATAGGGCCCAACTTTCAGTTCGTCCAACTTTTTCCTATTAAGCTTGTTTCCATTCTCAACATAAACCATGTCTCCTACATTAAATTCATGATGTTTTCGATTCTTGTCAAATATCTTTTTGTTGTAATCATGCGATTTTAATGAGTTCTCTAATGCAGTATTTCTGTCTCTTATCCAATCACTATGTGATTTACCCTGCTTCAGTACATTTGGTAAAATTGAGACATCTGTACCATTCAAGAGGTAACTCGGTGAAAAGCCAGTGACCGAATGATTTGTGTCATTATATTTTTTTACACATTCTTGTGCTATTGTGGCCCAGGATCTATTTTCGCCTTTTTCATTTATTTTGCACCTGATTTTATTCACCAATGTCTGATTCAGCCGTTCATTTAATCCATTTGAGAATGCTGTATTGACTGCCGTGAACACTATAATTATACCCTTGTTCTTTAGAAACTCCTTAAATTCTTTTGAATTGATTCCTGGGTATTGGTCAGTAAGGATCATACCAATGTCTTCAGTTTCCGTGATATTTGTGACTAACTTTATAAAATCATTTGCATTCTGAGTTTTAGATGTTAGAATATACGCATATCTCGTGAAGTGATCTACTAAAAGATGCATATATTTTTTCGTTGATCTTGAACCTCCGAAACCTCCGATTGTATCTATCGACATGATTTCGAATGGCTTTGTGGCTGGACCTAGATGGGACATAAATCCAAATTTGTCTAGTCCTCTTGATTTATTCTTAATACAAATTTCACAGCTTGTACATACTTTTTTGATATTCTTAATCAAGTTTTTGGCTGTATAAAATGGACTAATAGTCTTCTGCATCTGTGTTATACCAATGTGGCATAAGTTTTGGTGTATAATTTTTAAGAGTCTGATACTAAGTTCCTCTGAAATAATTATTTTGTTTCTTGTCTTGGCCTTTGTTAAATATATATTGTGTCTTTCAATCAAATTCCTTTTATTATTCTGTATTTCTTCATTTTCACTCTGATCCTTTAAGATATCTTCTAAATTTACTAAATTCACCACTTTTAATTGTTCATCCGTGTTTTCGTCAGATTCCAGTACAGGGTTTCTGCTAAGGCAGTCCGCTTCTAAATTGTGTTTCCCTGGTGCATATTTTATTTCAAAGTCATATTGAGAAAGATAATATGTCAAGTCACCTAATTCCTCGTCTGTTCTCGATTTCAGATTCATATTTTCTAAAGGTTTATGGTCTGAATAAACCGTAAACGATTTGCCTATTAACCAGTACTGCCAATATTTTACCGCTTCCTTAATAGCTAAGCATTCCAAATATATGGCCTTCTTTTTCTTTTGTGCTGCATTTAATTTCTTTGAAAAATAAGCCACTGGTTTTTGTTTTCCATTGGGCTGCGTCTGTTTCAATATGGCACCAATACCTTCTATAGAAGCATCGGTATAAATGTTAATCGGTAAATTTTGATCAAAAATTTCAAGAACAGGCTGAGAGCATAGCAATGTTTTAATATTTTCAAATGATTTTTGGCATTCATCAGACCACACAAATTTTTGATTTTTCCTTAATAAATTATGCAGTGGTTCTAGTATTATTGCACTTTTTGGTATATACTCGTGGTAAAAATTTATTTTCCCTAGGAATTGTCTAATGTTTTTTTGTGTTTTTGGAATTGGGAAGTTCTTGATTGAAATTAAGTTGTCTTTCAAAGGTTTCACCGAATTATTTTGAATAATGTGACCTAGATATTTTACGGAATCAGATGCAAATGTGCATTTTGTAAACTTTAATCTAAAACCTTCCGTTTTGATTGCTTCTAGCAACTGTGTCAAGTGATTAATGTGTTCATCAAAATTTCTGGAAAATATAAGAATATCATCAATATAGTTCACAGCAAACGAAGTGAGTTTGTATTTTCTTAGAATATTGCTTAAAACCCTCTGAAATATTGCTGGGGAAGTTTTTAGCCCAAATGGTAAACAGGTCCATTGGAAATGTCCATCTTGTGTTACGAATCCTGTTTTCTTCCTGTCTTCTATTCGCAGAGGGATAGACCAGAATGCTGAATTTACGTCTAGCGTAGAAAAATAATTGCAGTTCCTGGTCTTTACCAGCAGGTCATCAATCAATGGAAATGGCTGTGCTTGAGGCACTACTATTTTGTTCAGGTCCCTAAAGTCAATGCACAGCCTTGATTTTTTGTTGTCCTCTTTTTTAAATGCTAATGTAACAGGTGCTGCAAATGGACTATAGGATTCTTCTATTAACTTATTATCAAGCAACTTTGCTATCTGCTCTTCTATTTCTTTTTTGTCTTCTTCAGTGCACCTGTAAGGCCTCTTACAGCAATACTTGTCAACTAGTAAGTCTATCCTTGCTTCATATCCATTAACGGTGCCAATATCGTATTTATGTTTTGCAAAAACCGACTTATATTTGTCGACCAATACATTTATTTCAGCTTGTTGATCTTCGCTTAAATGATCTATTTTTATTTCAAAATCTTCCTCCTTGAAATGTTCATTAAAATTTATTTGGTAGGCTTTTACAGTATCCTCTTTATTATTAATACCAATTACTTCATCATGTGAGATAACATCGACATCAAGTTCTGGTTTTTTCCCTTCACACTGTGTTATTTCTAAATTTTCGTTTTGGATCAATTTGAACGTCTTTATCAAGTCCAATCCAATCAAAAAATTATATTTGAAATGTTCTTCGTCAATAATATATACATCCACATTCTTTTCCAAATCCAGAATTTTAATTTTTAAGTTTGTCAAACCGCTTGTCTTTTTAACACCATTAATTGTAAATAAATCCGCTTTATTGAAACTGCTTCCTTCTCCTTTCAGTTTTAATAACTTTGAATTAATAAGAGAAACATTTGAACCAGAATCATAAACTCCCTTTATTTCTAATTTATCATTTATGAGAAGTTTGACATAAATTAATGGTGTTACTGCTCGTTTTTTTTATCAGTCTCATTTAACTCCGCTTCTATTACAGAATTGTTTACGTGTCTGACTTTTCTTCATCTTATCATCCTCTTTATTTTTAAACCAACATATTGCTTCAGGGTGGTATCGAGTACCTTTGTTTAACTTTTCGCAAGTTTTGCAAGGTGTCAGGTCGTCATTTTTGTAAGTCGTTTTTACATTGCCATATTTCCTCTTAAAAACATAACTTTTTTTATTCGCCATATGTTCATGCTTGCTCACCTCATTAAATAAATCCACAGTATCTTTTAATGCTTCTCTATCAATTTTATTTAATATGTATTCAGGTAAGCCAGCAGCAATAAGATCAACCAAAGTACCTGCATCAATTGATCTCCTCATATCCAATAATAGTTTTTCTTTCTTTATGGCATAGTCCAACAATGAACCCTCTTTATATCTAAATGACAATGCATGAGTAACCGCGTTCCATCCTTTATTTGCAAATGACTCACAAAATTTTGTTTTCCAGTCATTCCAGTCACAGTCTATTGTCAATTTTATGATCATGGAACTGTACCAATCCGCACAACTCTTGTCCATAAATAGCCTGAGAATTTCAATTTTCTTTTGATCCAATATCTGGAAACGTTCACACTCTTTTTCAAAAATGTCCATGCATTGGGCAGCATTCGAATTATTGCTGGTGAATTTCTCAATTATAAACTTTTCCGCGATATTTTTTAAATTCTGTTGTCGATTTTCTTGCGTATTTTCGACAATTTTCACCAGCAATTTTTCTAAAGTATCTGTCTCTTTTTGAGGAGCATTCACTAATTGTTCTTGATTTAATTCTTCCAGGTATTGGTCTCCGAATTGTATATTACCATCTTCGTCCATTTTAGTTTTTTTAAGTTCCTCAGTCATTGATATCCAAACCCTTCTAATCTGATACCTTTTACTTAAACTGTTTATTACTTTGTTGTATACCGCCGTTTTCATTATTTCTTTATGATGACCGACAGATTGTAGCTCTTCTGGTAGGGCGTAAATTTTGTTATCATTGGTGGTTATTGACGTTACACTATATATATTTGTCTTGCCGTCGCTTCCAGGCAGTATAGTAAATTCAAAACGAAGTTTCTCCATTTTGATCGGTTTTGAAAACAAAACAATAATGTCGTTTTATAAGATAATTTCTCCTTATTAGAAGAAAAGACAAATAAAATTAATGTGTTGCTCTGTAACCAAAGATTTATTACGTCAGCTATGTTTGACTATTCTACTATAAAAACAACTAAATATCTCACTATACCTACCTGTAACCAAAGAAACGACATTAAATGTTAGTTTGTCCATCAGTAAATTAATCCTCTATATAATATTTCATTTAAGTTAAATGTTTTTCCTTGCGCCATATATGACAGCGTATTTTAAAATGACATCGCTGTCAGAGCCGCGCGCAGCTTAACCATAGGTTGAATAAAATAAGATTAAATACTTTTTACATGTATTTAATAGGTTTTTGCCGCTTAATACATAGTTTATTGAGGCCCATTCAGTAATTGGCCTGAGTCGGTTACGGATCCAGTGGAGTAGGTAGGTACATAATATTTTTTTTAATTTAGGTTTACTTATAAACTCGCCACATTCTTGTAGTTTTAATGTGGAAAATATAACACCTTTATTGTACTAGTGAGACGACGGATAGAGAAAAAATGAAACGAGCGTACAAATGGAGCAAATCGAGAAGTTCTACAGCATAGGCAATTAATGTCAAGATTTAAAAAAAAATATTTTTAATATGATTGTGGCTTTATAATCCGGGCCCAATAAAGCAATAGGAGTGCGTGATTAGATAGTGGCCTGGGGAAAATCTCAGTATTTCGGTTACTTACTGTACTATTTCGGCTACTTATTGTAGTATTTCGGTTTAAACACTGGAATACTCTAAGCGTTTGCACTCCAGTGAGATTATTTGAGAAACCTCAACCGAAAAATCCAAACTTAACGAGCAATTTACGTTATGGTTATGCAGGATGGGAAAAGATCGACAGGTGAAGAGAGTATACCTCGTATTACTTTTTGTAAATTCTATTAATTAATTTTTTTTATTATAATATTTGTTAAATTATTGTATTCTTTGCAAATTTATTATTGTTGACATATTATATCGTAACGTACGCAGCACTCGTAAATGTTTGCATGCCTGCGTGCAGGCTGAATACATGGAACTGTAATGTATAAGACCTATTTGTACTTACTGTATTCCAGCAAATAAACGATTTGATTGATTGATTGATATTGCTGAAACGATTTAGTGCAACTGGATCTGTGAGCTTGGAAGGTTGGTGCAAGTTGGCGAGAAAATTCTCACACACAAATTACACACATGTCAAAATTACATGAATAGTTATCACCATAGTCAAAAAAAAGATTGTGTCTGAATTCTAGACTCACTAAAGATCATCGGGCCCCCTCAAATTGTAATTATTAAAAGCAGTGTAAGTAACAATCACTTCCAGAGTGCTTATCAAAAACTTAGGCATAATTATAAACTAAAACATATTTGAATGATATCTTTACACCATAGTTTTTAATTTTTATGGAACCCTCTAACGTAAGAACAAAGGTGCTGCTATTGTCTCATTTTTTGTCCCCTTTTAACGCGTCACCTGCCCAGGGCGCAAGGCGACCGGAACTGACTATCGCTAGATAGGTAAATAAAGATTTATAACGATCAAAAAAATATATAGACTATTTGCTTTAGCTGATGTTCTTGCTGGACTCTTCTGAGCTAGGCTAGGTTTGCTGAACCAGCGACAAAACTCCCAGTACCTCGATTCCATTCATTCAGATCCGTTTGAAGCCGTCCAACCATTCTCACTGGAGGTCAAACTCTTAGAGTATTACGGTTAAAGATTTTTTATTTATTCTCAAAAGAATACATTTCACTTACTGAGAATACAATTATTATCATGCCTTAATTATTACGCCCGTGAGAGCTTACATGTGCAACAAACAATACAAGTAAACAAGTATAAAATATTTTTAGGTGCCTGTAACAAATACAAAAGTGGGTAATTGTTGCAGTAATATACAAATAGCATGTTGGGTAGAATAGAATGTTGTCAAGCAAAGAAGTACACGCATGCATCGCTCGCACAATGCATCCAACGATAAGGAGTCAGGGCCGGATTATTCCACTGTTTAAACCGCTGGCATGGTCGTGTCAGAGGTTTGCCTCCGATTTTCCCCAGGCTACTCTTTAACCGCGCACTCTTACCACTTTATTGGGCTCGACCTATAAAGCCACAGTCAGGTTAAAAAAGGACACAACACAATACACAAAACGAGCATGACAGTGCACCAATTCACCATTTTTATCAATCACAAATCCCGATCCGGTTGTAGCCGTCCAACCATTCTCACTGGAGGTCAAACTCTTAGAGTATTCCACTGTTTAAACCGCTCGCATGGTCGTGTCAGAGGTTTGCCTCCGATTTTCCCCAGGCTACTCTTTAACCGCGCACTCTTACCACTTTATTGGGCTCGGCCTATAAAGCCACAGCCAGGTTAAAAAAGGACACAACACAATACACAAAACGAGCATGACAGTGCACCAGTTCACCATTTTTATCAATCACAAATCCCATCTTCGCGGACGTACCGTTAAATTATACACTCAGCTGCCATTACGATACCGGCTAATGCATCTCATTCTCTATTTTGTCAAATTATAGGCCACTTTTGTGGTAATCTCACGGAATGAGGTAACGGCTAGAAGTGAGAGTCGTGGATACTTAGTGACGCAGACAACAGATATCTGACGGTCCTGTGGATTTTCCGCTTAGGTCTGTTTGCTATTTTGTTTGCACCAATTTTTTTACTGATTCCTTTAGACTTAGGTTTATTTGAAGCACTAAGGCTCGGTTTTATAAAGATCCGTTAGATCTTATGTCGGTTTGTTGTGTCAAAAAATGTACTGAGTTACTGAAATTTGATCTGACATTTGGTCTAATGGATCTTTATAAAACCCGGCCTAAGCCGTCTGTAATCGTAAGCGGGATTTTAACCAACTAAAATCGGATTGTATGGAAAGTTAGTAAATTTTTTATGGACAGCTGTGCTGGCGCCATACGTATTAACGTCGATCGATATGTAATCCTTTTGCAACCCGCCAGGTTACATTGGTACAAAGGCAAACTTATCCCTTTAAGAGATCTCTTCCAGTTAGTTAACCTTTGAGCAATTGAGAGCATTCAGCAATTTAATTGAATATTTAGTACGTTTTATTGATTTTTAGAACACTAAAAATCTATTCGGTTATCTTGTAACAAGCTATGCTTTTTGTAAAGAAAAACATAACACTGTCTACGAAATGAGCATTAAAGTTTATTTTTATGAGGACATTTAGAATTTTTTAACAAAGGCATTTTTTAATATTTTCTTGGGTTGTTTTCTTTGTTTTTTTTTTCAGTAATTTTTATGTATAGTAATTCTAGTAATTCTTCACACTGAAAGCTCAAACTTCAATATTTTCATCATATTTCTAAATGGGCCGTGCCTTAAATAATAATACTACTATCGAACGTGAAGACACTATACTTCGACCAAGAGCGACAGAGATATAATGTTGCCTTTATCATTGTTTCAATTTTTTGTTTGTCACAATAGGTTTAGATACGAAATTGTACAGCAGTAAAGAATCGAATACCATCTTGAAGAAAAACTTTACTTTTTGGCACCCTCTATAAGTAGCGATTTCCTTACTGACTGAATTAGAAATCGTCCTTATGTGCACCAAATAAGAGCGAAATTGTGCTTGAGAATGACATGCCTTTTTATCTAAAGGTGTTTTAAAACACTTAATTGAAACTAATTTTTTTTTAATAGGAAATTAATAATATTATTTCTATGTATAACCATCAGCCATTTAAGTTTCAAAGTGAACGAGACTAAAATACATATTTACGTAAATGCTTACAAAATATTACGCAGCGGAACATCATCTCGCTTAGATTTGGAGCAGCCCAACTGGTGAAACTCCACTTTACAGAAGACTGCAGCCATAACACCTCAGATTCGATTGAAACCGCTCAACCAATCACACGCACGAGCTATGCTCGGGGTTTCTCTGCGTGATAGAATTAGGAATGAAGCTATCCGTAGCAGAACTGGGGTCACCGACATAGCCTTCAAAATTGAGAGACTTAAGTGGCAGTGGGCAGGGCACATTGCTCGCAGGACTGACGGTCGATGGGGCCAGAAACTGCTTGAGTGGCGTCCACGCACCGGAAGACGAGCTGTCGGTAGGTCTCCGACAAGGTGGAGTGATGACCTGGTGAAGGTCGCGGGAATCCGGTGGAAACGAACGGCACAGGACCGGTCTAAATGGCGAGCCTTGGGGAGGCCTATGTTCAGCAGTGGACGTCTTTCGGCTGAAATGATGATGATGATGATGAACCAATCACACTGGAGGGCAAACTCTTAGATTGTTCCAGTGTTCAAAAACACGGTTATGTCGGAGGCTTCCCCTAAATTTTCTCCAGGCTACTCTCCAACCGCGCACTCCAATAGCTTTATTGGGCCTGTCCTATCCTACGGCTACGGTATCTGCTTATCATCAGGCAGGCCGTAAGCTTGTTTGCCACCGTCGTTGTACAAAAACACTTTCTGGCGCGGTCGGTAATAAAACATTTTCCTAGCTCCGGTGTCAAAAGGAACGTTTCGTTACCATGGGGTGAAAGTTTCTATTGTGATACAATCGGATGGTAACTCGCCAAAAGATCAGCTATTACAGGTGTCCGCTGTTTAGGTGACGTCATCAGATGACGAAATAATGAATGAATAATCAAGTCGTCATCAAATAATGGTTTTTTGGTTAAATAATAACGAATACTTGTAGATAATCTTATAAATAAGTCCATCCGCTGGTCTAAGGCTGAACAGCCAAAAAGATAAGCCACAAGCGAATTAGTTAATCTATTGCAAAATATCGCAAGTGATTTCTCATATACTGCAAAAGCTAACCAAATAGTTTGCAATATAGTTCAATGACAAATAACGCCTTAATAATTGACCGAGTGAAACGAAGGTCTCCGCTTCAGCTTCGACAAAAATGCTTTCATATGTCCGGATTTCCGGATTTCCGTTTGTTCTCGTCTACAAGTCGCAATTCTCAAGCAAACAAGCTTACGGTCCACCTGATGGTAAGCGGCCACCGCAGCCTATAGACGCTCGCAACTCCAAAGGAGTCACGTACGTGTTGCCAACCCTTTATAAAATTTAAGGATGCACTGTGTTGACAACAGAAGGGACAAGTTTACGTCCCTCGCTCTCAACACAGTGCATCGTCGGGAGCTCTGGCAACCTTGCTCACCTCCAGGAATACAACACTACATACTTGTATTGTTGACTCTTCTCAGCTAGGCTTTAGTGAACCAGCGACAAAACTCCCAATAGCTCGATTCCACTCACACCTCGGATTCGGTTGAAACCGCTCAACCAATCTCACTGGAGCGCAAACTCTTAAAGTATTCCAGTGTTCCAAACCACACGCGTGGTCCTGTCGGAGGTTGTCCCCTGGATTTTCCCCAGGCTAATCTCCAACCGCGCACTCCTATCGCTTTATTGGGCTCGACCTATAAAACCACAGTCAGGTTCAAAAAAAAATCCTACTGAGCTTACTATGGGACTAGTTCGATTTTATTATATACTTATTTCTATATTTAAGTTTCCTTATATTTGCTTGATACCAATAGAGTCTATATGGAACTTACCCCATTCACATATCAGACACTACGGTCCGACTAACTATTCCTTTAACACCCACTAATATATACCCTAGTAAATATTACCACCGTGAGCTCACTATGGCTGCATCGTGCTCTCGATCTATTCACCGAGCATTTTATACTTGACCATGACCTCGATTATCTATTATCAAGACCTCTAGACACGTAACAACTATGGGTTATTCGGGACAATCTGTATACTGGTCCGTTGGCAGCGATGCCTGTAGAAGTAGTGAATAACGTTCAGGATATTAGCATACAAACGCACTACCGACCATCACCAGCTAACTTCCAAAAACTCCAATCAAGTTTCCTCTAATTGTAGTTTGAACTTAAGGTGCATGGCGCAAGGATTAATTTTGTAAATAGGGGAAAGTGGCGGGAGATTTTGAAGGTTCTCTTCTATGTGTAGCAGATAAATTGTCGAGATAAGAAGCGGCAAAAGAAGTTCTGTTGAGGGTAATTACAGGGCAGTCGGATTGAGCGTGAAGAGTCTTGCGTGGCTGACTCATTAAGAAAAATAAAACCGGTCAAGTGCGAATCGGACTTGCGCGGTACCATTATTCCGTACCATTGTCTATAAAAATAGCAAAAAATCACATTTATTTTATTTTCTAGTATTTGTTGTTATAGCGGAACAAAAATACATCATCTGTGAAAATTTAAATTACCTAACTATCACGGTTCATGAGATACAGCCTCGGACGCACGAACAGCGAAGTCTTAGAAATAGGGTCCCGTTTTACCCTTTGGATACGGAACCCTAAAAATCATTAGCTTTATATCCATCAAATACTTATTAAATACTTACCCAATCTGTTGCTCAGCTAGTGTCCATCACAGTGACAAAATGAATCTTGGCCTCCGCCACGAACACCGAAAACGAAGTATAGCTACCTCTCTGTTACTCGGATATGCAAGTGCGACAGAGAGGCATATTTCCGTTTTCGGCTTTGAGTAGAGAAATATAAGGAGAGGCCCTACTCTACTATAGATACAATGTGTCGACACAGAAAGACAAAAACATAACTTATATCTTTCTTTCCAATATTCAATTGCATATGGTGAAAGAGATAGCATGACATTACGTTGCTGTTATTCCGATACTATTTGACACATCGAACAGCTGTTTACTGACGCGTGCCATGTCGCTATGTTTATTTAGAAAGTTTTTAGTTCTGCGCTCAGGTCAGCTCAGATTTTGTCGATACCTGCTTATATTTACTATAAAATTACTATGCTGTATGTGATCTTCTCATTCTTCTAATATCCAAAAAGAGGAGATGGTTTGATGTTATTCGTATCGAAAATGTACTGAACGCACTGAATTGACGTACTTTATCGATTCTAGCATCAAATTGCAACGTTTGTATATCGCTAAGTAAATTAACTGATAACGATAACATTATTTGCAAATTAGTCTCGACTCTCGATCAATTTCGATTACAGAACAAAACACGATTTTTTTTTGATAACGATATCGATATTTGCTTTGATTACCACAAGCCTACAAGTGCCTTATCACCAGTTTACCATAACCGTACTCGGTAGCGACTGCGTAAAAAATTGTACGGGCAAAAGTACAGCGCCTCTGGCGGTTACGCAATTGAACTAAGAATCGGCATAGTAAATCGTTTATGCAGTCGCTAGTGAGTTCGGTCAAGCAAACTCATGGTAAGGGCACAGCTGTCAGATCCGCAGGTTGCCATTTTTATTTCCTGGGTTAGGTACGCTCATTTCGTAGGTATTTCCAGTCCATAAGTATACGTCAATGGTTTTCGGTTCCTCGTAGGCCATTTGCGCTAACTCTTTCCAATTGGCTATTAGAAGAAATTTTTGTATGATGTCATTTGAACCAGTTTTTAGACGAACAAATATTTGTGTGAGACCAACTACAATTAGAGCAACACAAAAGACAAAAACGAGAGGTACAATATACATCGTAGCTGACCAGCACTGAAATGTGACGTCACAGTGTAATGGGTTAGTAATCTTGTTGTATGGAAAACGAGTAATTTGCTATTTTAGTCGTGAAATATTGCGTCGTCGGACAGAGTTGCCGTACAATTTCTTTTTTAATGAAACATGATAATTCTATTGGTAATTTTCAATTCACATTTGGACTATTAAAAAAAACTTCTGTCATTTTTTTATTTTTTATACAAACGCCTTAAGGGAGGCGTACAGCGACATCTACCAGAAGACTCATGCTTCATTAACGGCATTAACGCTTGTATAACGCTTGTGTTGTTGTTGCTTGTGTGGGCGTTTGTATAAAAAATTTAGCAGCGGTACTGCTTAATACGAAGGAACGGTTGATGAATTTGGAACTGGGTAGCGATTGCACCTATAGCTCAATTGGCTAGAGCGACTGGCCGCGAGTGCCGGGAGGTCGCAGGTTCGAATCCTGCTCGGTGCCTAAATTTTTAAATTTTTCCTTCATTCTAAATTCTGACATGTGTCAAATATCCAATTGCTGATTTGGGGTTTTCCAATGCCTTGAGCACGTCACTCGTACTATCTTATATGATAGCACATCACTTTCGTTCGACAGAAGTATGTTATAATTTATGAATATATCTATGATATCAGTAGTTTGATATCATGATAACCTAGTACGATTATAGCTATCGGCTGGACATCTTAAAAAAATTGTTTCGATACATTTGATTATAAAAAAAATACGTATTCAGTGTGACATTATGGTGGCCTACGTTCAGCAGTCGACGGACTAATGGCTGATGATGATATAGTGAGGTCAGCGTAAGATACAATATATTTTTTGTAGTTGATTGTAATACGGGTATACCTTGTTTTTTAGGGTTCCGTAGTAAACAAGGAACCCTTATAGTTTCGCCATGTCCGTCCGTCCGTCCCCCGCTTTTCTCAGTAACCGTTAGTACAAGAAAGCTGTAATTTGGCACGAGTATACATATCAATGACGCCGATAAAACGGTAGAATAAAATCATAAAAAAAACATTTTTTTTAGGGTACCTCCCCTGCGTGTAAAGTGGTTGTGCAATTTTTTTTCTTCCAAACCCCATCGTGTGGGGTATTGTTCAAAAATATTATAAGGTTTCTAAAAGCATTTTTTGATTCAAGAATCGGTTGGCGTGATATTAAGCTTCGAAGTGATAAATTTTGCTATGGTCAAGTGTCCCTCCCCCCCTGCCAGCTAAAAGGTGGCTACTAGGCATGTGAAAAAAATCATGGTAGTAGTATATACGATGAATTGAAAAGGAAACTATCACAGCTAAGTAGACATTACCGTAAAGGGCAAAAATATATGTATACAACATAACATCTCAAAAAAGTACATCATCAGTACAGTAAAAACCCTTCTACGGGTCGTAATTCCGCATATGACCGGTGACGTGATGGACGGGCAACTACGGAACCCCTACACTGTGCGTGGCCCGACACGCACTTGGCCGGTTTTTGTAAGATAAGAAATTAGGGAAACAAAGTAGCAGTGGTCGTAAACACATACACATTTAATTCGCGTTATTCGCAGAGATCAGAATAAGTGACATTTAGAATCAACTTCTAACAATCTCTGCCTCGTTGGGTATTTTATTGTACAAATTTTAGATGAATGAAATAAAACATATTTAAAAAAATACTTGGTGCCTTGTGCTTTAAAATTGTATACAATTAAATATAAATTAAGTTAATTTTCTTACTTCTGAATAATAGTATTATATAACGTAAGCATGAAATAACGGTTTTAATATTAATTGAGATTATTTGACACTCTTATCGCAGAGCGTGCATGATAAAAACCCTCGCAAGTTGTTTTCTATCATTCTTTCTAATGATAAAAAGTAGTAGATTGTGTATCAAGGGAGCAAAATTATATATTTACGGCGAGGGCGTTATATTGAATTCTGAGTGAAGCGAAAGATTCTACAATAGAATCCTGAGCGTAGCGAGGGATTCAAGTGTATCCGCCCAAGACGGAAATAATTTTGCTACCGTCTGACACATACTGCTTTTCACACCGTCTATGAGGCCCGCTGCTAAAAACATGATCTTACAAATGATTTTACTAAAGAGTGTCACATACTGCTTTTCACACCTTCTATGAGGAAAAGAGTCATTGTTGCCCTCAAATGAGGGAAGAAAAGTACATCTTTGATCCCTCATTCGAAGGCAAAAATAACTCTTTTCTGAATAGCAGGTGTGAAAAAGTTATTTTTGCAAGAGATTTATGACTTCAATAGATTATTCTACTTATTTTTACGGTAGAGGCATCAAAGTTACTCCTCAACTTCACATGTTCAACAATATGTTGTGATATAAGTATATGGTGACCACGCGGCCCATTTCCTAAAAATTGGCAATTGTACCAGAATTTTTATTGCAATTTTAATTGCAAGATTAATTATATCACCTCTGGGTGATATCATAAACAGGAAATCAATTAAAATTGCAAGATTAATATCACAAACAGGATTATTATTTAAAAACTCGACCTCGAATACAGTTGGCACGAGTTCACGAGTTAATTATTCACACATTCAAAATGTCACTTTTTATAACAAACTGGATGAATTTAAAACACCGACACGAAACTTTCGAAAATAAATCGAACTGAGTTACTGTCAATTAAGGCGAGAGGAAAAACAAACAATAGCTTTCCAAAACTCCTATCAAATTCTTCAACATATACAAATGTAAACCGGCTTTCCTTCGAGTAAGGTCGACTTTACAAGAACATGGTCGGGTGAGGTAGGTGATTGTGAAAAGTTATCCTGTGATAATAGTCAGTTTACCGTGGCGGTATCAGATGCAGATTTTGCGATCTGGTACCGTAAGGATTATCTTGAGTGACGAGCATGTAGCATCCAATTAACTCGATACATTTAACTGAAGAAAATGGGCTGAATATGGTGATACGTGCGAATTTGGGCCAATCTACTCTTTCATAAAAATGTTTGTCGACATGTTGACGTAGCTAATTATTTCTGACTACACATTTAGTAACTATGTACTATGTTCTGCTTATTACTCTCTTCTCTTAAGAAATATTGCGATAATTGTCTCGTACGTATAGCTAACCATCATAATTAACTTCAGGAAATAGGTAAGTTAGTTCTAATGTTAGGCACCCATTTGATTGTTCACCTCTATTGTTACAAATAAGATTGAAAGTAATAAATATTGGACCAGTGTCAAGCTTTCGGACGCTTACCTTAATTGAATGGAAGTTTGATTTTTCTATTTCTATGTTTTTTTAGGTAGTTCCGAAGTCTTCTAGGTAGATGTCGCTGTACGCCTCCCTAAGGTGTTGTAAGAGGATTTGGGGGCCGAGAATGGTCGTGCCGAGCTTAGTTGACTAGAGAGATTGGCTCCGTAAGTCAGGATGTCGCAAATTCGAATTCTGCTCAGAGCCAAAAAAATTCAATTTTACCTTTAATTTTAATTTTTTGGAATGGAAGTTTGCAAATTGATTTTCACCTAGTCATCTACTTGTTTTATTGACGTGAAAAGTAGACGTCGATTTGATGACAGTTCTATAAAATCTTACATGTGTAAATAGAACTCAGTTTTTTAATTTAAATAACAAATAAATCGTCGAATAGCAGGAAGATAGGTATAGAAATAAATTTAGATATTATACATGATAGTATAGATTACAAAAATTAAAGATAAAAAGGTTATGTTGATATCCAGAAAAAAATCCTTATGTAATCACGATTTGACTATTTCTTTTTAGTAATATATAAAGTGAGATAGTAAGCCAATGACTAGTAGTCATAGGTGTTATGATAATTGTTTGTTCTACTCCGGTACTTTTATCTGTCAATTATATGATCCCGCAAACGAATATAAAAGCATGTCTTATGCAATTTCAAAAAAGTTTATATAATAAAGACCCTAGGGTTATTATGTGATATAATGCTAACAGAGGTGCCCTGTGAACCCAATAAAAAAAATAAAAAAAACAACACTTTTACAACGATAATCAAAACTGCCAACTTAACAAGCAACTGAATTCTTATGGTTTGAAACAATAAAAAAACTAAAATAATTACTGCCAACATAAGTAAAAACGCAAGCCAATAAATAACAGTTGAAAAAAAATTACCGTGTCTATGATTACGTTCTGTGGACTGTCATTTGTCACTATCCAACTTACCGCTCTTTCTTATGCTGTATTGCTGTTTAATTTTGTGTTTTATTATTTAAACCCTAGTTGTAGAAAAAGTAATGTATGCAATTAAGTAGATCAAAAAATACAATACAAATACTCTTTATTGCACACCTCACATAATAAAATAGCACATAAAAAACAAAAAACAAAGATACAGGGAGACAGAGGCAGAACAACAGGCGGTCTTATCGCTAAAGAGCGATCTCTGCGTTTTGTGATTTTTTTTAATCCAAAGACTTGAATACGCAATCACAATTTTAATTGTCTCCAGATTTGTGGGCAAAGCAAAATGTATGCCGCGCAAACAGAGTATACAACTGTCAACTCAGTCTCAAATACTATTTGCGGCAAAATACAGGCTGGTTACAAACCTTCCATCAACTTCAGCTGCTTTCTGCGTAACCATGCCCTACGTGCAGTCTAGGTATTCATTTTGTTGGGGTTGAAAAAATAATCCTAAAGCAGATTGGACACCATAGTGGTGACCAAAATGACCAACAAAGTACATTATAGGTAAGCGAAATATTTATTGAAAAATTATAAACAAAACAATTATTGCTTATAATTAACAGTATTTCCAACGGTGACACCAAAACTGTCAATTCCACTAACGATGACAATAAATAGTAATTTATTATAATCAACACTGAAACTCACAAATTAGACGTATCAAATCAAATCTACGACTAATCAAGTGCAAATTTAATGACAAATATATACGAGTGACGTTATCTGTTCATCAGGAGACTTCCTCTACGAAACGCCTTAAGCGAATGGAAAACTCACACCAGTTACGCTTTTTTCAATTAACTTCACATATATTTCTCGTGTGAAACGTTTTGGAAATCTGTACCTAAGAGCCAATGAGACCGAATCTTATGTAAACGTTCACGCTGATATAGGTTTTAAGTCTATTGAAATAAGAAGTAAACTAGAATGTTAAATGATATGGAGTTTCATCTCTTCGGTTTTCAAATACATAAGCGTAAGTTTACGAGACGTCAGTTTAATAATTTGCGGACAGGGTTCCGTTAAACGATCAATTTAAAACAAAAATAAATAAAGTTCGGTTAAGTATTATAAAGATGATTATCAAGATAATTATAGAATTTCTCACAGTGAATATAGGCAAATAATCATAATTGAAGTAAAAATGTGTATTAAGTAAAATCTGATAAAAAAACTAAGATACAAACGCTCAAATTCCAAATGCAAGCAGCATCTCAACTAGTCTCATAATACGATTATTGTATCAATTTTTAAAGTATACTCGTCTAGTAATTAAGACTAAAAAAAAAATAGATTTTTAGTTTATGTTTTCAATTAGGCGCCAAAACGAATAGTCACCGTGATAGCCATATTATGACGTCAGTAAAATGTATTCAAAAACATAACCGTCATCTTTGGTAAAGATAGCGCCAATCAGTGATTGACATTTAACGACACAACTTTTTGCGTTGCATATTTATATGTATGTAAAGTCACGTGACACACAGAGTAAAAAAAAAAGTGTCTAAATATTGAGAAAATGAAATGTTATTGGACCTAATTCATAAAAATTGAATACTCGAGAATAATCAACTAATATTAATAATCTTTAATTTAGTCCATGTCTTATATTTTATCTCGATGACTGGAAATACCCTATGCCTTTTAGACTTTAGATCCATCGAAAACTAGTTCTAGGTATATACGGTCGGTCTTGTACCTTGTCGCTATAACGTCATGTTAGAATTAGAACTGTCATACCAAACTTATTGAGCGAAAGCGACACAGTACCAAAGTGTCTAGTTATTTATGAGGCCAACTGTACACATGCGTGGCAGAAGTGACTGTTGTACGTACCGCCGAGTCTTGTGAAGTCTGAGGGCAGCCTACAGCTCAAAATCCTCCCCCCCTCTCCCTCCCTCCCTCACCCCTCGCTGGCGCTTAAATGTGCAAGTGCGACAGAAAATATTTAATTTTTGGTTCATGTTAGGCCTTCTACATTTGTTTATCGTAACGATGGGTGTATGTGTGAGTGCGTCATCATACGTTTGTGATGCAAACTTTGTACGGATTTATTAGATTAGATTATTTATTTCATGATAAGGAATAACATTACGAATTTGTACACACGTCATAATAGGAAAAAAAGTAACATAATGTTAACAAAAGTACGACTTACACTATAAAAAGATTAATTAAAATGTCTAAAAGTGGCCCAAAAATTGTATCTAACCAAGGATGATGAGAATGAGAATTGTATCTTATCAAAGATGGCAGCCCCCGACGGATTTTTCCGAGCTTTTAAATATACCTCGCAACCAGTTAACCGTTTCGAAAAAAATTTTTATCTCTATGTAATTATTTCCTATAGAGACGGAGGATTTTCAAATGCATTATTTAATTATTTTTCAATAGAGCACATCCGTTGGGGGTATTTTCAAATTTTTTAATTTTGCCTTTTATTTTAATCTTTCAGCAGTCTAAGTATACCTATACGTTTGACCCTCGATAACTTGGGTTGTAAAATGAGCTCCCTACTAAGATTTTCCTAAGAAGCTACAAAAATAAGTAAGTGCCAAGTGGCCACTTTCTTATCCCCGAGTGCCTCACAAGTACGAGGGGCGTTCAAAATATTCTCGGTATTGGAATGAAAACAAACAAGTATGAACAGTTTGATATTTTTTATTTTTCAATATACTCCCCCCTATGTTAATACACTTAAAAGATCGATCAATTATTTTTTTTAATCCCTCATAAAAATATTTTTTATCCTTGGTATAAAAGTGCTCCTCTACTGCCGCCTTCAACGCCTCATCGTCAAAAAATCGATTTCCACGCAGATCCTTTTTGAGATTGGGGAACAAAAAGAAGTCACTGGGGGCTAAGTCCGGACTATACGGTGGATGAGTTATAGTTCCGAACCCACATTCAGCAATAGCTGCCTTGGCAATATGAGCAGTATGGACAGGGGCGTTGTCATGCAGAAGCAGAATACCTTTAGACAACTTTCCTCGCCTTTTTTCTTTTATTGCGTCCCTTAATTGATGTAGAATATTCGCGTAGTACTGTCCCGTGATATTTACACCTTTTTCTTTATAATCGATCAACAATACTCCTTCACAATCCCAAAATATTGTTGCCATGACCTTGCCAGCGGAAGGGACGACCTTGAACTTCTTGGGATGAGCTGAACCCTTAATGTGCCACTGCATGGACTCCTGTTTACTCTCTGGGTCATAATGATGAACCCAGGTTTCATCTCCAGTAACTATCTTTTGCAGCACCTCATCAGGATTTTCACCACACAGGTCAATAAAATCGGAACAGCAAGCTGCACGCACATCTTTTTGAAGTCGAGTCAGCATTCGTGGAACCCATCTTGCACTGACCTTTGACATATTAAGATGGTCATGGATAATGTCATGTACGGTACCAATAGAAAGATTGGTTACTTGAGCTATTGATTTTATCTTTACTCGACCATCTTCCAATATAAGGTTTTCCACCTGATCAATATTTTCTTGTGAAGTAGCTACTACAGGCCGGCCAGGTCTAGGGTCATCTTCAATACTCTCCCTGCCACGTTTGAATTCGCTTGACCACTTTTGAATTGTAGATAAAGAAGGAGCAGACTCACGGTAAACACAATCCATTTCCTCTTTTATGGTTTTTTGGTTTTTACCCTGTTTCGTCAAGAATTTTATTACGGAACGATGTTCTAATTTCGTTAACATTGTTAATTCACTCATTGTGTTCGTGTTTGTTCAGAAATTGCAGAAAAACAAAAGAACATCTCGGTTTGAATTATACTTTTTTTTAATGTCAAAGAATGAACCTTACCACCCAGTAACAAAACAAATTCAAAAAGAGGTTATAAGATATCAATACCGAGAATATTTTGAACGCCCCTCGTAAACCCGAGGCTAAGAGGCGAAATACACGAGGCCTGAAGCTGTTCCGCGAAAAGACGAAGGCCCGTAGCTTCTCCTTGGAGCACGCTTGCTATACGAGCCCGGGGACCAAAGGCCCGAGGGGCGAGCCCTAGTCGACAATTTCGAGCCCCAAGTGTCTTACAAATGAACCTGAGGGCCGAAGCACATGAGGTCAGAAGCCGTTCCGCGTAGAGCCGAAAGCCCGAAGATTCTCTTCGGAGCACGCTCGCTCGCCCTCCATGCGAGCCCGAGGGCCGGAGGCCCGAAGGACGAGCCCAAATCGGCAATTTCTAGCTTCGAATGTCTTACAAGCGAACCTCAGGGCCGAAAGGCCGAAGGTGAGGGACGAAGTATATGAGAACAGAAGCTGTTCAGCGAAAGGCCAAAGGCCTAAATCTTCTCCTTGGAGCGTGTGCGCCAAGTCGACACTTTCCAGCCCCGAGTGTCTTACAGGTAAACCTGAGGGACAAAGGCCCGGTAGTGAGGGGCGAGGCACACGAGGTCAGAAGGCGTTCCGCGTGGGGCCGAAGACCCGACGAGCGAGCCCACGTGGACGCACATTCTCTGCCATTTATCTTTTCCCTTCTTCTACTCACAGCTGCCACGGATTTGTACCTACACTTCTTTCAACTAGTCGCAAAGTAATAATAATAATAATAATAATTTTGTGGACAATCTTACACAAATCAACCTAGTCCCAAACTAAGCAAAGCTTGTACTATGGGTACTAGGCGACGATATACATACTTATATAGATAAATAGATAATGTCGTATAATAGCACCTCCACCAAATGTGGTATATATACGTGGTATATATATTAATACTGGGGTATGCTGCTCGAGAGGTACGGGTTTAGAGGTACTGGGAGGAGATCGTAGCTAAAATATAACACTGGAAGCACATATGAAATTAGTATATTTCTTACTGAACTGAAACATACACACAATATGCTCTTAAAATAATTTACAGAACATGTGATTCCGATGGTGTCCTGAAGACCAGTCCCTGGAAAACCAATTGTTTCCAGAAGAATGCCAGTTTGACGCATTCTCGAATCATAGTTTAAATTCAATTTGTATACGTTATGATTCTGGACCTACACGGCCAGCCTCATACCGTAACAACCTCTACATTCTCCCTCCTGCTCGGGGTGAAGAATGTAGGCAAGGACCTGCCTAACCCTATAAACTAACTAGATCTTGAAGCAAATGCCAAAAAAGAACAGGTAACAACGCGGGTTGAGAACTGAACCAGCAAGCAGTTTGTTTCAAAAATTAGCCAAGACCAAACAAACATATCGAAAATCATTTAATATTATTCGCGCCTATCCGATGACAACGACGCAGGATGATGGTGCTGAGGCCCATAGGAGCCTCCTCGCCCTCTGCTGATGGAGTACAGCGAGTGCCCATCTCTGCGAAGTGGTCTTCTTTTTTTTCAAACTGCCTGGCTTTCTTTGTTCTACACTGCTTAGCTGGTCATCCTTCTCCCCTCGCTGCCAAATTTGCTCAGAGTCATCATAGCAAGTCAGCATACTCGTTTGCATGAAATTAGAGAAGACTATATTAGTTTACACTTGAAATTAGTCACACAAGAATAATGGTTCTAGAAATGTTATTAAATCTTCAATTATTATAGATTATCATGAAAATATTTACAAGTTCAACTTGTATTAGTTTTAACTAATTAAACTTTATTAACATTACAATGTTTTATTAATATTTACACTGTATAATCATGAACTTCTGTGAACAATTGGATTGAATTTTAATTTGCATTATATTGCAAAATACAACTCAATATTGGGTAGCATACCCCGCACCTCCACCAAATGTCGTATAATAGCACCTCCACCAAAGGTGGTATATATACGTGGTATATATATTAATACTGGGGTATGCTGCTCGAGAGGTACGGGTTTAGAGGTACTGGGAGGAGATCGTAGCTAAAATATAACACTGGAAGCACATATGAAACTAGTATATTTCTTACTGAACTGAAACATACACACAATATGCTCTTAAAATAATTTACAGACCATGTGATTCCGATGGTGTCCTGAAGACCAGTCCCTGGAAAACCAATTGTTTCCAGAAGAATGCCAGTTTGACGCATTCTCGAATCATAGTTTAAATTCAATTTGTATACGTTATGATTCTGGACCTACACGGCCAGCCTCATACCGTAACAACCTCTACAATACTTAAATACATAGAAAACATCCAAGACCCAGGAACAAATATTCTCGTTCATCACACAAATAAATGCCCTGACCGGGATTCGAACCCGGGACCTCCAGCTTCGAAGGCAGGGTCACTACCAACTAGGCTAAAGCGGTCGTCAACAAATAAATACCCAGGGTTCATTTTCGCAACGGCTCCTGAAATCGGATGACGTTTTAAATGTATACCTTATTTTGTTTACAGAATTTAGGTAAACGTCGCTTCAATCGACACTTTAGTGGCCAATAGATTACACCAACCACAGTATTGGGCCAGTGTCGAGTACAGAGACGTTTACTTTGCTAACACATTTAGAACTCAGGAAGTTTATATGTTATTTCAGCAAACATAATACTTATAGTCGGGTCATAAAGCAATAGCACATGTAGATGGAAACGCGAGCGCAACGACGCAAAATTTTTCAAACATTATGATGCAGTGTAGAAAATATTTCAAACTTTTCGGTCTCCGGTTGTAGAGCCATAACACAACTAGATAAACGATCACGCGAGCGCATCGAATTTTCTTGCTGGCTCTTGAAATGATCAGTGGACCATCGAGTCCTAAGGGGAGGGTTTGGAATCGTAAACGCTGGCCAAGCAGTTCCGGAGAAAATGCACTCACACGCACTTTAGCAAGTGAAAAATTTTTACTACAGCGCCTCCTGGCGAGCTATCATCGTAACTCCTAGCTAAAATTCGGCCCGACTAAACTACAGACCTATTGCAGAAAACGGTTTCTAAATCGGTCAAGCTGTTTCGAAGATATTGATGTGCACACACAAACGAACAAACAAACAACCTCCCACCCTAAATGCATATACCTTCTCCATTCAGTAGTGGATAAAAAGATAAATAAATACTTAAATGCATAGAAAATATCCATGTTTCAGGAACAAATACTCGAGTGCTTCTGCTGGGCTAGAGCTTGGAATTAGGTGTTGTTGTAGATATTCCCGCTTTTTGTGATAATACTTCAAACGCAGTTGTAATAAAAGATATACATGTGATTGATAGTCATTATCTTCATAGATTGTAGATACAGCATAAGTAGATAAATCCGTAGCGTATGTTATTTACCAAAACACGACTAAAATCTACCTAGGTAGGTTAATTATAATTAGAAAATTTACTACCTAATTAGATAAGACGGTAGTGTTACTATCTTATCAAAATTGGTTATATTATATAAATTAAGTGGATTGGATCTGAATCGCTTGATTAAAGAAGTTCAGTGCACTGAAACTATCGATGTTGCTAGAAACAATCACAATACACATTGAATTTATATCAATATGTGAAGCTCAAGATGATATAACAGTAACAATAAGTCAAGGGCCAGTTAGAGGTTACAAAGCTTTAGGCAGGGAAGTTTATGAGTTTTATGGAATTCCATATGCTACTGCACCCACTGGCACGAAAATATTTAAGGGTGGGTTGCACCAAACTGTTTGTAATCGAAAGCGATGTTCGTAGAAACCTAATGGAAAGTTTGACGTTTTTCTATGGGATGACAGATACCGGCACCATATTTAGCGTTGATTGATCTGTAATCGTAAGTTGGTGAAACTCGCCCTGAGTCGTCAGTCAATTACGGTCAACATCATTTTCAGGCCGTAATTTTTAAAATTCCAAACACAATCCCAAAATCATAGTTCCCGTATCATCATGCACTGTCAATGTTACACGGTTGTCTATAGGTATTGTTTTTGTTATAGGCTCCTTTGCCAGCACCGAGATGGCATGATACATTAGAAGTCATAAATTATAATGTTGTATGCCGACATCATCAATATTTTGTAAATAGCTTGAACGCTACAGAAAATTGCCTTGTGGCAAATATTTTCGCACCAAGCACACACGCAACGAATCTTTTCGTCGTGGTATATATTCACGGAGGAGCATCCTTTTTTAGAGATGGCATGTTCAAGTCGCCAAGACCGTTAGTAGTACGTAAAGAAGAGTAGTAGAAGTCAGTTTTAATTATCGTGTGGGAGTTCATGTTTTTTTATGCTTGCGAACTGAAGATATCCCAGCAAATGCGGGTCTAAAAGATATGTTAGCTGCTTTACAAAATGCCCTATGTTTTCTTTAACCCAGGTTAAAGAAAACATAGGATATTTTCGGCGGGCGGTATCCAACTTTCCAATTATCGAATGCCACCAAATACATGATGTCTGTTCGGTGTTCTAAGGCTAAACCATCATAAAGATAAGCTGTTATCACGAAATAACAATTGTAAATTTTCTTGATCCGGCTGAATCGGTTTGACTTGCCTTCGCAAGTCAGGTAACTCGTATATAGTATTCGGCAGACAGTACTAACTAGTGTTACTAGCAAGAATTGCATGAAATTTATCCACGCAATCATTTTCAATGTAATTATTTCCAATTACGTACGAATAACTAGCGGCATCCATTTCAAATTTTCTCCTCGAGGATGAAATCTTAAAGAGAGAATTTTCCTAAAACCCCAATGAAAATAGGAGAGAAAAGATCGGAATTTAATATCACAGTAGTTTTCTCAGTTTAATATCAATGAGTAAAACTATTATAAATTAGACTTGAGAAACCTTTTTCTAGTTGTTCTCTAAATTACCCACATCCACAATACAAGTTTTCTTTAACAGCTAAGTAAAAACAAAGCTCAAAATTAATATACTTACACCACGACTAGTCGACCAATTTTTTTCCCCTTTTCTTTCAAGTAATACCACGATAATTAGATTAGACCCAAAGAGAATTTTTCCCTTTTTCCCACATATTAGACCAAAATCGACTTTAGAACATAAAAAGACAAAGGCCAAATTTAACCAAGACCACTAAACCACTACGGATAAAGTACGCGTCACGACCCCATTAATTCAGTAAAAATCTTAACAGCGCCAAGTAGCGATGTGTACAGCGCCATCTATCGGCGTGTTACTATTTGAGCGACTGAATAACGTAGTATGTAACGTAGTAGTATGTATGTAACGTAGTATATACCGGTTTTTCAAAGATAATTCTTTATCACGTGAACCGATTTCAATATTTTTTTTTTTTGAAAGAAGGTACTTTCAGCATAATTTCATAGCAGTTTACAAAACAAAAATGCATGCAATGGTGATTAAATTATCAACTTATTATAGGAATGATTGAAGACGATAAAAAAAGCTAGATAGAAATGTAGTTATATTTTTCCTGTAATATTTATGTTGATATCAACCATATATAATAATTTCAATTTTTTTTACATGGCGGGACATGAAAACGTACAAAAAAATGTTTTAGAATGTGAAACTAAAATGACACCCCACTTGACACATTCACTAGACTGTCAAATTTTGAATCTGTCATTTTTCACAGAAAATATAAAAAAAATATATTATAAAAACATGTACTATGCATGTTGGTTTCCTTTCTTCATAACTGTTCTAAATTTCAAATCGATAGCATAAGTGGTTCTTGAGGTATTTAGCAATGTGACAGACAGACAGACAGACAAAGTGAAACCATGAGGGTTCCTTTTTTACCATTTTCGCACGGAACCCTAAAAACACGAAAAAGTAAAAATAATTGCTTTACTTCTAACATGAAATTGTACGCTTCTTATTGAACAATGTAGACGTACCTATTGTAATTTTTGTAGTCGGTGGCATTTCGTCAACTTTAGACAATTTCTTTGAATGGCACCGGATTCAAAAGTTACATAGGTACGTCTACATTGTTCAATAAGAAGCTTAAAGTCTCATGTCAGAAGTTAGGCAATTTTTTACTTTTTAGTATTTTTTGGAGTCGGTTTTATTTTTGTATTAAAAATGTTCAAAACTTATTCTCACTGTTTCACTTCTAATTCTCACTTCGTTTACACGTTAACTCCACTCCGAATACTACTTCAATCCACTCCGATACTACCCCGCACCAGGAACTCAGCCCCCAAATATAACCCTAGCCGAATATTCTAAACGGTAATTTCGATATTCATTTTGGTATTCAACTGTGCCTTTACCATGAGTTTACATGACCGTACTCGCTAGCGACTGCGTAAAAAATTGTATGGGCAAAAGTACAGCGCCTCTGGCGGTTACGCAATAGAACTAAGAATCGGCATACTAAATCATTTACGCAGTCGCTAGCGAGTACGGTCATGCAAACTCATGGTAAAGGCACTGTTCCGACTAGCGTACACTATTCCAGAGATTTGTACCTTAACGACGATTCTTGAATGTTCCAAGCCCATATATTATTATATTTGTCTAATAATTTTCTCTAGCATAAAATTTTTAGTCATTCACTTATCCTAGAATTTCGTGCTAGTCTGCGTTATGAAGATGTATCACTAAGATTTAAAACATCAAAAAAGTGCATGTTGGTTTCCGGATTTGAACCCGGGCGAATCAGCTCTGTAAGCCATACGATATGCCACCGGACCACGTAGGTATGACTTGTTATCATACAGCGAATTTCGAAATGACTTGTTTTCGTGCCGCAACGGAACTGTTATGACCCCGTCGCAACGATATCATCGGTATTCTCTTGACGGTTACGCCTTTTAGCGCGCTTTTGGGCTACGAACTAAACTGATATCGTAGATATCGCCACTATTTGCGATAACACTTCAAAAACAATTATAAATTAAAAAATAATTGACAGCCTCTATCTGTATAGATTGCAGATATAGCATGAGTAGGTAAAGCTATATAGTGTTATATCTTATCAATAAGGGTTATCTTACTAATAGTGGTTATTTCATATAAATAAAGTGGATGTGAGCAGAATCGCTTTGGTCGTAGAAGTTTAGAGCACTGAAACTAACGATGTTGCTAGAAACAATCACAATACTCATTGCATTTATTTCAATAAGCGAAGCTCAAAATGATAGAATAGTAACAATACCTCAAGGGGCTGTCAGAGGTTATAAAGCTTTAGGCAGTGAAGTTTTTGAGTTTTATGGAATTCCTTATGCTACTGCACCTACTGGCACGGAAAAATTTAAGGTAAGTTCAAGTGTGGGTTGGACCAAACCAACCGTCTTAATGTATGGACAGCCTGACGTTTTTCCATGGGATGACGTCACATTAGTCCAGGAAAATTACGGTTCAGCAAAACAGTAATCTATAACAGCTTTTTTTATTTATTTACCTTCATAAGTACATATTTAATATACTATATTTATGAATCTGGCAAACTTTCCACCCGGAAGTAGGTTTAAAAAACATTGTCAAATAAGCGCCGATTTTTATATTTAAAAATAATAATCGTGACTATTATTTATAAACATACCAATATTAATTTATTTCACTGGTACTAAGTGAAATCTGGCAAGTTATTTGTCCGTAAGGCCGTTAAATTAACAAAATGCATTGTTTAGGTGAAATATGCCATAAATTTACTAAAAAAGTTGTTGGACATACACTTGTATTCCCGAACATAACACGGCTTACTTCTGGATCTCAGTCAATGACCAGGTTTGAGCACCGTAAGTTAAGACGGGCAGGATACACATATCAACGAGTTTGCGCTTGAGACAGAAAGGAAGTTCGCCCTTCAGTAGCGCCTTCATGGACCAGAAGCTCTTCCAGGCGTTTTCGATACGTCTATCGATTTCGATGGACTGCCTGTTTTCAAAGGAAGCTATCTGGCCCAGGTATAGGCACTCATCGGCATATTGTATATCCTGCCCATCTACCGTGACTTTACATTTAGCTCTGTTAGTCATCAACTGGGTTTTCGGTCTGTTCATTGTGAGTCCAACTTCAAGGCTTGCCGTGCTGAGATCTTGCAGCATTTGTTGCAGTTGTGATGCCGTATGGGAGAAAAGGACAATCTCGTCGGTGAAGCGTAGGTTTGTTAACCTTTTACCATCCACGTCAATGCCCATCGTCTCCCATGAGACCGCCAGTTTTTTGAATATTTCTTGGAGGCAACTTGCGAACAATTTTGGAGAAAGCGGATCGCCTTGTTTCACACCCTTTTCCACTTTGAAGACGAGGCCGGGTGCATGTAATTTAATATTAGCTGTACTACGTATATTGTCGTAGATTCTTCCAACGAGTTCAACATACGTGGAGTCTATACCTTGATTTTGCATAGCGGAAAATATGGCGGAATGTTTGACGCTATCAAATGCTTTGCTATAATAGTCGACCAAAGCAAGGTATAGGGGCTTATTAAACTCGTTGGATTTTTCTATAATTTGGTTCAAAATATGGAGGTGGTCTGTTGTGGAGAAACCAGCTTCTTCGGGTGGCTGATGGTTGTCGAGTAGTGGAGAAATCCTGTTTTCTATTATCTTTGTGAACAGTTTGTATATGTGAGATACTAAACTAATGGGCCTATAATTACTAATGTCGGATTCATCTCCCTTTTTGTGCAGAAGTACTATATTGGAATGGAATAAGTTAGTAGGGATTGTACCGCTATACAGAATCGGATTGAACATGTTGGTCAAATGAGGCAGCAATGGGGCCGTTCCTGCTTTAAGTGCTTCAATTGTGACATCATCCTCGTCAGGGCTCTTTTGATATTTCATAGTCTTAAGAGCGGCGTTAACTTCGAAACCTGTTATAGGAGAGATGGTGTCTGAACAGGAATAATCATTCTTGGGTAACGGATGTTGGGAGTTGGCGGAATATAGATTTTTATAAAATGTTGTACAAATATCTGTGATCTGATCCCTATTGCTGCATTTCTTCCCGTTTTGGTCTCGAAGGCTGGTTATCCACGGTCTTTCTTTGTTTATGCCTTGTTTGGCAGTTCGGAGAGATGTATTTGTTTTCAACGCTATTTCAACGAGTTTAGTATTAGAGTTCCGTATATCGCATCTGATACTTATTTTTACTTGTTTGTCTATTATGTTATATAAATATAAATAAATAAATATTTGTGGACAATCTCACACAAATCAACCTAGTCCCAAACTAAGCAAAGCTTGTACTATGAGTACTAAGTGACGATATACATACTTATATAGATAAGTAGATACTTAAATACATAGAAAACATCCATGACTCAGGAACAAATATTTGTGTTCATCACACAAATAAATGCCCTGACCCGGACCCGGGACCTCCAGCTTCGAAGGCAGGGTCACTACCAACTAGGCTGAAGCGCTCGTCAGATCTTCTTCTCTGTTAGTTTTATTGTTTTCCCGATGTTCTATTAGTTGTATTGTGTTTTTAGTAAGTTTCCTGTTCTTCTTTCCAGTCTGTTTGATTCTATTGCTGGCTGTTTTTATACTCTTTATAATTATGTTATATTGGTCCTCGACATCTGTGTTTATGTTCTGTTTACTTAGTATATCAAAACTATTTCTTAACTCTAAGTTGAATAGGTCGTGATTTGAAATAAGTGAGTCTTTATTCAGTCGTTTTATCTTTTTTGTATATAGACAGCTATATGCGGTGGATTTTTATAACGAATTGAATTTTAACTCTTATTGGACTATGGTCGGAATTAAATTTGAATTTATTGAAGGTGGAGACATCCTTGATAAAGCTTTTCTCGGATGAAAGGATATAGTCTATTTCGTTTTTGATGTTACCACCCGGTGATGTCCAGGTCTAACGTCGTTGTAGTTTTTTGAGGAAAAAAGTATTACTAATGCTTAAGCATTGTCCAAAGGCGAATTGGATAAGACGAGTGCCACGGTCGTTTCGACTCCCAAGTAAATGTGGTCCAAGTATGTCGTAGTTATCCAATTCATTCCTTATTCCGACTTTCGCGTTGAAATCTCCGAGGACCATAGTCCATGTTCCACGGTTCTCGTCGCAAGCTTTGTTCAGTAGATCATAATACTCCTCTACCTCGTCATTAGTGTGTGAAGATGTTGGTGCATAGGTCTGGACAATAGTCAGTGTATGATTTGGCGTTATACTCAGCTTCAACACAGCGACCCTCTCGGAATAACCTGAAAATTCGACAATGTTGTCCTTCCACTTTTTTTTACGAGAAAACCTACCCCGTACAGCCTGCCTGCTATTCCGAAGTGGCAGAATACACTGTCGCCCCGTTCTATTGTTTGTTCGCCCTCTTTTCGTACTTCTGACAACCCTACAATGTCCCACTTGATATATTTTAGGGCGTGTTCTAGCTCTACGAGACGCTCCTCTTTCATCAAGGTACGGACGTTGTAGGTTAACACATGAAACATTTCGGTGTCCATTTTCCTTGCCTGGGTCGTTTGAGTGTTTTGACGGGGATTCGAGTCCGCCCGGGGATTCTTAGCACCCCTTTCTCCAGGACTAGTCCGGCTTCCGTCAAAGCCAGCGTCGTCGCTGGAGAGGCCGGGCACTTGGGGCCAATACGGGGAATTGTACATATCATGACGAGGTTTCGACTGTAAGCCCACCACGCTGGTCCAATGCGGGTTGGTGGGGTCACCAGAGCCTCGTTTGTTATTCGGCAGGGTGCACCACTTGCAGGTAAGTTTGGCTTGGAATCCGTAAGATGGAATATGGACCCCTTACACTATTTTAAAACTTTTAATTGTTAATTTATATCTCTAAATGACTTCAATTTTGCCCGATAATATATCAACAACATTACTATCATTATTATATACCCGTTACGCAGGAAAACTCGGCTATTATAAATTATTTCCAATTCGCCATACTAACCGATCGTAATTTCCCTGGACGACTAATATTTAATATTGATCGATCTGTAATCGTAAGTTTTTGTATCCCGCCCTGGATCGTGATAAGTCATGCGGATTGTGGTCACCATCCTTCAAGTCAAGCCCCCGCCCCTCTTCAAGTCGATGCAAAACAAGATACTTAATATGACATTCTAAAATCTTAGTGACAAAAACACCAGCTACGTATTCAACGAGACATCAAGATCTGCAACATATTTCAGTTTGGTTTAGGAATACCATTAGAATCATTTTCGCATAATCGCAAAATCATAGTTGCTATTACCTACCGGCTGTCAATGTTACGCGGTAATAATTATATATATTGTATTTGTTACAGTCTCCTTTGCCAGCACCAACGTGGGATTATACATTAGAAGCCACAAATCAAACCATTACATGCCTAAAACGTCCCCACCCACTAAGTCCAGATAATACTGACTTCGGTTCAGAACAATGCCTTATAGCAAATGTTTGGGCGCCAAGCACACAGACGACGAATCTTCCGGTTATGGTACATATCCACGGAGGAGCATTCACAGGTGGACATGGCCTTACAAGGTCACCAATAACATTAGTTGAAAGTCAAAGAGTAGTAGCAGTGACTTTTAATTATCGTCTGGGAGTTCATGGATTTTTATGCTTGGGAACTGAAGACATCCCAGGAAATGCGGGATTAAAAGATATGTTGGCTGCTTTACGCTGGGTTAAGGAAAACATAGCGCATTTTGGTGGTAATCCTGACGATATAACATTAGCAGGAGCTAGTGCAGGAGCTGCGGCAGCGGATTTGTTAAGTTTATCCAAAGCTACAACAGGACTATTTAATAAAGTGATACTGGATAGTGGTGTTCATGTAGCGGGCTGGAGTGTTCAAAGAGATCCTGTAAAAAATGCTCAAGAGTTTGCCCAAGAATTTAATTTTAGCGATACAGACAGCTTGAGTGCTCTAGAGGAGTTTTATAAAACAGCATCCTACGAATTATTGCTTTCTGATTCGACGTTATTTGACAAATACGACTCTGATTTAGTATTCGTCCCTTGCATAGAGAAGGACTTAGGGCAGGAGAGGATTCTCGACGATAGTCCAATAAATCTTATAAAAAGCAGTAGCTACGCAAAACTTCCAGTACTATATGGATTTGCAAATATGGAAGGTATGCACAGATTGCCCAAATTTGATGAATGGGCACCGAAAATGAACGAAAACTTCTCTGAATTTTTACCTGTAGATTTGAATTTTGAAGACGAAAATAAGAAAAAAGAAGTTGCAGAGACTGTTAAGGAATATTACTTTGGCCGTAACACTGTGGGACTATACACTCTATTCGACTATATTAAATACTTTTCAGATTTTATGTTCGCTTATCCAATACTAAGATCTGTAAAAATGCAAGTAGAAGCTGGCAATGATCGAATCTTTTTATATGAATACACATTTTATAAAAAATACCCACCAGTCCCCGGAGTGCCTGACGTTTTAATCAACTTCCCTGGAGCCACTCATTGCGCTCAAACGGATGCTGTGTTTAAAAGCATGAGAGACCCTAATGAAGAAAGATTTACTGAAGAATATAGGCAAGTTAGAGAAAATTTAAAAAAAGTATGGGTCAACTTCATAACAAGCGGGTAAGCAAAACATTTGTTAACTTATGTTTATTTTGTTCCAAAAGTTTTATAATTTAGGAAATACTCATTGACATCGTATGATTCATTTACGGTTATAAACTTCCAAACCGTTAAGTTAGTTGCATATTTACAAATATATTAACAAAGAGTTTATTTTAACCGAGAATCTTTTATTACGCTGGCTTACCAAGGCTATTGCTACCTCAAAGTATGACTTCAAACATGCATTTTTATTTCATCGTAATCTGTAAGTTTCATTTATAAGCAGAGATAGGACAAATTTGCGTCATTTCTCGCAATAATGTGGGCATGACTCCAAAATTAATCAATTAATTAATTTCTTACTTGACCATATAATTTGATACCTATATAGTCAATAAATAGAAAAGTACGTTAAAGTATATAATAACATGTATTTTACGGTTAAGCTTTTGTTGCTTTAATAACTTATACGTTTGTTGCCATGAAAAGGTATAGTTTGTCAGAAATTCTAAGAATAAATAAGGTAGATGTTTGCTTGCGTATCTTGACAGCATTTGCTTTTACAGTTTGGGACGTAGGTACCTACTTATTTCTATAAAATATATTGGTGCTATACGGGGTGCCGTCCCATACGCTGGAATTATTTTAAATACCTACATAGCTAATTTATCAAAGTAACGAAATAAATATTTGAATAAATCATATACAAACTATTAAAAATGTATTCGCGCTACTTTTAATGTTTGGCCCTGTGATTAACCGTAGAGGTCCACCCCCTTAAGGGATGATTTCGGGGATAAAAAGTATCCTATGTCCATCCCTAGGACTCAAACTATATCCATACCAAATTTCATCTAAATCGATTCAGTGGTTCAAAAGTAACTGTTAACAGACAGACAGACATACTTTAACATTTATAACCCGCCACGACTTTGCACGGGTAGGACAGTTTTTTAATCTATTTTAACTGAAAGTCTACTCGTCAAGTAAGAAGTCACTAACATTAAAAAACTCAGGTTGTCCATACAATGTTTCAACCCCCTTTTCACCTCTTCAGAGGTTGAATTTCAAAAAACGCTGAAATTAGTTTTCTTAGTATTTAATGCTAGGTCTACAAACGAAGTTTCAAGCTCCTCGTTAAAAAAAATTACTCCCCATACAAACTTTCAACCCCCGTTTCACCCCTTTAGAGGGCGACTTTCGAAAAACGCTGAAAACTGTTTTCTTTAGTTTTAATGATTAGTTTACTAAGGGGGTTTGAAGTCTCTATCTTAAAGAAAAATTTATTTTCCATACAAAAAGGCCACCCATACAAAAATTATAACCTATGTCCTATTCTGATGTCTAAGCTACAATACTGGAAAGTTTCATAGAGATCCGTTCAGTAGTTTTTGCGATTAAGCGGAACGTACATCCATCTGCACAAACTTTCATGTTTATAATATTATTAGGATTAGGATATTAGGATTCGGATTAGGATTAGGATATTAGGACTAGCTTTTCCCCCGGCTTCGCCCGCGTAGTAAGCGTAATTTTTAACCGTCTACAATAATTGGGATTTTCAGTTGCACCTACGTATGTGGGTATGTACGGATGTCATTTTCGTAATCGGCACCCCGAGATATTACAAAATTGACACCCATATCATTTTTTAAGAAAAACAAAAGTCCACCATCTTGGATTTGAAAATGGTTCAAGGAACATCAAAAACGACTTACAAACAAATCGATTTTTAAGAAAAGTAAAGATTTGCTCCCCGCAACAAATTGGAACCCCCTTTTCACCCCTTTAGGGAGCAATTTTAAAAAACGCTGAAACATGTTTTGTTGTATTTAAACAGAGAGTATACGTACAAAGTTTTAAATCTCTTTCATCATCAAAGACTTTCTCCTTTACAAACTTGGAACCCCCTTTTCATCCCTTTAGGGGTGCAACTTCGAAAAACGCTGGAATGAGTTTTGTTTTATTTAAACAGAGAGTCCATTTAAGAAATTTTACGTCTCTAACTCTAAAACAGAAGTTTCTCCCATACAAATTTTGCACCCCTATTTTACCCTCTTAGGGTTAGAATTTTGCAAAACGCTGACAACACTTTCTTTTGATTTAATTTAGTAACCTTATTACGATTTTTTAAGTCTTTAGCTAAAAAAACAAATTTTCTCCCATACAAAATTTGCACCCCTATTTGATCCCCTTAGGGGTGGAATTTCCAAAAATCTCATCTTATCCCTTGCATACGAAAAAAAAAAAAATAATACGTCATAAGAGTAAGCTCTGGACCAAATTTGAAATTTATAGTTCTAGTAGTTTCGGCTGTGCGTTGATGGTAGATCAGGACTTCTTCTTTTATATATTTAGAAGAAGATTAGGATTAAAGAAAATAATTAGTTTTCTGCAGTCAGTATTTGTCTTTAGATCAAAAATAAACTTAAGTGCTGAAAAACTCCGCTCGCAATCGATTAAAAAACTTCTTCGTCAGTTATTATATTAAACCGAAATACGAATACGAAAACTATAACCACTTTAAATAAACTATTATCTCCGGAAATTCAAATTTTATTTCAAAAAAATTATTAATTGATTTACATTATTTCCTGCTACCCAAAGGTTGTCTGGAAGAGATCGCTTTAAAGCGATAAGACCGCCTGTTGTTACCATTATTAATGTTACCGAATCTATAAATGTACTCCTGTATTAGTGGTGCAATAAAGAATATTATTATTATTATTATTTTGATAAATTTTGGAGTCATGCCTACATTATTGCGAGCAATGACGCAAACTCCGATCTCTGTTTATAAGCCTCCGTCCTTAAAATGGCAAAAACTTCGGCCTTTCGGTTTTCTGTCCGCATATCATAGGCATTTTACTATAACATTTAACATATGGACAAAATTTGGATCACAGATGTTTATGTATTTAAAAAAATGTTTTTGATTTATCCAGCTATATGATGTCTCTCTTACAGGACACCAGTTCTAGGGGGTTCGTCATTTCCTGAATGGCCACCTGCAAATGCGAATCGTGCGCCGCACATGATTGTCGGGGACACCATTGAACTAGGAGGCGCCCTGAATGAAGACGGAGCCAAATTCTGGGATTCCATCTATGATCAATATTATCTCGACCCAATACCACCTACATTTGAACAACCTAATAACGCTTACATGGTTTCTGGGAATTTAATTCTGAATTTAATACTTATTTGCGTATTTTTCCTGAGATATTGATTTTTAAGAATGTAACTATATCAGCCTCCGTCATGTTTGCTTAGCATCAGGCAGACCTTAAGCTTGTTTGCCATCGTTGTAGATGTATATAAAGATAATTGCAAATATAATTGGATGATATTTTCATTGATTAAAAATCAATGTATTTTTGAATAAAACACGTCCGCTAATTTAATCTTATCAACAATTCTGATAAAACATGTGATTAAATTTTTACATTACTTAGCTATGTTTTAATGAATTCTAAACACATTTTTTAAGCTATGTAAAAATTAGACACCTGTGGGTGCTATTACTTTCAGACGTAACAAATTGCTGGAAAATTGACAAATAATAAAAAAAAATTTGAAAGTCTAGTGAATATGTCGAGTGGGGTGTCATATATTATGAAAGGGATTGGGTAAATGTGTAATAAAAATGTAGAAATAGAACAGTTTTCATTCATAAATATTATTAATTACACAATAAACAAAGAACTTAATAAGGAAAAACATTTGTCAATATCTTTAACGGTTACAGAAATATTTAACATTCTGTTCGCGCGGGTGAGACGTGAAAGTAATATTTGAAGGCAAGGACCGGTACAGGCGGCCAGCAGTAGAACTGCAATGCAACTGCAAAATGGCAGTTCGAGTACAGCTTTGATGCAGTTACGTCAACTCCATGAAACTGCAGAACAACTGCGCAGTACTCTTGCAGTCCGTTTGCTTTCCTGCACCACAACTGCAAGCGGACTGCGCAGTTCATTTGCAGATTTGATGCAGTTACATAAACTGTATCCGAACTGAACTCGAACTGCAATTTTGCACCTGGGTTTCAGTTCAATTGCTGTCCATCTGTATCGCCATAAACGTAGTCACTTGTTGATGAAACACATAAAGACACATCTACATAGTGATTTTACCTTACTTCGCTCTATCCTCGACATCGTCTTCAGATAGGTACCTAACGCTTTATCATGACTTTTAGCACTACATCTTTCCACCTTGTTTTGGGTCTGTCCCTGGATCTTTGAATAGGGACGGAAATAAATAATAAAATGCTTTATTGTGCACTACATGGAGAATTATTACAATGACAAAACATGAACAGAACTTAAGTAAGTAGGTAATAACAGGCGGTCTTATCGCTAAAAAGCGATCTCTTCCAGACAAGCTTCAGAAAGCGCTGTAGTGCTAAGTTTCCAACGTAGTCGGATGGTCTTCCCTTTATATGGCCTTGCCATAGAATATTAAATAAAATATCACGTCGGCAAACATATTGTGTTGTCGTAACCCGCCTTGCACGCACATTGGTCCAGGATGGTCAACTGAGACCGAATAGATGTTTGAGGAGACCAATATGGGAACCATGCGTTTTGTGATTTTTTTTAAATCCAAAGACTTGAATACGTAATCACAATCTTAATTATTGTCTCCAGATTTGTGTGCAAAGCAAAATGTATGCCGCGCAAACAGAGTATACAACTGTCAACTCAGTCTCAAAGACTATTTGCGGCAAAATACAGGCTGGTTACAAACCTTCCATCAACTTCAGCTGCTTTCCGCGAAACCATGCCCTACGTGCAGTCTAGGTATTCATCTCGTTGTGGTTGAAAAAATAATCCTAAAGCAGATTCGACACCATAGTGGTGACCTAATATGACCAACAAAGTACATTATAGGTAAACGAAATATTTATTGAAAAATTATAAACAAAACAATTATATCTGTGCTTATAATTAACAGTATTTCCAACGGTGACTCCAAAACTGTCAATTCCACTAACGATGACAATAAATTGTAATTTATTACAAACAACACTCAAACTCACAAATTAAACGTATCAAATCAAATCTACGACTAATCAAGTGCAAGTTTAATGACAAATATCGACGAGTGACGTTATTTGTTCATCAGGAGACTTCCTCTACGAAACGCCTTAAGCGAATGGAAAACTCACACCAGTTACGCTTTTTTCAATTAACTTCACGTGTGAAACGTTTTGGAAATCTGTATCTAAGAGCCAATGCGACCAAATCTTATGTAAACGTTCACGCTGATATGGGTTTTAAGTCTATTGAAATAAGAAGTAAACTAGAATGTTAAATGATATGGAGTTTCATCTCTTCGGTTTTCAAATACATAAGCGTAAGTTTACGAGACGTCAGTTTAATAATTTGCGGACAGGGTTCCGTTAAACGATCAATTTAAAACAAAAATAAATAAAGTTCGGTTAAGTATTATAAAGATGATTATCAAGATAATTATAGAATTTCTCACAGTGAATATAGGCAAATAATCATAATTGAAGTAAAAATCTGTATTAAGTAAAATCTGATAAAAAAACTAAGATACGAATGCTCAAATCCCAAATGCAAGCAGCGTATCAACTAGTCTCATAATACGATTATTGAAATTTTTTTTAAGTGTTTTGTAATGAAAGTATACTCGTCTAGTAATTAAGAATAAAAAAATTAGATTTTTAGTTTATGTTTTCAATTAGGCGCCAAAACGAGTAGTCACCGTGACTGCCATATTGTGACGTCAGTAAAATGTACCTATTCAAAAACATAACCGTCATCTTTGGTAAAGATAGCGGCAATCAGTGATTGACCTTTGACAACACAACTTTTTGCGTTGCATATTTATATTTATGTAAAGTCACGTGACACACAGAGTAAAAAAAGTGTCTAAATATTGAGAAAATGAAATGTTATTGGACCTATTCATAAAAATTGAGTACTCGAGAATAATCAACTAATATTAATAATCTTTAATTAAGTCCATGTTTTATATTTTATCTCGATGACTGGAAATACCCTATGCCTTTTTAGGCTTTAGATCCATCGAAAACTAGTTCTAGGTATATACGGTCGGTCTTGTACCTTGTCGCTATAACGTCATGTTAGAATTAGAACTGTCATACCAAACTTATTGAGCGAAAGCGACACAGTACCAAAGTGTCTAGTTATTTATGAGGCCAACTGTACACATGCGTGGCAGAAGTGACTGTTGTACGTACCGCCGAGTCTTGTGAAGTCTGAGGGCAGCCTACAGCTCAAAATTCTCCCCCCCCTCCCTCACCCCTCGCTGGCGCTTAAATGTGCAAGTGCGACAGAAGATATTTAATTTTTGGTTCATGTTAGGCCTTCTACATTTGTTTATCGTAACGATGGGTGTATGTGTGAGTGCGTCATCATACGATTGTGATGCAAACTTTGTACGGATTTATTAGATTAGATTATTTATTTCATGATAAGGAATAACATTACGAATTTTCACACACGTCATAATAGGAAAAAATTAACATAATGTTAGCAAAAGTACGACTTACACTATAAAAAGTTTAATTGAAATGTCTAAAAGTGGCCCAATAATTGTATCTAACCAAGGATGATGAGAATGAGAATTGTTTCTTACCAAAGATGGCAGCTCCCGACGGATTTTTTTGAGCTTTTAAATATACCTCGCAAACGGGTGTCTATTATTTTATCGAAATATCTTACATCGATTTTCATTTCACCGAAAACTGTTCGACGAATTTCATTAGGTTTTTTTTTCTAATCACATAATCATCAATTCATTGCATTTTATATAATCGAACCACTTTTCATAGTTAATCGTTTCGAATCCGTTTCTAGTCGTAGCGTAACAGTACATCGAATTTACCTTTCATAGAAATATTCGTTAGCCATAGTATTAATTTAACGAAACATGATTCACAGATAGTACGTTCCATATAGTATTTTTTCCTAGAACAAAGTTTCATCGAACAACCAAGCAAGCATGATTTTTCAAGGCGTATAATCTTTCTGGTCTTAAATAAAAAAAATAACCTCGAAGATTAAGACGGGAGCTTTTTTTCTAACCTATCCGCATTACAGTCGGTTTTGCCCTAACAGGTCTTTTGTACATTTTAGGTTTTGGGTATTTTTGTTTTTGAGTACTTTTACAGAGTACACCAAGAAGCTGGGAAAATTTTAATTTTAGACGTACTTATATCAAGAATAGTAAACAGTGGTGAAATGATGTTCTAGGTAATAAGAATTTTGGGAACTGAAACCTTCGTTAAACCAAAATTATACTAAAGGCCATTCGATGAACGACTACGTCGATGAACAAATAAAATACTGAATTAAAATTCGATGAGTTGATTCTTGTGTAAAGGGTAATTCGATCAAATGTTTGAGCGATCTAACGAAGTTCGATGAATGATTCCTAAGTGATAATAAAATTCTGCGAATAGTGTTATAGGAAACGATAATCGATGTAACGATTTCGAAAAAAAAAATTATCTCTATGTAATTATTTCCTATAGAGACGGAGGATTTTCAAATGCATTATTTAGTTATTTTTTAATAGAGAATTATCAATTTTTTTAATTTTGCCTTTTATTTTAATCTTTTTAGAGAGCAGTCTAAGTATACCTATACGTTTGACCCTCGATAACTTGGGTTATAAAATGAGCTCCCGGCTGAGGTTTTCTTAAGGAGCTACAAAAATAAGTAAGTGCCAAGTGGCCACTTTCTATCCCCGAATGCGCCACAAGTAAACCTGAGGGCCGCAGGCCCGAGGCTAAGAGGCGAAATACACGAGGCCTGAAGTGGTTCCGCGAAAAGACGAAGGCCCGTAGCTTCTCCTTGGAGCACGCTTGCTATACGAGCCCGGGGACCAAAGGACCGAGGGGCGAGCCCTAGTCGACAATTCCGAGTCCCAAGTGTCTTAGAAATGAACCTGAGGGCCGAGGCACATGAGGTCAGAAGCCGTTCCGCGTAGAGCCGAAAGCCCGAAGATTCTCTTCGGAGCACGCTCGCTCGCCCTCGATGCGAGCCCGAGGGCCGAAGGCCCGAAGGACGAGCCCAAATCGGCAATTTCTAGCTTCGAATGTCTTACAAGCGAACCTCAGGGCCGAAAGGCCGAAGGTGAGGGACGAAGTATATGAGATCAGAAGCTGTTCAGCGAAAGGCCAAAGGCCCGAAGCTTCTCCTTGGAGCGTGCGCGCCAAGTCGACACTTTCCAGCCCCGAGTGTCTTACAGGTAAACCTGAGGGACAAAGGCCCGGTAGTGAGGGGCGAGGCACACGAGGTCAGAAGGCGTTCCGCGTGGGGCCGAAGACCCGACGAGCGAACCCACGTGGACGCACATTCTCTGCCATTTATCTTTTCCCTTCTTCTACTCACAGCTGCCAAGGATTTGTACCTACACTTCTTCCAACTAGTCGCAAAGTGTAAATAAATAAATACCCAGGCTTCATTTTCGCAACGGCTCCTGAAATCGGATGACGCAATTTTAAGTACGAGTATACCTTATTTTGTTTACACAATTTAGGTGAACGTCCCTTCAATCGACACTTTAGTGGCCAATAGATTACACCAACTACAGTATTGGGCCAGTGTCGAGTACAGAGACGTTTACCTTGCTAACACATTTAGAACTAAGGAAGTTTATATGCTATTTCAGCAAATATAGTCGGGTCATAAAGCAATAGCACATGTAGATGGAAACGCGAGCGCAACGAGCGCTACATTTTTCAAACATTATGATGCACTGAAGAAAATACATCAAACTTTTCAGTCTCCGGTTATAGAGCCATAACACAACTAGATGAACGATCACGCGAGCGCATCGAGCGCGAAATTTTTCGGCTGCTGGATTTTCTTGCTGGCTCTTGAAATGATCAGTGGACCATCGAGTCCTAAGGAGAGGGTTTGGAATCGTAAACGCTGGCCAAGCAGTTCCGGAGAAAATGCACTCACACGCACTTTAGCAAGTGAAACATTTTTACTGCAGCGCCTCCTGGCGAGCTATCATCGTAACTCGTAGCTAAAATTCGGCCCGACTAAACTACAGACCTATTGCAGAAAACGGTTTCTAAATCGGTCAAGGTGTTTCGAAGATATTGATGTGCACACACAAACGAACAAACAAACAACCTCCCACCCTAAACGGATATACCTTCTCCATTCCGTCGTGGACAAAAACATAAATAAATACTTAAATGCATAGAAAATATCCACGTTTCAGGAACAAATACTCGAGTGCTTCTGCTGGGCTAGATCTTGGAATTAGGTGTTGTTGTAGATATTCCCGCTTTTTGTGATAATACTTCAAACGCAGTTGTAATAAAACATATACATGTGTACAGATACAGCATAAGTAGATAAATCCGTAGCGTATGTTATTTATCAAAACACGACTAAAATCTACCTAGGTAAGTTAATTATAATTAGAAAATTGACTACCTCATTAGATAAGACGGTAGTGTTACTATCTTATCAAAATTGGTTATATTATATAAATTAAGTGGATTGGATCTGAATCGCTTGATTAAAGAAGTTCAGTGCACTGAAACTATCGATGTTGCTAGAAACAATCACAATACTCATTGCATTTCTATCAATATGTGAAGCTCAAGATGATAAAATAGTAACAATAAGTCGAGGGCCAGTTAGAGGTTACAAAGCTTTAGGCAGGGAAGTTTATGAGTTTTACGGAATTCCATATGCTACTGCACCCACTGGCACGAAAATATTTAAGGGTGGGTTGCACCAAACTGTTTGTAATCGAAAGCGATGTTCGTAGAAACCTAATGGAAAGTTTGATGTTTTTCTATGGGATGACAGCTACCGGCACCATATTTAGCGTTGATTGATCTGTAATCGTAAGTTGGTGAAACTCGCCCTGAGTCGCCAGTCAATTACGGTCAACATCATTTTCAGGCCGTAATTTTTAAAATTCCAAACACATATAATCCCAAAATCATAGTTCCCGTGTCTTCATGCACTGTCAATGTTACACGGTTCTCTATAGGTATTGTTTTTGTTATAGGCTTCTTTGCCAGCACCGAGATGGAATGATACATTAGAACCCATAAATTATAATGTTGTATGCCGACAACATCAATATTTTGTAAATAGCTTGAACGCTACAGAAAATTGCCTTGTGGCAAATGTTTTCGCGCCAAGCACACACGCAACGAATCTTTTCGTCGTGGTATATATTCACGGAGAAGCATTCTTTTTTAGAGATGGCATGTTCAAGTCGCCAAGACCTTTAGTATTACGTAAAGAAGAGTAGTAGAAGTCAGTTTTAATTATCGTGTGGGAGTTCATGTTTTTTTATGCTTGCGAACTGAAGACATCCCAGCAAATGCGGGTCTAAAAGATATGTTAGCTGCTTTACAAAATGCCCTATGTTTTCTTTAACCCACGTTAAAGAAAACATAGGGCATTTTCGGCGGGCGGTATCCACAAACTTTCAAATTATCGAATGCCACCAAATACATGATGTCTGTTCGGTGTGCTAAGGCTAAACCATCATAAAGATAAGCTGTTATCACGAAATAACAATTGTAAATGTTCTTGATCCGGCTGAATCGGTTAGACTTGCCTTCGCAAATCAAGTAACTCGTATATATTATTCGGCAGACAGTAGTTAGTGTTACTAGCAAGAATGGCATGAAATTTATCCACGCAATCATATTCAATGTAATTATTTCCAATTACGTACGAATAACTAGCGGCATCCATTTCAAATTTTCTCCTCGAGGATGAAATCTTAAAGAGAGAATTTTCCTAAAACCCCAATGAAAATAGGAGAGAAAAGATCGGAATTTAATATCACAGTAGTTTTCACAGTTTAATATCAATGAGTAAAACTATTATAAATTAGACTTGAGAAACCTTTTTTATTAGTTTTTCTCTAAATTACCCACATCCACAATACAACTTTTCTTTAACAGCTAAGTAAAAACAAAGCTCAAAATTAATATACACCACGACTAGTCGATCAATTTTTTTCCCTTTTCTATCAAGTAATACCACGATAATTAGATTAGACCCTAGATAATTAGATTAGAGAAGAGAATTTCTCCCTTTTTCCCACATATTAGACCAAAATCGACTTTAGAATAGAAAAAGACAAAGGCCAAATTTAACCAAGACCACTAAACCACTACGGATAAAGTACGCGTCACGACCCCATTAATTCAGTAAAAATCTTAACAGCGCCAAGTAGCCACAGACTTATAATAAATACAGACGTGACTCGGTAATAATAATACCAGTTCCAAGCGAGAAGGTCATATACAAATCTCGCTAAGTGCGACAGAGAGATGTGTATGACTTGCTGTCTTTGTCATAGTTCCACTTTTTGTTATTGGGCACAATGTCAAAATTAGCATCGTTGGGCTCAACAAAAGGTAGTCAGAAGTGTCATCTCAAAAACTAACTGAATTAATTAATGTTTTTGTGCATAAAATAGTGCTTTGGGCAACAAATTATATAGATCAGGGTTTTTGTGGTACAGTTTCTATAAAACAATGGTAGTTTGCAGCGTGATCGGCTGTAAAAGCCGCAGAGAAAGATGCGAAGAAAATGTAACCTTTCACACGTAATTATACTATTTTATACCTTTATCTAACCGCAATATGTGTTATTTTATTGGTACAATTACGTTTCATTCAAAATCTTGTAAAATAAAGCGATTAATATTGAAATAATAACATTGTTTACATTGGTGATTTTAGGTTAGAAAATTTTTGTCGACGTTATTATCCGCCTAAATTACGTAGGTTGTTTATTGGAAGCTGTCAGAAATGTTTAAATCTGTTCTTAATTTAGCTTCCCTGCAATCCATTTAGGGATACCAGCTAATACGAATTAAAAGTAGCCCAATTATATGGTAATTTAGAGTTCTATAAAAATAACACTAGTCAATTTTATTATGTAGCAGCAAAATTGTAGTATTTCTTAAAAATGGACAAGCAAATATATAATTTTCTTTTCTAGGTTTCCACTAAATGATTCTACCCGAATAAGTGGATAGCAGCGGCAGGTCGGCAAAACTGGAAGCCGTCTTAAACAGCTGATTGTGTTCAAAGAATTTCGAATTGCATTGCTTCCGCAAAACACTATCAAGAGTATAAACTCTTTTTCTTCTAATACTTTCTTTTCTGTTTGGCGTGGTGGTCTTAATCACTTATGAAACTATTAGAAAAGTATACACAAAATTAATATTATTCAAAGGCCAGTAAGTGCCCCGATCAGGTTCCTGAATCTACCGTCCACTCTTTAAAAAAATCTGATATGTATAATAAATGTATGAATGTGTATTTGTTTGCCATTTCGTTCCTTAGTGTAATTATTTTTTTGAGTAGTTAAGAAAGTGCATCATCAATTTTAATTAGAGATCGTCCGTAGTCAATAAGATCCAGTCGCGATGGCAGCTTGTCTAGCACTGCCTGCTAAATAAATGTTGGCGGCGGCTGTGGCGACGGTCCGTTTATTATATTTCAATATATCTGAGACTCACGGCAATTTTCCAATTAAGTAAAATCGCATCAACACACTTTAAACCTATACTTACACGCCAAACCACTCAAATGTCAGAAAGGTATGGAAAGCTATCTCGCTTGCACAAGCATGACAAGCACCATAAATAAGGTAGGTACATGTTTTGTTAACTCGTCGTCTACCGGTCCCTGGGATCCCAGGGATCATATAGAAAAAATGCTATAATATTGTTTATTTTTTCGCCGGGAGACGACTGCTATACCTATTAGTGACAATAACTTGTACCCAATTTCGGAGCATTATACCTACAATAACTTCCACCTAATAATTAACTTATACACTTTAACGAAGTTATTTAGCATGGAATACCGCAAAGAAACACTGGGTACCGAGCGATTCTCTAACTTACCGGTCATATAGTCATTATACATGTAAGTATACTTTTTCAATTATTTCAAACAAACAACTTACTTTATCGCTCATACCAGATAATTACATAATGCCTATAATGAGTCGAAATAAACAGAAGCCATGGGGTAATTTTAGTAACATGGTCACCCCACGGGAGGTATGTACTCTGTTGTCGTCCCTCGTTGCGGCACGCGTATAGCAGCTCTTTAGAAATATTTATACTCTAAGCAAGTAGCGATGTGTACAGCGCCATCTATCGGCGTGTTACTATTTGAGCGACTGAATAACGTAGTACGTAACGTAGTAGTATGTATGTAACGTAGTATATACTGGTTTTTCAAAGATAATTCTTTATCACGTGAACCGATTTCAATATTCTTTTTTATTTGAAAGAAGGTACTTTCAGCATAATTTCATAGCAGTTTACAAAACAAAAATGCATGCAATGGTGATTAAATTACCAACTTATTATAGGAATGAATGAAGACGATAAAAAAAAGGTAGATAGAAATGTAGTTATATTTTTCCTGTAATATTTATGTTGATATCAACCATATATAATAATTTCATTTTTTTTTACATGGGGGGACGGTATTTTTTTTTACATTTTTCTTCATAAATCGAAAATGACAACGTACAAAAAAATGTTTTAGAATGTGAAACTCAAATGACACCCCACTTGACACATTCACTAGACTGTCAAACTTTGAATCTGTCATTTTTCACAGAAAATATAAAAAAAAATATTATAAAAACATGTACTACGCATGTTGGTTACCTTTCTTCATAACTGTTCTAAATTTCAAATCGATAGCATAAGTGGTTCTAGAGGTATTTAGCAATGTGACAGACAGACAGACAGACAAAGTGAAACCATGAGGGTTCCTTTTTTACCATTTTCGCACGGAACCCTAAAAACACGAAAAAGTAAAAATAATTGCCTTACTTCTAACATGAAATTTTACGCTTCTTATTGAACAATATAGACGTACCTATTGTAATTTTTGTAGTCGCTGGCATTTCGTCAACTTTAGACAATTTCTTTGAATGGCACCGGATTCAAAAGTTACACAGGTATGTCTACATTGTTCAATAAGAAGCTTAGTCTCATGTTAGAAGTCGGGCAATTTTTTACTTTTTAGTATTTTTCGGAGTCGGTTTTATTTATTTATTTTTATTAAAAATGGGATCGCTCTTGGCCAGCATCTATAAAAATGTTCAAAACTTATTCTCACTGTTTCACTTCTAATTCTCACTTCGATTACATGTTAACTCCACTCCGAATACTACTTCAATCCACTCCGATACTATCCCGCACCAGGAACTCAGCCCCCATATATAACCCTATCCGTATATTCTAAACGGTAATTTCGATATTAATTTCGGTATTCAACTGTTCCGACTAGCGTACACTATTCCAGAGACTTTGTACCTTAACGACGATTCTCGAATGTTCCAAGCCCATATATTATTATATTTGTCAAATAATTTTCTCTAACATAAAATTTCTAGTCAGTCACTTATCCTAGAATTTCGTGCTAGTCTGCGTTATGAAGATGTATCACTAAGATTTAAAACATCAAAAAAGTGCATGTTGGTTTCCGGATTTTAACCCGGGCGAATCGGCTCTGTAAGCCATACGATATGCCACCGGACCACGTAGGTATGACTTGTCATCATACAGCGAATTTCGAAATGACTTGTTTTCGTGCCGCAACGGAACTGTTATAACCCCGTCGCAACGATATCATCGGTATGCTCTTAACGGTTACGCCTTTTAGCGCGCTTTTGGGCTACGAACTAAACTGATATCGTAGATATCGCCACTATTTGCGATAACACTTCAAAAACAATTATAAAATAATAAATAATTGACCTGAGCCTCTATCGGTATAGATTGCAGATATAGCATGAGTAGGTAAAGCTATATAGTGTTATTATCTTATCAATAAGGGTTATCTTACTAATAGTTATTTCATATAAATAGAGTGGATGTGAGCAGAATCGCTTTGGTCGTAGACGTTTGGAGCACTGAAACTAACGATGTTGCTAGAAACAATCACAATACTCATTGCATTTATTTCAATAAGCGAAGCTCAAAATGATAGAATAGTAACAATACCTCAAGGGGCTGTCAGAGGTTATAAAGCTTTAGGCAGTGAAGTTTTTGAGTTTTATGGAATTCCTTATGCTACTGCACCTACTGGCACGGAAAAATTTAAGGTAAGTTCAAGTGTGGGTTGGAGCAAACCTACCGTCTTAATGTATGGAAAGCCTGACGTTTTTCCATGGAATGACGTCACATTAGTCCAGGAAAATTACGGTTCAGCAAAACAGTAATTTATAATAGCTTTTTTATTTATTTACCTTCATAACTACATATTTTAAGATACTATATTTATGAATCTGGAAAACTTTCCACTCGGAAGTAGGTTTAAAAAAACATTGTCAAATAAGCGCCGATTTTTTTATTTAAAAATAATAATCGTGACTATTATTTATAAACATACCAATATTAATTTATTTCACTGGAACTAAGTGAAATCTGGCAAGTTATTTGTCCGTAAGGCCGTTAAATTAACAAAATGCATTGTTTAGGTGAAATATGCCATAATTTTGGACATACACTTGTATTCCCGAACATAACACGGCATAATGATACGAATGCCATACGTATTGTTTTCCATATTATTAAGTACAATACTAAATACTGTTTCTTTTCGAATCCTTAGCTTATTTAATTTTTGCAAGCAAGCACGCATGTATGCAAGTAAGCAAACAAGCACTCATACATGCTTGCAAGAAAGCAAACAAGCACGCATGCAAGCATGCAAGGGAGCTCCGCTTAGATTCGCACCGCCTTAGTCTTCTAAGCCTAACATTAGAGTGTTTTCTATGTCGGAACACTATGCTAAGTTTTCCACTCCCAGGACCCTGTGCTGACGGGGGATGACAAATTTTCACTTATATCTCTTAAACTAAGGACATTTTGGTTCCACATTGTATGAAAAAGTTAAAGAGCGTTGTATCAATTGAAGTACATTTAATAAGCTTTCAAACGACACACACGCACCGATTAGTAATATAGACCCTGAAATTTGGACAAAAATCGGCCTCCATTTCTTAAAACCAATAAATTCGTATTCTGAAGAGACAAAGGGGGATACATGCATACCTTTTTTAGGTATACAGAACCGTGTCGATGAAAATCTTGAAGAAGACGACTTTTTGTAAAATAATCAAGTAAACAGTACCGTTGATATAAAATAAATAGTCACTCTATTTTAACAATCATATTTTTATAGTAACAGTGCATCCTCAAATGTTATATACCTTCCGTTGTAGTTTATTACCCGATTTGTTAACAATGTTTATGTCCACTATAATTAACAAGTAAATAAGACTCTTAAAGCCAGTTATTGTTTGTAGGTGCGTATATATGGTAAATTAATAAAATTCCGGTGGCTAACTAACTATAAATATAACATTCGTTAATTTTGTTTGCCCGATTTACTATCAATGATACGAAGAACATAATGATGTATTAAAATAATGAATCAAAAGTTTATTATTAATTATTGCCAATTTTTCAGGATTTTTTTTTAACTAGCCTATTTAAGTGTCCCACTGTTGGGCAAAGGCCTCCCCTCTTTTCCTCCATTCGGCACTATTGTTAACTTGTTCCCGCCAAGTTAAGGAAAACGCATCCAGGTCGTCCCGCCATCTCCTTTTTGGTCTGTCTCTGTTCCGGTAGCCATCTTGTGGAGTCCACTGCGTGCTTATTTTCGCCCATCTTTCCAGATGCATACGGCAGACATGTCAGGCCCAGTCCCACTTCAGTTTGGCGGTCTTGACACCTACATCTACAACTCGTGTTTTGGAGCGCAGTTCCGTGTTTCTGATGCGATCAGTTCTGCGAACACCTAGTATACTGCGCTCCATCGCCCGCTGGCAAACCTTAAGTTTTTACTTCTGGATCTCAGTCAATGACCGGGTTTGAGCACCGTAAGTTAAGACGGGCAGGATACACATATCAACGAGTTTGCGCTTGAGACAGAAAGGAAGGTCGCCCTTCAGTAGCGCCTTCATAGACCAGAAGCTCTTCCAGGCGTTTTCGATACGTCTATCGATTTCGATGGACTGCCTGTTTTCAAAGGAAGCTATCTGGCCCAGGTATAGGCACTCATCGGCATATTGTATATCCTGCCCATCTACCGTGACTTTACATTTAGCTCTGTTAGTCATCAACTGGGTTTTCGGTCTGTTCATTGTGAGTCCAACTTCAAGGCTTGCCGTGCTGAGATCTTGCAGCATTTGTTGCAGTTGTGATGCCGTATGGGAGAAAAGGACAATCTCGTCGGCGAAGCGTAGGTTTGTTAACCTTTTACCATCCACGTCAATGCCCATCGTCTCCCATGAGACCGCCAGTTTTTTGAATATTTCTTGGAGGCAACTGGCGAACAATTTTGGAGAAATCGGATAGCCTTGTTTCACACCCTTTTCCACTTTGAAGACGGGGCCGGGTGCATGAAATTTAATATTAGCTGTGCTATTGTCGTAGATCCTTCCAACGAGTTCAACATACGTGGAGTCTATACCTTGATTTTGCATAGCGGAAAATATGGCGGAATGTTTGACGCTATCAAATGCTTTGCTATAGTCGACTAAAGCAAGGTATAGGGGCTTATTAAACTCGTTGGATTTTTCTATAATTTGGTTCAAAGTATGGAGGTGGTCTGTTGAGGAGAAACCAGCTTGTTCGGGTGGCTGATGGTTGTCGAGTAGTGGAGAAATCCTGTTTTCTATTATCTTTGTGAACAGTTTGTATATATGAGATACTAAACTAATGGGCCTATAATTACTAATGTCGGATTTATCTCCCCTTTTGTGCAGAAGTACTATATTGGAATGGAATAAGTTAGTAGGGATTGTACCGCTATACAGAATCGGATTGAACATGTTGGTCAAATGAGGCAGCAATGGGGCCTTTCCTGCTTTAAGTGCTTCAGTTGTGACATCATCCTCGTCAGGGCTCTTTTGATATTTCATAGTCTTAAGAGCGGCGTTAACTTCGGAACCTGTTATAGGAGAGATGGTGTCTGAACAGGAATAATCATTCTTGGGTAACGGATGTTGGGAGTTGGCGGAATATAGATTTTTATAAAATGTTGTACAAATATCTGTGATCTGATCCCTATTGCTGCATTTCTTCCCGTTTTGGTCTCGAAGGCTGGTTATCCACGGTCTTTCTTTGTTTATGCCTTGTTTGGCAGTTCGGAGAGATGTATTTATTTTCAACGCTATTTCAACGAGTTTAGTATTAGAGTTCCGTATATCGCGTCTAATACTTATTTTTACTTGTTTGTCTATTATGTTATATAAATATAAATAAATAAATATTTGTGGACAATCTCACACAAATCAACCTAGTCCCAAACTAAGCAAAGCTTGTACTATGAGTACTAAGTGACGATATACATACTTATATAGATAAGTAGATACTTAAATACATAGAAAACATCCATGACTCAGGAACAAATATTTGTGTTCATCACACAAATAAATGCCCTGACCGGGATTCGAACCCGGGACCTCCAGCTTCGAAGGCTGTTAGTTTTATTGTTTTCCCGGTGTTCTATTAATTGTATTGTGTTTTTAGTAAGTTTCCTGTTCTTCTTTCCAGTCTGTTTGATTCTATTGCTGGCTGTTTTTATACTTTTTATAATTATGTTATATTGGTCCTCGATATCTGTGTTTATGTTCTGTTTACTTAGTATATCAAAACTATTTCGTAACTCTAAGTTGAATAGGTCGTGATTTGAAACAAGTGAGTCTTTATTCAGTCGTTTTATCTTTTTTGTATATAGCTGTTTGCGGTGGATTTTTATATCGAATTGAATTTTAACTCTTATTGGACTATGGTCGGAATTAAATTTGAATTTATTTAAGGTGGAGACATCCTTGATAAAGCTTTTGTCGGATGAAAGGATATGGTCTATTTCGTTTTTGATGTTACCACCTGGTGATGTCCAGGTCTAACGTCGTTGTAGTTTTTTGAGGAAAAACGTATTACTAATGCTTAAGCATTGTCCAAAGGCGAATTGGATAAGACGAGTGCCACGGTCGTTTCGATTCCCAAGTCCATGTGGTCCAAGTATGTCGTAGTTATCCAATTCATTCCTTATTCCGACTTTCGCGTTGAAATCTCCGAGGACCATAGTCCATGTTCCATGGTTCTCGTCGCAAGCTTTGTTCAGTAGATCATAATACTCCTCTACCTCGTCATTAGTGTGTGAAGATGTTGGTGCATAGGTCTGGACAATAGTCAGTGTATGATTTGGCGTTATACTCAGCTTCAACACAGCGACCCTCTCGGAATAACCTGAAAATTCGACAATGTTGTCCTTCCACTTCTTTTTACGAGAAAACCTACCCCGTACAGCCCGCCTGCTATTCCGAAGTGACAGAATACACTGTCGCCCCGTTCTATTGTTTGTTCGCCCTTTTTTCGTACTTCTGACAACCCTACAATGTCCCACTTGATATCTTTTAGGGCGTGTTCTAGCTCTACGAGACGCTCCTCTTTCATCAAGGTACGGACGTTGTAGGTTACAGGACACATGAAACATTTCGGTATCCATTTTCCTTGCCTGGGTCGTTTGAGTGTTTTGACGGGGATTCGAGTCCGCCCGGGGATTCTTAGCACCCCTTTCTCCAGGACTAGGCCGGCTTCCGTCAAAGCCAGCGTCGTCGCTGGAGAGGCCGGGCACTTGGGGCCAATACGGGGAATTGTACATATCATGACGAGGTTTCGACTGTAAGCCCACCACGCTGGTCCAATGCGGGTTGGTGGGGTCACCAGAGCCTCGTTTATTATTCGGCAGGGTGCACCACTTGCAGGTAAGGTTGGCTTGGAATCCGTAAGATGGAATATGGACCCCTTACACTATTTTAAAACTTTTAATTGTTAATTTATATCTCTAAATGACTTCAATTTTGCCCGACAATATATCAACATCATTACTATCATTATTATATACCAGTTACGCAGGAAAACTCGGCTATTATAAATTATTTCCATTTCGCCATACTAACCGATCGTAATTTCCCTGGACTAATATTTAATATTGATCGATCTGTAATCGTAAGTTTTTGAATCCCGCCCTGGATCGTGATAAGTCATGCGGATTGTGGTCACCATCGTTCAAGTCAAGCCCCCGCCCCTCTTCAAGTCGATACAAAACAAGATACTTAATATGACATTCTAAAATCTTAGTGACAAAAACACCAGCTACGTATTCAACGAGACATCAAGATCTGCAACATATTTCAGTTTGGTTTAGGAATACCATTAGAGTCATTTTCGCATAATCGCAAAATCATAGTTGCTATTACCTAACGGCTGTCAATGTTACGCGGTAATATTTATATATATTGTATTTGTTACAGTCTCCTTTGCCAGCACCAACGTGGGATTATACATTAGAAGCCACAAATCAAACCATTACATGCCTAAAACGTCCCCACCCACTAAGTCCAGATAATACTGACTTCGGTACAGAACAATGCCTTACAGCAAATGTTTGGGCGCCAAGCACACAGACGACGAATCTTTCGGTTATGGTACATATCCACGGAGGAGCATTCACTGGTGGACATGGCCTTACAAGGTCACCAATAACATTAGTTGAAAGTCAAAGAGTAGTAGCAGTGACTTTTAATTATCGTCTGGGAGTTCATGGATTTTTATGCTTGGGAACTGAAGACATCCCAGGAAATGCGGGATTAAAAGATATGTTGGCTGCTTTACGCTGGGTTAAGGAAAACATAGCGCATTTTGGTGGTAATCCTGACGATATAACATTAGCAGGAGCTAGTGCAGGAGCTGCGGCAGCGGATTTGTTAAGTTTATCCAAAGCTACAACAGGACTATTTAATAAAGTGATACTGGATAGTGGTGTTCATGTAGCGGGCTGGAGTGTTCAAAGAGATCCTGTAAAAAATGCTCAAGAGTTTGCCCAAGAATTTAATTTTGGCGATACAGACAGCTTAAGTGCTCTAGAGGAGTTTTATAAAACAGCATCCTACGAATTATTGCTTTCTGATTCGACGTTATTTGACAAATACGACTCTGATTTAGTATTCGTCCCTTGCATAGAGAAGGACTTAGGGCAGGAGAGGATTCTCGACGATAGTCCAATAAATCTTATAAAAAGCAGTAGCTACGCAAAACTTCCAGTACTATATGGATTTGCAAATATGGAAGGTATGCACAGATTGCCCAAATTTGATGAATGGGCACCGAAAATGAACGAAAACTTCTCTGAATTTTTACCTGTAGACTTGAATTTTGAAGACGAAAATAAGAAAAAAGAAGTTGCAGAGACTGTTAAGGAATATTACTTTGGCCGTAACACTGTGGGACTATACACTCTATTCGACTATATTAAATACTTTTCAGATTTTATGTTCGCTTATCCAATACTAAGATCTGTAAAAATGCAAGTAGAAGCTGGCAATGATCGAATCTTTTTATATGAATACACATTTTATAAAAAATACCCACCAGTCCCCGGAGTGCCTGACGTTTTAATCAACTTCCCTGGAGCCACTCATTGCGCTCAAACGGATGCTGTGTTTAAAAGCATGAGAGACCCTAATGAAGAAAGATTTACTGAAGAATATAGGCAAGTTAGAGAAAATTTAAAAAAAGTATGGGTCAACTTCATAACAAGCGGGTAAGCAAAACATTTGTTAACTTATGTTTATTTTGTTCCAAAAGTTTTATAATTTAGGAAATACTCATTGACATCGTATGATTCATTTACGGTTATAAACTTCCAAACCGTTAAGTTAGTTGCATATTTACAAATATATTAACAAAGAGTTTATTTTAACCGAGAATCTTTTATTACGCTGGATTACCAAGGCTATTGCTACCTCAAAGTATGACTTCAAACATGCATTTTTATTTCATCGTAATCTGTAAGTTTCATTTATAAGCAGAGATAGGACAAATTTGCGTCATTTCTCGCAATAATGTGGGCATGACTCCAAAATTAATCAAAATGTTAATCAATTAATTAATTTCTTACTTGACCATATAATTTGATACCTATATAGTCAATAAATAGAAAAGTACGTTAAAGTATATATTTACTAGCTTTTGCCCGCGACTTCGTCCGCGTGGAACTCCTGTACGTATAGAGTTTCAGAGTAAGTAGTAAAGATGCGTGTAAAGAAGATGAAATAACATGTATTTTACGGTTAAGCTTTTGTTGCTTTAATAACTTATACGTTTGTTGCCATGAAAAGGTATAGTTTGTCAGAAATTCTAAGAATAAATAAGGTAGATGTTTGCTTGCGTATCTTGACAGCATTTGCTTTTACAGTTTGGGACGTAGGTACCTACTTATTTCTATAAAATATATTGATGCTATACGGGGTGCCGTCCCATACGCTGGAATTATTTTAAATACCTACATGGCTAATTTATCAAAGTAACGAAATAAATATTTGAATAAATCATATACAAACTATTAAAAAAGTATTGTAATATACTTCTATAAACGTAAGCAAGGCTACGTCCTTGTGAAAAACATGGCGTACCCAAATGTATTCGCGCTACTTTTAATGTTTGGCCCTGTGATTAACCGTAGAGGTCCACCCCCTTAAGGGATGATTTCGGGGATAAAAAGTATCTTATGTCCATCCCTAGGACTCAAACTATATCTATACCAAATTTCATCTAAATCGATTTAGTGGTTCAAAAGTAACTGTTAACAGACAGACAGACATACTTTAACATTAATAACCCGCCACGCCTTGCACGGGTAGGACAGTTTTTTAATCTATTTTAACTGAAAGTCTACTTGCCAAGTAAGAAGTCACTAACATTAAAAAACTCAGGTTGTCCATACAATGTTTCAACCGCCTTTTCACCTCTTCAGAGGATGAATTTCAAAAAACGCTGAAATTAGTTTTCTTAGTATTTAATGCTAGGTCTACAAAAGAAGTTTCAAGCTCCTCGTTAAAAAAAATTGCTCCCCATACAAACTTTCAACCCCCGTTTCACCCCTTTAGAGGGCGAATTTCGAAAAACGCTGAAAACTGTTTTCTTTAGTTTTAATGATTAGTTTATTAAGGGGGTTTGAAGTCTCTATCTTAAAGAAAAAAATATTTTCCATACAAAAAGGCCACCCATACAAAAATTATAACCTATGTCCTATTCTGATGTCTAAGCTACAATACTGGAAAGTTTCATAGAGATCCGTTCAGTTGTTTTTGCGATTAAGCGGAACGTACATCCATCCGCACAAACTTTCATGTTTATAATATTATTAGGATTAGGATATTAGGATTCGGATTAGGATTAGGATATTAGGACTAGCTTTTCCCCCGGCTTCGCCCGCGTAGTAAGCGTAATTTTTAACCGTCTACAATAATTGGGATTTTCAGTTGCACCTACGTATGTGGGTATGTACGGATGTCATTTTCGTAATCGACACCCCGAGATATTACAAAATTGACACCCATATCATTTTTTAAGAAAAACAAAAGTCCACCATCTTGGATTTGAAAATGCGTGTCATTTTCGTAATCGGCGCCTCAAGGAACATCAAAAACGACTTACAAACAAATCGATTTTTAAGAAAAGTAAAGATTTGCTCCCCGCAACAAATTGGAACCCCCTTTTCACCCCCTTTGGGAGCAATTTTAAAAAACGCTGAAACATGTTTTGATGTATTTAAACAGAGAGTATATGTACAAAGTTTTAAATCTCTCACTTCAAAAAAGATTTTCTCCCCGTACGAACTTGGAACCCCCTTTTCACGCCTTTAGGGAAACAATTTCGAAAAACGTTGAATTACGTTTTGTTGTATTCAAACAAAGAGTCTATATACAAAGTTTTAAATCTCTTTCTTCATCAAAGACTTTCTACTTTACAAACTTGGAACCCCCTTTTCACCCCTTTAGGGGTGCAACTTCGAAAAACGCTGGAATGAGTTTTGTTTTATTTAAACAGAGAGTCCATTTAAGAAATTTTAAGTCTCTAACTCTAAAACAGAAGTTTCTCCCATACAATTTTGCACCCCTATTTTACCCTCTTAGGGTTAGAATTTTGCAAAACGCTGAAAACACTTTCTTTGGATTTAATTTAGTAACCTTATTACGAATTTTTAAGTCTTTAGCTAAAAAAACAAATTTTCTCCCATACAAAATTTGCACCCCTATTTGATCCCCTTAGGGGTGGAATTTCCAAAAATCTCATCTTATACCTTGCATACGTCATAAGAGTAAGCTCTGGACCAAATTTGAAATTTATAGTTCTAGTAGTTTCGGCTAGCGTAGCGAAATACGAATACGAAAACTATAACCACTTTAAATAAACTATTATCTCCGGAAATTCAAATTTTATTTCAAAAAAATTATTAATTGATTTACATTTTGATAAATTTTGGAGTCATGCCTACATTATTGCGAGCAATGACGCAAACTCCGATCTCTGTTTATAAGCCTCCGTCCTTAAAACGGCAAAAACTTCGGCCTTTCGGTTTTCTGTCCGCATATCACAGGCATTTTACTATAACATTTAACATATGGACAAAATTTGGATCACAGGTGTTTATGTATTTAAAAAAATGTTTTTGATTTATCCAGCTAAATGAAGTCTCTCTTACAGGACACCAGTTCTAGGGGATTCGTCATTTCCTGAATGGCCACCTGCAAATACGAATCGTGCGCCGCACATGATTGTCGGGGACACCAATGAACTAGGAGGCGCCCTGAATGAAGACGGAGCCAAATTCTGGGATTCCATCTATGATCAATATTATCTCGACCCAATACCACCTACATTTGAACAACCTAATAACGCTTACATGGTTTCTGGGAATTTAATTCTGAATTTAATACTTATTTGCGTATTTTTCCTGAGATATTGATTTTTAAGAATGTAACTATATCAGCCTCCGTCGTGTTTGCTTAGCATCAGGCAGACCTTAAGCTTGTTTGCCATCGTTGTAGATGTATATAAAGATAATTGCAAATATAATTGGATGATATTTTCATTGATTAAAAATCAATGTATTTTTGAATAAAACACGTCCGCTAATTTAATCTTATCAACAATTCTGATAAAACATGTGATTAAATTTTTACATTACTTAGCTATGTTTTAATGAATTCTAAACACATTTTTTAAGCTATGTAAAAATTAGACACCTGTGGGTGCTATTACTTTCAGACGTAACAAATTGCTGGAAAATTGACAAATAATAAAAAAAAATTTGAAAGTCTAGTGAATATGTCGAGTGGGGTGTCATATATTATGAAAGGGATTGGGTAAATGTGTAATAAAAATGTAGAAATAGAACAGTTTTCATTCATAAATATTATTAATTACACAATAAACAAAGAACTTAATAAGGAAAAACATTTGTCAATATCTTTAACGGTTACAGAAATATTTAACATTCTGTTCGCGCGGGTGAGACGTGAAAGTAATATTTGAAGGCAAGGACCGGTACAGGCGGCCAGCAGTAGAACTGCAATGCAACTGCAAAATGGCACTTCGAGTACAGATTTGATGCAGTTACATCAACTCCATGAAACTGCAGAACAACTGCGCAGTACTCTTGCAGTCCGTTTGCTTTCCTGCACCACAACTGCAAGCGGACTACGTAGTTCATTTGCAGATTTGATGCAGTTACATAAACTGCATCCCAACTGAACTCGAACTGCAATTTTGCACCTGGGTTTCAGTTCAATTGCTGTCCATCTGTATCGCCATAAACGTAGTCACTTGCTGAAGACATAAAGACACATCTACATAGTGATTTTACTTTACTTCGCTCTATCCTCGACATTGTCTTCAGATACCTGACGCTTTATCATGACTTTTAGCACTACATCTTTCCACCTTGTTTTGGGTCTGTCCCTGGATCTTTGAATAGGGACGGAAATAAATAATAAAATGCTTTATTGTGCACTACATGGAGAATTATTACAATGACAAAACATGAACAGAACTTAAGTAAGTAGGTAATAACAGGCGGTCTTATCGCTAAAAAGCGATCTCTTCCAGACAAGCTTCAGATAGCGCTGTAGTGCTAAGTTTCCAACGTAGTCGGATGGTCTTCCCTTTATATGGCCATGCCATAGAATATTAAATAAAATATCACGTCGGCAAACATATTGTGTTGTCGTAACCTGCCTTGCACGCACATTGGTCCAGGATGGTCAACTGAGACCGAATAGATGTTTGAGGAGACCAATATGGGAACCATGCGTTTTGTGATTTTTTTTAAATCCAAAGACTTGAATACGTAATCACAATCTTAATTATTGTCTCCAGATTTGTGTGCAAAGCAAAATGTATGCCGCGCAAACAGAGTATACAACTGTCAACTCAGTCTCAAAGACTATTTGCGGCAAAATACAGGCTGGTTACAAACCTTCCATCAACTTCAGCTGCTTTCCGCGAAACCATGCCCTACGTGCAGTCTAGGTATTCATCTCGTTGTGGTTGAAAAAATAATCCTAAAGCAGATTCGACACCATAGTGGTGACCTAATATGACCAACAAAGTACATTATAGGTAAACGAAATATTTATTGAAAAATTATAAACAAAACAATTATATCTGTGCTTATAATTAACAGTATTTCCAACGGTGACTCCAAAACTGTCAATTCCACTAACGATGACAATAAATTGTAATTTATTACAAACAACACTCAAACTCACAAATTAAACGTATCAAATCAAATCTACGGCTAATCAAGTGCAAGTTTAATGACAAATATCGACGAGTGACGTTATCTGTTCATCAGGAGACTTCCTCTACGAAACGCCTTAAGCGAATGGAAAACTCACACCAGTTACGCTTTTTTCAATTAACTTCACGTGTGAAACGTTTTGGAAATCTGTATCTAAGAGCCAATGTGACCTAAACTTATGTAAACGTTCACGCTGATGTAGGTTTAAAGTCTATTGAAATAAGAAGTAAACTAGAATATTGAATGATATGGAGTTTCATCTCTTCGGTTTTCAAACACATAAGCGTAAGTTTACGAGACGTCAGTTTAATAATTTGCGGACAGGGCTCCGTTAAACGATCAATTTAAAACAAAAATAAATTAAGTTCGCTTAAGCATTATAAAGATGATTATCAAGATAATTATAGAATTTCTCACAGTGAATATAGGTAAATAATGATAATTGAAGTAAAAATTTGTATTAAGTAAAATCTGATAAAAAAACTAAGATACGAACGCTCAAATTCCAAATGCAAGCAGCATCTCAACTAGTCTCATAATACGATTATTGTCAATTTTTTTAAGTGTTTTGTAATGAAACTGTACTCGTCTAGTAATTAAGACTAAAAAAATTAGATTTTTAGTTTATGTTTTCAATTAGGCGCCAAACCGAATAGGAACCGTGACTGCCATACTATGACGTCAGTAAAATGTATTCAAAAACATAACCGTCATCTTTGGTAAAGGTAGCGGCAATACCATGGTTGCAACAAATAAAGAATAAAGAAGAATAAAGAATCAAAAAAAAAAAACTTTGATTGACATTTGACAGCACAACTGGATGATGTCACATCACAGATAACCTTCACACGTTGCATATTTATTTTACGTAGAGTCACGTAACTCACGGAGTAAAAAAACGTATTTTAATATTGAGAAAATAAAATGTTATTGGACCTATTCATAAAAATTGAGTACTCGAGAATAATCAACTAATATTAATAATCTTTAATTTAGTCCATGTCTTATATTTTATTTCGATCACTGGAAAATACCCTATGCCTTTTTAGGCTTTAGATCCATGGAAAACTAGTTCTAGGTATGTATACGGTCGGTCTTGTACCTTGTAGCTATAACGTCATGTTAGAACTGTCATACCAAACTTATTGAGCGAAAGCAACACAGTACCAAAGTGTCTAGTTATTTATGAGGCCAACTGTACACATGCGTGGCAGAAGTGACTGTTGTACGTACCGCCGAGTCTTGTGAATTCCGAGGGCAGCCAACAGCTGATCGAAATCCTCCCCCCCCCCCCCTCTCCCTCCCTCCCTCACCCCTCGCTGGCGATTAAAAATTACGAATTTGCACACACGTCATAATAGGAAAAAAGTAACATAATGGCAACACTGCGTATTTTACCGGACTCTTATTTTCATCAACGTTTCATTGCGTTTACAAACGAGTGTCAAATTATATTAAACATTGTTCTACCATCTGTATATACCCAAAAACGCGACACTAGTGAGCGATTCTCAAGAAAATGTAAAAAGCGATAAAGCGCCCCCTATTTTTCTATGTTCTACTACTACTTCTAATTTTCGCGAACTTACGGAACTTGATACCGACTGCGGAATGAGAATCGGTTCTGTGGCTGCAGACGCTTCCATCGCCCACTATAGGTACTTTGCTGGACGACCACACCTTCAGGCTGCCAACGAGTCTGCGGCTAGGACCTGTAACCAATGTCCCACATCGCTGTCCGTGTGGTACTATGGTAGATTTTCTTGATCACCATGGCCTCTCCTGCGGCAGAAGCGCTGGCAGCATTCCTCGACACGCGGGCGTCAATGATATTGTCCGAAGAACCCTGGAAAGTATTAAGGTGCCTACTGTCTTGGAACCTGTTGACTTGGTGAGAGATGATGGCAAGCCCTGAGTGTCATGAGCTCAATGTTGTAGCACCTTGGCCCCCATATCATAATGTGTAATCAATACCGCTACATTCATCAAAATCCGATATGTACTCTGCGATGTTCGAGAATATGGTACAAATAACGGGTACAAGTTATATAAGGGTGAGCGAAGTCACCACTTTCTAGACCCGAGGGTCTCACAAGTAAACCTGAGGGCCAAAGGCCCGATTGCGAGGGGCGAGGCGCACGAGGTCAGAAGGCGTTCCGTGTGGGGCCGTAGATCCGACGAGCGAGCCCACGTGAACGGACATTCTCTGTCAACGTATTTACCTTCTTCTGGTCACAACTGCCACGGATTTGTACACTTCTTCCAACTAGTCGGAAAGCGTAAATAAATACCCAGGGTTCATTTTCGCAACGGCGCCTATAATTGGATGACGCATTTTGAAGTACGAGTATACCTTATTTCGTTTATACAATTAAGGTAAACGTCCCTGTAATCGACACCTTAATGCCTCCTTAGTGTCTTCATGACATAAGATTGAAAAAGTGCCATGTACTGGGCCAGTGTCGAGAACAGGGACGTTTACCTTACCAACACATTTAGAACCAAAGAAGTTTATTTATTATTTCAGCAAACATAATATTTATAGTAGTTAGGGTGTATAAATATGTCCATATTTCAAAACAGCCGAAGAACGATACTCTATTTACGAGTCTTCACAAAGTTCCTTACAATGTTATTCGACTCCATCATCGTGCCCTCAGCAGTTCATGCACAGAAGCTACTCAGCAAGCAGTATTGCAATAATCGACACACGGTAATGAATTATGAAATGAAATGAAATAATTTTATTCCAGACAAATGTCCATAAATTAATAAATTTTAAATTAAAAATTTCATAAATTAAATTCAAATAGATTAAATAACATACGAGTACAACAATAAAATATTAAAACTAAGCATAAGTCCATGTCTGATATCGCGGGTTCCCCGATCTCAAACCCCTAATCCACCAATGTGCCTTCACATAATTCCCTATGTATTGTTGTTGTTGTGCTTCATCATAAGGCTTTCTGAAGTTCATGTACAGAGGCGTATCAATAGACTCTAATAAAAGATTTTTTTTTTCTAATGTCCGACATAAAGTACAACTGTAGGTAGAAGCCTGTGGGTACTAGGCGACGATTTGCATACATAAAAAGATAAATAGATACTTAAATGCATAGAAAACATCCATGTTTCAGGAATAAATACTCGAGTGCTTCTGCTGGGCTAGATCTTGGAATTAGGTGTTGATGTAGATATTCCCGCTTCTTATGATAATACTTCAAACGCAGTTATAAAAGATATACATGTGATTGATAGCCATTATCTTCATAGATTGTAGATACAGCATAAGTAGATAAATCCATAGCGTATGTTATTTATCAAAACACGTCTAAAATCTACCTAGGTAGGTTAATTATAATTAGAACATTGAGTACCTAATTAGATAAGACGGTAGTGTTACCATCTTATCAAAATTGGTAATATTATATAAATTAAGTGGATTGGATCTGAATCGCTTGATTAAAGAAGTTCAGTGCACTGAAACTATCGATGTTGCTAGAAACAATCACAATACTCATTGCATTTCTATCAATATGTGAAGCTCAAGACGATAAAATAGTAACAATAAGTCAAGGGCCAGTTAGAGGTTACAAGGCTTTAGGCAGGGAAGTTTATGAGTTTTATGGAATTCCATATGCTACTGCACCCACTGGCACGAAAATATTTAAGGGTGGGTTGCACCAAACTGTTTGTAATCGAAAGCGATGTTCGTGGAAACCTAATGGAAAGTTTGACGTTTTTCTATGGGATGACAGCTACCGGCACCATATTTAGCGTTGATTGATCTGTAATCGTAAGTTGGTGAAACTCGCCCTGTGTCGTCAGTCAATTACGGTCAACATCATTTTCAGGCCGTAATTTTTAAAATTCCAAATACATATAATCCCAAAATCATAGTTCCCGTGTCTTAATGCAATGTCAATGTTACACGGTTTTCTATAGGTTATGTTTTTGTTATAGGCTCCTTTGCCAGCACCGAGATGGAATGATACAGTAGAAGCCATAAATTATAATGTTGTATGCCGACAACATCAATATTTTGTAAATAGCTTGAACGCTACAGAAAATTGCCTTGTGGCAAATGTTTCGTCGTGGTATATATTCACGGAGGAGCATTCTTTTTTAGAGATGGCATGTTCAAGTCGCCAAGACCGTTAGTAGAAAGTAGAAAGAAGAGTAGTAGAAGTCAGTTTTAATTATCGTGTGGGAGTTCTTGTTTTTTTATGCTTGCGAACTGAAGACATCCAAGCAAATGATGGTTTAAAAGATATGTTAGCTGCTTAACGCTGGGTTAAAGAAAAAATAGGGCATTTTGGAGGTAACCCTGATGATGTTACTCTAGCAGGATATAGTGCAGGTGCTTCGTCAGCGGATTTGTTAAGTTTGTCCAAAGCTGCAGAAGGACTATTTAATAAACTGATACTGGAAAGTGGTGTTCATGTATCGGGCTGGAATGTTCAAAGCGATCCTATAAGAAATGCTCAGGAGTATGCCCAAAAACTTAATTTTGGCGAAACAGGCAGCTTTAATGCTCTAGAAGAATTTTATAATGCATCTGCTTCCAGGTTGTTTCCGTTGTTACCAGAATCTAGCCCTGATGATGGGATCCATGAGGAATTTAGGGAACTCCTCAGATATCCAAGGGAAACAAACAAAAAGCGATTTTAGTATTTTCGGTAATAAATCGAGCATTCAGAAAGTAGCATTTGGTGAACAAGAACTGATGAAGAAGGACACGGATGGTCATCCAAAACTTCTAGTGTTTCATGGGTGGCATTAAGATCGATCAAGATACGGAAGCGACTATGACGAAGTCAATTTAAATAGTGATGTAATGTCACCATCAACCTGATCTAGTTATTGAAGCCGGAAGGTAGGCAATGGAACTCCTTACTAAAGCAGTGTAGCTTATCCGTGTTCTAGCTTATTGGAATCGTTATGCGATGCACTCTGGTAATGATTCACTAAAAAGTGTGAAATAAATATTTTTTTAATAAAAAAAATAAAATCGACCCCAAAAACCGGTTAAGTGCGAGTCTGACTCGCGCACCGAGGGTTCCCTACAAACTTTCAAATTATCGAATGCCACCAAATACATGATGTCTGTTCGGTGTTCTAAGGCTAAACCATCATAAAAATAAGCTGTAATCACGAAATAACAATTGTAAATGTTCTTGATCCAGCTGAATCAGTTTGACTTGCCTTCGCAAGTCAGGTAACTCGTATATAGTATTCGGCAGACAGTAGTTAGTGTTACTAGCAAAAATGGCATGAAATTTATCCACGCAATCATATTCAATGTAATTATTTCCAATTACGTACGAATAACTAGCGGCATCCATTTCAAATTTTCTCCTCGAGGATGAAATCTTAAAGAGAGAATTTTCCTAAAACCCCAATGAAAATAGGAGAGAAAAGATCGGAATTTAATATCACAGTAGTTTTCACAGTTTAATATCAATAAGTAAAACTATTATAAATTAGACTTGAGAAACCTTTTTTTTAGTTTTTCCCTCTAAATTACCCACATCCACAATATAACTATTCTTTAACAGCTAAGTAAAAACAAAGCTCAAAATTAATATAAACCACGACTAGTCGATCAATTATTTCCCCCTTTTCTTTCAAGTAATACCACGACAATTAGATTAGACTCAAAGAGCATTTTTCCCTTTTTCCCACACAACAGACCAAACTCGACTTTAGAACAGAAAAAGACAAAGACCAAATTTAACCAAAACCACGAAACCACTACAGATAAAGTACGCGTCACGATCCCATCAAATCTTAACAGTGCGAAGTAGCGATGGGTACAGCGCCATCTATCGGCGCCTTGTGTTACTATTTGAGCGACTGAATAACGTAGTATGTATGTCGGTTTTTCAATGGTAATTCTTTATCACGTGAACAGATTTTAATATTTTTTTTTTATTTGAAAGAAGGTACTTTCAGCATAATTTCATAGCAGTTTACAAAACAAAAATGCATGCAATGGTGATTAAATTTCAAACTTAGTAAAGATCAAAATCAAACATTTATTCTGCAAATAGGCCACAAGGGCATTTTTACATGTCAAAATATTAATTTACAATTTAAGAAAGTCTAACTATAATAAGTAATACATTTTTAACGTCAAAATATTAATTTACAGTTCAAGAAGGAATAATATTTTCGAGTTTACAATTATAACAAAATCAATGTCATACAGTGAAGATAAACTTGCAAAGTTATCTACTACAAATATTACAACATCAGTAAAGTTAGAGATGTATAAGGTCCCAAGATTAAACAAGGAGTATAATGAAATTAATATAATATCCCAGAGGTGTACATGATCTCTGAGCGTCAAAATTAACATTAATTTAATATTGATAGAGATGTATATGGTGTCTAAGTCATTGATAATAAAACGAATCCACAACAGGATGATGTCTCTCGTCAATCCCCTATAAAAAGACACTAGTATTATTAACGTAGTCATGTCCTAGCAAGCATGAACAGACCGGACTCCACAAACAGCACCCGATCACGAGTATGACGCGTATCTCAGCCATCGCCTCCCTCGACCATCTGTTAGGGAAGGTGGCGACCCGATCAACGACGCCACCGTACGCAAAGCCCTTAAAGCGAGCATGACATATTCAAGCTGGCGGACATTGATAATAACAAAATTAAGGCGACTGTGTAAAGAGTAATGGAACTACTATACAAGGATATATCCTAAAATAAACATAGATATATTAAATGTAACAGGATTAAACTACCACTGGCTTGAAAGCATTTTTGTCATTTAAGAAATCGTTGACAGTATAATACGCCTGGATTAGCAAATACCTTTTAGTATGGGACTTAAATTTACTGAATGGCAAATTAACTATTTCGATAGGTATTTTATTATAAAATCGTATACAATTCCCCACAAATGACGTGCTAACCTTTCGGAGACGACTGGCCTTCACTGCAATCTTGTGTTTACTTCTAGTGTTGTAGTCATGGATATCACTGTTAAGCTTGAATTCCTGTAAATTTTTCCGCACATGCATAATATTTTCAAGAATGTATTGGCATGCTACAGTAAGAATATTTGCCTCTTTAAATTTATCTCTGAGAGATTCTCCGGCTTTTAGTTCGTAGATGGAGCGTACAGCTCGTTTCTGTAGCACGAAGATGGTCTGGATGTCAGCCGCTTTACCCCACAACAGGATTCCGTAGGACATAACATTGTGGAAGTAACTATAATACGCCAGCTTGCCCGTTTCAACGTTAGTTAACTATCTAATACGTCTAACTGCATAGGCCGCAGAACTAAGTTTGCCAGCCAGAGTGGCAATATGCACATGCCATTGCAGTTTTGAATCTAAGGTAATGCTTAAGAACACTGTTTTGTCTTCAAATTCCAGTTCATCATCCTTTAGTTTGATCTTAGAATAGTTTATTTGCTTGACATTTAGCAAAGTGAATTTGATGCACTTTGTTTTCTTGGAATTTAGAAGTAAATTATTTGCTGTAAACCAGTTCACAACAGTAATTAGTGCCTCATTAATAACATCATAGTTTTTCTCTTTCCGTCCTATCTTGAAGATAAGTGACGTATCATCTGCAAATAGCACTATATCATATTTATGTTGAACCAAGTTTGGTAAGACATTGATGTAAACTAGGAACAGAAATGGACTCAGAATCGAGCCTTGAGGGACTCCAAGCGCAACAGTTGTCCATGCAGATTGAGTTCCATTAATGACTACTCGTTGAGTTCTTTTCGACAGACACGATGAAACTAGGTCAAGAATAACGTTTTTTATCCCATAATGTCTTAACTTTTTAATTAAGTTCTCATGATCAACGCAATCAAATGCCTTTGATAGGTCACATAACACTCCAATAGCATCTTGAGCCCCTTCCCAGGCATCATGTATATGTTTAATTAGTACCACTCCGGCATCGGTGGTAGAACGACCTCTAGTGAATCCGAATTGATTCCTATTGAGTAGTTTATTGCGATTAAAGTGGGACATAAGCTGATTAAGAATAATTTTCTCAAAAACTTTGCTTAATGCCGGTAGTATTGATATTGGCCTGAAGATAGTAGGGTCAGTTTTTGCTCCTGATTTAAATAAGGGGTTAATTTTACTGTGTTTCATCAGGTCGGGAAAAACTCCAGTATCAATACATTTATAGAAATAATTGAAGACCATAAAAAAAAGCTAAATAGAAATTTAGTTATATTTTTCCTATAATATTTATGTTGATATCAACCATATATAATATTTTTAATTTTTTTTAAATGGGGGGACGGTATTTTTTTTACATTTTCCTTCATAAATCGAAAATGACAACGTAAAAAAAATGTTTCAGAATGTGAAACTCAAATGACACCCCACTTGACACATTCACTAGACTTTCAAATTTTGAATCTGACATTTTTCACAGAAAATATAAAAAAAATATTTAACAAAAACATGTTCTATGCATGTTGGTTACCTTTCTTCATAACTGTTCTAAATTTCAAATCGATAGCATAAATGGTTCTTGAGGTATTTAGCAATGTGACAGACAGACAGACAAAGTGAAACCATGAGGGTTCCTTTTTTACCATTTTGGTACGGAAACTAAAAACATGCAAAAGTAAAAATAATTGCTTTACTTCTAACATGAAATTTTACGCTTCTTATTGAACAATGTAGACGTACCTATTGTAATTTTTGTAGTCGGTGGCAATTCGTCAACTTTAGACAATTTCTTTGGGTGGCACCGGCTTCAAAAGTTACACAGGTATGTCTACATTGTTCAATAAGAAGCTTAAAGTTTCATGTCAGAAGTTAGGCAATTTTTTTACATTTTAGTATGTTTTGAAGTCGGATTTATTTTTGTATTAAAAAATGTTCAACAGTTATTCTCACTGTTTCACTTCTAATTCTCACTTCGATTACATGTTAACTCCACTCCGAATACTACTTCAATCCACTCCGATACTATCCCGCACCAGGAAATCAGCCCCCATAATAACCCTAGCCGAATATTCTAAACGGTAATTTCGATATTAATTTCGGGATTCAACTGTTCCGACTAGCGTACACTATTCCAGAGACTTGTACCTTAATGACGAATCTCGAATGTTCCAAGCCCATATATTATTATATTTGTCTAATAATTTTCTCTAACATAAAATTTCTAGTCAGTCACTTATCCTAGAATTTTTCGTGCTAGTCTGCGTTATGAAAATGTATTACTAAGATTTAAAACATCAAAAAAAGTGCATGTTGGTCGCCGGATTTGAACCCGGGCGAATCAGCTCTGTAAGCCATACGATATGCCACCGGACCATATAGGTATGATTTGTCATCATACAGCGGATTTAGAAATGACTAGTTTTCGTGCCGCAATGGAACTGTTATAACCCCGTCGCAACAATATCATCGATATGCTCTTACCGGTTACGCCTTTTAGCGCGCTTTTGGGCTACGAACTAAACTGATATCGTAGATATCGCCACTATTTGCGATAACACTTCAAAAACAATTATCCTAATAACCTACGCCTTTTATTATAAACATGAAAGTTTGTGCGGATGGATGTACGTTCCGCTTAATCTCAAAAACTACTGAACGGATCTCTATGAAACTTTCCAGTATTGTAGCTCAGACATCAGAATAGGACATAGGCTACCTTTAATCCGAGGGTAACACCGCAGGGCGCTGCTAGTAATATTATAAACGTGAAAGTTTATGCGGATGGATGTACGTTCCGCTTAATCTCAAAAGCTACTGAACGGATCTCTATGAAACTTTCCAGTATTGTAGCTTAGACATCAGAATAGGACATAGGCTATAATTTTTGTATGGGTGGCCTTTTTGTATGGGAAATAAAATTTTCTTTAAGATAGAGTCTTCAAACCCCCTTAATAGACTAATCATTAAAACTAAAGAAAACAGTTTTCAGAGTTTTTCGAAATTCACCCTCTAAAGGGGTGAAACGAGGGTTGAAAGTTTGTATGGGGAGCAATTTTTTTTAACGAGGAGCTTGAAACTTCGTTTGTAGCCAAATCTCAGAGTTTTTTGAAATTCATCCTCTGAAGAGGTGAAAAGGAAGTTGAAACATTGTATGGACAACCTAAGTTTAAAAAAACTTGAGTGACTTCTTACTTGGCGAGTAGACATTCAGTTAAAATAGATTAAAAAACTGTCCTACCAGTGCAAAGTCGTGGCGGGTTACAAATGTTAAAGTATATCTGTCGGTCTGTTACCACTTACTTTTGAACCACTGAACCGATTTAGATGAGATCTGGTACGGATATAGTTTGAGTCCCAGGGATGGACATAGGATACTTTTTATCCCGGAAATTATCCCTTAAGGGGGTGGAACTCTATGGTTAATCACAGGGCCAAACATTAAAAATAGCGGGAATACATTTGGGCACGCCATGTTTTTCACACGGACGTAGCTTGCTCACGTGTTTCTACATCCAAAAATTTGCACGTTTTCGCTGAAAGAAATAAATCATTAAATATAGTTTATAGAAGTATATTACAATATATTTTTAATAGTTTATATATGATTTATTCAAATATTTATTTCGTTATTTTGTTAAATTAGGTATTTAAAATAATTCCAGCGCATGGGATGGCGCCCCGGATAGCACTAATATATTTTATAGAACTAAGTAGGTACCTACGTCCCAAACTGTAAAAGCAAATGCTGTCAAGATACGCAAGCAAACATCTACCTTATTTATTCTTAGAATTTCTGACAAACTATACCTTTTCATGGCAACAAACGTATAAGTTATTAAAGCAACAAAAGCTTAACCGTAAAATACATGTTATTTCATCTTCTTTACACACATCTTTACTACTTACTCTGAAACTCTATACGTACAGGAGTTCCATGCGGACGAAGTCGCGGGCAAAAGCTAGTAAAATAATAAATGATTGATAGATTGCTATCTGTATAGATTGCATTTTCTTATCAATAAGGGTTATCTTACCAATAGTGTTTATTTCATATAAATAGAGTGGATGTGAGCAGAATCGCTTGGTCGTAGAAGTTTAGTACACTGAAACTAACGATGTTGCTAGAAACAATCACAATACTCATTGCAATTATTTCAACAAGCGAAGCTCAAAATGATAAAATAGTAACAATACCTCAAGGGGCAGTCAGAGGATATAAAGCTTTAGGCAGTGAAGCTTATGAGTTTTTTGGAATTCCGTATGCTACTGAACCTACTGGCACGGAAAAATTTAAGGTAAGTTCCGTCTTATTGTATGGAAAGCCTGACGTTTTTCCATGGGGTAACATCATATTTAATATTGATCAATCTGTAATCGTAAGTTTTTGTATCCCGCCCTGGATCGTGATAAGTCATGCGGATTGTGGTCACCATCCTTCAAGTCAAGCCCCCGCCCCTCTTTAAGTCGATACAAAACAAGATACTTAATATGACATTCTAAAATCTTACTGACAAAAACACCAGGTATTCAATGTGACAACAAGATCTGCAACATATATGAGTTTGGTTAAGAAATACCATTAGTCATTGTCGCATAATCGCAAAATCATAGTTGCTATGTCCTACCGGCTGTCAATGTTACGCGGTGATATTTATATATATTTTATTTATTACAGTCTCCTTTGCCAGCACCGACGTGGGCTAATACATTAGAAGCCACAAATCGTAACATTAGATGCGTACAACGTAGTAACCAACAAAATACCGCTACAGAAAATTGCCTTGTAGCAAATGTTTGGGCGCCAAGCACGCAGGCGACGAATCTTTCGGTTATGGTATATATCCACGGAGGTGCATTCACTGGTGGACATGGCCTGTCAAGGTCACCAATACCATTAGTTGAAAGTCAAAGAGTAGTAGTAGTGACTTTAAATTATCGTCTGGGAGTTCATGGTTTTTTATGCTTGGGAACTGAAGACATCCCAGGAAATGCGGGATTAAAAGATATGTTGGCTGCTTTACGCTGGGTTAAGGAAAACATAGCGCACTTTGGTGGTAATCCTGATGATGTAACATTAGCAGGAGCTAGTGCAGGTGCTGCGGCAGCGGATTTGTTAAGTTTATCCAAAGCTACAACAGGACTATTTAATAAAGTGATACTGGATAGTGGTGTTCATGTAGCGGGCTGGAGTGTTCAAAGAGATCCTGTGAAAAATGCTCAAGAGTTTGCCCAAGCACTTAATTTTGGCGATACAGACAGCTTGAGTGCTCTAGAGGAGTTTTATAAAACAGCATCCTACGAATTATTGTTTTCTGATTCGACGTTATTTGACAAATACAACTCTGATTTAGTGTTCGTCCCTTGCATAGAAAATGACTTAGGGCAGGAGAGGATTCTCGACGATAGTCCAATAAATCTTATAAAAAGCAGTAGCTACGCAAAACTTCCAGTACTATATGGATTTGCAAATATGGAAGGTATACACAGAATGCCCAAATTTGATTCATGGGCACCGAAAATGAACGAAAACTTCTCTGAATTTTTACCTGTAGATTTGAATTTTGAAGACGAAAATAAGAAAAAAGAAGTTGCAGAGACTGTTAAGGAATATTACTTTGGCCGTAACACTGTGGGACTATACACTCTATTCGACTATATTAAATACTTTTCAGATTTTATGTTCGCTTATCCAATACTAAGATCTGTAAAAATGCAAGTAGAAGCTGGCAATGATCGAATCTTTTTATATGAATACACATTTTATAAAAAATACCCACCAGTCCCCGGAGTGCCTGACGTTTTAATCAACTTCCCTGGAGCCACTCATGTCGCTCAAACGGATGCTGTGTTTAAAAGCATGAGTGACTCTAATGAAGCAAGATTTACTGAAGAATATAGGCAAGTTAGAGAAAATTTAAGAAAACTATGGGTCAACTTCATAACAAGCGGGTAAGCAAAACATTTGTTAGCTTATGTTTATTCTGTTCCAAAAGTTTTATAATTTAGGAAATACTCATTGACATCGTATGATTCATTTACGGTTATAAACTTCCAAACCGTTAAGTTAGTTGCATATTTACAAATATATTAACAAAGAGTTTATTTTAACCGAGAATCTTTTATTACGCTGGCTTACCAATGCTATTGCTACCTCAAAGTATGACTTCAAACATGCATTTTTATTTCATCGTAATCTGTAAGTTTCATTTATAAGCACAGATAGGACAAATTTGCGTCATTTCTCGCAATAATGTGGGCATGACTCCAAAATTAATCAAAATGTTAATCAATTAATTAATTTCTTACTTGACCATATAATTTGATACCTATATAGTCAATAAATAGAAAAGCTCGTTAAAGTATATATTTACTAGCTTTTGCCCGCGACTTCGTCCGCGTGGAACTCTTGTACGTATAGAGTTTCAGAGTAAGTAGTAAAGATGTGTGTAAAGAAGATGAAATAACATGTATTTTACGGTTAAGCTTTTGTTGCTTTAATAACTTATACGTTTGTTGCCATGAAAAGGTATAGTTTGTCAGAAATTCTAAGAGTAAATAAGGTAGGTGTTTGCTTGCGTATCTTGACAGCATTTGCTTTTACAGTTTGGGTCGTAGGTACCTACTTAGTTCTATAAAATATATTAGTGCTATCCGGGGTGCCATCCCATACGCTGGAATTATTTTAAATACCTAATTTAACAAAATAACGAAATAAATATTTGAATAAATCATATATAAACTATTAAAAATATATTGTAATATACTTCTATAAACTATTAAATGATTTATTTCGGTCAGCGAAAACGTGCAAATTTTTGGATGTAGAAACACGTGAGCAAGCTACGTCCTTGTGAAAAACATGGCGTACCCAAATGTATTCTCGCTACTTTTAGTGTTTGGCCCTATGATTAACCATACAGTTCCACCCCCTTAAGGGATGATTTCCGGGATAAAAAGTATCCTATGTCCATCCCTGGGACTCGAACTATATCCGTACCAGATCTCATCTAAATTGGTTCAGTGGTTCAAAAGTAAGTGGTAACAGACAGACAGACATACTTTAACATTTGTAACCTGCCACGATTTTGCACGGGTAGGGCAGTTTTTTAATCTATTTCAACTGAAAGTCTACTCGCCAAGTTTGAAGTCACTCACTTTAAAAAACTCAGGTTGTCCATACACTGTTTCAACCCCCTTTTCACCCCTTCAGAGGGTGAATTTCAAAAAACGCTGAAATTAGTTTTCTTAGTATTTAATGCTAGGGTCTACAAACGAAGTTTCAAGCTCCTCGTTAAAAAAAATTGCTCCCCATACAAACTTTCAACCCCCGTTTCACCCCATTAGAGGGCAAATTTCGAAAAACGCTGAAAACTATTTTCTTTAGTTTTACAATGTTTTAAATCTCTCACTTCAAAAAAGATTTGCTCCCTGTACGAACTTGGAACCCCCTCTTCACCCCTTTAGGGGAGCAACTTCGAAAAACGCTGAAATTAGTTTTGTTTTATTTAAACAGAGAGTCCATTTACGAAGTTTTTAGTCTCTAACTCTAAAACAGAAGTTTTCCCATACAAATTTTGCACCCCTATTTTACCCTCTTAGGTAACCCTAAGAGGGTAAAATAGGGGTGCAAAATTTTGCAAACCGCTGAAAACACTTTCTTTGGATTTAAGTTCGTAACCTTATTACGAATTTTTAAGTCTTCAGCTCAAAAAAAAAATTTCATTCATTATTCATTTATTTAATATTGTAATGTCATGTACACGTGTTACATCTTGGTTTAAGTTAGATCATGACATCCTGTAAGGGCACACAATAGTATAAAAAACAACAACACACACAATAGTAGTAGTAATAATAGTACTATTATTTCTTCCATACAAACTTTGCACCCCTATTTGATCCCCTTAGGGGTGGAATTTCCAAAAATCCCGCCTTATTCCTTGCGTACATCGTGTGTGCGTTGATGGTAGTTCAGGACTTCTTCTTTTATATATTTAGACTAGCGACCCGCCCCGGCTTCGCACGGGTGCACTATTTAATGGATGTTATTATACATATAAACCTCCCTCTTCAATCACTCTATCTATTAAAAAAAACCGCATCAAAATCCATTGCGTAGTTTTAAAGATTTAAGCATACATAGGGATATAGGGACAGAGAAAGCGACTTTGTTTTATACTATGTAGTGATTAGGATTAAAGAAAATAATCAGTATTTTTTTCAAATTTTCTGCAGTCTGTATTTCTCTTTATATCAAAAATAAACTTAGGTGCTGAAAAACTCCGCTCGCAACTGACTAAAAAACTTTTTCGTCAGTAATTATAATCATAATAGGATATTTACCCTGTAGAAGTTATTGGGTTTTATTTCTAGTGTAAATAATCGTAACTTCTTAATTACATAAAAATATTTACGAAAACTATAACCACTTTAAATAAACTATTATCTCCGGATATTCAAATTTTATTTCAAAAAATTATTAATTGATTTACATTTTGATTAATTTTGGAGTCATGCCCACATTATTGCGAGCAATGACGCAAACTCCGATCTCTGTTTATAAGCCTCCGTCCTTAAAATGGCAAAAACTTCGGCCTTTCGGTTTTCTGTCCGCATATTACAGGCATTTTACTATAACATTTAACATATGGACAAAATTTGGATCACAGGTGTTTATGTATTTAAAAAAATGTTTTTGATTTATCCAGCTATATGATGTCTCTCTTACAGGACACCTGTTCTAGAGGATTCGCCATTTCCTGCCTGGCCTCCTACAAATGCGAATCGTGCGCCGCACATGATTCTCGGGGGCACCATTGAACTAGGAGGCGCCCTGAATGAAGACAGAGCCAAATTCTGGGATTCCATCTATGATCAATATTATCTCGACCCAATACCACCTACATTTGAACAACCTAATAACGCTTACATGGTTTCTGGGAATTTAATTCTGAATTTAATACTTATTTGCGTTTTTTTCGTGAGATATTGATTTTTAAGAATGTAACTATATCAGCCTCCGTCGTGTTTGCTTAGCATCAGGCAGACCTTAAGCTTGTTTGCCATCGTTGTAGATGTATATAAAGATAATTGCAAATATAATTGGAACATTGATATTTTCATTGATTAAAAAGCAATGTGTTTTTGAATAAAACACGTCCGCTAATTTAATCTTATCAACAATTCTGATAAAACATGTGATTAAATTTTTACATTACTTAGATATGTTTTAATGATTTCTAAACACATTTTTTAAGCTATGTAAAAGACACCTGTGGGTGCTATTACTTTCAGACGTAACAACTTGCTGGAAAATTGACTTTACGAACAAGCAAGTTTTTTGTTGTCGCGGTAGGATATTCCTCAGGAACTTTACAGGTAGATAAGTATATTTTTATTCTATTAGATATACTAATTGGGCACTAAATAATCATCAAACGAACTTACCAAGTGAATTTCGATCACAATGAAATTATGTGAGCAACTTCATCCAACGCGATTTATTTTTAACATAGTATAGTAGCAACCCCAAGCATCATCCTTTGACGGTAATTTAGTCTTGTACCGGCAACATTAAAAAAAAAACTACCATCCTGCGACGGTTGGAGACTACCCCGATGGTCACTGCTATTTGTTAACAGCATTACTTCACATTTTACTTATAAGCCAATCAACGAAAACATATGGAGGGAAATGCTTGGATCACAACTTTTAGTTTTGTAACTTTGTTTGGACTAGTTAGGAGGTGAACGTATCATAAGTCCCTGCCCATAGCCCTTGATCCGAGGGGGAGGTGGTATGAAGGTCCTATTTTTCGGTTTTTCGTAAATAACTTGTATACAAAAAAGACAGTATTTATGCACTCAACGAGTTCTAATCAACGATACAGTACTCGATGGGGTAGACCAATTTTTTTTCCGCCCCCCCCCCCCATTATATACATGTAATTTATTTAATAATTTGTATAGCTTTGGGACAACAAAATACTTAAATGTGTAAATTTGAAGACGATTGCTCCAACCATTGGTTTTTAAGGGGGGCTCGATGGGGTAGATCACTTTTTAGGGTTCCTTATCAAAATGGTAAAAAAGGAACCTTTATGGGTTCACCTTGTCTGTCTGTCACATCGCTAAATATCTCCAGAACTACTTATGCTATCGATTTAAAATTTGGAATAGTTATAAAGAAGGCTGACCTGGATACACAGAACTTGACTTTTTTAGCTATTTTTCTTTCATTTTCTGCGAAAAATTACAGATAAAAAATAAATTTGAAAGTCTAGTGAATATGTCGAGTGGGGTGTCATATGAAAGGGATTGGGTAAATGTTTAATAAAAATGTAGGAATAGAACAGTTTTCATTCATAAATATTATTAGTTACACAATAAACAAAGAACTTAATAAGGAAAAACCTTTGACAATATCTTTAACGGTTACAGAAATATTTAACATTCTGTTCGCGCGGGTGAGACGTGAAAGTAATATTTGAAGGCATGGACCGGTACAGACGGCCAGCAGTAGAACTGCAATGCAACTGCAAAATGGCAGTTCGAGTACAGATTTGATGCAGTTACATCAACTCCATGAAACTGCAGAACAACTGCGCAGTACTCTTGCAGTCCATTTGCTTTCCTGCACCACAACTGCAAGCGGACTGCGCAGTTCATTTGCAGATTTGATGCAGTTACATGAACTGCATCTGAACTGAACTCCAACTGCAATTTTGCATCTGGGTTACAGTTCAATTGCTGTCCATCTGTATCGCCATAAACGTAGTCACTTGTTGAACACATAAAGACACATCTACATAGTGTTTTTACTTAACTACGCTCTATCCTCGACATCGTCTTCAGATACCTGACGCTTTATCATGACTTTTAGCACTACATCTTTCCACCTTGTTTTGGGTCTGTCCCTGGATCTTTGACCAGGGACGGAGAGCTGTAGTGCTAAGTTTCCAACGTAGTCGGATGGTCTTCCCTTTATATGGCCATGCCATAGAAGATTAAGTAGAATATCACGTCGGCAAACATATTGTGTTGTCGTAACCTGCCTTGCACGCACATTGGTCCAGGATGGTCAATTGAGACCAAATAGATGTTTGAGGAGGCCAATATATGAACCATGCGTTTTGTGATTTTTTTTAAATCCAAAGACTTGAATACGTAATCACAATCTTAATTGTCTCCAGATTTATGTGCATAGCAAAATGTATGTCGCGCAAACAGAATATACAACTGTCAACTCAGTCTCAAAGACTATTTGCGGCAAAATACAGGCTGGTTACAAACCTTCCATCACCTTCAGCTGCTTTCCGCGTAACCATGCACTACGTGCAGTCTAGGTATTCATCTCGTTGGGGTTGAAAAAATAATCCTAAAGCAGATTCGACACCATAGTGGTGACCTAATATGACCAACAAAGTACATTATAGGTAAACGAAATATTTATTGAAAAATTATAAACAAAAAAATTACATCTGTGCTTATAATTAACAGTATTTCCAACGGTGACACCAAAACTGTCAATTCCACTAACGATGACAATAAATAGTAATAAAATCAAATCTACGATTAATCAAGTGCAAATTTAATGACAAACATCGACGAGTGACGTTATCTGTTCATCAGGAGACTTCCTCTACGAAACGCCTTAAGCGAATGGAAAACTCACACCAGTTACGCTTTTTTCAATTAACTTCACGTGTGAAACGTTTTGGAAATCTGTATCTAAGAGCCAATGTGACCTAAACTTATGTAAACGTTCACGCTGATATAGGTTTTAAGTTTATTGAAATAAGAAGTAAACTAGAATATTAAATGATATGGAGTTTCATCTATTCGATTTTCAAATACATAAGCGTAAGTTTACGAGACGTCAGTTCCGTTTGAATAAATAATTTGCGGACAGGGTTCCGTTAAACAGTCAATTTAAAACAAGGATAAATTAAGTTCGGTTACGTATTATAAAGATGATTATCAAGACAATGTTATAATTTCTCACAGTGAATGTAGGCAAATAATTAACGTCATAATTTAAGTTAAATCTGTATGAAGTGACATTTGCATTGATTTTTAGTTTATTTTTTGAATTAGGCGCCTTTACGAACCTTCACCATGGCCGCCATATTATGACATCAGTAAAATGTATTCAAAAACATAACCGTCATAATAGTTAATGCTCTTTAGTAAAGATAGCGACAATCAGTGATTGACATTTGACAACACAACTGGATGACGTCACATCATAGATAACCTTCACACGTTCCGTATTTATATTTACGTAAAGTCGCTTGAAACACAGAGTAAAAAATGTGTTTTAATATTGAGAAAATCAAATTTTATTGGACCTATGTATTAATAAAAATTGAGTACTCGAAAATAATCAACTAATACCTTGCGGCTGATTTTACACTACACCCAAAATACTCTAATCATTAATAGACCCTAATTTCAATATCACCTTCTCTCAAAAACCTCTTTTTTCGAAGGACACTACTCTCGATACAACCCAAATTCAAGTGGACTGCGTCCCATTACGAATGAGTCTCAAAATACTCTATTCCCAAAATACCCTAAATTATAATAGCTACACCTAACAGTGGCGAAATAACCTAATGTCATAATCGCTTATTCACAAAACCCTCTAGTCCCAAAATACCCTAAAATTCCATTTTCGTGAATTTATTTCGATATTTATTTCTATGAACAGAAGGAGGTTCGCATATTAGGTTAATGAATTTCGTTTCTTATCTGCTATTAATAAATAAATAAGTCTAATAGTTATTATCATTTTACTATCAATAAACGTGCATGCGTTTTAGATTGCTGTTATTAAGGTAAACCTTTTTTTCCACTTTATATTACGCCTTACCTGTTAGCATGAATACTGGCCACTTATTATGAAATGTCAATACAATGATAAAAAAACTGTAGGTGCCGTATTGTATTATTTCCTGTGAAATCAGTCAAGTCAGTTGTGAACAATGGGCAGCGAAATTATATTCTTAAAAAATCAGAAAGGTATAACTACCCTTATTTACGAAGGGCACAAATATAATTATAGCCACACCAATAAAAAAGGTGGTACTGTTAATTGGAAGTCTGCAAATCGCTCTGAAAGTTGCTACGCATCTATAATCTTAAGCCAAGAAAAAGATGTCGTCACATCACAACCAGAACGTAAGAGATGTCGCCATAGATCCGTGTAAGCAAGAAGTGTGCAGAACAATGAACCCAGTGAAACATATTTATGAAAAAAGAGTTACTGAATTGCAAGAGGTTGACGCTAACTTCTTTATGTGTTCGCATGAAGAGGTCAAGAGTTCCTTATATAGAGCGAGGCACAGGTTTTTAGATCAAAAGGTCACAGAGTTCTCTCGGTTGCGAGAAGTACAAATACCGGCCGTTTTACGAGAGAACTTCTTGGTTGTAGACCGGGTAGTCAGTCCGACCCAGGTCGGGCCTAGCTGAGTTTCTTGCTGGACTCTTCTCAGCTAGGCTAGGTTTAATGAACCAGCGACAAAACTCCCAGTAGCTCGATTCCACTCACACCTCAGATTCGGTTGAAACCGCTCAACCAATCTCACTGGAGCGCAAACTCTTAGAGTATTCCAGTGTTCCAAACCACACGCGTGGTCGTGCCGGAGGTTTTCCCCTGGATTTTCCCCAGGCTACTCTCCAACCGCGCACTCCTATCGCTTTATTGGGCCCGGCCTATAAAGCCACAGTCAGGTTAAAAAAAAAAAAAGATGGTTGTAGAAGATAGACATAGAATTTTTTTAAATTTTTTCGACGAATATTACAAAACAAATTACAATATTTCGGGGACGGCACATTTAAGAGACCTAACCGTTAACCATAACCGTTGCATAACCGTTGGGGAAGAAAGGTTCTCGAGTGGCGGCCTCGCACGGGAAAACGAAGCGTTGGACGGCCTTCCACTAGGTGGACTGATGACTTGGTCAAGGCAGCGGGGAGTCGCTGGATGCGGGTGGCTCGCGACCGTGTGCTGTGGCGCTCCTTGGGGGAGGCCTATATCCAGCAGTGGATGTCTTCCGGCTCAATGATGAACGATGATGATGACATTTAAGAGAGTACCCAAACCGTTCCATCAATTATATACTTATGCATGTTGATGTAGACAGTAACAGTAAAACAACAAATGTTGTACCAGTGATATTTGCATTATTGCCAAACAAAACTGAAAAAACTTACCGCAGGCTATTCACCTTAATACGCGACCAAATGGGTGTCGTTATTCACAAATTCAAGTGTGATTATGAAATTGCGCAAATTAACGCTATGGAATAGGTTTTCGAAAATTGAGAGCTTACTGGGTGCTTCTACCACTATAATCGTGCGGTGTGGAAGAAGGCAAAGTTTTTGAAGGTAAAATGTCACAGGATTTTACTCGACAACTTTATTTTAATTAAATTTATAGGATTGGGTGTATTGTGTAACCCGCTACATAGTTCTGTAGTAGTGACATGACAAAAAAAAATGTTTTTGGGGGCGCACTCCATACATGCACTTGCAAGTCAAAAAAAAGTTTGTAAGTCTATGTGTGGCACATCAATCGCTAGGCCTTTCAAAATAAATAAGGTTTCTCAGCTATTCGTTTGATTAAGTGAATATAGTCGGAGATAATCGCCCCAAAAGACACAAAAATTGTGTCCCCCCCGCCCTCTAAATTTCGAACGATATGTTTGATAAATTTGAAAGAAATCATAGACATAGTGCTTATTAAATTCTTTCGCCGAAAAATATTTTGAACAAGATCGGTTCAAAGGTTTTCGAGATACTGCTGAAAAACTGCCTTCTCTATAGAAAAGGAAGTAAGTGCCCTAAGATTACTGTGATGATAAGTCATTTTTAATAGGCATAGAACCCTTCGTTGAGTGTGGTCCGACACGCACTTGGCCGGGTTTTGATTACATGGTGCCTTGGAGTTCTATCTGGTTGACAAAGACACAAACGTACACTCGAAACCGATTCCCTTTAGGTACTATGACCCTCGTACTAGTACTGATCTGGGCTCAATATAAAAAACCGGCCAAGTGCATGTCGTGTCGGACCATACACAATGAAGGGTTCCGTACCTATTACTACTAATTCGCATTTAAGAGTACTTTAGTATACCGATACCACATGCTATATTTAAAATGTCGTGTATTCAAAGAAAATTCACTACACTTACACCCTTTTGGTTAGGGAAGGAAGTTTTTAGTGATAATTCGAAAACCTTAAAGCTAGTTCAAAACAATTTTCGTTGATAGTATTTAATATGCATATCTTCTTGATTTTTTTCATGTATTTTCGGCGGCTCACAAAATACTTACGTTTGTAATTCAAATTTTATTTTCATAGGCTTTTACAGTTTTTGAGCAAAATTCCTGTGATATACGGACAGACAGACAGACGGACATGGCGAAACTTTAAGAGTTCCGTTTTTTCCCATTTTGGCTACGGAACTATTAAAATCATCTCTCATATAAAGCTGCGAACAGACGGATAGACGGACCGACAACACGGGTAAACTATAAAGTTTGCTTTTTGAAAAAGGAACCCTACATTTCAGGGATAAACCTAATATGCGAACCTCCTTCTGTTCATATAAATAAATATAGAAATAAATTCACGAAAATGGTATTTTAGGGTATTTTGGGACTAGAGGGTTCACAAAACCCTCTAGTCTAGTCTATAAGCGATTATGACATTAGGTTATTTCGCCACTGTTAGGTGTAGCTATTATAATTTAGGGTATTTTGGGAATAGAGTATTTTGAGACTCATTCGTAATGGGACGCAGTCCACTTGAATTTGGGTTGTATCGAGAGTAGTGTCCTTCGAAAAAAGAAGTTTTTGAGAGAAGGTGATTTTGAAATAAGGGTGTATTAATGACTAGAGTATTTTGGGTGTAGTGTAAAATCAGCCGGAAGGAACTAATATTAATAATCAATAATTTAGTCCATGTTTTATATTTTATCTCGATCACAGGAAAATACCCTATGCCTTTTTAGGCTTTAGATCCATTGAAAACTAGTTCTAGGTACGTACTGTCGGTGTTGTACCTTGTAGCTATAACGTCATGTTAGAACTGTCATACCAGACTTATTGGGCGAAAGCGACACAGTACCAAAGTGTCTAGTTATGTATGAGGCCAACTGTACACATGCGTGGCAGAAGTGACTGTTGTACGTACCGCCGAGTCTTGTGAAGTCTGAGGGCAGCCTACAGCTCAAAATCCTCCCCCCCTCTCCCTCCCTCCCTCACCCCTCGCTGGCGCTTAAATGTGCAAGTGCGACAGAAGATATTTAATTTTTGGTTCATGTTAGGCCTTCTGCATTAGTTTATTGTAACGATGGGTGTATGTGTGAGTGCGTCATCATACGTTTGTGATACACACTTTGTACGGATTTATTAGATTAGATTATTTATTTCATGATAATGGATTACATTACGAATTTGCACACACGTCATAATAGGAAAAAAGTAACAATGTTAACAAAAGTAAAACATGCACTATAAAAAGTTTAATTAAAATGTCTAAAAGTGACCCAAAAAATCTCGCTTCATTTCTGGATAAGCTCTTTCATCAACGCGTTTCGATATGGTTACAAACGAGTGAAAAATTATATTAAACATTGTTCTACCATAGTACATACATAAAAACGCGACACTAGCGAGCGATTCTCAAGAAAATATAAAAAGCGATAAAGCGCCTCCTATTTTTCTATGTTCTACTACTACTTCTAATGTTAACCCAAAAAAAAATGCTCAGGAGTCTGCCCAAAAACTTAATTTTGGCGAAACAGGTAGCCTGAATGCCCAAGAAGAATTTTATAATGGATGTGTTTCAAGGTTGGTTCCGTTGTTACCAGAATCTAGTCCTTATGATGGAATCCATGATGAATTGAGGGAACTCAGGTATTCAAGGGAAACAAACATATAGCGATTTTAGTTTTTTCGGTAATAAATCAAGCATTCTGAAAGTAGCATTTGGTGAACGAGAACTGATGATGAAGACCACGGATGGTCATCGTAAACTTCTAGTGTTTCATGGGTGGCATTAAGATATTTCGATCAAGATACGGAAGCGACTATGACGAAGCCAATTTAAATGGTCCTGACGTAATGTCACCAACAACCTGTTCTAGTTATTGAAGCCGAAAGGTAGGCAACGGAACTTCGTAGTAAAACAGTGTAGCTTATCCGTGTTTGAGCTTATTGGAATCGTTATGAGATGCACTCTGGTAATGATTGACTAAAAAGTGTGAAATAAATATATTTTTTTAATAAAAACAGAACCGACTCCAAAAAACACGAAAAAGTAAAAAATAAATTACCTTACTTCTATGTGAAAAATTATGCTTCTAATTGAACAATGTAGACGTACCTATTGTAAATTTTGTAGTTGGTGGCATTTCGTCAACTTTAGACAATTTTTTGGATGGCACCGGCGTCAAAAATTACAATAGGTACTACATTGTTCAATAAGAAGAGTAAAGTCTCATGTTAGAAGTAAGGCAATTATTTTTCCCCTTTTAGTGTTTTTGGAGTCGGTTTAATTTTTTTATTAAAAATGTTCAAAACTTGTTCCCTCTGTTTCACTTCTAATACTCACTTCGATTACATGTTAACTCCACTCCGAATAATACTTCAATCCACTCCGATACTACCCCGCACCAGGAACTCGGCCCCCATATATACCCCTATCCGAATATTCTAAACGGTAATTTCGATATTCATTTCGGTATTAAACTGTTCCGACTAGCGTACACTATTCCAGAGACTTTGTGCCTTAACGATGATTCTCGAATGTTCCAAGCCCATATTATATTTGTCTAATAATTTTCTCTAGCATAGCATTTCTAGTCAGTCACTTATTCTAGAATTTTTCGTGCTAGTCTGCGTTATGAAAATGTATCACTAAGATTTAAAACATTTAAAATAGTGCATGTTGGTCGCCGGATTTGAATCCAGGCGAATCAGCTCTGTAAGCCATACGATATGCCACCGGACCACGTAGGTATGACTTATCATCATTTACAACGAATTTGGAAATAACTTGCTTTCGTGCCATTTACATGGAAACGGAACTGTTATGACCTCGTCGCAACTATATCATCGGTATGCTCTTGACGGTTACGCTTTTAGCGGGCTTTTGGGCTACTAACTAAACTGATATCGTAGATATCTCCACTATTTGCGATAACACTTCAAAGACACTTGTAAAATAATATATGATTGACAGCCTTTATCTGCATTCATTTCAGATACAGCAGGAGTAGGTAAAGCTGTATCGTATCTTATTTTTTACGAAGTAAGAGGAGACGATAGTATTATTATCTTATCAATAAGGGTTATCTTCCCAATAGTGGTTATTTCATATAAATAGAGTGGATGTGAGCAGAATCGCTTGGTCGTAGAAGTTTAGTGCACTGAAACTAACGATGTTGCTAGAAACAATCACAATACTCATTGCATTAATTACAATAAGCGAAGCTCAAGATGATAGAATAGTAACAATACCTCAAGGGGCAGTCAGAGGTTATAAAGCTTTAGGCAGTGAAGTTTATGAGTTTTATGGAATTCCTTATGCTACTGCACCTACTGGAACGGAAAAATTTAAGGTAAGTTCAAGTGTGGGTTGGACCAAACCAACCGTTTTAATGTATGGAAAGCCTGACGTTTTTCCATGGGATGACGTCATATTTAATGTTTATCGATCTGAAATCGTAAGTTTTGTGACCCACCCTGGGTCGTGATAAGTCATGTGGATTGTGGTCATCATCCTACAAGTCAAGCCCCCGCCACTCTTCAATTCGCTGCACAACAAGATTAAGTACATGACATTCTAAAATCTTACTGACACAAACACCAGATAGGTATTCTATGAACATCAAGATCTGCAATATAGTTGAGTTTAGTTTAGGAACACCATCAGAGTCATTTTCGCATAATCGCATTATCTCAATATCGTAGTTGCTATGTCCTAACGGCTGTCAATGGTACGCGGAACTATTTATAGATATTGTATTTGTTACAGTCTCCTTTGCCAGCACCGACATGGGATGATACATTAGAAGCCATAAATCAAGACGTTACATGCCTACAACTTAATACCGATGAAAATGACTCCGCTACAGAAAATTGCCTTGTAGCAAATGTTTTGGCGCCAAGCACACAGGCGACGAATCTTTCGGTGGTAGTTTATGTCCACGGAGGAGCATTCACTCGTGGACAAGGCCTTGGAAGGTCACCAATAACATTAGTTGAAAGTCAAAGAGTAGTAGCAGTGACTTTTAATTATCGTCTGGGAGTTCTTGGTTTTTTATGTTTGGGAACTGAAGGCATCCCAGGAAATGCGGGATTAAAAGATATGTTGGCTGCTTTACGCTGGGTTAAGGAAAACATAGCGCATTTTGGTGGTAATCCTGACGATATAACATTAGCAGGAGCTAGTGCAGGAGCTGCGGCAGCGGATTTGTTAAGTTTATCCAGAGCTACAAGAGGACTATTTAATAAAGTGATAGTGGATAGTGGTAGTCATGTAGCAGGCTGGAGTGTCCAAAGAGATCCTATAAAAAATGCTCAAGAGTTTGCCCAAGAACTTAATTTTAGCGATACGGACAGCTTGAGTGCTCTAGAAGAGTTTTATAAAACAGCATCCTACGAATTATTGTTTTCTGATTCGACGTTATTTGACAAATACAACTCTGATTTAGTATTCGTCCCTTGCATAGAAAACGACTTAGGGCAGGAGCGGATTCTCGACGACAGTCCAATAAATCTTATAAAAAGTAGTGACTACGCAAAACTTCCAGTACTATACGGATTTTCAAATATGGAAGGTATATACAGAATGCCCAGATTTGATGCATGGGCACCGAAAATGAACGAAAACTTCTCCGAATTTTTACCTGTAGATTTGAATTTTGAAGACGAAAATGAGAAAAAAGAAGTTGCAGAGACTGTTAAGGAACATTACTTTGGCAGTAACACTATTGGACTATACACTCTATTCGACTATATTAAGTACTTTTCAGATTTTATGTTCGCTTATCCAATACTAAGATCTGTAAAAATGCAAGTAGAAGCTGGCAATGATCGAATCTTTGTATACGAATTCTCCTTTTTTAATAAATACTTGCCAGTCCCCGGAGTGCCTGACGTTTTAATCAACTTCCCTGGAGCCACTCATTGCGCTCAAACGAATGCTGCGTTTAAAGGCATGAGAGATACTGATGAAGAAAGATATACTGAAGAATATAGGCAAATTCAAGAAATTGTAAGAAAACTGTGGGTCAACTTCATAACAAGCGGGTAAGCAAAACATTTGTTAGCTTATGTTTATTCCGTTCCAAAAAATTTTTATTTAGGGAATACTCATTGACATCCTATGATTCATTTACGGTTTTAAATTTCCAAACTGTTAAGTTAATTACATATTTACTAAAATATTAGCAAAGAGTTTATTTGAACCGAGAATCTGTTATCACGCTGGCTATTACCTCAAAGTAAGACTTCAAATATGTATTTTTATTTCATCGTAATCTGTAAATTTCATTTATAAGCCTCCGTCCTTAAAATGGCAAAAACTTCCGCCTTTCTGGTTTCTGTCCGTATATCACAGGCATTTTTCTATACCATTTAACATATGGATAAAATTTGTATTACAGGTGTTTTTGTATTTAAAAAAATGTTTCTGATTTATCTATGTCTCTCTTATAGGACACCAGTTCTAGAGGATTCGTCGTCGTCGTCATTTCCTGACTGGCCTCCTATAAATACGAGTCGTGCGCCGCACATGATTATCGGAGACACCATTGAACTAGGAAGCACCCTGAATGAAGACCGAGCCAAATTCTGGGATTTCATCTATAATGAATATTATCTCGAACCAATACCACCTACATTTGTAAAACGTAATAACGCTTACATGGCGTCTGGGAATTAAATTCTGAATTTAATACTTATTTGCATATCTTTCGTGAGTTATTGATTTTTAAGAATGTAACTATATCGGCCTCCGTAGCGTTTTCTTACCATCAGGCAGACCTTAGATTTGTTTGCCATCGTTGTAGTATATAAATTTAAAATAAAATAAACCTTAATACAAACATAATTGGAACATAGTTATTTTCATTTATTAAAAAGCAATGTATTTTTAAATTAAATTTTTATTTCACTAATATATGTTTTAATGATTAGAAGTGAGTAGAAGACTCTAAATTACCATGCAAGGCTGATGCATGGGGTTACTACTACACTATGTTAACCATAAATCGAGTCGAATGAAGTTGCTCACATAATTGTGATCGAACTTCACTTGGTAAGGTCCTTTGATCATTAATTATGTTTCACAACTTCATTCTTAGCTATTTATGGTTAATATAGTGTAAGATATTCAGTGCCACATACTCTTCGGTTGGATGTGGCTTGGACCAACAGTATTTTTGTAAAAATTGGGAATCCAATTTATGCACGATATACAGCTATATAAAGTACCACTTTTTGAGCAACTACATTAAAAGCCATTTTATATCTTGTTGACTATTTATCGTATTGTGATCACTGGTTACCGATCCGTCAGAGTTGGAATTTAAATTATTTTCGGCGACGTCCAACTTGGTCTAAGAGCTAGCTACGTACAATCGTACAACCGTCGTTGGTAAATTATAGAGACACGAAATCCATCTAGTTAGTGTGCCATAGTGTTATTATTAATTGACCCGGGTGACTGGCAGCTTCTCAGCGGTGGAGGTGAGAGCAGTTGGGCAACAAAGGGGTTGTAATAAAATTGAAGGAGTCCAGTTTATAGAGGTCTGGATTTGGTTTGGTATGACAGATAAATTATGTATTTAATTCTGATATAATATATCCAGTCATTTTGGTTTTGGGAAAAGTCACCATCAAAGGTGCAATTTTATAGAGAAACAAAATCTGTCTAGTTTGTGAGACATGTTAGGAGTGCCCTGAATAAACACCGAGCTGAGTTCTGGGATATCGTCTGACCGTGTGTTACCAGCATGACATAATTCCTTAACCTAACCATATAATTAATCTTATAAATATCGACGTTACTTAATTTCTAAAAAAAATTAAATTACCAGCAATGTACAGCAAATTAAATTGACAAGAAAAATACACATGACAGCTCTTAGTGTTCTATTTACTACGTTGTTATCTTAAGGACTACACTATCTGAATGACCTAGAAACGGTAACTCTTCACTTTTCCGTGTTAATTTCATCTCGTCGTATTAACAACGGCCGTCCTTAACAAAACACGATCTCCCATTACCTCAACTAGTGACTGAAACCGAAAAATACGCCATCAAACTTTCAAATTTTTACGTCAAAAAAACTGTTTTTTGCACTTTTCTCGAAAAGTAATAAGATAATAAAAAAGCGAAGTTGTAAACACAGAAAAAGTGGTGCTTAAATGCATGGTTTTAGTTATCTTGATGATAAGTAGTTCCACAAAAATGTAGTTACGATTTATGATTTTTTTTGGGCCTTCCGGCGGATTTTTTTGTGAAGTGTACAACACTTATTTCTAAATTCCAGCAGACAAATATGTTAATAAAAAACCACTACAACATATATTTTTTAGAAAATGAAAACTTAAAACCCCACAAAATTGCTAATAGAACATATTATTATCAGTTTCAATCAATGTCTGCGTGCCGGTAATACATGTCGCACATATTATCGCTATCCAATACCACTTACATTTGTAAAACCTGAAGATAATAACGCTTAGATCAAAATCTTACTATCATAGATACCAGCCAGCTTAATGTGCTTTCCAAAGTAGTCACCGGGCACCCATCCAAGAACTGACCCCGGCCTATTTTGCTTAACCTCGCTTACCGCACGTGGGCTCCGTTGGACCAGGAGCGCTCCAAAGGGCCTGAAAAATAAACCATAAGAATAAATAAACCGGCCAAGTGCGTGTCGGATCACGCACAATGAAGGGTTAACATTATCTCTGAAACGGCAGAAAAATCACATTTGTTGTATGGGAGCCCCCTAAAATATTTATTTTATTCCATTTTTTAGTATTTGTTGTTATAGCGGCAACAGAAATACGTCATCTGTGAAAATTTCAACTGTCTAACTATCACGGGTCACTAGATACAGCCTGGTGACAGGCGGACTGACGGACGGACGGACAGCGAAGTTTTAGTCAAAGGGGCCCGTTTTACCCATTGGGCCTAAAATAATTCCGTTCAACAGTTCCGTCCGCGTCATGGTACCCATAACGCTGGCGGCGTTACCTATCTGTATATAAGATATACGTTGGGAGAGGTAAGCGCCAGCCCTATGGTCCCCTGAAGCGTCAATGAAACGTTTAGAGTTTAGTCTAAACGCTTCGCAATGTTAATATATAGGCATCTTTGTTTTATATAATAATACTCGATATCGATAAAAAAATGTTTCTTGTACTAGCTTTATTGCGAAAGTCTTTTGGCGTGAAAATTCCGGGCTGTATACATACACTGATAATAGTTAGGTCAGATGGCAGTCGCTTAGGTAGCGGACCCTCGGCATCCTTCAGGATGCAACAGTACCGGGTTAACGCTAGGATGATGATGATGAATAGTTAGGTACTTCAAATTTAGGTTAATCGTTCATGAAAATAAGTTAAATATTATAAGTGGTAAGCAATTCAACGAAAAGGTATTTCGAACAAAATATACTGACCTATAAGTAAATCAAATTCGGGGTTTTTAATGAGTTACCCGGGGCGCGACCATGGATAGCTAAACCGGCATCCTTCAGGGTGTAACAGTACCGGGTTAACGCTAGGATGACGATGATGAATAGTTAGGTACTTCAAATTTAGGTTAATCGTTCATGAAAATAAGTTAAATATTATAAGTGGTAAGCAATTCAACGAAAAGGTATTTCGAACAAAATATACTGACCTATAAGTAAATCAAATTCGGGGTTTTTAATGAGTTACCCGGGGCGCGACCATGGATAGCTAAACGCACCAAAGTGTCGATTTTTTCCCAGTTCGGAATCAAGAAACGGTTATCCATTGTTTTCCGGTAGCGGCTGCTTTCATACTTTAGTCATGTAATGCACAGCAGAACCAACCGTGTGGTCGTGTCGGAGGTTTCCCCTTGATTTTCCTCAGGCTACTCTCCAACGGCGCACTCCTGATTAAAGCTTGAATTCTTAAATTTTATGTATAAATAAATAATTGAAACAGTATTCTAACGGTTTTATTTATCAGAGCATCACATGAATACAGCGGGTCGAAAACGACCCTTTGGTAATTCCATTACGTTTTCGACTCATTAAAAAAAAACATCCTCCCCCTCCTAACTCAAATCTTTAAATGTAATTTTTGTAAGAATCCTCCAGGTCCCAACATATCCCAAAATCAAAGAAATCAGACACCAAAAATTGTTCTGGCCATGTATGGGTTAGCAGTGCAGTTGAAACGTATTTTTTAAATAATTCAAGCTGCTATTTCTCTCAATCATCTTGACATGTGATTTGAACCACACCTATGTTTTTTTGTGGCACCTGGCTGTGGCTTTACAGGTTGGGCCCAATGAAGAAGCAATAGGATTGCGCGGTTGGAGACCGCCTGTATGTGAGCGATAATGCCAGCTATATAAGTTTATAGGATCAAAATTCGCGCCCATTTATGGTACCGTGACTGTTAATATCATCAGTATGCTCTTGACGGTTACGCCTCTTAGCGCGCCTTTGGGCTACTAACTAATCTCTTATAGTAGATATTGCCACTTTATGTGAAAACACTTCAAAGGCACTTATAAAATGATATTTGATTGACAGCCTTTATCTGCATATATAGCAGATACGGCATGAGTAGTTTAATCTGTATCGTAAGTTATTTTTCAAGACACTGCAAAGTACTATACCAAATTAAATGAAACGATAGTGTTACTATCTTATCATAAGTGGTTATCTTACTAAAAGTGGTTATTTCATATAAATTGAGAGGAGAGGATCTGAATCGCTTGATCTAAGAAGTTCAGTTGACTGAAACTAACAATGTTGCTAGAAAAAATCACATTACTCATAGCATTTATTTCAATGAGCAGAGCTCAAGATGATAAAATAGTAACAATAACTCAAGGGGCAATTAGAGGTTATAAAGCTTTAGGCAGTGAAGTTTATGAGTTTTATGGAATTCCTTATGCTACTGCACCTGCTGGGACGGAAAAATTTAAGGTAAGTTCAAGTGTAGGTTGGACCAAACCAACCGTCTTAATGTATGGAAAGTCTGACGTTTTTCCATGGGACGACGTCATATTTAATGTTGGTCGGTCTGTAATCGTAAGTTGGTGTAACCCGCCCTGGGTCATGATTAGCTGATAAGTCATGTGGATTGTGGTGACCATCCTTCAAGTTAGCCCCCACCCCCCTTCAAGTCGCGGCAAAAAAAGATACTTAATAGGACATTCTAAAATCTTACTGACATAAATATCTGCTAGGTATTCAATGAAAGATCAAGATCTGCAACATAGCTGAACCTTATTTAGGAAGACCATCATAATCATTATTGTCAACATCGTTTTCGCATAATCGCAAAATCATAGTTGTTATGTCCTAACGGCTGTCAATGTTACGCGGTACTATATATATAGATATTGTATTTGTTACAGTCTCCTTTGCCAGCACCGACATGGGATGATACATTAGAAGCCATAAATCAAAACGTTACATGCCTACAACTTAATACCGATGAAAATGACTCCGCTACAGAAAATTGCCTTGTAGCAAATGTTTTGGCGCCAAGCACACAGGCGACGAATCTTTCGGTGGTAGTTTATGTCCACGGAGGAGCATTCACTCGTGGACAAGGCCTTGGAAGGTCACCAATAACATTAGTTGAAAGTCAAAGAGTAATAGCAGTGACTTTTAATTATCGTCTGGGAGTTCTTGGTTTTTTATGTTTGGGAACTGAAGGCATCCCAGGAAATGCGGATTAAAAGATATGTTGGCTGCTTTACGCTGGGTTAAGGAAAACATAGCGCATTTTGGTGGTAATCCTGAAGATATAACATTAGCAGGAGCTAGTGCAGGAGCTGCGGCAGCGGATTTGTTAAGTTTATCCAGAGCTACAAGAGGACTATTTAATAAAGTGATAGTGGATAGTGGTAGTCATGTAGCAGGCTGGAGTGTCCAAAGAGATCCTATAAAAAATGCTCAAGAGTTTGCCCAAGACCTTAATTTTAGCGATACAGACAGCTTGAGTGCTCTAGAAGAGTTTTATAAAACAGCATCCTAAGAATTATTGTTTTCTGATTCGACGTTATTTGACAAATACAACTCTGATTTAGTATTCGTCCCTTGCATAGAAAACGACTTAGGGCAGGAGCGGATTCTCGACGACAGTCCAATAAATCTTATAAAAAGTAGTGACTACGCAAAACTTCCAGTACTATACGGATTTTCAAATATGGAAGGTATATACAGAATGCCCAGATTTGATGCATGGGTACCGAAAATGAACGAAAACTTCTCCGAATTTTTACCTGTAGATTTGAATTTTGAAGACGAAAATAAGAAAAAAGAAGTTGCAGAGACTGTTAAGGAACATTACTTTGGCAGTAACACTATTGGACTATACACTCTATTCGACTATATTAAGTACTTTTCAGATTTTATGTTCGCTTATCCAATACTAAGATCTGTAAAAATGCAAGTAGAAGCTGGCAATGATCGAATCTTTTTATACGAATTCTCCTTTTTTAATAAATACTTGCCAGTCCCCGGAGTGCCTGACGTTTTAATCAACTTCCCTGGAGCCACTCATTGCGCTCAAACGCATGCTGCGTTTAAAAGCATGAGAGAATCTGATGAAGAAAGATATACTGAAGAATATAGGCAAGTTCAAGAAAATATGAGAAAACTGTGGGTCAACTTCATAACAAGCGGGTAAGCAAAATATTTGTTAGCTTATGTTTATTCCGTTCCAAATTTTTTTTATTTAGGGAATATTCATTGACATCCTATGATTCATTTACGGTTTTAAATTTCCAAACTGTTAAGTTAATTATATATTGACTAAAATATTGGCAAAGAGTTTATTTGAACCGAGAATCTGTTATCACGCTGGCTATTACCTCAAAGTAAGACTTCAAATATGTATTTTTATTTCATCGTAATCTGTAAATTTCATTTATAAGCCTCCGTCCTTAAAATGGCAAAAACTTCCGCCTTTCTGGTTTCTGTCCGTATATCACAGGCATTTTTCTATACCATTTAACATATGGATAAAATTTGTATTACAGGTGTTTTTGTATTTAAAAAAATGTTTCTGATTTATCTATGTCTCTCTTATAGGACACCAGTTCTAGAGGATTCGTCGTCGTCGTCATTTCCTGACTGGCCTCCTATAAATACGAGTCGTGCGCCGCACATGATTATCGGAGACACCATTGAACTAGGAAGCACCCTGAATGAAGACCGAGCCAAATTCTGGGATTTCATCTATAATGAATATTATCTCGAACCAATACCACCTACATTTGTAAAACGTAATAACGCTTACATGGCGTCTGGGAATTAAATTCTGAATTTAATACTTATTTGCATATCTTTCGTGAGTTATTGATTTTTAAGAATGTAACTATATCGGCCTCCGTAGCGTTTTCTTATCATCAGGCAGACCTTAGATTTGTTTGCCATCGTTGTAGTATATAAATTTAAAATAAAATAAACCTCAATACAAACATAATTGGAACATAGTTATTTCTTAAAAAGCAATGTATTTTTGAATAAAACACATCTGCTAATTTCATCCTATCAGCAATTCTGATAATACATTTCATTAAATTTTTATTTCACTAATATATGTTTTAATGATTAGAAGTGAGTAGAAGACTCTAAATTACCATGCAAGGCTGATGCATGGGGTTACAATTACACTATGTTAACCATAAATCGAGTCGAATGAAGTTGCTCACATAATTGTGATCGAACTTCACTTGGTAAGGTCCTTTGATCATTAATTATGTTTCACAACTTCATTCTTAGCTATTTATGGTTAATATAGTGTAAGATATTCAGTGCCACATACTCTTCGGTTGGATGTGGCTTGGACCAACAGTATTTTTGTAAAAATTGGGAATCCAATTTGTGCACGATATACAGCTATATAAAGTACCACTTTTTGAGCAACTGCATTAAAAGCCATTTTATATCTTGTTGACTATTTATCGTATTGTGATCACTGGTTACCGATCCGTCAGAGTTGGAATTTAAATTATTTTTGGCGACGTCCAACTTGATCTAAGAGCTGGCTACGTACAATCGTACAACTGTCGTTGGTAAATTATAGAGACACGAAATCCATCTAGTTAGTGTGCCATAGTGTTATTATTAATTGACCCGGGTGACTGGCAGCTTCTCAGCGGTGGAGGTGAGAGCAGTTGGGCAACAAAGGGGTTGTAATAAAAGCAATTGAAGGAGTCCAGTTTATAGAGGTCTGGATTTGATTTGGTATGACAGATAAATTATGTATTTAATTCTGATATAATATATCCAGTCATTTTGGTTCTGGGAAAAGTCACCGTCAAAGGTGCAATTTTATAGAGAAACAAAATCTGTCTAGTTTGTGAGACATGTTAGGAGTGCCCTGAATAAACACCGAGCTGAGTTCTGGTATATCGTCTGACCGTGTGTTACCAGCATGACATAATTACTTAACCTAACCATATAATTAATCTTATAAATATCGACGTTACTTAATTTCTAAAAAAAAAAAATTACCAGCAATGTACAGCAAATTAAATTGACAAGAAAAATACACATGACAGCTCTTAGTGTTCTATTTACTACGTTGTTATCTTAAGGACTACACTATCTGAATGACCTTGAAACGGTAACTCTTCACTTTTCCGTGTTAATTTTATCTCGTCGTATTAACAACGGCCGTCCTTAACAAAACACGATCTCCCATTACCTCAACTAGTCACTGAAACCGAAAAATACGCCATCAAACTTTCGAATTTTTACGTCAAAAAACAGTTTATTGCACTTTTCTCGTAAAATAATAAGATAATAAAAAAGCGAAGATGTAAACACAGAAAAAGTGGTGCTTAAATGCATGGTTTTAGTTATCTTGATGATAAGTAGTTCCACAAAAATGTAGTTACGATTTATGATTTTTTTTGGGCCTTCCGGCGGACTTTTTTGTGAAGTGTACAACACTTATTTCTAAATTCCAGCAGACAAATATGTTAATAAAAAACCACTCTACAACGTATATTTTTTAGAAAATGAAAACTTAAAACCCCACAAAATTGCTAATAGAACATATAATTATCAGTTTCAATCAATGTCTGCGTGCCGGTAACACATGTCGTACATATTATCGCTATCCAATACCACTTACATTTGTAAAACCTGAAGATAATAACGCTTAGATCAAAATCTTACTATCATAGATACCAGCCAGCTTAATGTGTTTTCCAAAGTAGTCACCGGGCACCCATCCAAGAACTGACCTCGGCTTATTTTGCTTAACCTCGCATACCGCACGTGGGCTCCGTTGGACCAGGAGCGCTCCAATGGGCCTGAAAAATAAATCATAAGAATAAATAAACCGGCCAAGTGCGAGTCGGATCACGCGCAATGAAGAGTTCCGTACCATTATATCTGAAACGGCAGAAAAATCACATTTGTTGTATGGGAGCCCCCTAAAATATTTATTTTATTCCGTTTTTTAGTATTTGTTGTTATAGCGGCAACAGAAATATATCATCTGTGAAAATTTCAACTGTCTAACTATCACGGGTCATTAAATACAGCCTGGTGACAGACGGACTGACGGACGGACGGACAGCGAAGTTTTAGTCAAAGGGGTCCGTTTTACCCATTGGGTATGGGCCTAAAAATATTCCGTTCAACAGTTCCGTCCGCGTCATGGTACCCATAACGCTGGCGGCGTTACCTATCTGTGTATAAGAAATACGTTGGGAGAGGTAAGCGCCCTATGGTCCCCTGAAGCGTCAACGAAACGTTTAGAGTTTAGTCTAAACGCTTCGCAATGTTAATATATAGGCATGTTTGTTTTATATAATAATACCCGATTTCGATAAAAAAATGTTTCTTGTACTAGCTTTATTGCGAAAGTCTTTTGTTTTGGCGTGAAAATTCCGGGCTGTATACATACACTGACAATAGTTAGGTCAGATGGCAGTCGCTTAGATAGCGGACCCCCGGCATCCTTCAGGATGCAACTGTACCGGGTTAACGCTAGGATGATAATGATGAATAGTTAGGTACTTCAAATTTAGGTTAATCGTTCATGAAAATAAGTCAAACATTATAAGTGGTAAGCAATTTAACGAAAAGGTATTTTGAACAAAATATACTGACCTATAAGTAAATCAAATTCGGGGTTTTTAATGTGTAACCCGGGGCGCGACCATGGGTAGCTAATCGCACCGAAGTGTCGATTTTTTCCCAGTTCGGTATCAAGAAACGGTTATTAATTGTTTTCCGGTAGCAGCTGCTTTCATACTTTAGTCATGTAATGTACAGCGGAACCAACCGCGTGGTCGTGTCGGAGGTTTCCCCTTGATTTTCCTCAGGCTACTCTCCAACGGCGCACTCCTGATTAAAGCTTGAATTCTTAAATTTTATGTATAAATAAATAATTGAAACAGTATTCTAACGGTTTTATTTATCAGAGCATCACATGAATACAGCGGGTCGAAAACGACCCTTTGGTAATTCCATTACGTTTACGACTCATTAAAAAAAACATCCTCCCCCTCCTAACTCAAATCTTTAAATATAATTTTTGTAAGAATCCTTCAGGTCCCAACATATCCCAAAATCAAAGAAATCAGAGACCAAAAATTGTTCTGGCCATGTATGGGTTAGCAGTGCAGTTGAAACGTATTTTTTAAATAATTCAAGCTGCTATTTCTCTCAATCATCTTGACATGTGATTTGAACCACACCTATATGTTTTTTTGTGGCACCTGGCTGTGGCTTTACAGGTTGGGCCCAATGAAGAAGCAATAGGATTGCGCGGTTGGATACCGCCTGTATGTGAGCGAGAATGCCAGCTATATAAGTTTATAGGATCAAAATTCGCGCCCATTTTTGGCACCGTGACTGTTAATATCATCGGTATCTCTAGACGGTTACGCCTCTTAGCCCGCCTTTGGGCTACTAACTAATCTCTTATAGCAGATATTGCCACTTTATGTGAAAACACTTCAAAGGCACTTATAAAATGATATTTGATTGACAGCCTTTATCTGCATATATAGCAGATACAGCATGAGTAGTTTAATCTGTATCGTAAGTTAGTTTTCAAAACACTGCAAAGAACTATACGAAATTAAATGAAACGATAGTGTTACTATCTTATCATAAGTGGTTATCTTACCAGAAGTGGTTATTTCATATAAATTGAGAGGAGTGGATCTGAATCGCTTGATCTAAGAAGTTCAGTTCACTGAAACTAACGATGTTGCTAGAAGCAATCACAATACTCACAGCATTTATTTCAATAAGCGGAGCTCAAGATGATAAAATAGTAACAATAACTCAAGGGGCAATTAGAGGTTATAAAGCTTTAGGCAGTGAAGTTTATGAGTTTTATGGAATTCCTTATGCTACTGCACCTACTGGGACGGAAAAATTTAAGGTAAGTTCAAGTGTAGGTTGGACCAAACCAACCGTCTTAATGTATGGAAAGTCTGACGTTTTTCCATGGGATGACGTCATATTTAATGTTGGTCGGTCTGTAATCGTAAGTTGGTGTAACCCGCCCTGGGTCATGATAAGCTGATAAGTCATGTGGATTGTGGTGACCATCCTTCAAGTTAGCCCCCGCCCCCCTTCATGTCGCGGCAAAAAGAAATACTTAATAGGATATTCTAAAATCTTACTGACATAAATATCTGCTAGGTATTCAATGAAAGATCAAGATCTGCAACATAGCTGAACCTTATTTAGGAAGACCATCATAGTCATTATTGTCAACATCGTTTTCGCATAATCGCAAAATCATAGTTGTTATGTCCTAACGGCTGTCAATGTCATCTATAGGTATTGTATTTGTTACAATCTCCTTTGCCAGCACCGATGTGGGATGATACATTAGAAGCCATAAATCATAACATTACATGCCTACAACTTAATACCTATGAAAATGACTTCGCTAGAGAAAATTGCCTTGTAGCAAATGTTTTGGCGCCAAGCACAAACGCGACGAATCTTTCGGTTGTGGCATATGTCCACGGAGAAGCAGTCACTGCTGGACATGGCCTTGCAACGTCACCAATAACATTAGTTGAAAGTCAAAGAGTAGTAGCAGTGACTTAATTATCGTCTGGGAGTTCATGGTTTTTTATGTTTGGGAACTGAAGACATCCCAGGAAATTCGGGATTAAAAGATATGTTGGCTGCTTTACGCTGGGTTAAAGAAAACATAGCGCAATTTGGTGGTAACCCTGACGATGTAACTTTAGCAGGATATAGTGCTGGAGCTTCGTCAGCGAATTTGTTAAGTTTGTCGAAAGCCGCAGAAGAGCTATTTAATAAAGTGATACTGGAAAGTGGTGCTCATGTAGCGGGCTGGAGTGTTCAAAGAGTTCCTCAAGTCAATTTAAATGGTCCTGATGTAATTTCACCATCAACCTGATCTGGTAATAGAAGCCGGAAGGTAGGCAAAGGAACTCCGTACTAAATGAGTTGTAGCTTATGACTGATGATTCACTAAAAAAGTGTAAAATAAATAAAATTTTTAATAAACAAATAAAACCGACTCCAAAAACCAAAAGTTAAAAATAATTGCCTTACATCTAATATGAGATTTTACGCTTTTTATTAAACATTTTAGATGTTCCTGTTGTGATTTTTGTAGTCGGTGGCATTTCGTCAACTTTTGACAATTTCTGTGGATGGCACCGGCTTCAAAAATTACAATAGGTAAGTATACATTGTTCAATAAGAAGCGTAGTCTCATGTTAGATGTAAGGCAATTATTTTTATTTTTTTATAAAAAAATTCAAAAAATTGTTCTCACTGTTTTACTTCTAATTCTCACTTCAATTACATGTTAACTCCACTCCGAATACTATTTCAATCCACTCCGATACTACCCCGCACCTGGAACTCGGCCTACTATCCCCCTACCGAATATTCTAACGGGTAATTTCGATATTCATTTCGGCATTAAACTGTTCCGACTAGCGTGCACTATTCCAGAGACTTGTGCCTTAACGACAATTGTCGAATGTTCCAAGTCCATATTATATTTGCATAATAATTTTCTCTAGCATAGAATTTCTAGTCAGACACTTACTTATTCTACAATTTTCCATGCTAGTCTGCGTTTTAAAAATGTATTACTAATATTTAAAACATCTAAAAAAGTGCATGTTGATCGCCGGATTTCAACCCAGCCCATCGACTCTGTAAGCCATACTATATGCCACGGGGCCAAGTACGTATGACTTGACATCATACAGCGAATTTGGAAATGACTTGCTTTCGTGCCATTTCTATGGCACCGGAACGGTTATGGCATGGCCCCGTCGCAACAATATCATCGGTATGCTGTTGACAGTTACGCCACTTAAGCACGCTTTTACTAAACTGATATCGTAGATATCGCCACTATTTGCGATAAGACTTCAAAAACACTTATAAAATAATATATGATTGACAGCCTTATCTGCATATACGTACATTGCAGATATATAGCACGAGTAGGTGAAGTTCCATCGTATCTTATTTTTTACGAAGTTAGAGGAGACGATAGTGTTATTATCTTATCAATAAGGGTTATCTTACCAATAGTGGTTATTTAATATAAATACGAGTAGAGTGGATGGGAGCAGAATGGCTTGGTCGAAGAAGTTTAGTGCACTGAAACTAACGATGTTGCTAGAAACAATCACAATACTCATTGTCTCAATTATTACAACAAGCGAAGCTCAAGATGATAAAATATTAACAATACCTCAAGGGGCAGTCAGAGGTTATAAAGCTTTAGGCAGTGAAGTTTATGAGTTTTATGGAATTCCATATGCTACCGCACCTACTGGCACGGAAAAATTTAAGGTATGTTCAAGTGTGGGTTGGAGCAAACCAACCGTTTTAATGTATGGAAAGTCTGACGTTTTTCCGCGGGTTGGCGTCATAATTAATGTTGATGGATCTGTAATCGTAAGTTTTTGTGACCCGCACTCGGTCGTAATAAGTCATGTGTCATGTGGATTGTGGTCACCATCCTTCAAGTCAAGCCCCCGCCCACCTTCAATTCGCTGCAAAACGAGATCCTTAATACGACATTCTAAAATCGTACTGACAGAAACACTTGCTAGGTATTGATTGAGACATCAAGATCTGAATCATAGTTAGTTTAGGAACACTATCAGAATCATATTCGAATATCAATGTTACGTCGTAATATCTATAGATATTGTATTTGTTACAGTCTCCTTTGCCAGCACCTACGTGGGATGACACATTAGAAGCCATAAATCATAACGATGCATGCCCACAAATTTATACCTTTGAAAATACCTTCCCTACAGAAAATTGCCTTATAGCAAATGTTTTGGCGCCAAGCACAAACGCAGCGAATCTTTCGGTGGTGGTATATATCCACGGAGGAGCATACACTTCTAGACATGGCCTTTCAAAGTCACCAATAACATTAGTTGAAAGTCAAAGAGTAGTAGCAGTGACTTTTAATTATCGTCTGGGAGTTCATGGTTTTTTATGTTTGGGAACTGAAGACATCCCAGGAAATGCGGGATTAAAAGATATGTTGGCTGCTTTACGCTGGGTTAAAGAAAACATAGCGCATTTTGGTGGTAACCCTGACGATGTTACTTTAGCAGGATATAGTGCTGGAGCTTCGGCAACGGATTTGTTAAGTTTGTCGAAAGCCGCAAAAGGGCTATTTAATAAAGTGATAGTGGAAAGTGGTGCTCATGTAGCGGGCTGGAGTGTTCAAAGAGATCCTATTAAAAATGCTCAAGAGTTTGCCCAAAAACTTAATTTTAACGATACAGGCAGCTTGAGTGCTCTAGAAGAGTTTTATAAAACAGCATCCTACGAATTATTGTTTTCTGATTCGACGTTATTTGACAAATACAACTCTGATTTAGTATTCGTCCCTTGCATAGAGAAGGACTTAGGGCAGGAGAGGATTCTCGACGACAGTCCAATAAATCTTATAAAAAGTAGTAGCTACGCAAAACTTCCAGCACTATATGGATTTTCAAATATGGAAGGTATACACAGAATGCGCAATTTTGATGCATGGACACCGGAAATGAACGAAAACTTCTCCGAATTTTTACCTGTAGATTTGAATTTTGAAGATGAAAATAAGAAAAAAGAAGTTGCAGAGACTATTAAGGAATATTACTTTGGCGGAAACACTGTGGGACTATACACTCTATTCGACTACATTAAATACTTTTCAGATTTTATGTTCGCTTATCCAATGTTAAGATCTGTAAAAATGCAAGTAGAAGCTGGCAATGATCGAATCTTTTTATACGAATTCTCCTTTTTTAATAAATACTTGCCAGTCCCCGGAGTGCCTGACGTTTTAATCAACTTCCCTGGAGCCACTCATTGCGCTCAAACGGATGCTGTGCTTAAAAGCATGATAGAACCTAATGAAGAAAGATATACTGAAGAATATAGGCAAGTTCAAGAAAATTTAAGAAAACTGTGGGTCAACTTCATAACAAGCGGGTAAGTAAAATATTTGTTTATTATGTTTATTCCGTCCTAAACATTTTCTTATTTATCAAATACTCATTTACATCCTGTGATTCATTTACGAATATAATCTTCCAAACTGATAAGCTAGTTAAATATTTACTGAAATATTAGCAGTGTTTATTTGAATCGAGAACCTGTTTTAAGCTGGCTTAATGTATTTTTTTTTCTTCGTAATTTGGAAGCTTTATTTATAGGTCTCCGTAGTTATAAACAATAACTTCCGTCTTTCGGTTTTCTGTCCGTATTGTCCGTGTATCACGGGCATTTTACCATATGACTAAAGATATGGATAAAATTTAGATTCAAGGCAATTTTGTATTAAAAAAAATGTGTTTGATTTATCCTATATCCGTTATATTATAAAAACAATAAACTTAATTGTGAACCACGAAGTGAAAGCAGCGATCTCTTCCAGACAACCTTTCGGTAGCAGGAAAATTAGATACGACAGTTAAAACAGGTAGTGCATAATTAAAGGAAAGTCAGCAATACAACCAAACATCAATACTATTATAATCTAGTATAACAAATAACTAAATATCCACAAATATCTCTCTTACAGGACACCAGTTCTACAAGATTCGTCATTTCCTGAATGGCCACCTGCAAATGCGAGTCGTGCGCCGCACATGATTCTCGGAGACACTATTGAACTAGGAGGCGTCCTGAATGAAGATAGAACCAAATTCTGGGATGTCATCTATGATAAATATTATCTCGACCCAATACCACCTACATTTGTATAATCTGAACACGATAACGCTTACATGGTGTATGGGAATGTTATTATGAATTAAATATTTTAGTTTTTATTCACGAGTCACTGATTTTTAAGAATGCATTGTATAAAGAGTCGCTAGCGTTCATAGGCCACAGCCTTCATAGTGTTTGCTTACCATCGGGCGAGCCTTATATGGCTCGTTTGCCATTGTCATAGTATAAAAACATAAATACAAACATAAGTGGAACAATGATATTTTTATTTATCAATTAACAATGTTTTGATTAAAATACATTGATTCGCAAATTTAAGTTATCAGAAATTCTGTTACAACATGAGATTAAGGCCGTGCAACGAGAAATATCGCGTTCTTTATTTAAAACGCTGTTCTGCCCATACGAGAAAACAATAGGGATTGATTTTCAGATATATGATTCTCGACTGTATAACAGTTTTCTGACAATAAACCAAACACGATGGCTTATAATTTTTTCGATAGAAAAAACAAAATTAAGTCTTAATTTACACATTGTTAAACGACACAATTAAGATAAAATGATGGTATTTTACCTCATCTAAACTCTGTCAAGAGGAAATTTAATGCAGACAGTCAGATATTTATTGAGATTAGTCTAAAAAGCCATTCCCGATGAGTGTTGCATCCCCTTTTATCGTGCGCGAAAGGCATAAGCGTATTTCTTTCACGAGGGGCGTGGCTACCGAATCGAGGCATTCCCTTTGGTTATATTTAGATATTTTTTAATGATTTCTAAATACATTTTTTAGGATATGTAAAAATTTGACACCTGTGGGTGCTATTATTTTTATAAACGGACGGATACACACACAGTCGAATTAGTCGAGTCCGTTTAGCGCGCCTTTGGGATACTAACTAATCTCTTATAGCAGATATTGCCACTTTATGCGAAAATACTTCAAAGGCATTTATAAAATGATATTTGATTGACAGCCTTTATCTGCATATATAGCAGATACAAAAAAAAAAAATATATATATATGTATATATATTTAGTCAGTATCTTAGGTTTAGTTACAATTACTGTGCTGGGTGTCTCTTTTTAAGTATACTGGATACTTGTGCTAAGAGAACACCGCTCTTCCACTTGATATTATTTACAACTAGTTATAGGGTATAAACTTATTTTCACTACCATTTAATTAATAATTAATAACGGCGAAAGATTAACATATTAAACTTAAACTTTTTTACTTTAGCTATTTATTTAAGTACCTCTTTCGCTGTTAGAGAGACAATAATAAAAGCGAGAAATAAAAGCTATATATGTCTATATATGTGTGTGTGTGTGTGTGTAAAAGATATACATGTGATTGATAGTCATTATCTTCATAGATTGAAGATACAGCATAAGTAGATAAATCCGTAGCGTATGTTATTTATCAAAACACGTCTAAAATCTACCTAGGTAGGTTTAGATAAGACGGTAGTGTTACTATCTTATCAACATTGGTTATATTATATAAATTAATTGGATTGGATCTGAATCGCTTGATTAAAAAAGTTCAGTGCACTGAAACTAACGATGTTGCTAGAAGCAATCACAATACTCATAGCATTTATTTCAATAAGCGGAGCTCAAGATGATAAAATAGTAACAATAACTCAAGGGGCAATTAGAGGTTATAAAGCTTTAGGCAGTGAAGTTTATGAGTTTTATGGAATTCCTTATGCTACTGCACCTACTGGGACGGCAAAATTTAAGGTACGTTCAAGTGCGGGTTTCACCAAACTGTAATCGTAAGGGATGTTCGTTAAACTCTAAATGTATAGAAGGTTGAACGTTTTTCTATGGGATGGCATCATATTTAATGTTGGTCGCTCTGTAATCGTAAGTTGGTGTAACCCGCCCTGGGTCGTGATAAGCTGATAAGTCATGTGGATTGTGGTGACCATCCTTCAAGCTAGCCCCCACCCCCCTTCAAGTCGCGGCAAAAAAAGACACTTAATATGACATTCTAAAATCTTACTGAAATAAACATCTGCTAGGTATTCAATGAGATATCAAGATCTGCAACATAGCTGAGCCTTATTTAGGAAGACCATCACAGTCATTATCGTCAACATCGTTTTCGCATAATCGCAAAATCATAGTTGTTATGTCCTAACGGCTGTCAATGTTACCTGGTATTATCTATAGGTATTGTATTTGTTACAGTCTCCTTTGCCAGCACCGACGTGGGATGATACATTAGAAGCCATAAATCATAACGTTACATGCCTACAAATTTATCCCTATGAATATGACTTCGCTACAGAAAATTGCCTTGTAGCAAATGTTTTAGCGCCAAGCACACAGACGACGAATCTTTCGGTTGTGGTATATGTCCACGGAGGAGCATACACTACCGGACGTGGCCTTTCAATGTCACCAATAACATTAGTTGAAAGTCAAAGAGTAGTAGCAGTGACTTTTAATTATCGTCTGGGAGTTCATGGTTTTTTATGTTTGGGAACTGAAGACATCCCAGGAAATGCGGGATTAAAAGATATGTTGGCTGCTTTACGCTGGGTTAAAGAAAACATAGCGCATTTTGGTGGTAACCCTGACGATGTTACTTTAGCAGGATATAGTGCTGGAGCTTCGGCAACGGATTTGTTAAGTTTGTCGAAAGCCGCAAAAGGGCTATTTAATAAAGTGATAGTGGAAAGTGGTGCTCATGTAGCGGGCTGGAGTGTTCAAAGAGATCCTATTAAAAATGCTCAAGAGTTTTCCCAAAAATTTAATTTTAATGATACAGGCAGCTTGAGTGCTCTAGAAGAGTTTTATAAAACAGCATCCTACGAATTATTGTTTTCTGATCCGACGTACTTTGACAATTACAACTCTGATTTAGTATTCGTCCCTTGCATAGAGAAGGACTTAGGGCAGGAGAGGATTCTCGACGATAGTCCAATAAACCTTATAAAAAGTAGTAACTACGCAAAACTCCCAACACTATATGGATTTTCAAATATGGAAGGTATATTCAGAATGCCCAAATTTGATGCATGGGCACCGGAAATGAACGAAAACTTCTCTGAATTTTTACCCGTAGATTTGGATTTTGAAGACGAAAATTTGAAAAAAGAAGTTGCAGACACTATTAAGGAATTTTACTTTGGCAATAACACTGTTGGACTATACACTCTATTCGACTATATTAAATACTTTTCAGATTTTATGTTCGCTTATCCAATGTTAAGATCTGTAAAAATGCAAGTAGAAGCTGGAAATGATCGAATCTTTTTATATGAATACACATTTTATAATAAATACTTGCCAGTCCCCGGAGTGCCTGATGTTTTAATCAACTTCCCTGGAGCCACTCATTGCGCTCAAACGGATGCTGTGCTTAAGAACAATGATGAAGAAAGATATACTGAAGTAATATATACTGAAGAAAGATATACTGAAGAATATAGGCAAGTTCAAGAAAATTTAAGAAAACTGTGGGTCAACTTCATAACAAGCGAGTAAGCAAAATATTTGTTTATTATGTTTATTCCGTCCTATAAATTTTCTTATTTAGCAAATACTCATTTACATCCTGTGATTCATTTACGAATTTAATCTTCCAAACTTATCAGTTTGGTTTATCAGCTAGTTAAATATTTACTTAAATAATAGCAAAGTGTTTATTTAAATCGAGAACCTGTTTTAAGCTGGCTTAATGTATTTTTATTTCTTCGTAATTTGGAAGCTTTATTTGTAAGCCCCCGTAGTTAAAATGACAATAACTTCCGTCTTTCGGTTTTTTGTCCGTATTTTCCGTACATCACAGACATTTTACTATAAGAATTAAGATATGGATAAAATTTAGATTCAAGGCACTGTTGTATTAAAAAAATTGTGTTTGATTTATCCAGCTATATTATAATAATAATATACTTTATTGTGAACCACGAAGTGAAAGAAGCGATCTCTTCCAGACAAACTTTTGGTAGCAGGAAAATTAGATACGACAGTTAAAACAGGTAGTGCATAATTAAAAGAAAGTTAGCAATACAAACAAACATCAATACTATTATAATCTAGTATAACAAATAACTAAATATCCACAAATATCTCTCTTACAGGACACCAGTTCTACAAGATTCGTCATTTCCTGAATGGCCACCTGCAAATGCGAGTCGCGCGCCGCATATGATTCTCGGAGACACTATTGAACTAGGAGGCGTCCTGAATGAAGATAGAACCAAATTCTGGGATGTCATCTATGATAAATATTATCTCGACCCAATACCACCTACATTTGTATAATCTGAACACGATAACGCTTACATGGTGTATGGGAATGTTATTATGAATTAAATATTTTAGTTTTTATTCACGAGTCACTGATTTTTAAGAATGCATTGTATAGAGTCGCTAGCGTTCACAGGCCACAGCCTTCGTAGTGTTTGCTTACCATCGGGCGAGCCTTATATGGCTCATTTGCCATTGTTATAGTGTAAAAAGATAAATACAAACATAAGTTGAACAATGATATTTTTATTTATCAATTAACAATTTTTTGTTTAAAATACATTGATTCGCAAATTTAAGTTATCAGAAATTCTGATACAACATGAGATTAATGAACGAGAAATATCGCGTTCTTTATTTAAAACGCTGTTCTGCCCAGACGAGAAAACAATAGGGATTGATTTTCAGATATATGATTCTCGACTATAATGACAGTATTTCTGACAATAAACCAAACATGATTGCTTATAATTTTCTCGATAGAAAAAAAGAAAACAAAATTAAGTCTTAATTTTCATTTTTTTACTAGCCTACTAGTACAACACATTGTTGAACGACCCAATTAAGTTAAAATGATGGTATTTTACCTCATCTAAACTCTGTCAAGAGGAAATTTAATGCACACAGTCAGATATTTATTGAGATTAGTCTAAAAAGCCATTCCCGATGAGTGTAGCATCCCCTTTTATCATGCGCGAAAGACATAAGCGTATATATTTCGCGAGGGGCATGGCTACCGAATCGAGGCATTCCCTTAGGTTATATTTAGACATATTTTAATGATTTCTAAACACATTTTATAGGCTATGTAAAAATTTGACACCTGTGGGTGCTATTATTTTCAGACGGAAAATTAACTTCACGAACGACCAAGTCTTTTGTTGTCGCGGTAGGATATTCCTCAGGAACTTTACAGGTAAATTACTTTGAATTGCGGCATAGTCACTGATATAATTAATTATATTCTTATTTTATTACCTATTTTACTTTTTGACAGAAAATATGATAAATTGACCACGAACGCGAGTCTTTACATCCGCAATGAAAAAGCAGCTTGGTGAAAACCATACAGAGCAATAAAATAAATTGTTTCATAAATAATAACAGATATTTTAGGAAAAATAGTATTTACGTATGATAGGATTAACTCGATTATCAGATCCGCCTTTATTTGTGCGGTTTAAACAGTTAATTACTGAACAACATGGCATTTTGTGTTTACAACTTGACGTTGCACGCGGAAGGAGGTCGGGAGCGGACTGAACTTCGCGGCGAGCAATTGGAGTCATAGACACAATTTTCGCACGCAAGGTACATACACTCTTTTATTCTATATCGATATATTTGTGTGGATATAAATGAAATTAATGAACCTTATCCTGCAAGATCGCCGCAATGGCACTTTTACAAGTCAAAAACTACTAGCGTTTCACAAATACCCCTGTCGAGAATAAATGCCGAAAGTAACTCGACAGTCAGTCATTTTCTCTCAAAATATGCTTATTAAAATGTTACTACTCAAGTAAATCTAAACAAAAAAAAAGAAATAAATAAAAACGAGGAAAAAAATACAAAAGTTGTTTAAAATTTTGTAGTTCCACAGGAAAATATGTCGATACTGTATAAGTATTTACCAAATACGAGATAAGGAAAATAATATAGTAATGGAAAATACTTCCCATAGACATTAAGTTTAATATGCTTTCTTGCAAGAACTGTGTCTACTAGATTCAATGAAAATATACATAAATCTTTTCGCTATTTAGGTATTTGGTTTGGGCCATGCATTTCTGTCTGTATTTTATATATAGGTATTTTTTGTATGTCTAGTTTGTAATTCTTTTATTATTTCGTTATTATCAAAATTTTAATGATTTTAATCACAATGCCTTCTTAAACACCTAATATCATTCGTACGTTAGGTATTTCATCAATTAGGTAATTTAAACTATGGTATGTCGAATTTCGACCATGTAAATACCGATAATAGCTTAGGTACTTCAAATTTAGCTTCATTGTTCCTCAAAATAAGTTAACTATTGTAAGTGGTAAGCAATTTAAAACATAGGGATACCTATCAAAAAAAACTTTATTCTGCAATTAAGCCCCAAAGGTACTTTTAGAATTCAAAATCTACGAGCTTTTCTCAATGAAGACCATTGCCGAGAAGAAACACCGAAATAAACTCGACAGTCAGTAATTTTTTCCCAAAAATTTGCTTATTACAATGATAATAACCTACTTATGATAAATAAATCGACGGTATAAAGGAATAACCCTTGAAGCGACATTTTTTGAATTTTACAGGAGAGCGTATTAAAGTGTATTTTTTGACAAAAACAATTTTATCTCTTTTACTATTGATTTTAGAAAGTTGAGTTCTATACACAAGTTTTCTCAAATTTTGATAGCTATATTTTAAAAATATTATCAAACTTGAAATCTTACAGGATTCTGAAATAAGTGTCGCTTAAGTGAATAGGCCCCCGAAACGATCCCGGAAGAACCATTGAAGCGACACCTTCGTGCTATAACCAGGGCCCTAAAAAATCCAATGAAACTACACCAATATATCTAATTTGATCTCGGGAATTAATTTAAGCGACAGTAGTGTATTGGCATAAATAAAAATAAATTGTCCGTCGTTTTAAATAAGCAAGGGATGTGATGAATTTATTGTTGTTTATTTTATTCGAAAGTATTGGAATTTTCATTTAAGTATAATAGAAGAAAATACGTACACTTATAAAGGAAACACAATAGGAAAAATCAAATTGTTGTTTTATTGGTTGGCTTAAGCCATAACATCAAGATAGACAAGTTCACTCATTATCACAATAGAGTTCAACTTATTAAATAACGTAGTATAAAAATCTGGTTATTTGGTATCGTTTAATTCAAGATTATTTATTACAATGCAATACAAATACTCTTTATCCAACACCACACACAAATGAATCAGTTACATACATTCATACCTACCTACATAAAGAATAACCAATATTCTAAAGAAATGTAATAAGTAGTATTAGATTAGGTAAATACTTTAATTTTAGTATTATTAAGTGATAACCTAAATAATTTTGGGCACAGGTAAGCCGTTTAAGTAATACTTTTACAAACGGCATACAAGTGCCGAAATAAATAGTTTATCACTATTATTAACACTATATATATACTAAATATCACTATTCACACATATTAACATCTAAAACATTAAAAATTTCACTATTTTAACATGAACTAGCATACGTACACCTAGTTAATTCCGTCAGCGAACGGCAAAACAACCACCCCCTCCTAGTGTTTGTCTGTGACTGAAGCGACCGACGGTGTTACACTGCGTTTATAAGAGTCCCTTTCGCGCGTAATTCATACAAAAAATTATACACTTAAACGCCATACTATAAATTTGGGCGATACTTCAAACGCCATCACACCTCTTGCAATTTTCATTTAACCAACGTATTGCTGTTTTTCAAAAATACTTGAAGCGACAATTTCGGCCAGGGCCAAGCATGTCGCTTAAAGTAATGAAATATTAGGTACATTTTTGTAACATTCACTTAAGCGACAACAGTTAATTTTAACACTTTTGAAGAACCACTTAAGCGCCGTAACCTATGTAAAATGTACTTGGAATAAACATGTAAGTGACATCACATGGAAAATGACCTATTTTTAAAAATCATTTATGCGACTATGATTATGCCTGTACATATGGTTAAGTGACTCAGGTAAGATTTTACTCAAATTATGTGTCGCATCAGGTAACGATTTTTAAATTTGGGCCTTATTTCTGTAACCCCTTAAGCGACATATAAGTCATCGGATCGATGTGAAACCCGGCTCAAACGACGCAGAAAAAAACGCTGATTCCAACGATATATATAACTCGATTTTGACCAAAATGTCGCTTAAAGGGTTATTCCTTTACACCGTCGAAATCTGCATGTACCTTAAGGACAAAAACAAAGATATAATAACTTACCGGTCTAAATGGCGAACCTTGGGGGAGGCCTATGTTCAGCAGTGGACGTCTTTCGGCTGAATTGATGATGATGATGATGATAATAACTTACAGATGTTAAAGTATTCGAATAAAGTTATACTGACCTTAGTAAATCAATTTTGGGATCTGGCAGTGAGCGAAGTGATGGCGGAAAAATAATTTGAACATCATTCCCAATATCTATTCTAAACTCATAAATATATGCTTCATCAAATATATAAGTTAAAGACAGACCTACATAATGTTCATGAGGGTACTCATATTATTACCGTACGAACTAACGATCGAGCAAGCAAGCATTAGACACCGCTATCTCGTATCTAAGATTTTCTGTTTTATATCTCAAAACGTCAAAATATCTTACGTTATCTAAAGATCAGTGCGACGCGTCAGAGGTATCGTGCTTGAATACAATGCAACAAGTTGAAACATGGCTGGAGATAGTATCAGGGACGCAGCGGCAAAAAGAGGACCAAGTTAAAGCGTTCACATTTGAAAGCCGTTGAATGTTAGTTCCTTTGAGTTAGTCCGCGTAGTTTTTGACGAAGGTGTTGTAGTAAAGGCGTTAAATTGTCATGTTAATATCATTGTAAGGACTTAATTGACGTACTTTTATTTAACGATACGAATTTTATGGCCGCTTTTTTATTTGAAGATTCATTGTATTGACAGCTATATATAAATACAGGTTCTGCGGACACTTGGCGGATGTTGGAAATGCAAGTTTGTGTCAAATCTTGTGCATAAATTAAAAACACTAAAGGTTAGTCACTTAATAGTCTGTCGTACCTTTAGTGTACATTAATTCCAGTATGGAAAGGAAATATTGCCGAATATCGAAATATTTTCTTATATTTTCTTTGTATCTAGTTGACACAATTCTTGCAGGAAAGCATATTAAACGATTCGACATGTTTTGTTTTCTTGTGTAACTACACATTGTAAATACCTATTGTTATTTTTTCCTTATTTTCTTTCAATTCTCTTTTGTTTTTTACCACTTACATTTACTTAAGTAGGTTAAGTAGTATCATTGTAATAAGCATATTTTGGAGAAAATGACTGACAATTATGAATATCTAACCTGCTAACAAAATTTCACGAGAAGCGGATGCGAAATGCGACATTTAGAGGAGAACAAACCGTTGAGCAAATATGTATTTTTTTAATTTCCAAAAACTTATTCGACAAAAAAATCTGTATATTTATTTATCCAACCTGCTCACGAAATTTTACGAGAATCGGTTGAGAAATGCGACCTGTAGAGGTGAACAAACTGAAATTCGCCCGCAGAAACTTACAAAAATCATTCATAAAAAAAATATTTTTGGAAACCAAAAACCGTCTCGACAAAGAAATTCTATATAACTATCGCACCTGCTCACGAAATTTCACGAGAATCGGTTGAGAATTGCCATTGTTATTTACCTGTAGACGAGAACACACGGACATACGAAAGCATTTTTGTCGAAGCTGAAGCAGAGACCTTCGTTTCACTCTTATTTTATTATTATTATTATTATTTATTTCATGTAACCTACAAAAGACAGCACCGGCGGTTGAAATGTCCGGAGAGTGTTCCATAACAAAACATCAGATACAGAAAAGCAAGAAAGCCGAGTATAAAGTAGTGCCTTATTAAACGACATGTTGCACAATAATGGTCATAACTATAACAAACTGGGCCCGTAATGCTCGCGGCATGGTCACGCCGTAAAAACAAAGTGGAGTGCGCCCGCGCTACGAGTGATTGCGTAAATACTAGGTATTTTTAAGGGAACAAAGTATTTTAAAGAAATACCTCATTAAAGACACATTCCACTAGATTGTAAGCAGGTAGTATATAGGCAATCTGATCACTGCCGGAAGCAGTAAACAATATCCAGGCACTAATAAGTTTCATACAGAAGAACCAGGGTGGTAAGAGTAGCGCTTTTTAGACATTTAGCGTGAAAAAGTAACCCTTTTTCACGCTAAATGTCTTAAAGTAATTAACTAACTACCTCATCCTCCTAGTGTTCTTCCGTTTGTCCTCTAATGAGTCTGGGTCCGCTTTGATACTGAATCCCATAAATTTGGCGTAGGAACTATTTCTAACAAAGCGACTGCCATCTCTGACCTTCCAACCCAGAGACCTTGACCTTTCTGTCGAGTGGTATCAGAAAGTGACAGTACTTTATCTTGTCGTTTGTCGTCGGTAAACGTGACCATCATAGAACCCATTGAAAACGGCGTGCCTTACATCTCTGCTACAGATGAATAAAACACGTGTAAGTATCTATATTGAAATGAAATGAAATAAAATGAAATGAAATCATTTATTCTTCAATTTAGGCATGTTACATGCACTTATGAATGTCAAAAACTACCACCGGTTCATAAAATAAACCTCTGCCTCGAGAAGAACCGGCGTAAGAAACTCGGCGAGGTGTCATTTTTTCAAAACAATATACTATGTATATAAAATAACAGTAAAAATTGTACAAAATTCAAATGCTACCTACAGTATAAACATACATACAATTTTTTTTTATAACTAAGGACAAAATATTTCTGTGTTAGATTACTTGTGCGGGACGCTATCACTGCCAAACATCCCTATCCATGATGTAATCGTTTATCTTATAATATGCTTTTGAAATAAGTGTCTGTTTCACAACAGATTTAAATTTATTATTTTCACTACTAGTATTCTGCCGAGTATCATATTTGTCGAAGTCACAACACTACAGTACCGTGTTAAAACTCACGTGTGGTGTCTGTGGTTTCCTGATAACGGGCATAAGGAAATCAAGGAATTCTCGGTAGTCCAGTCTCGTTTGTGAGAGTAAAAGTTACGAGCGATTTTGTTTACAATGTTGTGATAGTTAAGTGTGATTTAGATGTAAATTATGATAATGCTAGCTTTGCCTTTGACTGTTTCCTCGTAGGTTCGTTAATGTTATTTGAAAGATTTAATAACCTTCCCTAATATGCCCTCGGGATTCAAACACATAGTTGACAAATAGATAGTTGTATCAGCCATTTAACTATTCAGAGTCAAGGAGCCATGTTTGCTTATCGAGGTATTGTGTGTTTGTAGTAGAATATAGCGGGAAAAACTTATGGGTTAAAAAAACGATTTGAAGTGACGTTTTTTATTTTTTTTCGAAATTAGACCACAATAGTCCTGTACTAGACAGTCATCATCATCATCATCATCATCATTATTTCAGCCGAAAGACGTCCACTGCTGAACATAGGCCTCCCCCAAGGCTCGCCATTTAGACCGGTCCTGTGCCGTTCGTTTCCACCGGATTCTCGCGACCTTCACCAGGTCATCACCCCACCTTGTCGGAGGCCTACCGACAGCTCGTCTTCCGGTGCGTGGACGCCACTCAAGCAGTTTCTGGCCCCATCGACCGTCAGTCCTGCGAGCAATGTGCCCTGCCCACTGCCACTTAAGTCTCGCAATTTTGAAGGCTATGTCGGTGACCCCAGTTCTGCTACGGATAGCTTCATTCCTAATTCTATCACGTAGAGAAACCCCGAGCATAGCTCTTTCCCTTTCAAATATGTCAAGAAATGTGTCAATTCACGCAGAAACTAGCCTATGTAGTATCAGCGTTTTTGATTGATACCGCCCATAAACAATGACCTTATTATTATCAAAAACCGCAATGGAAACGTAGAAAAATTTAACTTGTTTTTAATTGCAGCTCATGATATGGCAAATAGTTGGATAACCAAGTCTGTAGGGATGTAGGCTCAACATTTATTAGTATTCTAATTATTATGCAAAATAAATGGTAAAAATCCCATTAAAATATCTCAAAAAATAACGAAGCTACAACCGTTAGAATGTTGTTAATAAGATTGAGAAAGCGCTACAAATCAGTGGCGTCACTAACCTAATGCGCCATAGTAAATGAAGACCGTTCAATATAGAGGTGCGTTTTGCGAAAAAGGGACAGAACATGCCCCCAATTAAAACTTAAAAGACTTGTAATTATATAATTATTTATTCTTTTGAGTTACTTTTTTCGCTATTTGTTTGAGAATTTGATCCTTTTTCAAGAAAAGAAGTAGTTGATTTTTTTATTTAGTGCCAGCGTCGCTATTGTGAAAACCGTTTGATGAATAGGTATAACAACGGTACGGTAAGTATAAGTATTTTAACGAACTGCAGAAGTAATAATTATTGTAAACCGGAATTAGCAAGTAACCTGGAAAGTAGGCTAACAGTGGCAAGAAAATGAAGTTATTAACTTGATACCACATTGCATATTTAATGCATATTTTTGTTAAACATTGTTAATCCAACTTCATACTTGAAGGGTTCTGGCATTTTTATTAACGCGTAATTTTTACCTATTTTCAAATCGCGAATTGATATCAATAAAAGATTGGAAATGGTCTTTTGACCCCTACGTAGTTGCATAAGTCCAATGGCTGCGATCTGTGCTTTGCAGGTCATACACTTGCTTGTTAAAAGAATAACACACATTCAGTAGGAAATTATCAGAAGAAAGGCTTTCACAATACAATACAATACAATACAATACAAATACTCTTTATTGCACACCTCAATCAAAGGATACAGTACAGTACAAAAAACACAACCCAACCCCACCCCTCCACCAACCCTCTATAATCGTAAAAAGTGTTCGTAAAATTCTGATTGGTTTGAAACTTTGACATGTTTCTGTAGAATGTCATGCCATAGTTAAGGGGATGCATCGCTTCGGTCAACCACACCCCCCGTGAAAGAGACACGCTTATGTCTTCTGCGCACGACAAAACAGGATGCCACACTCTTTGGGAATGGCTTTTTTATACTGATCTCGATAAATATCTGACTGTGTGCAGTTTTATTAAATTTCCTCTTGAGAGAGATTAGATGAGGAAAAATACCCTCATTTTAACTTAAATGTGTCGTTTAATAATGCGTTGTTTTAGTAGGCTAAGTAAAAAAAGGAAAATAATTACTCAACATTGAAATTTTTTTCTGTAGAAAATTTTAAGCAATCATGTTTCGGCTATTGTCAGTAACACAGTCATGTAGTCAAAAATCATATACCTGAAAATCAATTCTTTTTGTTTCTTCGTCTGGGCAGGACAGCGTTTCAAAGAACGCGATATTTCTCGTTGCACGGCCTCAATGTTGATAGTTTTAGGCCTAGTTATATCAAATTAACTATTACAAACCGATCAACGTGAAATATGTCGCCGGAAGCTGTCATTCCATAGAAACTTGAAAAACTTTCCATATAATCAGATTTTTATGATTCCAGATGGTTTTGTGCAAATGATCCTTAATCGCAATTTAATTCATTTTTTCTTGGGCTACCAAAATATTTTGAACATAAGCATTTATTGTATAAAGGATATTTCTCTCTCAAACATTTAAAAAGGTTTTTATTTCACACATCCCTTCTCACTGCTAGAAAACGAGGTATTCGCGCGATCAACAACATTACGAGTTGCATAGAAAATGTGCCGTTAAAAAGTGCCCTCATCACGACATCCTGCACATAAAACATCGGCGTCACCATACATGTGTCACTAGTTAAGCTAAATCACACCTTATGTCGATGGAGAAAGAACTAGTATGACGACAAATATGTTGGAAAGGTTGTACATAATGAACAGTACCTTATTTATGCAGCAGGGAGACTATCTGTCTTTGACTTTGTGTTTTGCTTGTGCCTTCTGTTAATGAAACTCCGTTATTCCATACAATACATGTATTATGAATTATCTCAATAGTATTTTTGTACAATCAGTATGCTTCGGGTCGGTTGCACCGAACTGTCTGTAATCGTAAGCGCTGTTCATTAAAATAAGATTGTATGGAAAGTTTGACAAGTTTCTATGGGATGACAGCTCCGGCGCCATATTTAACGATAATCGGTCTGTTATCGTACGTTGGTGCAACCCGCCCTTATTCTGCATTATGTTAATTTACAACGTTATAACAACAATTTCAACAATCGGTAATTGCTTCAAGAAGCCTGCATAACTTTTTAATTTTCCATCTGCCAAGGGGGACCGCGGAAAAACGGGGCGAATGGATTAGTTACCCATATCGGCCATTGTCTACGTCATCGGTATCGCCACTGTTTAACACAACAACTATGGTTTAAGGCTTCTGGCGATATTGATGCTTGAATCCCTTAATTTGTTAATATAACGGGTCATACATAGAATAATAAACAATTATATTTAATGTGACTCTTCGATATCATATGAAAAGTTCAGAGCGCCTGCTCCGAACTTCGAAATCCGAACTCCGTGTCGTGCCGTCCCTTTCAGTCATATAGTGTGTGACAAGGGAGTGCAAGGGACGTTACGATACGATTTTCGGATTTCGAAGTTCAGAGTAGTCCCTCTGGTCGCAAATGATACCTACTGGTTTTGTAGTAGACAATTTTAGTTCTGTTCACGATTTATCGCTGAACATATTCAAAATAAGTTATGAAAGACAGGATGATGTACTACACCTTTATTTCAATTAAAAGTTGTTGTAGTTATAAGAAAAATGTTTTTTTTCTTCAGTAATTTCAATCAATTCTGTTAGAGTTTAATATGATACTAGCACATATTCGCACTTGATAATCTCAGTGATATAGGTTACCTAGACTTATATCATAACCACCATCAATTCATCAGTCCGCATATTAAAAAAATAGGATTGCGTTTGACGTTTCGTCTAACTTGATGGAAAGTTACGAGAAGGTATAAAATAGATTTGATTACAAATACAATATAAAATTACCCTAAGTCAAATTTTATAAGACTATATATTATGATCGTGAAATAATTTATATATATTATTACAATACAAAATTTATAATAACATAATATGTACCACACTGAACCAGAAAATACCCGTTCACTCTTGCCTTAAAAACATCGTTGTAGCATGTTATGGATTGCTCTAGCAATCGCTCTAGCCAACTGAGCTATCGGAACAACCATGCTCGGTCCCCAAATTTTCAATTTTTTCCCTTCAGTTTGTATAATTCGCATTAGCAGACTTACTGCTGATACAAAATTGATTATATGTATGTGTAACCTCCCAAACTAGTGCTTATCCATCAGAATACGTTAGTCAAGCTATAATTCATATGCATAAGAAGTTGCGGGTAGAAAATAGTTGTTATTCATAGCAAAAATCAATTTACCATTTGCATGAAAGCATTCTCAATAGGAACGATCTTACTCAAGAAATCTTTGTTCTGCTTATAAAAGAGATATTGGAATCAGATTTGAATTTATCGATCTCGCTTTGACAGAGTCAAAGCGTTCCTCGGCGATATCAAAAAATTATATCACTGCTTTATCAGCTGTGGGGAATGAAGAGATGGATTCCATCGTGCTACGGTAATTTTTACCGTTAGTAATTGTGATAAGGTTAACCTTCTCTAAGAGAATACTAATTGAATAGATAATTAATAATACAAAGAGTTAAAGTTTGTATTTTGGGGTAATCACCGAAACTCCACAACCGATTTTTAAAAAATCTCACATATTCATAAAATGGCCAGTCAGAGGTATTACGTGACATTTCGAGCGAGCGTATAACGTTACGTAAGGATGAAATTATGGGATGGGTTATTGTCAGATTTAGGTTCGCGTTTCTGTGGACATATCAAAAGTTAAGGGCCACAAAACTTAATTTTGGATTGGTCTAGTAACCCGCATAAACGGTGTTTCCATAACTATAAATCCATGTAATAAAAACATAACTTATACGTACATAAGCCGTTAACTATTGACCACCGGGTGAACAACTTTTGTTTTGACAACTGACAATACACCGGATAGGCATAGTGGATAGTGACTAGATAGGGTATCACTAGGCTAAACCGGTCGTCCAAACAAACGAATAACGTTTTTAATTCTAATTAAGACGCGCAGTGTACTGCCCGCGCTAAACCAATGTCACTGTATAATCTGCAGTCCACACATTGCACTGTATGTCGCCAGGGGAAATCAGAGCCCTGCGTAATTACACGTGCGATATTTATTGATAGTGGTGAAGGACCACATTGGCTGGGGGTTTCTGTAAAGGCCACTTGCATCCCATTTTCATTACATTGCGGGATTTGATAGAACTAGTCGCACCTCGGTACACTGCAACTTCGCAATATAATGAAAATCACATGCAAGTTTTTGCATCATGGAAATGCGCTTTAAAATGAACTCAAACGACAATATCCGCATATTTTTCACTTAATTCATGAATTGTAATTTTTCAGTGGACGAATGAGTAATTTTTCAAGAAATGGGGAAAGAATGTGTCAGTATAGTGGGAAGTAAATGTAAGAGCTCTCTCGTACCTCTCTTTTACACACTGACAGTGGCAAACAAGCGTATAAACCCTCAGTCGTAAAAAACTGCTTTTTTGTTATTTTAATAAAAAGTTCTTCATAATATTACGTCTCCTAAAGTTACCGATATGTGTATCGTTGCACAAAAAATATCAATAACTGTTTGGTACACCTTGAGTTAAAAGCAAACTTCACTAATATAACGTACAGTTTTTCTATATACAAATTTATTGCTATATACAGTTTATTGGGGCTTAGATATTCAGGCGCTGCAATAATTTAACTTTTAGAGCGTATTGAAATGACCAAATGTATTTATACGAGCACCGTAAGTATGAGTATTATCCGACTTTAAACCTTTCCTTTCGGTTTGCAATATTATTTTTATCGTATAGCAATTTGGTTGCTGGTTTTTGTTGCACCGTTTAGCACAATCCAGGGGTCACGTGTAGAGTAACGGTGGGTACTACTCCCCACGGATGTGGTGCAACTTCGACCCCCTTGTCAAGAGACTGGGCAACTTGACTGTTAGAAGTTCTCAAGCCGCCCGGAGGCCTCTAATTTGGCTTAACGACTGCTATCATAGACAGCAGCCGGATCAGCGGCTTAACGTGCCTTCCAAATCACGGGAGCGCTTAGTTAGTAACCACTCAAATCTGTCACCCATCCAAGAACTGGCCCGTACCGCACGCGGCACGCGGTCGCCGCTGGGCCACTAGCGCTCCGATTTGTAATAATTTTCGTTTATCATTTGTCAAATTAAACTGATTCATAGAGTAGCAAGTAAGTAGTCAAAGTGAGTCTTCGCAGTAACCAGGGATGCATATGCTAACACTTTATTTACACAAGCTGCGGTGTACCGATGTATGCAACCTTATTTGCATTTCATTAATAAGCCTGTTGCTGTTTATATATTCGTGGTAATGTTACCAACTATACTCGTTTCAGTGTTTAGACAGGTATGTTCAGTCAATTCAATTTAATGCTTGTATTTAGTAATACTGTGTGTAAAAAGTACCGCGAACCGGAAGGCGCAGCGTGGGTATGCCCCCCACAAGGTGCTGATGACCTGGTAAAGGTCGCGGGAGTCCGGTAGATGCGGGTGGCGCAAGATCGGTCATTATGGCACTCTTTGGGGAGGCTTATGTCCAGCAGTGGACGTCTTTCGGCTGATATGATGATGATGATGGTGTGTAAAAAGTATGAGTGTAGAGAAGTGTCGTAGCACAAATCAGTTACATATCAGAAAAATATTTTGTTTAACTACCGCTTCTTCAATGAAATACGGTTCGGAGGACCACTTACCCTAATCGATGTTTAATTAGTGCCTAAATTATCAAAATTATGTGCCACGATACTTATTTACAATGGCCATCGACGACACTGCGGCATATGTGACCTCCCCACTGCCAATTCAGCAATCTTGGTTCTCTGACAAATAACTTCGTTCCGAATACGATCTCTAAGAGAAACTCCGAGCATTGCTCTGTCCATTTCTCGTTGAGCGACCTTCAATTATTGGACAAAGCGCACAGTGAGTCGCCACGTTTCGGCTCCGTATGTCATTGCAGGCAGGACGCACTGATTAAAAAAAAATCGTTTTTAGACTTTGGCCGTTGGGGCAGACTCTTTCTTGAGTGGAGACCACGTGTCGGAAAACGTAGTATAGGGCGCCCTGCAATTAGGTGGAGCCATGATATCCGTAAGGCAGTGGGCAGGGATTGGAGGAGAGAAGAGCTCGAAAACCGAGCTCAGTGTCGTGCCACGGCAGAGGCCTATGTCCAGCAATGGACTGACACAGGCTGATGATGATGATATTACTTATTTACACTTGTACTTCAAAAAGTTAGGTTTTCGTGGCTTTTTGGTGCAGGCAAATATTCAGGCAGGAAACCGGTCTAATCAAAAAAGGTCTAGTTTTAACTCTCGGTTGGAAGGTCAGATGGTAGTCGCTTTCATAAGACTAGTTCTTACTCCAAATCGTAGGTATCAAAGCGTCCTCTCTTCAGCTTGGGCATTACGACTGCTACGCTATAATGCGCAAGAGACGCTGGTCCTTTATCGGGAGAGTGAACGAATCGACCGAACAGCATTGTTAACGTGGTATACACGACATGCTATCTGACAAGTGGTGCGTCAAAGATGGCTTGCTTATTGTATATGTTATTTTAATTTATATTTTTTAGTTGTTTAGTTTCTAAAACTTTTAAATTGATGTGTGAATACTTAAGTAATATATTTTCCATCTCTTATATTCGGAAAGTTCCATTTTCATGAATAGATAGCCAGGGTGAAAGTCGCTTTTCTGACCCTGCCGGAAAGTTTTTTTTAATAGTTAAATAGGCCGGGAGCTCGCAGCTTACGCGCAGTTACTGCAGCGCGTGTTTTTATTACTGAATCCTTAGAATATATATTTATTTATTTATAATTTATTTCACAAACAATATAAGTACAAATTCTTGCCACTTCATGCCACGAGGCATTCTCTACCAGTCAATCATAGGGCCAAACAGAAACTTGCAAATGTGGGTACAATGAGAAAATAATTCAATCATTTACTATTTCATATTTATTTTCCTCATAGTCGAAATTAAAAGTAAAGTGTTTATGTCACTTCGTTCGAGCGACAAAATATCTTGTGTAAAATGGATCACTTTCAACCCTTGGTTAAGAATCTACTATTTATAGAAATTTAGACAATCAACAGAATTTCCAACCTTAGAACACTCGTACGAATATGTAGATACTATCACAACACGTGAAGGGAGAGAGGGGTGTTTACAAAATCAACATTACTAACTGACTTCCTTACTACACATGCCTTCGGTTTATTTACACTGGGTTGCCAGTCGTAATTGATGATCGACAGAGAGAAGAGCGGAAACCGGATCCGGTGGAAACGAACGGCACAGGACCGGTCTAAATGGCGAGCCTTGGGGGAGGCCTATGTTCAGCAGTGGACGTCTTTTGGCTGAAATGATGATGATGATGATGATGAGAGAGAAGAGCTAGTGTTATCTTCCTTTCCTCTTTAACAAAGAAAAGGATAGTGCGAGCAATCTCTATACGATATTCTCCCTCCTGTAATCCCTAAACCCACCAATCGAAATACTGTCCTTTTCCTTGCAAACAATAATAAAAAAATCCTAAAAAGAATACTAGAATACATTAATTCAAAAAATATTAATATTTAAGTGTGTAGATGATTAGTGCTTTGCTTATTGCCGCTTCTATTTTTCTCACTGTGTTTGTCCATTATGTTGTGTTTGTACCAGGCAGGTTCAACGAGGAGCACACGTAGATTCTCATTTCGGACCGAAGTTTAAAACTGGACAATCAAAGTCAATTGGTGTCGTCGTCGTAAACGAGACATTGGCAGTAATGGTCGCTCCCTTAATGTGACCGTTTGCCGTAAATCAAAAAGAATGGAATAGAATAACGTGACTACGTTATCTAGACGAAAAAGTGGTAAAGTTAGTCTGTGGTAATAATTATTAGTTGTATTTACAATTTTCATGTAAGGAAAGAGGTAGGCCAAAGAAAAGGTGGATGGATTGTGTGAGAGACGATATGAATAAAAAGGATGTGAGTGTGAGTACCTATTATTTTTCTTTGGATGAAAGTGAAGAGATGAGATAGTGATAGAATGACAGAGATGTATGGATGTATGGATGGATGTATGGATTAATAACTCATAGCTTGTGAGTAAATATTTGCATGCTTCTTTAAGTAAAATGTGAGTACTTAAAATGACAATTTCAACTGTACTCATTACATTTTGTAAATAAATTATCTTATCTTATCTTTTCTTAGAAAGACGTGATGCGCTGATCCCAAATAAATGGGAAAAAAGCAAGCGAATGATAATGTGTTATTTACAATTTTACACAACAAAATACGAAAAACGAATAGGTACCTACATACTGGACTAAACCTTAATATTCATATTCACAATAAAGTTACAAATATCATGCGCTTTACAATTAAATTGAGGTAGATTAATTGAATTCACTAACAAAATTATCCTTTCATTCACAAAACTTTCATCAATATTTATACAGTATTTCATCAAATTACACTGTACAATTTTAAAGTAAATATATTGGGATGGCTCTCGTATTACCTTTAAATATTCACCGTTCATTATGTACCCTTGCCGGTGTAATATATTATGAATAAATTTAATTTTTATTTTTGTTCGGTGCTCAAATTGTTTGCAAATTAATTCCCGCTGCACTTACAGTTTGTGAAATGGTCGGATACCGATTGAGCGCAGCTGACACTTTTCTCACTGGGCGTTATGCAAAACGTAGCCAATTTGTTTTATAATACATATTTTTTAAATTATTTCATGCATTATATTATGATTTTCTACATGATAATAATTTTGGAAGTGTATCGCTAACGTTTACTCCATCTATAAACACCTATTAGTTATATATAAAAAACCGGACAAGTGCAAGTCGGACTTTTCTACCGTGGGTTACGTACAAATTTTTAAGGTATTGATTACGTACTTTAAATAAAGCCTAAATTTTTTAAATCTAATTCCAAATGTATTCAAATGTTTCACAGTTCTTACTTTTCGTAGTTCTAGGTCAACGGAAAGTAACATATCAGTTTCGATTACTAACAATTCAAAAGTGCTTGTTGCTAGGCCTATTTGAATAAAGAATATTTTGAGTTTGAGTTTGAGTTTGATTCCCTTGAGTGTGTCGAAATATACGTTTTTTTTGCGGCATAAATACGGCTGCTTCTTTTTTTAAGCAATTTAGAACGGTTTTAATTTCTACTTGATACCTCCACGCGTCCCAAAGATACAGGGTCTTGGCAGACAGACAAACGGACGACAAAGTGATCCAAACGTTCCGTTTTATTTCCTTTTGAGATACGGAATCCTAATAAATCAAGTTCTCGAGCTTTGTAGGTGCAATTTCATTAAATTTGTATAAACTAGGAACGATTACAGAAATGTTACAGCCTGAAGCATTTTTCTATAAAATGTATGATGTCTGAGCTCCTGTTTACTAACATAAAAGAAAAAAAAGAAAGAAAGAAAGCATTTATTCACTGCACGAAAAGACACATCATTACAAACAGACTCAGTACATTGACATATTATTATAAAGTGCGTCTTCGCGGCAGTGAATCGGAACATCTAACATTTATACAAGTTACTGCGCAAGGTAGTACGCAAAATCCGTCCTATTTTCATTCTCTGTCTGTCCAATTTTTTTATACCTTTATAACGATACGCCACTCTGTGATGAGGGCCTATAAGGGCTGTGAGAGGCCACTTATAGGTATCGCTGCGGCTAAGCTAATGTCTAGTGGTGAACATGAGATTCTGTTTTAGTAGGCCGTGAGTTTGGCTATGGCCAGAGCAGTAGGTATCATCGATAATTTATATTTAATGAGCGCCAGATGAGACCACTGACAAATATGAGAATGAGCTAAATAAAAACATCAAGTAAGTTTAACAATTATTTATTATGACACACTTTTGTTTCTAAGCACTGAAGTCAAACATGCAAAGTTAAAATTTCTAAGACCTAAGTCTGTTCAGTTACAAGAGAATATACTTAAGGGTAAATACTTTAATAGGGTTTGGTCTTCCCGCTAGACCGGTGGACCAATTCAGTGCAGTATAGGCATAGGCTTAAAGCACAAAATAGTAAGACTAAGGATTTAAGCGAGTTACTAAAGTTAGCTAGACACAGTGAAATAAAAGGATAAATACCCGATAGGTGAGGCAACTCAAACCTCCATTACAGTACACCTCCAAGGCAGCTACTCGCTCCGCAATAAGTACAGAAGTAGGCGGCAGTCTCAGCTAGTAGCTGGAGCCGGAGAGCAGATCAGGTAGGCTGGTTCCACTCAGTGACTTCCATGAATATGCTCTTTGTCAAAGCAGAGCAAGCTTACAATCTTCACATTAAGCTGACAAACTAACAACGTTAACTTACAAAGTTAACTTACAACTAACAAACAATGTTAACCTCCAAGGTTAACCTTCAAAGTGAACTTTCAACGTGAACTTACAAGGTGAACTTACGAGGTGAACTTACAACCCTAAAAGAAAAAAAATTGTTTCTATTAGTAAAGAGTTGGTATTTGAGAATACAGATTTCACCTTAAAATTAGGAATTCAAATAAGCTTACCACGTATGGTGGGTTATTTTACGGTTCATTAGTAGGTCCGGCTTTGGGAAATTACACGTGTCGTGATTAAAGATGCCGTGGCAAAGTAAAACTGAAAAGTACGAAATTCACACTTTAATGACCAAATCTACCATAAAATTGTGAACAAAGTCGTTACATGATAAAAGAAAACTCACCTGAGTATCGAATTATGAGATAGAAGGATAGAAAGTTCTGGACTGGCTAGTCCATATTGGTGTGACGCTAAATTATGCAATCTGGGCTGTACGCTGGAACGAAATAAAACACTAATTAGCACCAAAGACAACAAATAGGTACACATACCTTGCTAATTGAAACACTTACCCCGAAGCGATTGACCTTCAGACCAAGACGACTCAAAAACGTTGCTTTCACATCGTGATGGAATCTCAAAGTGACCAGGCACTTTCCATATCCTTCGAGAGTCTCAAGAGTACAGAGAGCGTTCTGAATCTATAATCTTTAGATACAGGCGACGATGGAAACTACCATAAAGGAAAGAATAATTTTATTTATTTTTACCGAAAACGATGCCTATTCAAACAATGACATTGCTATTATGAAAACGACGACGACCTGGGTTCCATCCAGCTAACAGGAATAAAAAACCAACATAAACAAATTTATATTTATAAACACAGGTCGCATACCTAAGTAGAGAAACAGAACGGTCGCGACATAGAATATAAAATATTGGTACGTTTCGTTCCTTTGCAAACTACACAAACGACAAAATTAAGCATTTCCATTACATTCCAACAGTTTGAATTTACAATAAAAATGGAATATATGATAACCTGAGACTAATAGGTTTAGAAATTGCTATCTTACGAATTTAAGAATAGTTTTATCCAATAGAAATAAAATAACGAGTGCGGCATTTTGACAGATTCTGAAACAGCAAACTGCAAATGCAAAACGCTTCGCGCTGACCGACACGGAACACTGAGATTATCTAAAACGAAGTGAAAGTGGAGTGTATGCATTTCTTATGAATTCTGCAGCTAATATGGCAGTATATATGCCCATAACAAAAGGAGTTATCGCCGTACTTACAGCAATAAAATGACTCGAAAGTTAACCTCCGGTACGTACAAACGAAATGTATATTTCTCAACAAATTGTTCTAATAACGAACCTACAAAGTGTTACACCTTATTAAAATAAAGACCAGCAATTTTACTATCACACACCCCACGTGTCTTTTATTAGTGCACAGTCTGCACATCATAATATTGGGCTTCTCTTCACTCCATCGTGCATTACGCGGTCCATTAGTTCGTCTGAACAATCGATAGCATAGCTTTAATGCACCGGATAATGCGGGATCAGTGATATATTGTACTTTAAACGAATAATGCCACATGTCATTTGTGTGACGTGGTTCACGTCGACATTTGCGAACGGACAGAATTTGCGCCCATTGATGAGATGCACTGATTAATTTTATTGTAGTTGGTGATTATGTAAGCATGAAAGTGCATTTGGTTTAGCAAATTTTTATGATTAAGGACATAAATAGGTAAAGGTACTTTCATCATCATCAGCCTGTGTCTGTCAACTGCTGGACATAGGCCTCTCCCATGGCACGCCACTGAGCTCGGTCTTCAGCTCTTCTCCTTCAATCCCTGCCCACTGCCTTACGAATATCATCGCCTCACCTAGTTACAGGGCGTCCTACACTACGTTTGCCGACACGCGGTCTCCACTTAAGAACCAGTCTACCCCAACGGCCATCGGTTCTGCGACATATGTGACCTGCCCACTGCCACTTCAGCTTACTAATTAACTGAGTTATGTCGGTAACCTTTGTTCTCTGACGAAAGGTACTTTACTGATGATGTGATATTCGTAATAGATAACTTTGCAGGTTTATTTTCACTGTCGGTATGACATTAATTATGTTATATTTTTAATCTCGAAATTATTGTTCTTTCTTGAACTATAAATTAATATTCTGATATGAAAAATGTATTTTTATAGTCAGACTTTCTTAAATTGTAAATTAATATATTGACATGTAAAAGTGCCCTTGTGGTCTATTTGCAGAATAAGTGTTTGATTTTGATTTTATACTTTACTTACGATTTTAAATGCGAATGCGAAAAATATAATTATTTTAAAATTCCGTCCAACCGTTACATGTTTCGTCAAATACGCTGTTAATTATAATATTCACGGTCATAAATTTATATTATGGGGCTTATTAAGTAGGAGCAGAAAAATTCCAATAAGTTTGCAGTGTTATTTTATTATAGTTAAATATTGAACCCTAAAATTGTAGCGTATCTAATAATGCACACATTTTACAGTCATCTTTGTTATTTATTTAAGCACTACTCTTTAAATCTATAGAGCTCAACCGAAGCTTGAACGTACGCATTTTTGTTATGTCAATTTGAGGGTTAAGCCAAGGGAGTGGACTTATTACTTAGAATAACATTATGGACCATAAATAATCACATTCGATGCAATTTGTCTCCATAAAGGAGATTTAAAAAATCTTGAATTAGGGTCGGTTGCACCAACACACGATCACAGGCCGGTCATCGTCAAATATGGCGCCAGTAGCTGTCATCCCGTAGAAACTTGTTAAACTTTCCATACAATCAGATTTAACGAACACTGCTTACGATTACAGACGGTTTGGTGCAACCCACCCTTAATCGTCAATTGAAGTTGATCCCTGTGTAATTTTATTCGGTGTCGTAAAGCGAGTTTATAAGTATGATAAAATTTTAAGTATTAATGTTAACATGACAATAACGACAATTTCTAGTTGTGTCATTAAAGAAATAACGCCTTAATGATACTTGATATGATACTAATTAAATATGCTATTGCTACGACGATTTAATTTCTTTTTTAATGTCAATTAAGGTTGTAAGCTTTTTTACCTATTATTGTACACACAATGCTCTGACTAACAATCAAGTAATTTACTATTATAATAAGCTAATAAAGAAATAAAACGTACAAATTATAAATAACCTGCCATATTACCAATGGTAAATAAAAAATCAGGTCGAAATGACAAGTGCCATGAATACAGGTTTATTGCAATAAATGAACAATACTTGAATAAACGAATTGGACAATACGCTGTAATTATAGTTATGATAAACTCTCATACAGTTGGAAAGCAATGACAATTGGGGTGACCCCGGTGTCATGTGTGAAGCTGGCATAATGCACAAGAGACTAGCGACGTCGCTGTTAGGGCGGGTTGCACAAATATACAGACCGAACAACGTTTAGTATGGCTGTAATTCAATACAAATAAATACTCTTTATTGCGCACCTCAATTAAAGGACATAGTATAATACAAAAATACAATGAGTAGAGGCAAACAACAGGCGGTCTTATAATTCCGGTTTTATAATTCCTTTCTATTTTTAATTCCTGACAAATTTGACAAACTTTCCCTACAATCAGATTTTTAACTTGCATAAAATATATCTGTCATTTTAGTACGGCAAATTATACTTAGTTTAACCTTATGTAAGCTCTAAAACGATTACATAACATCAATCCACTGTAAACTGTTTTTCTAATACACCATACTGCAGTCCCTCTGAAAAACCGAAAGCCGAAGGGGATTTTTTTCTGGAGCCATACAGTGTGCGACCATTTAAGTTACAAAACAATTGGCAGACTATAGAGGTTACATACAAACTAAGAAAATTACAAACCATATATATCACATAGTTAATTTCTTGATAATGTCAGTGACGATATCAACTATATGTGATAATCCACATCGAAAGGGACCTTATGGCGGCCGGCACTTACGCCTTTATTGCCGCTGTTTCAATACAATAGTGAATAGGTGAAACGTAAGCGCCTGCCGCCATAAGGTCCCTTTCGATGTGGATTATCACATTATTAACACTGTGCGAGATTACCGCTTTCGTTTATAAATTGCAACAGAAATATGTAACAGAAATTAGTAGCGACAGCCTACGAAACTCTAGCCGACATACACATGTCCTTTATTCGTCTCACTCAGCAAACAGGGGACAAATTTATGTCATTTCATACAGAAATACTGGCGCGATATGTTCCAAGTTCAATGTTGACACTCTGAATTATAATACAGAGTGTTCTGTTATCGGGACGATTATTATTTTAGGCTCGGTTCTATGAATAATCAATAGACCTAGGAATATATATGATTTAGGCTTGATCAGACTTTTCCAATTAGACTTAATAAAACTGAAATTATATAAGTTATTTGATAAAATCACGCCGACAAACTTTATTTTGTATTATGTCAGTCACATTTTGACGACTACTTTTAACACACAAATCTCAATCTTAAATTGCTTTTCAATATATCTTCTGTACAGTATTGTGTAGTTGCAATGTTATTTCACTTGCAAGTATAATCGAGTTAGAAAATATGTGTAGATGTGTATATCATTTTTAAAGGCCTATCCCTCGATACCCCACGACTATGTGCGTTGAAATTTTTTTTTATCCACCGGTTACATGTATGGAGTGCCCCCCCTAATTTAATATTTTTTTTGTAATTTCACATCACTTTTATGTAGCGGTTCATAGAATACACCTTCTTACCAAATTTCATAATTGTAGTGCGTGACATACGGACGGACAGACATGACGAATCTATAAGGGTTCCGTTTTTGCCATTTTGTCTACGGAACCCTAAAAAAAGGTATAGAGGGCATATTGTGCATGGAACACTATTTTCGACGTCGAAACTTTGTTTGGACTAATTAGGAGGTAAACATATCAAAAGTTGAAGGTTTCATTTTATTTGGTAAAAAACTCGTAAACGGTGGCTCATAGCAAAATTCTCTAATTATTAAGTTAAATTATTGCAATAATACATTGATATATACTTACTATTGCATACCTCGTGTAGGTATAAAATGGAGACTGTGCAAATTACCGACCACCTATGTAACCTATTTTCATGCAATCAATATTTTTTTACTTCAACTGCATGAACAAATGTCGACCGTATACCGTAGTACTATGGTTGAAACATGTCCATATAATTTTACAGCACATGGTACGTATAACAATGGCATGTCTATTGGATATATGTTTGATGACATGTCTACCAAAGGTAGGCACTACACATTATTGCGATATTAAAAAAATCCCCAGAGCATCCGAAGATTAGAAATAATATCTAAATAGTTGCAGTCTTCTGTGTATACCCTTCCAAGCATGGTCTAAGAAAACAATGTCTGACAGTCCGGATCGTGACACCACAATACGTCACTGTTGACGACACACTCACACTTACGTCCGCATACGATCGATAGGCTAATGCTGGCTCATAACGTAGGTCGTGTCACCCACACTACTAACCGATGTACCGGATTGCCATACCTGGCGCAGTATGTTATTGTATCATTCCAAGAGCTTCCTAAGATCACTCCATTGGACGCGACAAACATAACTTTATGAACATTAACAATACATAAGTCTTTGAATTAGTTTAGTACTACAATCACATTGAATTACGAGTATGCTATAATAATATATATAAAATACACTTGCAAATAAAATGTAACAACCTGTATCACAATAGAAACCCTGCGCTGTAGGTTAATCATTTTATTCACCAGTATACAGTTACGGGATATTATTGACAGGCCAAATGTCGAGGGAAACGGTCAAATTGAATGTGTGATTGGAAAATCAATACTGGCACCGTTATGAGTAGTTTTGGTAATGCGATGATAAAATATGATCAAATCAAACTAGATGCAAATACGCGGCATTATACGGTCGCGATTATCTCGTGGCAATAATTACATTTCATGTTACAGCTTTGAGTTCGTCTTTTAAAAAAACTAACGTACTCGTTATTAATCAGATTTATAACAAAATACTCGATAAATTCAAGTTCGGAAAAGTATCAGTCAATGTTAAAGTCCCTAAATATTTAAAATAACTAAATAAATAACTCCGTTGAGTCTCAGACAATGAAATATAATAAACGGGTCACTCACGCCTTTAAGGTCGAATTTCGCTCGCCATGTTTCGGACCAATATGTTGTCCTTAGACCCAGTATCCCTACATATTCGTCTATTATATTCATATTGATTGTTGAGTTACGGTAAAGCATTTATATTTATTCTCTAGCTGTGGATACAACTAATATTTAAATAATCAAGAGACTCCTGCGCTATGTCCTGATGAGTTTTAATTATCACTGGCGTAAGCTAGTAACTAGATGCTTTGCTTATTGTGAAATGTGATGTGTGAGAACTGGTGGATGAATGTAAGCATAAGGTTTTATTAGTTTATAAGTATAAATGTAATATTTTTACTTTCTTACCTCGACGACTATCGTAGTACCTATACAAGTGTTATTGGTTTACCGTTCTTTTTCTGAATAAATAAATAATAAAATAAAGACAGGCTGCGCTCTTATATGCCACTGCTATAATTTTTTTGGCAAAGTGACAAGTCCTAACCATCACAAAATTGCAAATATGGACACTAAAATATCGCGAGATATACCTAAAAATATATTTGCTCAAACATAAAATCAGTTATTTTAATAACGCAAATTCCGGCATCCGATTAATCAGTTTTCAATCGATTTCGTATCGAAAGAGTGAAATCAATTTCAGATTTAGTACGTACTGTATCGATCGAGATCGCGAGTACCGTTCTTCATTAACCGATTTTATCGCGAAAGATTATAATAATTGGAACTCCCTCAGATTTTGTTCCGCTGATTGCGGTTTCGGTGTCTCGTCCATGAGTTCCTCGAAATTTATTTTTCTGAATTTATTATAGTCAGTGACTTTATAATGTTCTGTCATTGTTGTGTTTTACTGCCTTAAATCCGTTTGTAATGTTACTTTTACTATGGGTTTGGTTACAATTTGGTACCTTCGTACCAAATGATGATGATGGGTAGGTTTTTATCTCATTCGTACGGTCGACGGCAAAGATATGTTTACATTTTTAGTCTTATTACAATGGAATAAGGTGCAAAAGTGTAAACATATTTTTGACGCCGACTGTACAATCTTTCTCAGAGTGATTGTGGCTGTTTAGAAGTAGACGGTTGGTCATGAGCTCGGATTTTTGCTGATAGATGACACTTCCTTCACGATGTTCCTCCTTTTCTGACCATTACACACATTGCGAGAAAACTTGACCACGGATGGATTAAGTCAATGTTCTCAGTAGATCGGTTCATCGAGTAGGAGACCGTCTTCCAGCTTACTGTGGATTACTTATTGGTCGCTCTATTGAGCCCACGGTTAGAGACATGGCCAAAGAACTTAATTATTAATTATTGCATACCGTTATTTTATTCTAAGCTCTTTTAGAATTCGTCTCTCTAATAGTATGAGTCTCTAATAGTATTAGACTCTCAGTAGATCGTATAAATTCGAACATGGTGATTTAAAATTTCTGATTTAACTTACGGCGTTAGTAAATTGTAAGTAGGTACTAGCTATTCAATAAATTGAGAAGATTATTTTTCGCATGAAATAGTGTCATATTTATATGAAAATTGAAAATCAAAATAATGTATGAAACCTGGAAAAGGCTTACAAAACATTGAATAGAATAACGAATGTAACGAGAAGTGTCGCCAACACAATAAACAAAGTTGAAAATAATGTACCTACTTATACAAAACTAAATTTCTAAAAGTTTGAATCACATATATAACCTACATCGTTGATAATAATACAGTACACATAGCAATACCAACACTTGTACAGTATCAGACTGAATTCACTGTCAATTTCTTTCTGTATATGGTGTGCTGTTAGTAGCCTACTTTCAAACAAACACAATAACTACGATTTCCAAGCAAATCCGGATCCGTTGCTACGTGGTTGCTACTTAAACCCCAATTAACGTCACATGGCATTATATTATATCCAAAAGAACCATGTCCCTAAAACAATATCCATTCAATATCACCTATCTGATCCACACTAACCACCGTCTATGCTTTGCATTTTATTGTTTTAAAAACAACTAAGGCTATTATGGCGCAAGATTTTATCGGCAGAATGTTTTGTGAATAAAATCGGTCGTGGTTGGAATCGGATCTCGGATCGATCGGGTATCGATGAGAGGATCGATGGTGATTCGTATCGGCATGTTACGTAATTATAGAGTAGGTGGAGCAGTTTGTTCAGTCTTATGTGTTGTATAATTATTTGGAGAATACACTGCATGTCTTGACCTTTTGTTACGAGAAAAATGGACTAGCTGAGTGTTTCGTTTTGACACCGAAAGCAAAATTAGCGACGAAGATTGGGCTACATACAGTCAGCCAAGAAAATCTGGCACTAACGAAACTTAATATTCAAAACACAATAATATAGAGACGAAAAGTGGTATGCCACTAAGGGTGGGTTGCACCAAACCGTCTATAATCGTAAGCGGTGTTCGTTAAAATCTGATTGTATGAAAATTTTGACGATGACCGGTCTGTGATGGTATGTTGGTGCAACCGAGCCTTACTGTACATAGATTAGTTGGTCGGTAGAAATTCAACTTTAGAGGTTAGACATTGTACAAAGACATGATCTGCAATTTTTGACGAAACTTTATATTCATCTAACTTTTGCCCGCAACTTCCGTCTGCGTAGAACTCGATTGCGTTAGAATTTAATGCTATTTTTTATATCAGGCGCTTACATTCCATACAAATGTCCGCCCACTTAAGGGATTATTTCCGGGATAAAAAGTATCCTATGTCTTTTCCGGACGTCCTACTATCTTCATACCAAATTTCATCTAAATCGGTTCAGCAGTTTAAGCCTGAAGAGGTAACACACAGACACACTTTCACATTTATAACATTAGTATGGATTTCATATGCTTCTTCAAAACTACATGCAGTTTTTGTCGCATTCGCAGTCGAATATATTGTGTTCGAGTTTATGTTCTCTATGACCTACTTATTTATTTTTACCCGACTAAGTATTAGATTGCTCACCTTGCATACCTTCCTTTGAAAGTTACAAGAAAGAGCTCTGATTACAGTAATGACTGCGACATGTTTAGGCTCATCAGTCATAAATATCAGCCTAATTATATCATTATATAAGATATGATAAGATCCATCATCATCATCATCATCCATCATCAATCATCATCATTTATTCCATTATAAAATACAATACAAATTTGCCTTAAATCAAATTTATACGTATTCACATATTATCGTCAAGAGTTACATAGGTAGTATTAAATAATATTTATATATACCTATATATAGTGTATTATAAAATAAAATAATAATCGACATTGGATACATATTCTTGTCAAAGTTAGTTTAAATTAAAATATTTATATTATATTAATTTTCATTTATATCTATTTATATCTATTCGAATAATCATTTGATAATTAAGTAGATTGTTAAATAAGCGTTGAAAGTGACCCATTTCACCCGATTTGAAATGGGTGCTTTCACCCGAGTTAAACACTACTTTTCATTTCGACTATGAGGAAAATAAATGAGAAACAAAAGTGATAGTAAATGATATTCTAAAAATTCAGTAAAAAAAACACGTGCTGCAGCAACCAGTCAGCCGGCGCAGACGCGCCCCGCGGCCCGTGCGAGCAGCCGGCGCGCGCCCCCGGCCTACAGAATTAAAAAAAAAAATTACTTTCCACCCTAGGGTCGGAAAAACGACATTCAACTCATGAAAATCGAACTTTCCGAACAGGAGAGATAAAAATATTCTTCAATGCTGAATAGTGTGCGATCTAATAGCATTTTTAAGCGTAACTGGAAAACATTTTATAAGATGGCATTCGTGCTGAATAGACGCACGCGACTGAAATAGAAACATTTAACAGATTAAAAGCACATCAACAGTGAGCTTTTTGGATTGCTCTTAATTTCGCATGAGTGTCACGTTATCACGTTTTGCTAATTTATCCACTATTTCCGTGACATACGATTGCTCGCACGAGGATTACGATACACACGGGCCAGGAAATCGTTGAGCACGATTCTTCACACATAAATAATTTCCACCTTTTTTTGGATCTTGACTGTGGCTTTATAGGACGAGCCCAATAAATCGATAGGAAGTGTTCGGTTGGAGAGTAGCCTGGGGACAACTCCGACACGACCACGCGAGAATTTGTGCTCCAGTGAGATTAATTGAGCAGCTTCAACCGAATCTGAGGTGTGAGTGGATTCAAGCTACTGGGAGTTTCCACTAAACTTATTCCTGTATGCCCAAAAGGGGTAGACAGATGAAATTTTAACGATTGTAGACTTAAAGATAGAGAAAATATTTAACTTATAGGATGCTAGCTCACCGCCTATAATACACTTCAACCCGATTCCCAAAGTCTTACGACAGCCACTTACTAACTTCTCAGAAATTTGAGCTACATAGTCCCTCATTCTTCTCTACCCTGTAGATGAGGTCTTTTGTAAAGTACAGTCGATCTGAAACAAATAAGTGCATGATGAATTTCCTGTGTCTATAATGTAGGTATTTATAATACAACTAGCGACCCGCCCCGGCTTCGCACTGGTGCAATGCTGATGCATGTATTATACATATAAACCTTCCCCTTGAGTCACTCTATATATTAAAAAAAACCGCATAAAAATCCGTTGCGTAGTTTTAAAGATTTAAGCATACGTAGGGACTCTACACTCAATCCCTCAAAGGTTAGCTGGAAGACATCCCTCATAGGGATAATTTCGCCTTTGTACTCTAATCTTATGTGACATGTATATTGTTTTAACCTGTTATTGTGTACAATAAAGTGCTTACATACATACATACATATAGGGACATAGGGACAGAGAAAGTGACTTTGTTTTATACTATGTAGTGATAATGATACAATACAAATACTCTTTATTGCACACCTCACACAAATGAATCAGCTACACACAGAATCAAAACAACAACAGTACACAGATAGAGGTATTTACTACTAAACTAGAAGCTGGATTGTACAACCGATGTTTCCGTATAACCCACACCGTACTACGGAAACAATAAGCCACGGCTGGATGTGTACGAATTAAAATGCTAGGGATCCGAGGCCGCAGTCGAAGCCGATTATAAGCTCGAATGAAGCGAAATACTTCGCAAGTAAGCTTTTGAAGCACCCATCAGTATACTCAGTCTATAACGTGAATAATTGGACTTTTAAGGAAAATAAAGAAACAAGTAAAGGTATAACAAATTTCGAAACATTCGATCTACTTATTTAAAAAAACCGGCCAAGTGCATGTCAGGCCACGCACAGTGTAGGGTTCCGTAGTTGCCCGTCCATCACGTCACCGATCATATGCGGAATTACGGACCCGTGGAAGGGTTTTTACTAATCTTAGTACTGATGATGTACTTTTTTGAGATGTATTGTATACATATTTTTGACCATGGTCCACAGGTAGTTTTTCTTTTAAATTCATCGTATATACTACTACCATGATTTTTTTCACATGCCTAGTAGCCACCGTTTAGCTGGCAGGGGGAGGGGGGGACACTTGACCATAGCAAAAATTATCACTTCAAAGCTTAATATCACGCCAACCGATTCTTGAATTAAAAAATGCTTTTAGAAACCTTGTAATATTATTGAAAGAGCTATTCAACGATACCCCACACGATGGGGTTTGGAAGAAAAAAAATTGCACAGCCACTTTACATGTAGGGGAGGTACCCTAAAAAAAATGTTTTTTATGATTTTATTCTACCGTTTTGTCGGCGTCATTGATATGTATTGTATACTCATGCCAAATTAGAGCTTTCTAGTACTAACGGTCACTGAGAAAAGCGGGGGACGGACGGACGGACATGGCGAAACTATAAGGGTTCCTTGTTTACTACGGAACCCTAAAAACTGCAGAATAATGACAGTTGTTTTTAATGTTTCTTCTTTCCACCATTATTCTTTTTCTTTCGTGTCAAAGTTTCTCAAATAAAATGTGCCCAATGAGCAGCGATGGAGACAACCTTGACCGTCGCGTTATAGCAGGAGGCTAATCCGAACTTCGTATCGTGCCGTCCCTTACACTCATATAGTGTATAACACGATAGTGAAAGAGACGGCACGATACGAAGTTCGGAGTACAGACTCTGGAGTGTAAGCATGCGGGACACGACACCATTTCTGACGGATCGATAAACAATCAATAAATTCATCCAGAAGTACGTAACTAAATACATAGCCGGAGTTTGCTGTCGCGAAGCCGAATAAAATTATGCAAAACTTAGCAAACTAGAAAAACTGCTCTAAACATAAATGAATTTATTTTATACCGAGACTTTTTGTTTCATCTTCCCACTGTTCTGAAAATAAAGTCAAAGTTAAAGTCAACAACATTTATTCCATTGACATACAATATGCACTAGAATACGTCTTAAGTCTAGGTTCATACATTACAGACAAACAGGTCACAGGTGACATTCAGGTTAAACAAATTTTGAAATTATTAGGAATAGAGAATATTAATAATTTAGCCTAATTTGAATTCAATGTCATAAAACTCTTTTATATTATACAGTGCATTATTCGTTAAAACATTCTTAAGGTATAATTTAAATTTGATGTCATTTAATGTGGTTACAGAACTAGGTAAATGGTTATAAAGTTTAATGCTCTGGTAAATAAAACTTTTCTTTGATTTGGCTAAACGTACTTTAGGAACGCAGAGCTTATGTCTATTTCGAGTGGGGTACTTATGAATGTATAATAAATTCTAAGATCTACCTATTACATAATACTCACCATTTAGCTCTTAATTATTTTGCTAATATTATAAGATCTGACACAGGCGCGGCCTAGTGTGAGGACCACTGATTGCTCGAATGAAATGTTGGAAGTTAACCTGATGGTTAATTAAGAAAGCAAAGAAAGAAAGAAACATTTATTGACAGATACAGAAAACACACATATTACAAAAGAGACAACAGAATGCTGAACGTAACAATAAAATTTTGTTTTTGGAAATATTATTGAAGAAGTTCAATTTACTTCGTGGGGGGAGCTCTTGAATTGGTGAAAGCTTTACAAGCCTATATTTTTTTGAACCTGACTGTGGCTTTATAGGCCGGGCCCAATAAAGCGATAAGAGTGCGCAGTTGGAGAGTAGCCTGGGAAAATCCAGGGGAAAACCTCCGGCACGACCACGCGTGTGGTTTGGAACAATGGAATACTCTAAGAGTGCGCTCCAGTGAGATTAGTTGAGCGGTTTCAACGGAATCTGAGGTGTGAGTGGAATCAACCTACTGGGGGTTTTATCGCTGGTTCACTAAACCTAGCCTAGCTGAGAAGAGTCCAGCAAGAAACCCAACTAGGCCCTCCCAAAGCCTAGTTCCCCCTTGAGTTGGAAATTCAGATGGCAGTCGCTTCCGTAAAACCTAGTGGACCAAATCTTGGGATTAGTTAACGACCCGGGCATCCTTCAGTATGAAATTGTACTTGGATAGCGCTAGTAGGATGATAACTTCAATTTTCGGAATATTCATAATAATTCTGTTGTTGTTGTAGGGGGGGGACGCCTGCCCGGACAGGCGGGCTGCCGATCGCTCCTGGCCGACTCTCTAATCTGACTCTGATCTGATCTGGCGTTCATTCAGCCCAATTCCCCTTCGCTGGAGCTAAGGTTACTGTATGTATGTATGTAAGCACTTTATTTTACACAATAACAGGTTAAAACAATATACATGTCACATTTTAATTCACATACATTTTTGACATGTAAAATGACATTTTACCAATAAAATTTCTGATTCTGATTCTGATAAGATTAGTGTACAAAGGCGAACTTATCCCTATGAGGGATCTCTTCCAGCTAACCTTTGAGAGATTGAGTGTAGAGTGGGAGAATGAGATAGACAAACTTACACAGAACTAAATAAATATATAACAACTATAACATATAATAAATACATATTATAAATATATACGTATTTAAATTAATATACATAAATAAATATATATAGTATTCAACCAAATCACAAGTCGTTGGAGAGCCACAATTTCTTTAAATTACTCTTGAGTGAGGCGACAGACTGTCCCGGCAGCGTTCCCGAATCACCATTTTCTTTAACTCTTCCTGTTCTACAAAACAGAAGGACATCCTATAATATATATCATAATTCTACTACAATTTGATACAAATTAAGCTTCAAAATGCCAATTTACAAGTGGAATCCCCGTAATACCGGCCAACGGCACGGTAAGCCAGTCTGACGGACGGCGGCGTGTCAATCAAAATCGTGTAATTAGCGTTCGTTACTTTTTTACTTCTTTTGTGGCCATTTTTAGGGTTCCGTACCAAAATGGTAAAAAGGAACCCTTATGGACAGACAGACAAAGTGTGTCTGTCACATCGCTAAATATCTCAAGAACTAATTATGCTATCGATTTGAAAGGAATAGTTATAAAGGAGGCTACCTACATACATAGAACATGACTTTTTTAACATTTTTTTTTAATTTCTGTGAAAAATTACAGATAACTGGTGGTTCAAAATTTGAAAGTCTAGTTAATATGTCTAGTGGGGTGTCATATAAAAGGGCTTGAATTGCACATTCTGAAACAATTTTTTATATTTTTTTACGTTGAGTCATTTTTGTTTTATGAGGGAAAATGTAAAAAAAAATACCGTCCCCCCCCCTTATCTCTGAAGTTTACCAAGGACAAAATATAAAATTATTATATAACATTGATATTAAAGTATATTTTACAGGAAAAATATAACTGTTGCTCTATCTAGTTTTTCTTTTTTTTATAGTCAAAAAACATTTCTATACTAAGGTTGTAATTTAATCACCTTTGCATGTATTTTTGTTTTATAAATTCCTACGAGATTATGCTGAAAGTACCTTCTTTCAAATAAAGAAAAAAAATTGGTTTACGTGTTAAAGAATTATCCTTGAAAAACTACCATACATACAAAGTTATTCAGTCGCTCAAATTTGTAACAAAAGTCGCCGATGGGGTCCAATTTCCACACCAGGTTGTTGAAATTTTCCTGATTTAATAGGGTTGGAACCTTTACACATCTGTGTACGGAACCCTCGGTGCGCGAGTCCGACTCGCACTTGACCTGTTTTTTTTTAACAAGATTTTTATTATCAGAATTTGTAGGTTTGTAAAATATGGTTAGACAGTAACGATAACTTTTGGCGACATTGAAATCTAGTTTTTTTATATTACCCGATTGCTAAAGGGGCGATTAAGTTTGTATGTCGAGGGTTATATGTATACAGGCATGTATTAGCACATTACTGCAGAGGCCGCGAAATAGGGGATTGCCGGCCGCGTAGTCAACGAGGCCATTTAGCGATACGGGGCTGCAAACTCTGTTCGCCGAGGCTTGTATAGTGCTATTCTCAAAAAATGCAATGAAATTTGAAAATTATAAGTCGAAATGAAATTTTAAGATATCAGTAATAAAAACACGCGGCCGGCGCCGACGGGCGAGTGGCCAGCCGCCTCGCCCCGGAAACAAAAGACGATCACTTTGCCGGCCCAAGGCAATGTTGTATGAAATTCCATAATTGGCTGCTCGTTGCGCCGCACCCGAAACGTGATACTTCGAAGCCCGTTACAAAGAAGATAACGTCAATATTTCATATCATGTTTGAAATAAATCCCTTTTATGTCATCTGTTGTGTTGTGTTATCGTTTAGCATGCTCTGTAGCGTAAACAGCGTAAAAAAATACACTGAAATATTGTAACCTTTCCTCAATTATGAGAGTGAGCTAGCGTGTAACGTTTAACAGAAAACCGTCGTTAAAAAAACACTTGTATATTAGTTTCCATAAGTATGCAACTCAGACACCATCCTTGACACATAAGTATCCAGTTATCTTTCCATAAATCACTCCTTGATTCTCTGAAATCTTGTTCGTTAAGCACCATATAAAATACCATTAGTTCTACGTGTCAACACCCTTACCTTTGATGAGCCGCGTAGCGTGAAACGAATAATTAAAATCAATGTGGATATATCACATTCCATAAGGTTCTTACATGACCATTTTTTTTTTATAAAATTGGAATTGGTCTTGGCCAGCATCTAGCTCGTGGGCAAATACAAATACAAACATTTATTCTGCAAATAGGCCACAAGGGCACTTTTACATGTCAAAATATTAATTTACAATTTAAGAAAGTCTGACTATAATAAGTAATACATTTTTCATGTCAAAATATTAATTTACAGTTCTGGAAGGAATAATAAATTCGAGTTTACAATTATAACAAAATTAATGTCATACAGTGAAGATAAACTTGCAAAGTTATCTATTACAAATATTAAGTTAGAGATGTATAACGTCTCAAGATTAAACAAGGGGTATAATGAAATTAATATAATATCCCAGAGATGTACATGGTCTCTGAGCGTCAAAATTAAAATTAATTTAATATTGTTAGAGATGTATATGGTCTCTAAGTCACTGATAATAAAAACGAATCCACAACAGGATGATGTCTCTCGTCAATCCCCTATAAAAAGACACTAGTATTAACGTAGTCACTATGTCCTAGCAAGCATGAACAGACCGGACTCCACAAACAGATGCAGCAAAGATGAGGCCGGCGGTGAAGTGAGCTCACTTTTAGCTTCTTCACTCACCAGTAAAACTGGTCTACGAAATCACATCAACCACAAACGAATCGTGTGTAACAATCCTTATTTTGAACCGCGTAAGGGTTGGTGCAGACGAATGGAAACTGGCGTGCCCTGCATCCCGAATTTCCCCATTAACTCCCATAGCTTTGAGATGTAAATGAGATTTTTTAAAATCTTCATTGGAAATTTTCAGGCCGCGGAGAATTTATTCGCTTCCTCATTCGAATGTTAAGCAGGAATACTTAGATTTAATAACAATGCTTTTGGGGTAATTCTGAGTTTTGAAAAGTATGCAGCCCTGTCAAATCATAAATAAATAGTATAAACCTGTAGGTATGTATGGTAAATTAAGCCAAAAACAGAGGTAAATGTAAGAAGAGGGGGCATGCCTTTGCCCAGTAGTGGGACAGTAAATAATAATACTAATAACTTAAGTATTGACTGTGTAATACGGCTTAAAATTGTGTACAACTTTGAATGGTAAAGGAAATAAAAACACAATAATTTTATGCAAAATTTGATATGAAAATTATATATGAAATCGTGTTTTGTCGTGTCATTTTGATTAACTTTATATAATTTGTGAATGTACAAGCTTTTTCTCATAGAAAGGTTAAAATTTCATTTGTTTTTTCTGTTTTACTAAAGACTACTGAATTGGAGCATTGAAAGTATTGTGATTAAAATACTCTTTTTTATTAGGGTAGGTTTATACATTAAAATTATATATAAAAAGTAGTGAAAAAAGTGTTTTAAATGGAAAGTTACAATCACTTACGCACACAATACCAAACAAAGATCTAACCAAAAACTTCAAACAATCGACACCACGCATACATTAACATATGCCAACACAGTCATACCGCATATGAAATGTAATATTCAATTCTAAAAGTGCTATAGGAAGGGTAACGGCTCCAATGATCGGCCATTGTGCACGCCCTACTGTTGTCACATAATGTCAGTATCGGGGGCTCAAAGTGTCACCCGTCACCCTGTCAGGCGGTGCACTTGCCACGTCGCGCACACAACATCAAAAAGGCCTAAGTGTCTTTTTATTTTAAGGCCACTATGTCATTGTCCTACAAATGACCCGTTATCAAGACATCGTGACTAATCGAAAAAAAGTCGTTTGCTGTTAAATGTATCGTAGGTAGTTACGTCGTTTTTGTATTTAAGCTGTGACATTGTGAATTCGCTATGGTGCGAATTTACCCCGGTACTTTGAATACGGACTAATTCCATTGTTGAGGGTCTGACATATGGGAGACATGACAGGGGTTGTTAAGCGTTTATTGCTGATATTGGGCTTAGTTTAGATATTTGGAATATTGGCTTGGATTTTTCTTTGTATTACTGACCGAGTGAAACGAAGGTCTCTGCTTCAGCTTCGACAAAAATGCTTTCGCATGTCCGGATTTCCGTTTTTTCTCGTCTACAGGTCGCAATTCTCAACCGATTCTCGTGAAATTTCGTGAGCAAGTTCGATAGTTATATATAATTTTTTTGTCGAGACAGTTATTGGAAATTTACAGAAACAATTTTTTTATCAATGATTTTGTAAGTTTCTGCGGGAGAATTTCCGTTTGTTCTCCTTTACAGGTCGCATTTCTCAACCGATTGTTGTGGAATTTTGTGAGCAGGTTAGGTTAGATAAATATACAGATTTTTTTTGTTGAATATGTTTTTGGGGATTTAAAAAAATATATATTTGTTCAACGGTTTGTTCTCCTATACATGTCGCATTTCGCAAACGATTCTCGTGAAATTTTATGTCTCCTCTGGTGTTGCGGGTGTTTATGGGCGACGGTAATTGCTTACCATCAGGCGATCCGTCTGCTCGATTGCCCCCTATAACATAAAAAAAATAATAATAAATAAATTATGAGCAGGTCCGGTAATTATTTAGATCTTTTTTGTCGAGTTAGTTTCTGGAAATTTTCAAAAACAATTTTTATTTCAAAGATTTTGTAAGTTTCTGCGTCCGAATTTTGGTTTGTTATCCTCTATAGGTTGCATTTCTCAACCGCTTCTCGTGAAATTTTGTTAGCAGGTTCGATATTCATAATTGATCTTTTTTATAATGTCAGATTTTGAAAATGATAAAAAAACTCACTCACGAGGTCTACAGCTCACAGAGCCACTAGTCTCTATATTTCAAGACAGTTCACCAGCACTGTTGGAAAGTATACCTGGGCATTTCCAGTTTCCAGTGTACCCCTTACTTTTTTTGGCTCTGGATAATTATGTTTCTGACTCAGAATCACGAGTACTATTGATTCTGATGAAAAAAAATGTCCTCGGCTTTTCACATAATTTTTGTGACGTTCCATATAAGTTGTATTAAAAAGCGTCACAAAACTGACTCTTTTTTGCGTACACTTTTTTCTTTACGGTAATAAATAGTACTCATGATTCTGAGTTCGAAAACCCAAAATTACCCAGATTCGAAAAAAATACTAAGGGTACACCAAAAAAGTGAAAATGCCCACCTACGTACATTAAACTTTACAAAATCCACCGGTCAAGTGAGAGTCCGACTCGCACACCGAGGGTTCCATACACAGATGTGTACCGGTTCCAACCCTATTAATTCAGGAAAATCTCAACAACATGGTGTAGTAATTGAACGCCATGGGTACAGCACCATCTATCGGCGAATTTTGTTACAAATTTGAGCGACCGAATAACTTAGTATGTATGCTGGTTTTTCAAGGATAATTCTTTATCACGTTAACCGATTTACATATTCTCTTTTCACTTTCAAATTGTCAACCACCTATTTTTAACAGTAAATTAAAAAATATTAAAAAATAAACATGTTTTTTACATCTAGGTTATCCTTCTTTATTACTGTTCCAAATATCAAATCGATTGCATAAGTAGTTCTTGGTATATTTAGCAATGGGACAGACAGACAAAGTGAAACCATTAGGGTTCCTTTTTACCAATTTGGTACGGATGCCTAAAAACGGTTCGTAATTTAAATGAAAGCAGTTATAAAACTTTTAGTTGGCCTCGTTCACTTCTGAATAACGTGTAATTAATATATTTAGCTGTATAGCATAAAAAGCAGTGGAAATAGCTCTCTAATCTAAAAAAATGTTTAGTAAGATTACTAAAATAAACTAATTTCGACGACCGCTTTAGCTTGTTAGTAGGACCTGACCGAATTAGATACGGTCAGAAGGCCTACTCTGAACTTCGAAATCCGAACTTCGTATCGTGCCGTCCCTTTCACTCATATACTGTTTAACACGAGAGCGAAAGGGACAGCATGATACGAAGTTCGGATTTCAAAGTTCGGAGTAGGCTCTCAGGGTATTTATTGCACACCTCACACAAAAAAATATTCATTTACTCACGTCGTTATCGCGTGCTAAACGACAAGAAAAAGCATCCTTCACTTTCTATCAAGCAGTGCCAGAAAGTGATAGATACTTTATCTTGTCGTTAATCACGCGAAAAACGAGACCATCGTTGACCCACTGGGTTGGTCCCACTTACATGTAAAATAAAATACCATAAATGCAAAACGAAAACCACGTTGCGAACAAACCCAAACAACACAATTACCTAACAGCAAACAATCTAAATTCACAAAGTCAAACAAAAACTTTTAGTGGCGCAAAACGCGAATTTCCGAGCGACATTTGTCCGTAAAATAGCAAACAAAAACGTAATTTGCACCGGGGGCGAGCACAATAGCGGCCAAACGGTTCACTCTAGCCGCGGTTACCCTAAATTGTCAAAGTGACAGTTTGTAGGAGAAGTGGCGTGTAATGCTAATTTTGGGTTCACGCCCCTTCGATTGACATTGTGTGATACATGTTATGGTAATCAGTTTCGAAATCACGACCTACATTAAAGTAACTTTATGAATGTCCAATCGAAAGTATTTATCGATACGCCTCTGGTTAAAAATTAGTAATACGTAATACATTACTGCAGATGCTGTGAAATGTTAGGCCGAGGATTGTATAGTGCTTTTCTCAAGAAATATGAGGAAATATTAAAATTAAAGTAACTACCAAGTAATCATGTAAATGTTAGTTTATTAGGAAAAAAATGATAATTTGACGCTTTTTAATTTTTTTAATGCTATTTATACAAGCTATTCGAGTACCATGTTTAACCGCACATAAATATAGTATCATGGATTTTTATTGTTTTTTGGTTGACAGTACGTAATTTTTCCTTTGTCAGTTTATTATTAGTAAGTAAATAAATAGTAACCCGTTACTTAGATATTGTTGTAAACCTTATTGCAACGTATCAAGGTTCAAATTTAAACGATATTTTTTTTATTTCATGCGGTAAAGGGTTAAAAGTTAGAGCAGCGGACAATAATGGTTTTTCATAGACTTTTTATACATTACTTCTTGGCCTGAGGCCGAGGTGGGAGCCATAAATAAAATAGCCATGTTTTCATTTTGTGATATGAAGACATACATTTCCGAGCATGTTATTAGAAAACATTTTTCTTGATAGACTGCACAAACATTTTTCTTGATAGAATGAAAACAAAATCTCCTAAACCCATCGTATTTTTATCACAAATTATTATGGAAACAAAATCTTTCTTGTATATAAAGACACACACACGCATACACACACACACACATACACGCGCGCGCACGCACGCACACAAGCACGCACGCACGCACGCACGCACACACTCACACACACACACACACACACACACACACGCACACGTATACGCACACGCACACGCACAAGCACAAGCACACGCACACGCACACGCACACGCACACGCACACGCACACGCACACACACACCATAGGGAGACCTGTCATTGGCTTCATAATTGTATCCTAGTTATTATATAAGTTTATTTTTGTATGATAAAGCTGTTGGTCTTCTAATAAAAATAAAATTAATCCTCCAGTATTAAAAAGCTTATTATTTCATCCGTCACTAAATTACCGACAAATATGAATGAATGTGTTGATAGTAGTTTAAATTATTTAATTAAACATTTCCCATGGAGCTAAAATGCAATTAATTTCGGCTCCACTGCAAACATTGCAGTTAAAAGTAAAACTGGAATACAAACAACTATTTTCATTCAATTGAGAGAACCAGAACAAACATGGAACAATTTGAAGCCTGACTAATTTAGCTGCTCTATTGTGTTGTAGCCAATTAATTAAAAAACAAATTTCACAAATGCTTATCCGGTCTTCTGGTGACCAGCCCTACGCTGGCTCGTTCCTCGCTCAGCGCATTGGCATTGCCATTCAGCGAGGGAACGCAGCTAGCCTTATGGGCACCCTTTCAAATTATAGTGATTTAAACGATATTTGTATTTATAGGTTAAACACCGTAGTTTAAAGTAGGTTTTTTTATACCACGTCGGTGGCAAATAAGCGTACGGCCCGCCTGATGGTAAGCGGTCACCGTAGCCTATGGACGCTTGCAACTCCTGGGGTGTCACATGCGCGTTGACGCGTTTAGTTTAGTTTTAGCATTTGCATTGTATATTTTCTCAGATTTAAATGTGAACTAACACATTTCCTTATTTTTGAATAAAAATATATAAGGCAAGCATGAAAAAAAAAAAATTAAGAAGAAAGAATCGGTTACATTAGAAGAGCTCTGCCGCGCTAACGATAAGAGCAGTAAGTCCATTTTTGGCAAAACTTAGTTAAGCATATATTTGAAATCAGCGCTTCGAGCTCTACAATATGGTTTAATCGTCATTTTAATAGCTAAATGGGAACCCTTAATTTCAGTAAGCATAACAGCAGTAAGTCTACTTTATCACCCAATAGTCCTTACTATATCGGAAGTAAGTAGACTTACGCCTGGTTAACAAGTGAGGTTTAGGCATTAAGGTTTAGCTGTTACTTATCATATAGGCCGTAACTACACATAATGTGGTTATGTTAAGCAATGTTAGTTTACTACTCGACCTATATTACTTACAATATCAGCAGCAACTCCACATATCGCCGTTATAATAAGCAAAGTCTATTAACTGTTTGGTACGTATTACTTAGCATAATAGCAGTAAACTTCTTATACTGCCACTATAACAAGCGAAGTCTGTTAACTATTTGGTTTCAATTACTTGTCATATCGGCAGTAACTTCACATCCTGGTATGTATGATACACGAAGTCTGTTTACAACGAAATATTTATCGTAGCAGCCAGGGACCTCCATAATGATTGTAACAGGTAAATTAGTACTAGCATTTAATTAACTTATAATATCTATGTAATAAATAATAATGTAGTTACACTTGGATATTAGGCAATAAAATTACAAACTGAAATGGGTCAGTTGTAAAAACAAAAGTTGTCCACTCGGTGGTCAATAGTTAACGGTAAGTTATATTTTTATTACATGGATTTATAGTTACGGAGACACCTTTTATACGGGTTACTAGACCAATCCAAAATTAAGCTTTGTAGCCCTTAACTTTTGATATGTCCACCGAAAAGACGTGAGCCTAAATCTAACAATGACCCAAATATTAATTTAGTCTATAGTTTCTTCTTCGGATCAGGATACTTTTTGATAAAATTTTCTCACTAATTCGGGCCCGGAACCACCAGATTTGTAGGCATGGTCACTACCAACTAAAGTGGTCGTCAAAACTATCTCAGGAAAGTGCGGAGGTATCGAGTTGAAATTAAAACCCTATATTAAGGTCTACAGTCCCTTGAAGCTGTGAAAAAAATCAAACTTCTAAGTTAAAGTAAAAGAAACATACGGGCGTTTATGTCGCAAAAAAACGTATATTTCGACACTCTCAAGAGAATCAAAATTTATAGGGTATTTCCCGTTGACCTAGAACTATGAAATTTGGTAAGTAATATCGTTATATACTACAGGTACAGGGAAGAGTCTAAAAACTGTATATATGTAATAAAATCATATAAAATATCTTACTTAATATTATACATACGAAAGTTAGGATGTTTGAATATTTGGATGTTTGTTACTCAATCACGCAAAAACGGCTTAAAGGATTATGATGAAACTTTGTATACATAGAGTTTTTAGCATGGTTTAACATGAAGGATACTTTTTATACCTTAAATCATCCCTCAAAATTATGAATTTGGGGGTGGGAGTTGAACTTATGAACCAGACCAGAGTCATGTAGATATTTACAATGCCTGCCGACGTACGGAACATTGGATTAATAGAACCAGTATATAAGGTTGATCTCCGAATATGCACATATCTGTCACAAATCTTAGGGTCAAGATATAATAAGGACGTATGGTGAGTTATCTGAGTCTTAACTGATCTCGAAATGTGATTACCAAACTGTTGCATTGTTTTCAGTAGTAATTTTACTTTTTTAAGTAGTTAAACTGGCTAAAATTGCCTATTTTATAATTAATATAAGTTTTAAAGACTTTATATACTAAATTTAGTTTTATAGAAGCTTACGTTTTTTATTTGTGAACTTTTAAAACCTAGAGTTACGCAAGGTTTATTTTTGTTATGTTTTTGTTTGTCGAAGTTTATTGATCTCAGACCATGAAACCTTATTAGATATATCTCAACTTATAGTGTAGTAAGTTTTTTATAGCTTAAAAGCAAACAAATATCACTAAACGACTTATTTTTATAAATACTCGTATTTATTTATATCATCTGCTGTATCCTAATTTACTATGGGTTGCTTGTGATAAAAGCAGTAAGTCGCGACTTACTGTGATTATTCTAAGCAAGCTTGAAGTGAACACTATTAAGTTATACTAGGCATAAAAGGGTTTTAGCTATTTTAAAATAATCTAATGGTAATATCAGTTTAGAAGCAATAACATAATGAAGTCCTCTTTAAATGCTACACATATTAAAAATCCAAATTTTAATAACATAAAAATCTTGGCCAAGGGAACGAAATTTCCACTGTTAACTTTACGCGCCAATTACTCAAAACTATCAAAACGGACTTACTGCTCTTATCGTTAGCGCGGCACTAATAGAATAGCTGCTATTCTATTAGTAAATGCTCTTTAACTAGAACGATGTCGGCCTAACAAGGGGTTTAGAACCTTGTCGCTATAACATCATGTTTGAACTGTCATACTTTTCTTAACGGGCGAAAGCGACAAAGTACCAAAGTGCCCGGCTGTGAAACCGACTGCTGAAGGGGCACAGAAAAATCGGCCAAGTGCGAGTTGTACTCGCGCACGAAGGTACGTACCATTATCTATAAAAACGGTATAAAAATCACGTTTGTTGTATGGAAGGAATAAATATTTGTTTTATTCTGATTTTTAGCACGTCAGTTAACCCTTGATATTGGCGCTTGCACCAGTGCCGAAATATCGGGAACTCAAAAATACAAATATACATGGTAAATATCCCGTTTCAAATCGTAATTCTAAGATTATTATTTCCACGTGGACTCTACTCTCTCCTCCTGTATGACACATAACCATCATGAATGAGCCTAACTGCCTATAATACACACACAATTACGGAGTCTTTGTCATAAAAACCTAAAATTAAAATACTTTGTGACACGACACACCAGACTGATCACATAGCGAAATTGAAATATGAACTACATACGGTTTCTGTCAGAGTGGAGGAAAACAAACGATTACCAATACTAGGATCATTAATTTCATCATATTACACTTGGTTACATTACTATAATGTGATATTAGAAAACAGTCTTTATGTGTTCGAGACAAGGTGGTTGTCTAGGCTGACGCGAAACTGTGTAGAACAAATGGTTCAGCTCGGTACCACTTTTCATGCCTTTATTACATCTTGGCACGGTATGAGAGCACTATTGATTCGGTTTTATCATGATACTAAGTAGTCTAGAGATGTATGCACATTCGAGGTATAAACTGCTGCATGAATTATGATCAGACGACCGGTTTAGCCTAGTGGGTAGTGCACCTGCCTGTGAAGCTGACGGTCCTGGGTTCGAATCCCGGTCAGGGCAAATATTTGTGTGATGAGCATGAATATTTGTTTCTGAGTCTTGGATGTTTTCTATGTATTTAAGTATTTATATCTATTAAATATATCGTCGTCTAGTACCCATAACACAAGCCTTCTTGAGCTTACTGTGGGGCTAGTTCGATTTGTGTAAGATTGTCCTCTAATATTTATTTATTTATTTATTTTATCATAATAGGCATGATGACAATAAAAAATCATGGCATTTGAACTGGTTTTTATAAATGATCAAATGTTTGTGTGAGACCAACTACCATTAGAGCAGCACAAAAGACGTAATTGAGAGGAAAAGAACAGTATTGCGTGCTCACGCCTGCGTGGCCTCCTAATACCGTTGTATGGAAAGAAGGGGAAAATGCCGTTTTTGTCGTGAAATATTGCGTTTCTGTACATAGTTGCCATTCAATTTCTTTTTCACCTCAGCAGCTCGCACTATTTTGCTGCGAGAAATCAGTCAGCAATATGAGTTTTTGCTCACTCCGTGAGACAAAGTAACTTTTTAATATTGTACAGCACGAACTGCAATTTGACAGTTCGGGGTCTATTACAAATTCGAAATATTTGGACTTCATTCGCTCTGTCCCTTTCAGATCGTTACGAAAAAGAGTTTATAGTCCCATTTCTTTTTATGATTTTGATTAATTTGTCTTATTTTCTGTTTCTTGTAATTATTTGATGGTTTTCTATCCATATAGCCAATGTTATAAATTGTAACACGAGTCATCATCCCTATTGTAATGGCTTTATTTATAAATACTTAGGTATCTAATCTATTTATATCGCTTATTTTAGCTAAAATGCCGTTATAAGTTTTTTTTTAATACAACGCCGGTGGCAAACAAGCTTACGGTCCACCTGATGCTAAGCGGCCACCGCAGCCTATAGACGCCCGCAACTACAAAGGAATCACGTACGCGTTGCCGACCCTTTATAAAATTTGAGGGTGCACTGTGTTGACAACAGAAGGGACAAATTAAGGTCCCTCGCTCGCAACACAGTGCATCCTCGGGAGCTCTGGCAACATTGCTCACCGCCAGGAACACAACACTACATACTTGTATAGTAGATAAAGTTATTATGGCTGTGGTCTTCTACAAGGCAGAGGTACTTCCCCAGTTTGGGCTGCTCCAAATTCGAGCAAGATGACATTTGTCTGTGTCCGTCACTTTGTAATACATTCATGTAGTGTTTAGAATTATACTACTAAAAACTGTAAAACGCAAATATTAATTATCACTCAGAGCGATATGTTTCGAACTTTTCGGGAGTACTTATTTAGGATGCGGTATATTTCTGCGCGCTAAATAAAATTGTCATACATGATATACACAATTTTAAACACGTGTCATGAAAGTTGGAATGCAGTTCAAATTTAACTTGTAACCTAGTTTAAGATACCAAATATGTTATAAATAAATACACAAAAGCATCAGACAATCCAGAAACCCCCTTACATCTGCTTGTGGTTTGATTTATTGTTCTAAAGTAGATACATACAATATCCATGCAAAACAAAAACATAATGACACGAAACAAAAGTAATTTGATTATTAACCTTAGTGCCGTCTGATAAAGTTCAATTTGGTTGAACGGTTTTGTTATTATGCGCTATTTTGTATCTGACAATGCAACATGTGAATTTGAGCGATAAAAGATGAATCATTGTAAGATTTATGCTTTCGAGAACATGCTTATCGGCGTGTTTGGCTCTTGGTAATGTCAAATGCATTGTTTTGACATTTTGATAATGTTAGCATTAGTGGACCGTATAAGGAACATTCCCAAGAATATGTATGGGGTTCTTCAAGAAAGGAGTAAAAAAATAAATTAAAAAAATATATAAATATAAATAAATGAATAAAAGTATAAATTAATAAATATACATTTTTAAAAGGGTCGGCAACGCCCATGTTGCACCCCAGGAGTTGCAAGCGTCCATAGGCTACGGTGACCGCTTACCATAAGGCAGGCCGTACGCTTGTTTGCCACTGGTGTGGTATAAAAAAAGCATCATGAAAAGATAGCCGGCAGATTTGACTGAGAGGTGGGTGATAAATAACTTCACGGGAAAAAAATCACCGTGATCCGCCGTTAGAAAGTAACAGTGGGAATTGTCACGAAGTAACAACGTTACAAAATAAAGTTGTTACTTAGCATTTCGATATCACTAGAACAGTAGAAGTGATCGAAAGCAAAACCAACAATTTATGTACTGACATACTCGTATTCAATAAAAACTGATATTAAACGTGTTCATTGTCAACGCGTTAATGTATATTGTTATGTAGAAGCAGACGTAGCAGTCACGCTAGTCACAAAGGAACATCAGTTGTTACTGATGTTACAGAAATATCAGTAATAGCGCCGGGAACGGTGACCCGCCCTGATACGAAATAAAAAGGTGTGACAAAGTCACGGTGATTTTTTAAAAAGTTTCCTCATGTTTAATTTGACTGTCTGATGATCAAGCATGACAATTTCTAAATGTTTCCTACAATAAGAAATCATTGTTACTACACACATCATACTCACTTGAAGGGAACCAATAGAGAAATGTATGTGATTTTAGTTTCGTCTACGATATCTTAACTCAAACATTGAAGTCGACGAGTAGTAAAATTTTTTTACTACACCTTTAAATTACACGAAATAAATTACGTATTATAAGGTCCTTTTTATTCTATCAAATAACCGTAACTCACCGCTAAGTAACCGATAAAGCAACAATACAGTAACTGACGCGTCGTGATACGGTGGTGTCATGGATCAACTAAAAAAGAGGACCGGAGAAACCTATTCAAAGTCGCGTACCGTATTATTTTTTAAAGCCTGCATGAATGTAGAAGTAGGTTTAAAATCTAGAGTTTAAGTTTTATTTTAGTTTTTTGTACATATTCTGCTGCCTCTACGGGGCGGTATGTTCGCCTGGCGACAAGCCCCTTTTTTCCTTAAATAAAAAAAAAAAGCCTGCATGAATGTGCCACGGCTGGGCGACGGCTTCCTCATAAATGCCATGACTCCCGTGTTTGTGCTTCTTCTGGCCAATTAGAGAGGAAGGCGTCTAAATCATGACCGCCATCTCCGCTTAGGCCGGCCCCGTCTGCGTCACCCTTGTGGCATCCACTTGGTGGCTATATTATATTAGCCCATCTGTCCAGATGCGTGCGAGTGCGATAGATGTGATCTGCCCAGTCCCATTTGAGCCTAGCAGATTTCTCGCCTACATCATCTATGCGCGTTTTGGAGCGCAGCATGGTTTACCGCGTATCGCGTAACGTATTTATTCTTTATTGCATAAAAAGAAATTTTAACGTACAAAAGGTGGACTATGCTATGAGGCATTCTCTACAAGTCAACCTCCAGGCAAATCAGAAAGATTGTAGGCGGTGCAATTTATACCAGAAAAAAAGTAATGAGGATTTCATTTTTACTGCTGATTTTATTTGTACGACATTTCAAACACTGGATATTAATTCAAAAATTAATCTAGAGATTTAGGTTAGACCTCTTCAAATACTGTAGTTCGCATGGATCTTCGGTATGGTCCATAAATTTATTTTATTGAGGATGTTTTATGAAAGCATGGATAGTTGTATAGAATAAGTACTTTGGGATACTTTTTAATAGTAAATTCAATGACTTATTAATAAAATATTAATGAAATAAAGTTAATAGTAAATTCAATGACTGATAGTAAACGGTAATCAGGTAGCTTAAGCATTCTTGCTTGCTACCTCAGTAAGAGAGACCCCACACTAGAGTATTTTGAGCGTCGGCGTCCTACCAGCGCCCGCGCAGCGTCAACGCTACATCAGCACAAGTGTGCTGTGACGCCAGCGGCGTCTATTCAGCATCAGCGTCAAACAAGCGCTCACGCAGCGACAACGCGACGTCTCTAACGTCTTTCGAACGTCGGCGTATCTTTCAATGTACATTTGGCCAATTAACAAAAAACAACGTTTTTACGAATCTTTATAGCCCCATATCTGTTCATGATTTTAATTATTTTGACTAATTTACTACTTATTGCGATAATTTGATGGTTTTCCATCTATATAGCCCCACTGTTATAAATTGTAACACTGAGAATAAATTAAATTAACTTTTAAACTGAATATAAAATATTTTATATTCAACACACAGTTTCGCCTAATCACGCTACTTCATTCAAACTGTATGCATTTTTCATCGTTTTTACGAAACGGCATAGTAGTCCCTAAATCACGTCACATTTGCATGTGTTGGAGAAACAAAGGGATAAGGTTTTTTTTTAATTCGGCGAGAAACGCTATCGGCAAAGGCCGCGGCCACAAACAGCCAGCGCTGTGAAGTATTTAGCCGTGAAATAAAATCCAAGTTGGAAATATACCTTTCAAATATTCAGATATTGAATTTACTTCATGAAAATATAAAATGCCTGGATATTATCGCCATTGTTAGGTATGATCGACAAACGGCTTAGAATGGCACAGAGAAGAACAATAAACAGCCATATAAAAATACTCGTAAATAGCGATTTACGAAAGGTATTTTCTCACTCTTAGATTTGTACTTGTCGAATACAAAATTTAACACTTTTCTGACTCAGTTCTCTTTCGACAAATATGGGGTCTCGACCGAGTCAAAAATAAAATTATTTCAAATAAAGAAGAATAATATTTACTGAAAAATAATGAAATAATTTATGCTGTCATATAGGGAGCGTGAGAAAGGTACATCTAAACATCATTATCCATACTAATAATGACAGTTCACTTAATCATCAGACTGTCAAATAAAGACTCAATACTGAAATACATAGGGAACACTCCAGCTCTTAAATTCATTACGACAAAGTAACGAAATGCTCTTACAACGCGACACATAGGTACACAGGAGTTAAAGAGGACTAAAGGAAACCATAAAATGAGCTTTTAAAGTCAACATTTTACTGCCCCTTGAAAGTAGTGGCACACGTCTAATGCTCGCACAGAATCACAATCACATATCATTGTTAAATCCTACTTAAATATTTACAGAGTGCATTCGATTCGAGGCACGAGCCGCGTCTAAACATGAACGTGAGCGAGCTGACTTTAAAATTAGAAGTTTTTGTCACATTTTTTTAATCGTGAGTCTGTGTCAATCAGGAATTACCGACGGTACGGGGAGCTCTTGGACTATTGTGTTTATTATATTTTTGATATATTTTATATTATATTATTTCTGTCTATGGGCGCAAAATAATTGGGTCATTCTATATTTCTATGACCAGTTTTCTATTACAAAAAAAAAAACTATGATATGTATTGAATTACTGTACAAAAATAGGATTTCGAAATAGTACCTGAACTTAATGAAAGGAATTTATAGGTTAAAATTCTTAAATATTAACATATTGCTGTAAAAGGTTGGTAACACAGTGGTAAACACAATATTTTCATACAAATGGTGAGACATCCAAGGACCACTTAGTTACGCAGTTTATGGATATTAGCTATGGTTTAATTACCAAAACTATCGGAAATGATACTGTAATTAAACCTCTTTCTAAATAATAATACAAAAATATGACGTGACGGCCAAGTATTCCAAACTCTGCATTTTAAGAAAGTGTCTGAAAATTATGTACATGAAAAAATAGAAAATCCCGAATCCATCGTCTCCCGGCGAAAAAAATAAACAATAGCATTGTTTTGTTATGATCCCTGGGATCCCAGGGACCGGTAGTAACGTCGTCACAGAACCATTAATAGATCGTATGTACAGAAGGTTTTCTGTCTAACAAAACCGATGTTTTACAGGTTTTCTTTTCTTCATTATCGTTTGATTAGGTGAAATATTGTTAAAGGAGACGACGATCAGAACTAATATAATAATAATAATAATAATTCTTTATTCAGACAACAAGATCCATGATTTGTTAGTAGTTTGCTTAATCCTATAGATGTTAGTAAATGTATGTAGCTAGAGACATGGTATTCTTAATTAAGTGTTGCATGACCGAGCACTCACTCCTTATGGCTACAGTCCTCAGGAGGCTGTTTGAGCTGCCACGTATTCTGGCAAATACAAACAATAATATTAATATATATAAACTTTTGTAAAAAGCGCAACCATTATCGGGTCTGATTCTTTGTTACTTTGTGTAGATAATCGTGAGTCGACGATGACTTTAGACACGAGCGTTTCAAACGCTCGGAGAATCGCCCAGCTAATCATGGCATCCCGTTCGCACGAGCTCGCCGCACAGCACATGCTCTTTCGTTCCATCAGCGTATCTGGACACCACAGAGGTGTGCCAAAGCCGAGTTTAGCCGAGGCGACAAGCGGAAAAGGCCTGCTATGGGCATGTGGTTCCATAAGTTGTACAATACAATACAAATATTCTTTATTGCTCACCAAACGAAGTACATTCAAAGAACAACAGAAATTAAAAATACATGTAACAGTGGTAGACAACAGGCGGTCTTATCGCTAACAAGCGATCTCTTCCAGACAACCTTTGGGTAGTAGAAACTAAGCTAGAAAATTTAAATTAAGAAAAAAAAATAAAGAAAAATTAAGAAAGTTTAATTAAGAATTTAAATTAAGAAAATTTAATTTATTTATTACTTTTAAAGTTGTAGTGGTTTAACAGAATTTGAATCGGTTTTACTGCGCTGGAGGCAAATCATCCGCTCCAGGTGCAACTCTGAGGCTGACCACGATCCTTAACATGAGGGACCAAAGCGTGAAATCGGTTTTAAAGATTATTTATTCCCATTTAATTTCATTGAGAACTCGAAATATTACACACGAAATAAATAAATATTAGAGTACAATCTTACAAAAATCGAACTAGCCCCACAGTAAGCTCAAGAAAGCTTGTGTTATGGGTACTAGACGACGATATATTTAATAGATATAAATACTTAAATACATAGAAAACATCTAAGACTCAGAAACAAATATTCGTGCTCATCATACAAATATTTGCCCTGACTGGGATTCGAACCCAGGACCGTCAGCTTGACAGGCAGGTTACCCACTAGGCTAAACCGGTCGTCAAAAACAAAAGTATAATTAGTTTAATAAGTGAAGCGTAAACTCTCTGCTTATTTTACGAAATGTAGGATTATAAAACTACATATTATTCATGTTTTAGTAGGAAGATTCTCGTTAATATTCATAAAGACTAAAGAGACATTACGAACTAAAGAAGGCCTGCCTAATACCTGGCTCAAACATAATCCTGTAATTTACATAAAACAATTTACCTACGTAGTTTAATATTTTTAAGTCTAAATTTTTCCTGTACATCATTTCGAAAATCGGTTTCTTTCTTGAGTTTATTAGAAAATAAAATTAGTTTATTAAAAAAGTTGTTTTACTAAAACTTATGTGATATGAGAGCATTTTTTAAGTTCATTTAAGGCTCTGAGGGCCTACTTTGAACTTCGAAATCCGAACTTCGTATCGTGCCGTCCCTTTCACTCTCGTGTAATACACTATATGAGTGAAAGGGACTGCACGATACGAAGATCGGATTTCGAAGTTCGAAGTAGCCCCTGGGCATTTATTTGTGTGATGAGCACGAATATTTGTTCTTGAGTCTTGGATGTTTTCTATCTATTTAAGTGTATCAATTTGTTCACACTGTATCTAATAATGATTGCAGTAAGATAATGTTCCTTTATATATATTGTGCAAAAATGTATTGTGCAAAATGTGACCTGTAATATTTAACAATATTATCAATAAAGAGTATGAGTATGAGTATCGGCACCTAGTACCCATAATCCAAGCGTTTCTTAGTTTGGGACTAGCTCGATTTGTGTAAGAGTATCCGCAAATATTTATTTATTTTAATACTTACACCTTACGCACATACGTCTTTTAACCTACTACGTGTGCCGTTGACGGGTGCATTAGGGTGGGGCAAGAACTATGATGGACTGCCATGGATGGTGACCTGACGGTTGTATGTTATTAATCTTACGGAAACGTCAGGTACTATAAGAAAGGATGCTTGTGTTTCTCACCTTTTTGGACTTAAATCATTCCGATGTGAGATGTTGAAATATGGGTTATTTGGAATTGTGATTACCCTAGCTGGCTTATTTATTTAAACGTTATTGCGCAAAAGTAAAACTTATCCTACAAAAGGTTAGCTTAAAACCACAATTATAAAATATATAAGCATAAGCATATATTGCGACGTTTGTTAACTTTGTTTTAGAGGAGAATATTACGCATAAAGGCTGGCTTAAATCAACAAACATAAAATATATGTGCATTAGCATATATTGCGATGTTTGCCAGCTTTTTTTAGAGGAGAATATTACGCATAAAGGCTGGCTTAAATCCACAATCATAAAATATATAAGCATAAGCAATAAGCATATATTGCGATGTTTGCCAGCTTTATTTTAGAAGAGAATATTACGCATAAAGGCTGGCTTAAATCAACAAACATAAAATATATGTGCATTAGCATATATTGCGATGTTTGCCAGCTTTTTTTAGAGGAGAATATTACGCATAAAGGCTGGCTTAAATCCAAAATCATAAAATATATAAGCATAAGCAATAAGCATATATTGCGATGTTTGCCAGCTTTATTTTAGAAGAGAATATTAGGCATAAAGGCTGGCTTAAATCCACAAACATAAAATATATATGCACAAGCATATATTGCGATGTTTGCCACCTATGTTTTAGAGGAGAATATTACACATAATATAAAATGAAAAATTGTTAAATATAATAAGACGATCTCTTTTGAAAATATATAAAATGAATTTAATTTTTAAAAAGATAGACGTCCCAATATTCGTCAACTTATTACCCAATAGTTGACTCATATTATTAAGCTCAATTATTATGATTTAAGATCGAAAATATTAAATACTATTTAATAAACTGTTAAAGCTTGTAAAATAAAAACACCAGCTCATAAATTTCTTTATATAGATTATATATCGATTAAGATGTATATTCAGAAAAACAATAAGTGGATGATAAAGTGAGATAAAATTACATCTACATTACATTCCATTTATCATAATTGTTTAAGTAGGTAGTCATTTATCCATAGAATACTCAAATGTAGTCGCCTGATATAAAAACAACAAAAAGTATAGTTAATTCATTAATTAAGCATTCTTAACAAGTTTTCAAGTCAAAACATAGGCGCCGCTGTTTAAAAATAAATGCATAAGTTTTTACAAACTACATTTCTTATGGTGAATTAAAAATTGGACCTTATATCTTGCTGCTTCAAGACTGATCTTAAGTTTTTGGAGAGCAAAATAAATGTGGTAGGTGTATCTCAAGGAAACGATCCCTCAACACGTTGACAGGTATTCATGTGTGTTACATTTTGATGAGAATTTATTACTTTTCTATGCATTTTATTTATTTTCTTAACGGCAGTTTTTGCTCGTCAGTTTCGATCATATTTTTGCTTTTTAGGCGGGAGAATATAATTTATAACAGATATTGTCTCAACTAAATTATACCCTTGTTAATGTTTTTTTTTAAGATTGGAGCAAAGCGCTTTTGCGAATAATAACTATTTATAACCAAAAGCAATGAAACATTTTAAAAGGCATCAATATAGGATCATATATCCTATATTGATGTCTGAGACTAGCCATACAAGAAAAGACAATCGAGTTTAAAACCTATTACGTCAGATTATAAATTTCAATTTTACTTTAAAATTTGACTTATATTCCATTGACCATATTTGGTCCGTCGTAGGACGAGGGGCTCATTCTGTGTACAAAACCTAAAATTTTTTTGCAGAGAGATAAAACTTTCTGACCAAGGGCGGATATATTGGTATGCATTCCTCTTGCTCTTTTTTGAAACAGACTATGGAGCACAGGAAGCGTTTATTATACTCGGCGATGGGAAAAAGTGCATTTTTAATTACCCTCTTTATGATTTTGTCCTCAACGTCCTTTCAAGCAAAGTCAATGAGTTCATAAGCACAAAAAACAATGAAAAACATCAACGATCATAACATGAATGCAAACAACCCAATCCAATAATTAAGACGTCTTAATGTCTCAATTAACATTGCTAATTTAGCAGACTCCTTAACCAAACGTGTCTTAATGGAATGCCTAAATTTAATCGCGAACTGATTCTTGAATATCAAGCGAACAATTAAAATGCAAATAAGACATTGTGGAGCGGAGCGGGACGGGTTAATGTTGTGCAAAAAAAACACAACACCAACATACGATTGTGTTGTCCGTTCCATTAGAATGTGCTTAAGAAGTAGGTCCTAAAAGGTCTGAAAAAGAACGAAATCACCTAAAGATACGATCTTCGTGCCGATTAAAAAGGTATCTCTGGGCAGTATCGCCGCTACTGATTACGATTGGGACTCACTAAAATCCTCGGTCTTGCTTCGTTGCGTGGTTTAATAATGCCATAACTTTTGTAGTAATTGTTGTTTTTATTGAATTTAGTTAGCCTTGCAAGGAAGTTGGATACGTAAATGGATGATGGGTGACGTCAATGTGCATTCTGATTGGCTTGAGTATCTCCGAGTGCCGCTTATCTCGCCAGTGAAGGAGATTTAGGTTTATGCAAAAATTCTCTTATAAGGCCTCGTTCTGGATACCAGCGGACAGCGAGTAAGAACGAAAAATCATACATTTGCTCGCACGTCGCCTCGATACCTGCGTCCAGAACGCGCCTAAGACTCTTGTTTCATACAGCTACAGTAATGGGCTAGGTTTATTAGCTTTTATTTCAATGCCTCTGCCAACTTTCAACCGGTTGGTTTTTGAAATGAAACCTTTATTGTAAACAATACTCGACCCTTTACGACTATACATATAACTGCAAATACAGATATAATCAGAGCAGGCGTTCTGAATTAGTAATGAGTGCTATACCTACTCTTATCAGGTACACCCTCCATTGAATTGGTCGCACAATATGTCATAATTATTTAATTAATGCAGACCCACCCAGGGTTATCTGAAACCTCCATTATTTAAACCGCCTACAGGGATCGAGATTCAGAGCATCACTATTGCCACATGCTATAAAAAATTGGTTACACCAACTTGGGACTGGCTATCTGGGCAGTGGTTGCATAGAGATTTAATTTAATCTGTGGTCAAGTTTTGGATTTAGAACAGGAGATTCAAAAACAACTGAAGTCCGTATATGTTTAACAGTGACTTAAGTTGTTCTATAAGCGAATTTGAGTACAACAGAACTAAGGTAATAATGGTAATATCACGCCTGCCCACATGGTTTTTAATTATCCGATTGTGTGCTCACATGAATGGGAATGATACTTTATCTCGAGTTGATTATTCATAAAGCGCCAATATCGTTTTGTGTGCATGCGAATGATGACATTGAATTTTATCGCATTATAAGTTAAATATACACATAAGGAGAAACATAAAGTCTTGCATTTTTGCAGTGTGGTTCTTGAAAAACATTGTAGGTAGGTATTTACTTTTACACAACAAACTTTTAAAACTTAGTTAAACTATAACAACGAGATTCTAATCAATAACGATATATGTACTTAGGTACATTTGCGCAGCAAATAACTTTTAGATAGCTGAAGCGAGAAAAAGAAATGAACGTCCTTTTTACAAAACCCTTTTGCTGAGTAAATATGTGAACTGACTTCTCTGAAGAAACTAAAGGTTTTGATTAAAAAACTTTCACAGCGAGATTGGATAAAACTCCACAACATTTCCAGAACAGCATAGGTTGCCAAACAATTGATTGAGAATTAAGTTTTTCGAATTGAGGGACTAGTGAATAGTCATCTTCTTGGTGAGCTCGCTACCCTAACCTAATTTTCCTCTTCAATTTTTTTTTATAAGAATAGGACTGTTCATGATCTCGCCAGGGCTAAAAGATGATGTAGATGTAGATGTAGTGTAGGGACGCCTGGCCGGAAACAGGCGGGCTGTCGATCTTTGTTCAGGATCATTCAGCCCATTTCCCCAGAGTTTGAGCTCGAAGGTTATTGTCCCGGCGGCGCTCCTACATTTGCTCCTTCCAATCTTCCCGTTCTCCTGCAGAACAGAAGGACATCTTTAAGGTCGACATCCCTCAATTCTCCCTCCTCCAACACATCTCTACCGAATATATTATAAGGCGTTGCTGCGTACATACTACACTCTGCTAATAGATGTTTACTAGTTTCTTCCTCCCCACAGTGAGGGCAGGAGGCATCATCTCTTACACCTATAACCGTTAAGTGCCTATTAAGAGTGTTGTGACCGGTGATGGTTCCGGTCAACAATCTCAGATTGCTCTTACCCAGCTTAAGCAGATATCTTGTTCTCCTGTCAATAGTCATCTTCTGGGTAGCGAGCTCACCCCTCATCTATTCACTCGTCCTTCAATTTCACCGTCGGCATCATCTTTTAGCCCTGGCCAGATCATGAGCAGTCCTATTCTTATAAAAAAAAATTGAAGAGGAAAATTAGGTCAAGACGCCAAGTATTAACTCATCGTAGTGACTCAATATCGGGCAAAGGGCGCCATTAAAATTCGATCACGACCTTTCGAGACAATTCCATACAAATGTCAAGATCATAAACTTTATGTCAGAGACTGCATCGTCGCGCTCTTAAAATCTAGGAGTCCGTTTTAAGAGACATTAAAATATAACTGCGAGATTTGCTGTCGCTATTCTTTCTGAACCTGTATGTATCATAAAACGAAATGGGAGCAGTTATATGACTTCTATTAGCTAGAATGAATTGTAAATAAGAGAAAACCTTTGAAGAGAGATAGGGTATAGCGGAACGTGATCTCACTCACATTTGGATCAGCCATACGTAGTAACACCACTACTTGTATAAGCACTTTATTGTACACAATAAAAGATTAAAATAATAAACATGTCACATAAGATTAGCGTACAAAGGCGAGCTTATCCCTATCTGGGATCTCTTCCAGCTAACCTTTGAGGGATTGAGTGTAAACTGGGAGAAGTCTATAGGTTAGCGTCTGCTTACCATCAGGCCGACCGTAGGTTTGTTTATCGCCGAAGTTCTATAAAAAAACCAGACAAGTGCGAGTCGGATTCGCCCACCGTGGGTTCCGTACAATTTTGCGGGTAGTTATTTATTTATTTAAACTTTATTGCACAAAATACACAAATCGTACAAATGGTGGGCTTAATGCCAAATGGCATTTGATTACGTGATTTGAATAAATATTCTATTTTTTATGATTTAATTACAAATATATAGTTCTCAGGTTTTTCCCTGTACTTGTAGTATAAGACGATATAACTTGCCAAATTTCATAGTTGTAGGTCAACGGAGAGTACCCTATAAATTTTGATTCCCTTGAGAGTGTCGAGTGTCGAAATATTTATACGTTTATTGCAGCATAAATGGCCGTATCTTTTTTTAACTTTGAAGTTTGATTTTTTCATAGCTTGAAGGGACTGTAGACGTGAGTGTATGGTCTTAATTTCAACTCGATACCTCCACGCGTTCCCTAGATAAATGGTCTTGACAGACAAACGTACAACAAAGTGATCTAATAAGCGTTCCATTTTTCCTTTGTGGGTTTTAACAATTATTTTTTTTAAATTGTATGGGTAAAAGTGCAGCGCCTCTGGCGGTTACGCAATAGAACTAAGAATCGGCATACTAAATCGTTTACGCAGTCGCTAGAGAGTACGGTCATGCAAACTCATGGTAAAGGCACAGGTATGTCTCTCGTCCTCACAAGCTCTAAGGTAACGTGAGACCAAATCAATTATTTTAAACTGCACACACTTAAAATCGAAGCGCGGTTTTTAAGAGTAATTGTTACAGCAATCTAAGGAAAGCTAAAGGGAATAATGGTTCTTTAGATAAAATCACTGTCGCTGCGGCGGGAGTGGCGGCGTTTAAAGGATGTTTTACTAAGTAGAAGGGTTGGTTGCACTAAATCGTCTGTAATCATAAGCGGTGTTCGTTAAAATCTGATTGTATGGAAAGTTTGACAAGTTTCTATGGGACGACAGCTGCCGGCGCAATATTTGGCGATGACCGGCCTGTGATCGTATGTTGGTGCAACCTAACCTAACCTAACTTTGTAACTTCTTCTGTCAACGCAGTGCATCCTCAAATTTTATAAAGGTTCGGCAACACGTACGTGACTCCTTTGGAGTTGCGGGCATCTATGGGCCCGCCGCCAGTTTTCTTACAGCCTATTTACCTAATAATAAAAGTTCAAAACAGGTGGTTAATATGCAATCATTCATCTCGGTATGCCATTTGAAAGAAAGAAAGAAAACATGTTTATTTAGCATATACACTATTAAAATAATAATAAAACAAAGGAAAATTAAAATACAACTAACATATGCTAAAATGGTCGCCACTCAGCTTGGTGCCACGAAATAAGCTATTAGGCATTAAGTCGTGGCGCTGATTTTCATTGGCGCCTGGTAACCGGAGTAGCTGCCACTTATTTAGTATACCACTTAAGTACTTAAGGGTCCTTATCAGTTAATAATATATATCTGTGTGACTTATCACTTATATTCATAACATTTCGTATCTCAATCAAGAGCATTTGTGCACAGAAGCTGAATAAAAACAAAAGTTTGCACAACCTGTAGCTCCGGTGCCCATAGCTTTTTGCGTATTACCGTCCTTGCATATTTGCGGACCAGGAGTCCATTTTTATTCAGCCGATGCGGCACTTCTGCGTTCCCCGTAATTGGTTGAAGTTATCTACGTCATTACATCTCCGCTCTTCCCTTTTTTGCCGGCTTTATTTCTCTCTTTGCCTCAACTTTCGTTTGTTTTTCATTCAATTACTTTTAATACTCACCGATCATATCTCAGGGAATCGCAACGTTGGAGAAATTATAAGCCCTTATGGAAACTGCTGAGTACTCCGCGAACTTTTTCTAACGCTTTTTCTTTCGACTACTTTTGATATTCTGACGCAACAGAATCCTCGGCGATCTAGATAAAACGCCATTTTTCTTCTGTTAGCCTTGTTTATGCGACCTCAAGAGTTTATCCTTAAGGAGACAGCATTACTCATACTGTATCGTAACTTGGATCGGTATTTCACTAAATGAACGCTCCTCCAGCCCCATATTTATAGCGCTGGTGGACATAATTTAATAAACAAAGCAGGGCCAAGCCGACATTTTAATGCCACCCCTGGCATGGGATCTGATAATGGATCATAACTGGTTTTTAGCCTTGGGAGATAGCATTGTAAGGAACTAGGACCACTTTGTAAAATGCTCCCGGTAAAATAAACGGGCGCCTCCAATCGTTAAGCGTACAGCCTATCTGCAGCCGGGCTATTAATAATATTATGCATCGCAATATCTGATATATTGAAAACACATTCTATATGCACTCTGCGATTAAAGTGCGTTCACATTAAATTCTTTAATTTAGACTAAGGGCGGGTTGCACCATACCGTCGGTAATCGTTAGCGGTGCTCGTTAAAATCTGATTAGTATGGTTGACAAGTTTCTATGGGATGACAGCTGCCGGTGCCATATTTGACGATGACCGGCCTGTGATCGTATGTTGGTGCAACCGACCCTAAATAACAAACGTTTAACATTTCTCGAGCATGCATCATCCGATTCATATTGCATAAACAATACAGTGCATCAAAGTTACGTAACAAATGTCCGGTAAAGCTGTGAACCGAGTTAAACGGCTTTCTGACTGCGCCGACGCATGACAAATGACTGGCACGTCTCATATCGGCCGAGATGAAAATCAGACGAACACAAACGAGAAAGTATAAACATTTACATTCGAGGTACGGCACAAAAACGGATCGTGCCTCAATTTTGGACTTATCTAGTCGAGTCTTTGTTTTCTTGACAGGTGCATTAGTGTGGTATCATACAACAATTAAATGCATCGAACGCGCTGCATCATCGTGAGTGGGAGTAAGCCTCCGATACCGCGATATCGCTAAACCAGCATCTGACATCGGCGTTTTGATTGTGGAATTCCTTTGTTTCGTAATGTTCAGTTTCATAGCTTGCGTTTTGGGGTTGACTCAACCACGCTACCATAACGGGCTAATGAGCAATAAAAACAAAAGCCTAATTTCACCTTAATCAATCATCTTTATCGACAAATGCGTAATTGGTACTAATTTGTTAACCCCAATGGAAAGTATGTTAACCGGCATATAATTTAGAAAGGTCGCTTCGGTATTCATTTTAACATTAAACATAGATTAAATAAGCCTCTGCTTATAAAGCAATTTAGAGTGAAACGTAAAAGTAAGAGGTCGATTAAAATATAAATACGGATGCCTTCGGGTCATTTGACGCAAGTAGTGAGAGAATTTTGGCTATTAAATTCATATACTTTTACTCGCCTAATATTTAGAGGTTGAGTATCTAAAGAGCAATTTTATTACTTTTAAATAGCATGTTCGTTTTGGATGTGTCGTAAAACGCCGAATGCCTTGGTACTAGCGGCTTGTGATTAGGCGTGCGTGTGGGTTGAATGAAATTATTAAGCAACAGAATGTCAAAGCAGATTGTGTCTTAAACTTGAGAGCGGTAGGTACTACCTATTAGATTTGGTAAAGTTACATTGGAAACAAGCAATTAATTTCAGTCGTTTCTTACAACTTATTCAATCAGACAGAGCCACTGATAAAATATAGTCGCATCAAGTCCGCGTGTCCAGAAGACGTTACCTGGAAATTATATGTATCGAAACTTTGCTCACCGAAATGATGTCACCAATCAGCACCCCCGTTATCAGCCGTGCCAAGTCAAATTTATAATTTATCTTGATACTTTGGTACATTACTCATAAAAATAACACCATGTCATAAATTTTAACACGTGGATAGTGCCTAAAAACCCGTCGTCTCCCGGCGAAAAAAATAAACAATAGCATTCTTTTATTATGTTTCTTGGGATCCCAGGGACCAGTAGACGACTACTGGTCGTACGTAACCTAAGAATATACTCAAACTCAAAATATTCTTTATTCAAATAGGCCTAGAAACAAGCACTTTTGAATCGTCAGTTATATCCTAATAATATTATAAACGTGAAAGTTTGTGCGGATGGATGTACGTTCCGCTTAATCTCAAAAACTACTGAACGGATCTCTATGAAACTTTCCAGTATTGTAGCTTAGACATTATAGGATATAGGCTACCTTTTATCTGCGGGTAACACCGCAGGGCGCTGCTAGTATTACATAAATTGAATCTAATTATTCAGAGCAATTTATTGATGCATATGAAATTTAAAAAAAGACATGAATTACTGTAATATATGTCAAAAGAGAGTATAATATATTCACAAAAAGATTGTCAATATGTAAAATAAAAACATAAAAAATAATATAATCTAGACAGTTTCTAGAATAAAATCTGAATGTCAAGAGGAAAATTTAACGTCAACATCTAATGTCATAGTTATGAAAATAGTCATTAAGATGTAATGTCATAATTATTGAAATATAATTAGTATTTATATTCGGTTCATATCACATTTAACAACAGTACAGATCACATCACTAGATGTATGAGCATATTCATACTTCTGCGAGCACGGCGCCACGGTTTCCGTTACAGGAATGGTCAGGGCAAACAAAATATCGATGCTTGTACCAATACATTGCTCGGGTGCGACCGTATTTAGAGCTAGCATTAGGGACGGTGTTATGCAAAGGTTAAACACGCAGTTTATGCAATTTCTCAGTATTGTCCTTTACTGATAAATAATAAAGCATGTGATTACGAGCATTGCCGTTAATTTAAGTAATATGAAATATATTTTTCATCTCTCTTGTTCGGAAAGTTCAATTTAGAGCAGATAGCCTGCTTAAAAGTAGCTTTTTAGACCTAGGGTGGAAAGTTTTTTTTTTTATAGTTCAATTTTAGGCGGGTCACGCGCTGGCCGTGGGGCGCTGCGGCGCCGGCTGCTGGTTGCTGCAGTGCGTGTTTTTATAACTGAATCCTTAAAATATTGCTACTTTTATCTATCTCGAGTGAAATGACTTTCAACACTTGGTTAAAAAATCTACTATTTTTGAATTCTTTAATTTACAAATATCTACAATAATCCTGCTTATAATCGTTATTAAAAAGTAAAACAAGGGTCGTTTAATTATGTTCTTGAGATGGTGGATGGAATTACGCAATTATATAAAGGGATCCGCCTGAGATTTACGACATCAGCGTTTTCAATCAACATACTATTCGCGATAAATTAACTTAAAATTATTTTAGGAGATACTCAATTTATTGGCATTTAATGGCTAGAAAGAAGCATTAACTGATTTTAAAATTTCGGAAAGAAAAAAAGACATGACCAGCTCTTAACCCCAACTACTGAAAATTCACAATAGAGCGTGTTAACATTAACTGCATTCGAAAATATGGCAGTGAATACATTTCGTTATAAAACTAGTGCCTACGCCAAGTCTTGAGATTAGTTAGCTGGACCCAGGGCATCCTTCACGATGCAACCTGTGGTGGAATAAGGCTAGGAGGATGAGGATGATGGCTACAAATTGCATTATCACTAGTTTCTAGTAAACTCAGTAAACTTCGCCCTGCGTTCGGTAAACCACCCTAACAGGCAAAAACTATACCTCGTTTTTTTAAGATTAGAAATTAGGTAAACAAAGAAGCAGTGGTCGTAAACAAACACAGATTGAATTCGAATTATTCGTATGAAGGATCAGAATAAGTCACAGTTAGTTACTTATGACAAATTACTTTTTAAAAACCCGAACCGACTTCTTACAATCTCTGCCTCTTTGGGTTTTTTACTAAGCTAAAAAATAATTGATAGCTTATTGTTATAATAAGTAAATATAAATTAAGATATATTTTCATATTTTTGAATAACAATATATAATGTATAAGCATGAAATAACGATTTTAATATTCATTAATTTAATTTGACACTTTTACCGCATAACGTGCCTGATAAAAAAACTCGCAAGTCGTTCTCTGTTATTCTTTCTACTGGAGAAAAAAACATATACATGCAATCTTATTGCAGAGGCTATGTTGAGTTCAAGAATTACAATAAAAGGTTTGTTATGATACGCTTGCCGACCATATTAACATACAATTGGTTCACTTCGAAAACTACAAATACGTATCATAACAGTATGTATGTATGTATGTATGTATGTAAACACTTTATTGTACACAATAACAGGTTAAAACAATATACATGTCACATAAGATTAGAGTACAAAAGCGAACTTATCCCTATGAGGGATCTCTTCCAGCTAACCTTTGAGGGATTGAGTGTAGAGTGGGAGAATGAGATAGACAAACTTACACAGTGTACTAAAACTTTTCAATAAGTTAACAGTTATGGCATTTGAACCCAGAATGTAAACGTGTTCTTGTTTGTTCATGGGGATAACGCTAGGAGAATGAGGGTGATGGATACACATTGCATTATCACTACTAGATTTCCATGTATACACGTTATTTAGTGGCAGGGCTCGGAACCGGTTTTTACTATTTTTGAAATATCTCCTAAAGTAATGGTCATATCGCCATTTTTATTATAAGATTTGTTTTTGCTAACCTTCATCTATGAAATAAATGATTTAAAGTACGAAGTAATATCGTAAAACGCAATTAACCGAAATTTTTAACCGGTTAATTGTATGAAGACGAAACCGGTTTAGGAGCTCTGTGGAATATGGGATTCCGCAAATTAACGCCTGATATTATCAATAATTTCAACAACCGAAACACTTTCAGTTGCTCAAAGGTTAACTTGAAGCGATCCCTTACAGGGATAAGTTCGCCTTTGTACATGATTGATCTGTTTTTGTATAATTTATTTTACTTGTCTTGTGTACAAGAAAGTATTTACATACATACATACACTTTCAACCTCCTGCATAACCCCGTCCCTTTTAAGGTCAGCGCAAGTAAGCTATAAATAAGGTATTTAACCCAATGTGTGTGGGCCCGCCTTAACCGGTGTCACGATAGTCATGGGAAAGCGCCGGTTATTACAATAGTTCCAATTTATTCGGTTACTCGATCGAATGGGTTGCGTACAACTAACTAGTTTGCGGTTGGACGGTGTGAATTGGTGAGCATACATTAAGAGCGGCTGCAAAAAAAATCGTTAATGTTTGATACTTTCGTGTTTTTTTTGCATTTTTTTTCATTTTATCTCTTGACTTGACATGTTACAGTGTCAAAGAATTTCTACAAGATTTTTTTTTCTTCTTTTTTTCTTTCCCGGTGACCGTAGGTACACATCAAACATCAAGAACCGATGTAATAAATAGAAATTAGAACATAGCTAAGATACAAGCTTACATGGTCATTTACATTAGAATTACGATTTAAATAAATATCGGGAACTCAAAAATACAAATATACATGGTAAATATCCCGTTTCAAATCGTAATTCTAATAGAACTAGGTACATTAATTGCCTTATATCATTATAATTTAAAAATTACATGTAAATGATGTGTACATTGATCTGCATCTGTCATCATTTTATTGCTATAAGTAATCAATTTACCTAAAACCTGGATTTTCTGACTCATTTCTTGACAGGCCTCGGCAAACCTCGCCCTATAAATTACCACGTCAGGCAGTCACTTCTCAAAATAAAATGCCAAAAACTTCATGCAAGCTTATTGCAAAGGCCTGTTGAGAACAAGAATTACAATAAAAAGTTTGTTATGATGAGCTTGCCGACCATATTAACATACAATTGGTTCATTTCGAAAACTACAAATACATATAACAGTTATGGCATTTGAAAGAGAGTGAATCATATAAAAGTGGTATTGTTTCATATTGCTGTTCAAGCTTCATTGTTCAATAAGACTATGATACAATAAATTAGAAAATATGCACGTTTTCATGTAGTCTACTTACTGTATTTTCCAATTAGCAAATTTTACGTACCTCATAAAATATTTACTAATTTATTATATTCCAGAGTTTTCGAGAGTGGGCTATGTTGTTTGTGAGTGGCCAGCATTTGTCTCAAGCTCTCAACATGACGAAATCTCCATCAGAAGAATACATACATAAGCTTCTGTGACGACTTGAGCTATATTTTTATACAAACGCCTTAAGGGAGGCGTACAGCGACATCTAACAGAAGACTCATGCTTCATTAACGGCACTAACGCACTAACGGCACTAAATTCAACTTAAGCTAGGTACTCACTAGCGAGGTGTAACTGTAACCGGACGGGTACAGTAAACAGTGTATACGTGGTTCGCGAACCCATCGAGAACAGCAGCAGCAGAACCTCATCTCATCATCATCATCATCTCCTAGCCGTATTCGGCCACAGCGACTGTTTTTTTTTTATTGCTGAGAGCGACGCTGATGGGCTCTCTGGTCAGCAGAACCTAAGAGTGCAACGAGTCAATGAGTGGCACTCCCCCTGTTACGTGCAGTTAAACTCATAAATATGTACGTTACCAAAGCGACTAAAATATCTAGTACGCTCTTACGCTCTTATCATTCAGATCATTTTATCATATTTTTGGCACTTAGTGCGGTTCGATTATTTCTATATCGACTGTACACACTTGAACTCATGACAGTATCTGCTCGGTTAAGGTTACAGTTCGCTAATGAGTTGAGCGCTCGTCGGCCAGCGGCGCCCGCGTATCGCGTGGGGTATGCGTAGTTAAGCAACGTCGGCCCACGTCAGTTCTCGGATGGGTGACCGCTTTTAGTGGTTATTAAGCGCTACCATTACCCTACAAGTGACCCCTGGGTGGCGCTAACTCGTGAACCGAAACAAAACTGGCAACAAAATTTCCTTACGATAAATAAATTAGTACCCGGGTTTAGAACCATTTTTTAATGAGGGCCATCTTCTAATTGACAATATTTCAAATGTGTGATCTTCTGTTTATTGCGCCTATGCTTTCGAAAGATGCTGGAAGCAGCCTGGAAAGGCGTTCAGTTTAATGTTGGTTTTAATCTACCAACAGGCAGACTGTATGTTTTTGTCTTCGTCGTGGTATAAATAATAAAAATCAGGCTGATCACTGCAAAACTAACCTTGCAAAATTAAAATGAAGTTCGTTCAACGCGTTCGAAGGTAACATCTTTATTTCTGCCCTTGTCAATAAAATGTGACTTTATCGCCCTAATTTATACACCGAATTAACCAATCACGGGTTTATGACCCTCCTAAGGATAAAGTGCAACCTTTAATACCACTTAGGAATATTTTTATCATACGTTATATCTCGTAAATATTTATTTTTAAAGTCAGTAGTAAACAAGTAAGTACAATGCAAATGTACTGTGGTATCTAACGTGGTATATATATTAATACTATGCTGCACGAGAGGTACGGGTTTAGAGGTACTGGCACATATGAAACTAGTATATTTCTTACTGTACTGAAATATACTTACAATAATCTCTTAAATGATTTACAGAACATGTGATTCCGATGGTGTCGTGAAGACAAGTCCCTGGAAAACCAATTGTTTCCAGAAGAATGCCAGTTTGACGCATTCTCGAATCATAATTTAAATTCAATTTGTATACGTTATGATTCTGGACCTACACGGCCAGCCTCATACCGTAACAACCTTATACGATTACTATTATATTATAAAGAGCCCCCTTCTTATACGATTACTGTTATATTATAAAGAGCCCCCTTCTTATACGATTACTATTATATTATAAAGAGCCCCCTTCTTATACGATTACTATTATATTATAAAGAGCCCCAAGTGTCTCACTGCTGGGCAAACGCCTTCCTCACTTTCTTCCACGCGTCCCTATCCTGTGCAGTCTCCCACCACTTCTGATCCGAGACGTCAAGATACATACACGATACGGCACGGCACGGTATGTATACGATTATTATACACCAATATGATTGGACCAAGATTTACAATATTCACTAAAAGGCAAACTACTAAAGTCGAATCTTGAGCGTAGCGAGGGATTCAAGTGTTTACGCCCAAGACGAAATAATTTTGCTACTGAGACACACACGACGAGACGCTTTTTACACCGCCTGAGGACCACAGCTAAAACCTTAAAAAACTTACAAAAATAATTTTACTACCGAGTGGCATATACTGTTCACATCTTCACAGGATCAGACCTCCCAAGGCGACATTGGTGCAATTTGAACAGACTCCGCACTGGCCACGGCCGTTGCGCCCTTTATAAACATCGCTGCGGTTGGGTGGAGACTCCAGCTTGTGCTTGCGGTGCCGACGCACAGTCCATCCGGCACATCATCGAGGAGTGTCCCTTAACGCGCTACACCGGTGGCCCTCCAGATGACCTGATCACCCTTAGTGACGAGGCCACCAAGTGGCTGACCGACCTCAAGATTAATTTATAATGTATTCTGTATCTGTTTACAACCTGTATGCCATACGCTTAAATAAATAAATCTTCTATAAGGAAAAGAGAGATTGTTGCCCTCAAATGAGGGAATAAAAGTACGACTTTGATCCGTCATTCGAGGGCAACAGTGACTCTTTTCTGAATAGCAGGGGTGAAAAAGTTGTTTTAAAACCCCGTGGTATCTACATAGGAGACGGAATTCGAACCCGCGACCTCCATATAGAAAATCACTCGGCTACAGTGGTGGCTGTCTTGTACATAATGATTAAATATTTGTCATTGTTACGTACGTCAAGTTATAATAGACCATCCAGCCTGTAGAATCCGGATACAGTGACAGTAAAGGGACCGGTGATATTACGTCGTACTAACAGAATATCGCAAGAAACGGACTGATTTATTTTTAAAATGTTTTACAGCGACAGTCAAGGGACGGTGATATTACGTCGCACCAACAGAATATTAAAAAAAAAAAAAAATTAGAGGACAATCTTACACAAATCGAACTAGTCCCACAGTAAGCTCAAGAAGGCTTGTGTTATGGGTACTAGACGACGATATATTTAATAGATATAAATACTTAAATACATAGAAAACATCCAAGACTCAGAAACAAATATTCATGCTCATCACACAAATATTTGCCCTGACCGGGATTCGAACCCAGGACCGTCAGCTTCACAGGCAGGTGCACTACCCACTAGGCTAAACCGGTTGTCGATATTGTACAAATACCGTGCTTTGGAAGGCACGCTAAGCCGGAGATCCCAGCTGCTGTCTATGATAGCAGTCGTTAAGCCAAGTTAGAGGCCTCCGAGCGGCTTGAGAACTTCTACTCACTGTTGTTGTGTTGGCCACTCACTTGACAAGGGCCACGTCCGTAGGGCGTACCCACCGTTACCCTACACGTGACCCCAGGGAAGTGCTAAACGTTACAACAAAAACTGGCAACCAAATTGCCATACGATAAAAAAAAATTGTTTCTCTAGATTTGGTATCTGGACAAGATAGAAACAGGCCTGACATGACTCAAATAAAAAAATGGTCCACAGCGTCCATAGGCTACGATGTCTGCTTACTGACAAGCCATACATGTTTGCCACTGTCGTATAGAAAAAATCTTCAAAATACGTTTTATCAAACGCCCACCTTGCTAATAAACTGAACGGCCCGATAAAACCGACTCGAGACATAAACAAACAAAAATATGAATCCAGATTACACTAAGTAGGCAATACATGGACGTACCATCAGACACAGTTTAATATAAATTTTAACTTTATTACAATAACATAAGGTCTATTTAATTTAAAGTGTCTTCATTTGGTCACGGTTGGAAGCGTGGGCAACAGGAATGGTAGCAAAATGGTCCGGTTTTAGGGATGAATGTACAATAAGGAAGGCAATTGTAAACAAATGTTTTAATGTTATTGACTGTTTAAAGTATAGGAAGAGATTGTTTAAAATTATTATATACCAAAAATATGCTAATAATGACCCATCACTCAGTGAACCCAAAATGTATTATATCCGTGCCGACATGCAACTGTTATGCCCATACAAATTACTATGGATTTCTTCATAGGTCAGAATTTGATAATTTTTCAATGGTTTTGTGTTCGCATCGATTTTTTTTGTTAAATAATATTTATATGATAGTATTATACAAGGTTGATATTAAAAAAAGAAAAAAATAGTTGTTCATATTATAATTGCATCGAATCGAGAATCGCATGAAACTCGGCACGGGTTACAGTTACAGGAATTACATGAAATGTATTTTTAGTGTTTTGGGATAAAAAAAAACGGATTTAGGGGGTACGCGTTATTCATTTCTGAAAATCGTAAGATAATTAAGTCTAATATGAAGCTATTCTCAGTGTGACAACATACATAGCAGTAGGTAAATATTAACATGGGACCTCAACACTGCATTTGCACTTGTGAATATCTTGAACACTCAACAGTGGTTTCCTTTTCCAAAAACGCTAGTATATGTTAACTTGTAAAATTGCCATTGCAGCCTACTTGTGGAACAAAGTTCATTTATTGACCGACTGAAACGAAAGTCTTTGCTTCAGCTTTAAAAATGCTTTCGAGTGTCCGAATTCCGGATTTCAGGTTTCCATATGTTCTCCTATACGGGTTGCATTTCTAAACCGATTCTCGTGAAATTTTGTGAGCATTATATATTTTTTTCTCGAGTCAGTTTTTGGGATATTTCAAAAAAATGTTTTGTTCGAATGATTTTCTAAGTTTCTGCAGGCGAATTTCGGTTTTCGGTTTGTTCTCCTCTGCAAGTCGCATTTCTCATCCGATTCTCGTGAAATTTTGTGGCCTGTAATTGTATATAATTTTATTGTCGAGTCCGTTTTGGAAAATTAAAAAAAGCTCGTTAGGTCTACAGTTCACAGAACCTCTAGTTTATTATTGGTGTCAGGCTACGTACGGAACCCCGAAGACTATCAAAATCTTTGCAGGAACGCAATCAGTTCAAAAAAAAGAATAACGTTCAACCCTAGGCCACCAGTATATTATGACAGTGTATCATTTGCAATTACATGTTATTGTGCCTTTGTACTATTAAACCCGGGTTTCATATGTGGCATTGTAAGCAAAGCAGTTCGTAATTCTATCAATTTTTGCCATAGATATGCAAAACGAAATGTAATAATGCAATTTCAAATGGGATAGGCAGGTTTGTGAGGCGAAAAATAGCGTGTGTCAAATGATGTCAACGAATAGTCAGTTTTGACTTTTTTGGTTGATTTTCGTCGGTTCTACATTATTGTGCGAAAGGGTAAAATCTTACGGACAGGACCAGTGCCGTTACCATGAGTTTGCATGACCGTACTCGCTAGCGACTGCGTAAACGATTTAGTATGCCGATTCTTAGTTCTATTGCGTAACCGCCAGGGGCGCTGTACTTTTGCTCATACAATTTTTTACGCAGTCGCTAGCGAGTACGGTCATGTAAACTCATGGTAAAGTTACTGGTGATGACAATGCAATTGTCAAAGTTAAACATTCTTTTTAAAAAGAAATAGTTTCACGTGATATTTAAAAGCCGAAGTGCGAGTCGGACTCGCGCACGAAGCGTTCCGTATTATTATCTATAAAAACTATCCATTATAGACCTTGTTGGTTTCAATAAAGTTCAGAATTGGCACCTAGTTATGTGTGGTGTTGGTGCATAAACATATAGTATTAAGATAGAGAGACAATTTAGTATTAAGATGTGTCATATCACAAAAGCTTCAATCTAAGGCACTGGTCCCACCGCCGGCGAGCAGCGAGTACTCTCATAGTAATTCTACTTGTTTTCTCGCTCAAGCGAGTAGAATTACTATGAGATTACTCGCTACTCGCCGGTGGTGGGACCAGTGCCTAAACCAGTTTAGTGAAATGATTAATACTTTAGTAATAACTTCAGTTCAAACCTTTAAAGAATCTTAGGCCTCTTAATTTACGGTCAAAAATCGTATGCAAAAGATAATACTGAAACTGTAAGGGAAAAATATATTGTTGTTGTGTACCTACAATTCTACAGCTGGCGCCCGCTCTCTAAAGATTTTTTTTATACCACGTCGGTGGCAAACAAGCGTACGGCCCGCCTGATGGTAAGCGGTTACCGTAGCCTATGGACGATTGCAACCCCTGGGGTGTCACAGGCGCGTTGCCGACCCTTTAAAAATTTATACACTCCTTTCTTGAAGAACCCTATACCGTAGTCCCTCGGGAAAACGTCGACAGGGAGCTCATTCCACAACCGGAGCGTCCGTGGGAGGAAATTCCTCTGAAACCGTGCCGTACGCGACCTTTTCGTTCGGTTATCGTGAAAATATATTTATATTATATGAAATTGCAAATGAATACTATTCTCACAACCACCAACTAATAAACCACTCAACTACTTAAGCTGCTGCAAAAACATGAATAGATAAAACTAAGTTCAAAAGCAAACGTTGGCTTTTCTTAATCCCTCCCACAAGCATTGCGTTAAGTAAATCCTGCAAATCTGCATGGGATCTATCTAACTGAACGTTTTGGATTGAAATAAAATTTACATTCATAACGGGTGTTCGATTGATTTACATATTGGCCTTGGGTTTTTTAGACTTTATGAGATTTAACAGATCGAGGCATGTGAGGTAAGTTGTCAAGTGTCATGTTACACTTGACAACTTCACAGGCACGATACTATGCGTTTCCCCGTATGTAGAGGAAATTGTGTAGCACCACGAAAAGCTTGACATCGTAAGTGTTAAAGCCCAACAGTTGACACCTTTCTATTCTTATGAATTAGATAGAAAATGTCATATATTGGGCCAATGTCAAGTCATGCACTAGCACGTTGACCTTATATAACCTTTTGGATATGGCTCTCATATAGACCGGACTAGCAGCAGCCTGTGTTGTTACCCGCGGATAAAAGGACAGCCTTTGTGATAATCTAAGGTATAAGCTACCTCCATTCTAATTTCAGCTAAATCCGTCCATCAGTTTTTGAGATTAAGAGGAACATACATCCATCCATCCATACATCGGCACAAACTTTCACGTTTATAAAATATAGACTGGTTATATTAACAGGTTAGTATAAATATGTTTGTCACATGAAGACACACAAACCGTTTGTGTAAAATCATAATCATTCATCATCATCGCCATTCCGTAGCCATAGCTCGACCAACTGAGCTATTGAAACTGAGCAACTGAGTAATTTATAAGTAACAAATATAGATAGATTCATTTATTAGTAGTATGTATTCGCCGCTACTGGCCCCGGTTCCAGGTAGTAACCCTCCCCCAGCCCCCTTCCCCTGTCCTACCCCCGCCCCGCCCCCAAGGACCGCCCCGCTCTACCTGCCCAGGGGGTGGTCAATCGGCAACATGGCGGTCATCCAATCCTAAAAAAAAAAAAAAAAAAAAAAAAAAAAAAAAAAAAAAAAAAAGTTTGGACTTTTTTTCCATAAACAGCCCCCCATTTGAGACGATTGCGCCGGGTCCCATAGCTCTACGACCACGCCTTCCCACTTTTACCTAATGTGCTAATAAAACAATACACACCACTCGATCCCTTTTCTCGGCTTATTCTATTGTTCGAGCATGCGACCCTCAGCGGCTACCTGCGCCGCGCGGACCATCGCCGGTCACCTGGGTACCTGTATTTTTTTCCTTATTTGCAATACAGCCATTCCTTATTCTCCTACAATTATCAATTTATATTTATAATATATCTACCTCTAATACCTACTCTTTTATCCGTAAGAGTCAATGTTCTAAGTAACCTAACCTAACCAAACCCTTTGTATGTACATAAACAAACTTAGGTGCCACATAGTGTGTGTAAAATGATATTTTTCAAGTAACTGTAAGTGATCTTCCTTATCAGTTTTAGGTATTCATTTTGATATCAAAATTTAATTATTTTCATACCTACACTTTTTTAATTACTTCAGGTTTAGTATAAGTTTCTTTTTAAAGCGATGCCATATAGTGTGTGTAAAATTATATTTTTCAAGTAACTGTAAGTGATCTTATGAAGCTGACTGGTCCCTTATCAGTTTTAGGTATATATTTTGATATCAAAATTTAATTAATCATTATCAAACCTCGTAGTTATACCTTGCTGAATATGATATGTTTTTAGAATTAATCAATCGCTAAATAATTAAATACTATAGAGTCTGTTTTCACACACATTTTAATTTATCTGTAATACGATAATATAAAAACTCGCAGTAACATCTTCTTTTTATTTTGTTTAAAAAAATTAACGACTCTATTTAACTGGTATAGATGTAATTCCAAGTATTGGGATCTAACGTGGTAATATTTGTGTACTTTGAATTCATTGATACAATGGCTTAACTGCTTTATTGGTGGATGCCTATTATGTTTTATGCTCTCAAGGGGTTCATTGTTTGTTGTTGAGACATGATTTGAAAAAGTTTTTGTGTACCTAAATAAAAATCATTGTCATAACGGTTTAATTGCTTTATTGGTAAAACTCTATTAAGTTTTATGCTCTCGAGGGATTCATTGTTTCCTGTTATTTTTTATATTTCTTGAGTATAGAAAGCGTCTGTATCAAGTGATCTTGTTGAGACATGATTTTAACGGTACTGCCGCCTCCCCTACTATCACAGTATAAAAACCAAAGAGAAATGGGATTGAGTAAGTATTGTCAACGTGGTAGTTCTCTGTACCAGACCTCCTTGTATCTATTGCAATATACAGTAATAGTGTTAATTCGAATAGTGAAGTGATTATAAAAAGGACCAACAATGGATGTGAGTATGTGTGTGTAATTACTATTACTTAAATTGAGTTTCGTTTTTGTTTTGTCTTGTGTTCTGTGTTATTTTTTATGTTAAGTAAATTGTAAACCGTGTGTAAATTATTGTTTGATATTGTTTCAGTTCTCTGAAAATACTTTCAAGAACTATTACTATCCCGAAAATAAAGACGAATCAAGCGACGAAGAAGGCACGGTTGGTCTAAAAATTAAAGAAGCCATCGCAAAGAAACGCTCAGGAAATAATATTGATAGCTTCTTTGAACAAACCAAAAAGCAGTGTAAAGTCTTGAAGCGATCTTCGAATGTGACTAAAAGTTCTCCGGGCGGGATCAAAAACTTATCGTCCGGACATGATGACGGAGCGTATGCATCTCATTTAATTAAAATCGAGATATATGACATGCAAAAAATTAGAAACATCCCACCCACGGAACACTGGAAAAATGCAGACGTCAGATTAAAATATTTCGCTCTAGAAGATGATTGTGAACTACAGAGTACGAAAAATATTATATATAACATTACAAAGCAATTAGCTTCTAAGGAGTCTTGTGTGAGATATTCTATAGACAATAAGAAACAGTGATACAAATTGTGTGTGTAGATTACATTTTAGAAAAGGTTATTGTATTAGATGGTAAAAAATAATATAATTATCCACAAACTATGCAAAACATGGTATTACCTTTGTCTTTGATACAATAACCATTGTTATAGATTTAAACATCTTCAAATTTACTTAAGGTATTTTTAGCATATTTCTCATTTCTTATCTTTCCTTTGTATTGTTTGCAATTTCTAAAACAAATGTGTAAATCTTGTAATATTTTATGACTACCGAGTGTAAACGCAAATGGTTTTTCGTTGTAATCGATTATTTTATGGTTTGATTGTGTGCGCTGTTTAAAAATACCATAACAATTCATAAACTTTGAAACACGGGGTATTTCCTATTATCATTAAACAATAGCCTATTTTAAAAATTAAATAACATGAATACTTACTTTAAATAGTATTAACGTATTTCTCATTTCTTATCTTTCCTTTGTATTGTTCCGAAATTTAACAACAAATCGTGTTAATTTTGTACTATCACTTATTTTTAAAGGTTGCGGCCCCCACTTTCTTTAAGAAATCTCATATCTGTACTCTAGTATTTAAGGAAAGGAAATTTATGTTGGAGTTCTCATTTCACAATGGACTCTCTGAGCTGTGATATCTACAACTCTGCACTCATCAAACTTTGTGAAGAATTAGAAGAAAATGAAGAACTATGCGAGGCAGCCCGACTCGTGAGTCAACTTCACCGACAGGCGTAAGTAGTATTTTATACGTTAATTTTCATGTTCTAACATGTTTAAATGTACTTTAATACTCATCAAAAAGGTTGTGCATCTAACTTGTTGTGACTTGATGTTATTGTTGGAGTAAACGTTAGGTGGGAGAGGTCTATATAAGCCAGGTATCAGGATTTGAAACCGTTCAGTGTTTCGGTACCGTGCTTGTGTTACTAGTGTATTTTGATAACCCCCTTTATTTCATCATGGTGTTTTCTTACTATCTTATTGGTCTTACTTTACCTCGTGAAGGGATTGAGGGATTAAGTAAAGAATTTATTATAGCATATTTTCATAGAAATATAAGAATGTGGTATATAGCAAATAAATTACCCGCCAGGCTACTGGAAGATTCTCAAATAAAACCATATTTTACACCATGTGATGGACATATCAAAGATTCCCAACAAAATATTCCATCATTAGATGTAATTGATGGGGTTTTAATGATGCAAGCATATTGTCAACAGTGTCGAAAAGATTTAAGTTAGTATATATCTATATATAACAATTAATTTATTACATTTAAACTGATATTATGTAATTGATGGTTATTTTATTTAAATTATAAACTGATATTATGTAATTAATACTTATTTTATTTTTATTTTTATAGATCTTCTCAAATCGGACATGGAGTAAAGAGAACAGCTACTGTTTTGGAAACAGAAGAAGTCCCGGTGAAGAAAAGCCGCCCAGCAGCAGCTGCTCAACCTGTAGCTTCAACTTCATGCCGCCCAGCAGCAGCTGCTCAACCTGTAGCTTCAACTTCACGCCGCCCAGCAGCAGCTGCTCAACCTGTAGCTTCAACTTCATGCCGCCCAGCAGCAGCTGCTCAACCTGTAGCTTCAACTTCACGCCGCCCAGCAGCAGCTGCTCAACCTGTAGCTTCAACTTCACGCCGCCCAGCAGCAGCTGCTCAACCTGTAGCATCGACTTTATCTGAACCAACCCCCGATATTGATGTGAGTACAAATAATAATGGTGAAATTGAATGTTCTGTGTGTAATAAGTTTGTGTCTAGAAGATATTTTAATAATCATTTAAACAGTAATATCCACAAAAATAATGTTTTGAGGGCTGATATTGAATGGGTAAATGTGCAGCTAATTGAAAATGCATTCAGGAATAGGGTTGCTACTTACAGAATACTTTTAAATGAAAATGTTTACCAACCATCTGCACCTGAAATAATTTTACAAGAAAATAAAGAAAAGATCTTTGCAATATTAGATCGCTCCCTTACTGATCACTGTGCTTTAAAAGTGAACTTTATTCTGAATGCTGATTTCACCCAAGAGAGCAAACAAGTAAATAATACGTTTGATTTTCAATTATGCAACAATGTGGTAGACGTTAGCAGCGACAAAAATGACATTTTCGAATCTGTAATTAACGATATAATAACAAAAATATCTAACTTTGAGAGGAAAGACAGTGGATGGAGTTTAGTTAAGTTGAACTATTTAGATGTCAATGTGAATAAATTTAATCCGTTACGTGGGTCTTCTTTTATAGAATTACCTCGTGATATACAGAACAAAAAAGCTGTTATTAATGTAAGAAATAGTGATCATGAATGTTTTAGGTGGGCTGTATTGTCAGGGTTATATCCAACTACCAGTCATCGTTCAAATCTGACGAGTTCGTATATAGTGCATAAAGATAAACTAAACTTTAAAAATTTGTCTTTCCCACTTAAATTAGATGATATTAAGAAATTTGAAAAAATGAATGATATAAGTATAAACGTTTTTGGTCTCGAATACAATTCGCAGAGTAAAAATCATGATGTGGTAGGTCCATTACACTTAACAAAATGCAAAAAAGCTACTCATTTGAATTTATTATATATATCCAAAGACAGTCAGGGGCATTATTGTTTTATCAAAAATTTATCTCGATTAGTATCTAATCAATTAAACAGTAGACAGCATGCAGCCCATATTTGTGATGGTTGCTTATCTATCTTTACATCACAAGACAATTTAATGAACCATCAAAGAAACGATTGTTTCCATGTTTGTACAAATCTACCTTCAGAACAGGTTAAAAGAAAAAATTGGTTCAAGGAAAACGTCCCTTCTAACCAAGTAACCTTCGATAATTATGAACGTAAATTAAGAGTACCATTTGTTGTTTATGCCGATTTTGAAGCCTTTCTAAATCCCATTCAATCACATTCTGACGAACCTACTACAGTCCCAACTACATCCGCAACAACAAATGTACAAAAACACGAGGTATATAGTTTTGGATACTACGTTAAATGTTCTTATAATGATAAATTGTCAGTGTACAGAACATATAAAGGTGAAGATTGTGCTAAAACATTTATGAAATACATGAAAAATGACCTTGAATCCATTTGTAAGAGAAATACTTTTGTAAAAACACCATTACCTTTGTCTGAAGCAAATAACATGCATATTGCTCAGACTAGTACATGTTATATTTGTGATAAAACATTGAACAGTGATTCCACCATTTCTTATAATCACCACACTGGTCTTTATGAAGGCGTAGCCCATCAATTTTGCTCTGAAAAATACAGGGCACCTAATTTTGTACCTGTATTTTTCCATAATTTGAGCAACTATGATAGTCATTTTATAGTCCATGGGCTAGGTTTTGAGGAAGGAGACATTGAATTGATTCCACAAAACAAAGAGAAATATATTTCATTTTCTAAATCTTTGCAGGTTAACAATCGCACAATTAAATTGAGATTCGTTGATTCACTTAAATTTATGTCTGGTAGTTTAGAAAAATTAGCAAAAAACTTGTTGCCTGAACAATTTCATGAATTAAAATTAAATTTTCCACGTGAATGTGATTCTAAACGTTTGATAAGAAAGGGTGTCTATCCTTATGAACACATGTCATCATACGATTCCTTAAAATTAACCTCTCTGCCCCCTCAAGAAAAATTCTATAGTTCTTTGACTGATAGTAAAATTTCAGATAACGATTACACACACGCAAAAGATGTTTGGTCTCATTTTCATTGTCAAAACATGGGGGATTATTCTGATTTATATCTTAAAACGGATGTTCTGTTACTAACCGACGTTTTTGAAAATTTTAGAAATCTTTGTATTAAGACGTACGGATTAGATCCTGCTCATTATTATACTGCTCCGGGATTAAGTTGGGATGCAATGTTAAGAACTACAAAAATAAATCTAAAACTCTTGACTGACATTGATAAAATAGCTTTTATAGCAAAAAATATCCGCGGCGGCATATCACAATGTAGCAATAGACATGCGAAAGCTAATAATAAATTTTTATCAGATTATAATCAAACTATCCCTTCGTCATTTCTTATGTACCTGGACGCTAATAACCTTTACGGGTGGGCTATGTCTCAATGTCTACCAACAGGTGAATTTGAATGGGTGAATGTAGACAGCGATTTTAACATATCTGATGACGCTGATCATGGTTTTATTTTAGAAGTTGATCTAGAGTACCCTAATGAATTGCATGACTCTCATTCAGATTTACCATTCTGCCCTGAAAATGTTGTTTTGGGTGATTCTAAAGAAAGAAAATTAATTCCTAATTTAAACAGAAAAACGAATTATGTCATACATTACAGAAATCTAAAGCAGTGTTTAAAGAATGGTTTGCAATTAAGTAAAATCCATCGTATCTTGAAATTTAAGCAATCTTCTTGGTTAAAAAGTTATATCGATTTAAACACTCACATGCGATCGCAGGCATCATCTGATTTCGAAAAAGATTTCTTTAAACTAATGAATAACTCAGTTTTCGGTAAGACCATGGAAAATGTCGCAAAACGTGTAAATGTTAAATTGTTAAATCACTGGGAAAATCACGGAAAATCGCAGGGTGTTCAATCTTTGATAGCAAAACCTGAATTTCATAGTTTATCCATATTCTCTGAAAATTTAGCTGCTGTTCAATTAAACAAAACTAAAATATTTTACAACAAACCAATTTATTTGGGATTTTGCATTTTGGATATTTCGAAAACTTTAATGTACCAATTTCATTACGACTACATGAAAACGAAATATCAAGATAATCTCAAGCTTCTTTATACCGATACCGATAGCTTAATATATCAAATTTTCACAGAAAACTATTATACAGATATAAAATCAGATCTGAATGTATATTTCGATACATCAGACTATGCTCATGACAACAAATATGGTTTACCATTGATAAATAAAAAGCGGTTAGGTTTTTTTAAAGATGAAAACAATGGTCGAATTTTTAAAGAATTTGTAGGCCTGCGATCGAAACTTTATGCTGTAGAAATTGAAAAACACGACGAAAACGATAAAGAGTTTAAAAAATATGGTGTTATATCTAAAGCGAAAGGAGTTAATAAGTGTGTCACTGAAAAATTTACGCTTGATAATTACAAAGAATGTTTATTTAATAAAAATATGCAACGCGCACAAATGTTAAGATTTAAGTCAATAAAACACGTTATTTTCACCCAAAAGATAAATAAAGTATCATTATCACACAATGACACAAAACGCTACTTACTAGAAAACTCTTCTGACACTCTTGCGTGGGGCCATTATAAAATACCTAAATAATTGACAATATATTATTTCAGAACATTCCAATTTCAACATTATTTTTTGAACATAGTATATTTTAAAGATATCACTTGTAAATATGTAACCTAATGTTGTATGAGTTTATTAGTTAATAGAAACAGGTGGTGGCAAAGGTGAAGGTGATGTTATTCATTTATATGTGATTAGATAATAATAAAAATCTTTCGTTTAGAAATACACTGTTTTTATGTTTTATTTAAAATTTGTTGTTAATGAATTTGAAAAAAAGGATTTGTATTTATTTTATATTGTAATCTGTGTCTTTATTAAGAGTATTGTAATCCATATGTAAAATATTGTTTGACATTGTTTCAGTTCTCTGAAAACACTTACAAGATGTACTACTTCCTAGATTTTTAAATAAGAAAAAAAAATCTTTTCTGATGAGTTTCTTGCGGCGTTTCTTCTCGTCAATGATGGTAATTTCCGAAGCGCTAGTAGTGTAATCAATAAAAAAAATATTATTATTAATATAAATTATGTGCACACAAATAACAAATCTTATTTTTCACTGATTCCTGCTTTTTTTTTTCTTTTGTTCATTATATGTAACCTATTTAAAAAGTAATTATCTTCATAAATAGCACCATTTGATTTCCAACCGTTTTCGTATCAACACACATTACACAATATAATAATGATTCATTTTTATCATCCTTTTACTACCATTGTCGCAGGTCCTAGTGGATGTGGTAAAACTCAATTTGTTACAAACTTTTTGAGCAATTCCAAAGAGGTGTGTAATGTTAAATTTGATGAAATCATTTGGTGTTATGATGAAATGCAACCTCTTTACAACCTGAAAAATGTAAATTATAATCAAGGAATACCAGATTTTTCGTTTTTTGATGGAGAGAGTCCTAAACTACTTATAATAGATGATTTGATGAGAGAATCGGATGGACGAATAGTAGATATTTTTACAAAAGGTAGTCACCATAGAAACTTAAGTGTTTTCTATATAACACAAAACATATTCCATCAGGGGAAAGGTCAACGTGATATCTCTTTGAATACGAGCTATATTGTTTATTTCAAGAATCCCCGTGATAAAACTCAAATACGCTACTTATCTCGACAAGTTTATCCAGAAAATTCAAAATTCGTAGATGAAGCCTACAAGGATGCTACTGCAAATGCACATGGTTACCTCATGATTGATTTGCGACAAAATACTGATGATATGTGTCGTTTTAAGACCAAAATATTTCCATTCGATGGCCATTGTACAGTATATATCCCTAAAAAAGGGTTTAAATATAACAAGAATCACCATGTTTTAGTCAGTTCTAAATGATGCAAGCAAGAGTTAACACATATAAACATTTACTTGAAGCGCTTCATTTACTCAAACCAAAATATCGCACAGCTTTACTTAAATCGTGTGATGACGAAGAAATTAATATAATTTGTGAGTGTATTTACAACGTATTAAAGGGTAAAATTCCTTTAGAAAAAAAGCAAAAATCCAAATTAAGAAAATATAAGGATACGTTACGAAAATTAGTGACTAAGGGAAAACATAAGCTAAGAAAAACCGTAATTATCCAGAAAGGTGGTGGTTTTCTGCCTATTGTATTAGGTGCAGTTTTAAGTGCTCTAGTGAATTCTTTAACATAAACAAAATGGAAAATACGAAAAAAATGTTGTTAGTAGAACCAGATTTCATCGAAAGACTCAAACATAGTGATAACCTATCCGAAAATTCATCATCCCGTCTAGATGGTGAAATGCAAAAAATTCTCAAGAGTAAAATAGATGATCGAGTAAAGTGGGCATTATATTCTCAAGCATTACAAAGGTTTTTACATTTTACTGAAACAGATCGAAAGCCGTTTAAAATACCATTAGTGACAGAAGTTGATCAATTCACTACCGAAAACAATGAATTGCATCCAAAGATCACAAAAAAGGAGGAAAATGTTAATAATTCAATTGAAAACGCAGTATTACCAGACATAGAAAATGACGTATACGCAACACCACCTGGAGGAACAAAATCTGATTTACCTAAACAATATTCTCCGTCTTATATTATAGACGTAATACCCAAGTCTTATCGAACAAAAAGCCAAACTTTGTTGGAATGTATGGTACAAAGTAAACCAAAAATTTGGTGGAAGGAGAACGGGGAAGTAGTAATAAACAATCGTACCATTCCAAACAGTAATATTCTCGATCTAGTAGGCGACGTGCTTAGACCTCTAAAACGTTCAAAACCAAAAGGTTGGGAAGATTTTGCTAGTGTTTTACATGATATAAAAGTTCCTAAATCGTGTATAGGTAATCCTACGAACTTAGAATTTATGAATAAACTACAATCTAATGATTCTAGAACTTCGATTGCTTCTTTAAATCTGGAAACCCCGTCAGTTAAAGAAAAAAACACCTCTACTCCTCTATCTACTAAACCACCCAGGCTATCGAGAAAGAAATTAGATTGGGAGAGATGGACCCCCTATTAGAGATAAATAGGATCTACTACGATGTATCAAATCCAGCCAGTTATAGTAGCGTAAACAAATTGGTGAATGAAATGAAAGGTAAAATGAACAGAGGGGAAGTGAAAGATTGGTTATCATCACAGGAAGCGTACACGCTGCATAGACCCGTTCATAAACGTTTTAGTAGAAACAGATACATCCTCTCTAACTTTAATGAACTCTGGCAAGCCGATCTTAGTGATATGCGAACGTATAGTCAGTATAACGATGGATATAAATATATTCTATGTGTTATTGATGTTTTTAGTAAATATGCTTTTGCTAGGGCTATGAAAAAGAAGGACTCTGAAACAGTTAAAAAATGTTTTGAAAGCATTTTTTCAGAAGCCAATTCTACCCCTCGTCACATCCAATCTGACAAAGGGACCGAATTTGTTTCAAAGGTGGTTAGAGATTACTTTAAAAACAAAAACATTAATTATTATACCACAAATAATCCTGATATTAAAGCAAGTATTGTTGAAAGGTTTCAAAGAACTCTTAAATCTAAAATGTGGCGTTACTTCACTCATCAAAATACTTACAATTACGTCGACGTATTGCAAGACCTGCTTCATTCGTATAACCATAGCTACCATTCTAGCATTAAAATGCGACCAATTGATGTTAACTCTGATAATATTATGACTGTTTGGTGCAATTTATATGATCGCAATAAGGATAAACGAAATATATTGGAATCTCCAATACTTAATGTAGGTGATCATGTTAGAATAACTAAATATAAACATATATTTCAAAAGGGGTATGAGACTAACTGGAGTGATGAAATATTCATAATAGCCTCAGTTATTAAAAGAATCCCACGTATTGTCTATACTTTAAAAGATTTAGAAGGTGAACCAATTATTGGTACATTCTATTCTAAAGAATTACAAAAAGTCACTTACCGCCCCTCCATGAGGTATAAAATTGATAAAATAATACGCTCGCGACGCATTGGTGGCAGAAAGGAAGTGTTCGTTAAGTGGCAAGGTTATCCCAATAAATTCAACTCTTGGATACCTACATCAAACTTAGAAGAAATATGAGTGAAGATAGTTTTTATCTAACTTTGTTGAGTAACAGCTCATCGACCTACTTTACCGATAATACTACAGCTCATTTTTTAACTAAATTACCTAGAACCATTAAATTGGAGGGAGAATGGGTTGTTGGATTAGTGGAGTTCCAATACCCATGTTCCATGTATAATGTTCAAGAACATGAAAACATAGTCTACATTAAAAAAAAGGTAGCTGTACCGACTCAGGAAAAATACAAAATCGTTGATGTAAAAACTCACATTCCAGCAACTTCGTATGATAGTATTGATCATTTTCTCAAAGCATTTAACGAAAACCCGCAGCTAAAGACAAAAGTTAAATTTAGATGTGATGCAGTTACTAAAATGGTGGCTGTAACAGCGAACGAAGAGATAACATCAATCATAACTTCCCCTATATTAAGTCTTCAGCTTGGTTATAAACCTAGAACTAATTTAAAAGAAAGTACTATTGGAATACATCCTGCAAATTTATACTTAGGTTTACCATCACAAATATTTGTTTATACTGACATTATTCAACCACAAGTGGTGGGGGATGTAATTACATCATTACTAAGAATAATACCATTAGACCCCACAAAATTTATCTATGGAGCATATAAAATGCATGTTTTTTCACCTGCTCACTATGTTCCTGTTTTACGTAGAGAGTTTGACACTCTTGAAATAGATATAAGGACAACCACGGGATCAAGAATACCATTTCAATTTGGATCCTCTTGTGTGAAGCTACACTTTCGACGAGTAAAATGAATCATAAACGAGTGTCTCACTCCTGTCCTTATGAACATTACTATTCTCATCAAGCTGGCTCTGGTGTAGGAATTGTCTATAAAGGTGTTCCATATCAACGAGGACATGGAATCGGTAGCTTTTTGGGTGGACTATTTAGGTCTGTACTTCCTTTATTATCTAGAGGTTTTAAAACTGTAGGAAGAGAAACTTTAGATGCGGGGATGGGACTGTTGTCTGATATGGTGAATTCACGTCCTATGGAGAGTTCTATTAGATCTCGGCTTAAAGAAGCAAGTGCGAACTTAAAAAGGAAAGCTGACGAAAAAATAGATTCTCTTATGTCGGGATCAGGGTATAAAATGTCAACTAAGAGACGGGAACCTCTCATTACTTTGAAAGCCTCACGACGAAGAGGAGGTAAAAGAAATAAAAAATATAATATTGAGGATATATTTTCAAACTAATTATGTCTTTCTTACATAGTAATTCATGTGAATGTGCTAAATCAGAACTAGATTTGTTTGCACTGCCATCAACTCAAACCAGCATTGAAAGCGGACAGTGGGTTCATTACAAACCAATTTCATCTTTAAGTGACGACGGACCCATTGAGTTTCAAGTTCCCGGATCTGGTGATGACTATATTGACCTATCACATACTTTGTTACATATCAATGCCAAAGTATTAAACCAAGATGGCACAAAACTAAAAGCAGATGCCCCAGTTGCACCCGTCAATAATTGGTTACATTCCCTGTTTAGCCAACTAGATGTATATTTAAATCAGAAACTCATATCACCACCAAATAATACCTACGCCTATCGTGCTTATATGGAAAATCTACTTAATTATGGTCCAGCAGCTAAAGAATCTCATCTTACTTGTGGATTATGGTATGAAGATACACCACACTATATGGATACCGCTGATGTGAATAATAAAGGCTTTCACAAAAGACAGAAATTTATTAAAGAAAGTAAGGAAGTAGAGCTGATTGGTCACTTGCATGGTGATATGTTTAACCAAGAGAAATTCTTAATAAACGGAGTCGAAATGCGTGTTAAATTGGCACGTTCTAAAGAATCGTTTAATTTAATTTGTCACCAAGATCTCAAACTTAAAGTTCAGATAATGGATGCCAGTCTCATAGTAAGAAGAGCAAGAATCAATCCAAGTGTTTTGTTAGCACATCAAAAAGTATTAGCATCAACCACAGCAAAGTATCCAATCACAAGAGCGGAAGTAAAGGTTCTTACATTACCAGCTGGAATACAGGGAAAAACGTTAGATAATATATTTCTCGGGCAAGTCCCTAAAAGATGTATTATTGGATTCGTTTCAAACTCGGCATTTAATGGTAATCTAGCTTTGAATCCTTTTAATTTTCAACATTTCAATATGAACTCTTTTAGTTTGTATGTGGACGGTCATGAAATACCTTCGAAAACATTGCAACCTTCATTTAATTCTGGTTTAATAGCATCAACATATCATACGTTATTTTCTGGATCAGGAATTCATTTCCATAATGAAGGTAATGCAATAGACAGATCAAATTATGGAGGGGGTAATTGTTTGTTATGTTTTGATTTGACACCTGATTTGTCTGCCAGTTCAACTTCACACTGGAATCTTGTGAGACATGGTTCTGTTCGGATAGAAGTTCGTTTTGAATCATCTTTAAGTACTACAATAAACTGTATCGTATATGCAGAATTTGATAACATAATAGAAATAAACAAAAACCGTGACGTTACGGTAGATTACAACAGTTAATAAACAAATAAATAGATTATTTTTATAATTTTTTTTCATTAGCTCATAGTCATTACAAGCAAGATCATCGATAAATGTGAATGTTTATTATTATAATAATGGATACAAATGAATTACAATTATGTATGAACAAAATAAGTTCTAGTTTTAAAACAAATGTTTTTGCTGCAAATCAAATCCCTGTTTGGGTTAATTTACCTGCCTTCATTATATGCAATTTAGATCCTGATTCCAAGCCCGGCTCTCATTGGGTTGCCATGCATATTGATGTTAATGGGATAGGTGAATACTTTGATTCCTTTGGCAGAAAACCTACAGGTTACCATAAGTTATTTTTAAAAAGAAATACAAGGAGGTGGTTTTATAACACCAAATCACTTCAAAACCATCTTACCTCCGTCTGTGGAGAATATTGTTTAGTTTATCTATATTTTAAGTTTCAAGGAAAAACTATGTATGACTTTGTAAGTCTATTTTCTAATAATACTTTATGTAACGACCTAGTATTAAGAACCTTGTTTAAATCAGTTTTTGTGAAATAAAACAATGTCTATAAGGTTTTTCTGTGTTTTATTTAATTATATTTTTAATGCAACAGATGATACACTGTACACGAACCAAATGAATTATTACATTGCAACTTAATTACACAAATATTACAGTAAAACATAAATAAAAACTAAATAGAAAATTACCATCTAATACAATAACCTTTTCTAAAATGTAATCTACACACACAATTTGTATCACTGTTTCTTATTGTCTATAGAATATCTCACACAAGACTCCTTAGAAGCTAATTGCTTTGTAATGTTATATATAATATTTTTCGTACTCTGTAGTTCACAATCATCTTCTAGAGCGAAATATTTTAATCTGACGTCTGCATTTTTCCAGTGTTCCGTGGGTGGGATGTTTCTAATTTTTTGCATGTCATATATCTCGATTTTAATTAAATGAGATGCATACGCTCCGTCATCATGTCCGGACGATAAGTTTTTGATCCCGCCCGGAGAACTTTTAGTCACATTCGAAGATCGCTTCAAGACTTTACACTGCTTTTTGGTTTGTTCAAAGAAGCTATCAATATTATTTCCTGAGCGTTTCTTTGCGATGGCTTCTTTAATTTTTAGACCAACCGTGCCTTCTTCGTCGCTTGATTCGTCTTTATTTTCGGGATAGTAATAGTTCTTGAAAGTATTTTCAGAGAACTGAAACAATATCAAACAATAATTTACACACGGTTTACAATTTACTTAACATAAAAAATAACACAGAACACAAGACAAAACAAAAACGAAACTCAATTTAAGTAATAGTAATTACACACACATACTCACATCCATTGTTGGTCCTTTTTATAATCACTTCACTATTCGAATTAACACTATTACTGTATATTGCAATAGATACAAGGAGGTCTGGTACAGAGAACTACCACGTTGACAATACTTACTCAATCCCATTTCTCTTTGGTTTTTATACTGTGATAGTAGGGGAGGCGGCAGTACCGTTAAAATCATGTCTCAACAAGATCACTTGATACAGACGCTTTCTATACTCAAGAAATATAAAAAATAACAGGAAACAATGAATCCCTCGAGAGCATAAAACTTAATAGAGTTTTACCAATAAAGCAATTAAACCGTTATGACAATGATTTTTATTTAGGTACACAAAAACTTTTTCAAATCATGTCTCAACAACAAACAATGAACCCCTTGAGAGCATAAAACATAATAGGCATCCACCAATAAAGCAGTTAAGCCATTGTATCAATGAATTCAAAGTACACAAATATTACCACGTTAGATCCCAATACTTGGAATTACATCTATACCAGTTAAATAGAGTCGTTAATTTTTTTAAACAAAATAAAAAGAAGATGTTACTGCGAGTTTTTATATTATCGTATTACAGATAAATTAAAATGTGTGTGAAAACAGACTCTATAGTATTTAATTATTTAGCGATTGATTAATTCTAAAAACATATCATATTCAGCAAGGTATAACTACGAGGTTTGATAATGATTAATTAAATTTTGATATCAAAATATATACCTAAAACTGATAAGGGACCAGTCAGCTTCATAAGATCACTTACAGTTACTTGAAAAATATAATTTTACACACACTATATGGCATCGCTTTAAAAAGAAACTTATACTAAACCTGAAGTAATTAAAAAAGTGTAGGTATGAAAATAATTAAATTTTGATATCAAAATGAATACCTAAAACTGATAAGGAAGATCACTTACAGTTACTTGAAAAATATCATTTTACACACACTATGTGGCACCTAAGTTTGTTTATGTACATACAAAGGGTTTGGTTAGGTTAGGTTACTTAGAACATTGACTCTTACGGATAAAAGAGTAGGTATTAGAGGTAGATATATTATAAATATAAATTGATAATTGTAGGAGAATAAGGAATGGCTGTATTGCAAATAAGGAAAAAAATACAGGTACCCAGGTGACCGGCGATGGTCCGCGCGGCGCAGGTAGCCGCTGAGGGTCGCATGCTCGAACAATAGAATAAGCCGAGAAAAGGGATCGAGTGGTGTGTATTGTTTTATTAGCACATTAGGTAAAAGTGGGAAGGCGTGGTCGTAGAGCTATGGGACCCGGCGCAATCGTCTCAAATGGGGGGCTGTTTATGGAAAAAAAGTCCAAACTTTTTTTTTTTTTTTTTTTTTTTTTTTTTTTTTTTTTTTTTTTTTTTTTTTTTTTAGGATTGGATGACCGCCATGTTGCCGATTGACCACCCCCTGGGCAGGTAGAGCGGGGCGGTCCTTGGGGGCGGGGCGGGGGTAGGACAGGGGAAGGGGGCTGGGGGAGGGTTACTACCTGGAACCGGGGCCAGTAGCGGCGAATACATACTACTTTTATTTCCTTTAGATAATAACATTATTATTTTACATCAAAATAAAATAAAATGGACTCATTAAAGGATCGTCTATAATAATTTCAAAACTTCAAAACAATAATAATAAATTAAGAAAATATGTCACATGTTAATGAAATAATAAAATAAAAATGTCTAAATGTATACATGACTAGGATATCCTAGGTGATGTCAAATATAATCATTAGCAATATTAACGGGTACACTTTCTACGGAAATTCAATACAAAGGGTACCCGTTATTTATACTCGTGGGTGTATTAGCGAAAATTGCCTTAAAAGTTACGGTACACTTTAATTCAATACCATATACGTGTTGTCAAATATCCCTCCAGGAGTCGACAAGCCTCTGACAGTGTCAACACTTAACGAACGAGATTTCCTGGAAGTTCCACGTACTCGTATTTACATGTTCGCACATAAAGCACATCCCGCATGGAACTGGGAGTAGAACGAAATAGCGATTCATCACAAGTTTTAATCTGTTCTAGAGTTTGGCCCACTTGTGCTTCGTTTTAGATGTGCAGACGGGCGTTTTTTCAGCGTTTAGGCTGTTCGAGTGATAATCTATGTATCTTATCAAGTTATCATGATTTGACGAGCGGTTTAGCCTAGTGGGTAGTGCACCTGCCTGTGAAGCTGACGGTCCTGGGTTCGAATCCCGGTCAGGGCAAATATTTGTGTAATGAGCATGAATATTTGTTTCTGAGTCTTGGATGTTTTCTATGTATTTAAGTATTTATATCTATTAAATATATCGTCGTCTAGTACCCATAACACAAGCCTTCTTGAGCTTACTATGGGGCTAGTTCGATTTGAGTAAGATTGTCCTCTAATATTTATTTATTAATACTTATAACTTATCAGCTTCAAACAGATTAATAAGTAAATAATAATAAATTAGGTAGCGGGCCCCTGGCCTTCAGGATGCATATGTACAGGAATAACGCTAACGCTAGGATAATGGTTAAACCGTTGTCTAACACAGTTTTTTTTTACGAAAAGAATGTCGTCGGGAATCTCAGGAGTTTTTTGTGTGATTAAGGCACAATCAATAAGCAAATCTCTATAATATGCTCACTCAAGCATGTGTTTTTTTTCCTTTAATCACTTTATAAAAAAAATAACAAACATTTGTTCTGCAAATAGGCCACAAGGACACTTTTACATGTCAAAATATTAATTTACAATTTAAGAAAGTCTGACTATAATAAGTAATACATTTTTCATGTCAAAATATTAATTTTCAGTTCAAGAAGGAATAATAATTTCGAGTTTACCATTATAACATGTTATGGGTACTAGTCAACGATAAAACATATACTCATAAAGACAAAGAATTCATCTAAGACTCAAAAAAAAATATCGCACCCAGGACCATCAGCTTTATAGGTAGTAGGGTCATTATATACTAGACTAAATCGGTCATTAAAAGGATACTTTTTAAAGTTAGTTCTGATACCTGTCAAATGATAAGTTCTATCTTGACAGAGGTGACTAGATTTTTCATAGCAAAACTTCGCCACTAATTTATTTGAATTATTGTTTAACTAGCAGCGCCCTGCGGTGTTACCCGCGGATAAAAGGTAGCCTATGTTCTATTCTGATGTCTAAGCTACAATACTGGAAAATTTCATAGAGATCCGTTCAGCAGTTTTTGAGATAAAGTGGAACGTACATCCATCCGCACAAACTTTCACGTTTATAATATTATAAGGATTAAACATTATTACCACTATAATTAGCTTTGTTAATTGTATTTTTGGGTATATGTATATCATTGTTATGCTTATTATTATTTCTTAAAATGTTGTTTCCTTGTTTGTGTTAAGAATGCCCAAGTAAAATATGAGAAACAAAAGTAGATTCTAAACCGCTGGTCTGAATTGTTATATTAGCGTGCATGTTGGGCCGGCGGCGGTTCACCTCTGTAACTCTAAGTACCCGAATATTTCAACCAAATTCCTGACGAAGAAAACAAAAATTATTTACTTTTCATTGCGTGGCAAGGCTCACGCGACGTTTATTTTTGACTTATTGAGTTTAGTTGTTTGCAGCTATGTAGCCGACTTCATAAACGGGAAGTTCTTAATTGGACTTAATTAGGTATATTTTTTTATAATAAGTTACCCGATGAAATTTTAAATTTACCCTTTCCAGCTCTTAAAGGGTTGAGGACTATCTAACAGACAGAAATACATGGCCCAAACCAAATACCTGAATAGCGTAAAGAGTCTAATATTTTCATTGTATCCAGTTGACAAATTTCTTGCAGGAAAGCATATCAAACGATTCGACATGTTTTGTTTTCTTGTGTAACTACACATTGTAAATACCTATTGTTATTTTTTCCTCGTTTTTCTTTCAATTCTCTTTTGTTGTGTACGATTTACATTTACTTAAGTAGGTTAAGTAGTATCATTGTAATAAGCATATTTTGGAGAAAATGACTGACTGTCGAGTTTGTTTCGGCTCGGTAGTGGGCTCATGAGAAACGCTAGTAGTTTTTGACTTGTAAAAGTGCCTTTGCGGCCTACTTGCAGAATAAAGTTCATTTATTTCATTTACACATTTTATTGATATTATTTCGTAACGAAACGTGCGGTTTGAGTCTTCAAACTTAAGAATATTCCTCACGGGACCGCAACATCATATGCATAAAAAAATTATAACAATATAATTTATTATATATTTATATTTATAAAAGAGTTAAATATTTGTCCAACTCTTTTATATTATTCGATACTCATACTCATACTCATACTCATTTATTTGCAATGGATCATATACATTACTCGTCAGAAACAATGATTGACAATGATAAAAATATCAAGGTATGATTGATTTACAAATTGTCAAACTGTCACAGTAAACTTACATTTAAATTTGGAATTCCAGTATAAAATTAAAATAATAATAACAATAATAATCATCAATCCATTTAAAACAATAATATTATTTAAAAAAGAAACACATGTATTATTTAATATTTAAATGTCACAGTCTAGAACAGTTCTTAGTTCTGAACAAATGTTACTATACATTACAGGAAGTCCTAAATTTTCGTTATTAAATGGAATCAATTAAAATGTAGACCTTATTAAATCCTTAGCTATACTAGACCTTTTCTATGTACACAAACTCAATTTCTCCGTCGTTAGTTAAATGTGTCATTCTACTTTTTCATGACCAGTTTTCTATTACAAAAAAATGATATATGGATTGAATTCATGAACATTCATTTCGTAATAGTACCTGAATCTAATAAAAGGAATTTATAGGTTAAAATACTTCAATATTAACATATTGCTGTAAAAGGTGAGTAACGCAGTGATAAAAACCGTTTTTCCATACAAATGATGAGACATACAAAAACCACTGAGTTACTCGATTTATGGATATTAGCTGTGGTTCGGTAATTACCAAAACTATCGGAGTGATACTATAATTAAACCTCTTTATAAATAACAATACAAAAATATGAAGTGAGGGCCAAGTATTCCAAAATCTGCATTTAAGAAAAAAGTGCCCCAAAATTATGTACATGAAAAAGAAAAATGGCCCAAATACTAGTACTGTTCTATCCCAAGGACAGTTCCACTTCCATTACAGTACTTATTTAAGAAAAAGTATCGGTAAAATGACATTAATGTGTTTATCAATTTGGACGCGAAATATTTCAGGAATATTCCCGGAGACGGCACGTAATTTTTTGTGAAATACGTGTTTTTAAATTGGTTGCTAGTAATACTTATATTACAAAACTTATTTTTAATGCGATTTTTTTCAAATCTGCCTAAATAATCCATCTGGGAGTCAATTCCGGAATGAGTGAGTATTAATATATTGATTATTTTATGTAAATCATTTTGATTTAGATGATTTCTTGCGTAAGCACATACTTAGCCTAGTGTGTGAACACGAATTGAACGTGGATGGGTATGAAATTTAAAGGGTTAAATATTAAATATATACCGTCCGTAAGGTAAACGTCTCAATACTGAACACCCTAATTCAATATTGACATAAATTGTTCACTGCTATTATTAGGAATTAAGATTGAAAATGATCGACTGCTATTGTTATTTATTTTTTGTATGGCAATTATTTCGAACAGTGAGATCTTCGAGAAGACAGAACGCCAGTTTTGTTGCACTTTTAGCATCACCCAGGGGTCACGCGTAGGGTAGCGGTGGGTACTCCCTACGGACGTGGTGCAACTGCGACCCCCCTTGTCAACTGAGTGGGCAACTTGACTTTTAGAAGTTCTCAAGCCGCCCGGAGGCCTCTAACTTGGCTTAACGACTGCTGTCATAGACAGCAGCTTGGATCAACGATTTAACGTGCCTTCCAAAGCACGGGAGCACTCAGATAATAACCACTCAAAGCGGTCACCCATCCAAGAACTGACCTGACACGACGTTGCTTAACCTCGCATAGCGCACGCGTTACACGGGCGCCACTAGGCCCACGAGTGCTCTGCTAGCTATTGTCATTAATAAAAACAAGAAAAAATATTAAATGTTGACGTTGAATTTTTCAATGACGATACAATACGTCTGTCATTCATGTAAATTGTAAACATTGCAAAAAGATCGTTTATTTAGTATTTTGTTAATTTTCTTGGGGCTGTGGATATATGACGCCCACTCAAAACGTGTATTTTCTCATGCTGAAGAACTTACTACAGGTTTAAGTTCAGTTATTGTTTATTTTTTTACTTTGTTATGTCAATTCAAAACAGGAGCCACGTTGCGTGACGTCACGCGGCCAAAGTCACGTGGTCAGCGCACAGTAGTTTTTTAAAATCAATTTTTTAGGTTTTTTCCTAAAAAATATGAAAAAATAAAAGTTTTATGCAACTCTCCAGCATGAGACGAATCTTATGACACATCATTTATTAAAATCGGACTATAACTGTAGATCTGATGGGGTGTACAAAAATCGGCCTCGCGTAATATATATATATATAGATTGACAGTATCGTGCACTGGGACATTAATTATCTTACCTAGTTTGTTAACACGCCGTATACCTAATTAGAATTCCCGAATATGATTGACCTGACACATTTCTCATTTAACAACTTTCCCTCCAATATCTAATTCCCGGCTAAATGCATATTTTAATATTGATAATCCATTACTGGTAAGCTCCTTCGCGTTATCGGTTCTCTTTGTAACGTTACACCGCCATGTCAAATACTAATTGATGCTGTCACTCAAAATAAAATGGGTACAGCACTAGTACCTATCAAGATAAGAAAGACCTAAGTACTCCTAAAATTAATGTAGTTAAGATCTTTTAGAGTGGGGAAAATGGTATCCGTTTAATAGTCCCTTGGGAGAGATCCCGCTTATTCGATTAAAACCTTTTTATTTTGTTATATGCCCCTCTGCGAAGACGTAATAACGTTGGCCTTTTCTTTGGGAAAATGTGGGGTAACTATAGTACAGTCAAGACAATAATGTCAACACGATTTTATTTAAATGAGCATGTTGCTAAGATATTTTTGAACTTTTAGGAATGAAGAGTGTGGATCAATATGAATATCCATGCAAAACAAATGTCAAAGGAATTTGTGAACGCAGTCAGTTAAGTACAGTTCTGTATACATCTTTATGACATCTGTAAATGTTGTTGGCTGTGCCTATCAGGTACTTATAATTAGAATAATGATATATAATTTTAAGTATCAACCTAAATAAATCATTTTAAATTATTATTATAATTTAACCATAAATAACAGGAGTCGAGCTTAATTGCAGCGTTTGTATCCAGATTGAATATCATTTTGATAAAAAAGCAAATACTGTTTTATTCAAATAATGTACAAAAACACTTTAAAAAATCCTGTATATTAGTTTAGTAACTATCCTCTTATTATTTTTTTGTTTAGAAATACTTTATGACAGATAATTCGTCCTTACAGCATAAAACTATCCCAAAAGGTTCTCGACGGAAACTACTTTCTAGCTTCGATTTGTAATAAATCCCAAGTTTAATTACCCGAGAAATAAAGGGATTAAGGCAGTTCCTTTTTAATAGTGCCTTCAGTTTTCATGACTTCAGCACAGTAAGAATATTATTTCTTGGTAAAATAATTGAAATAGTGTTGGCAGAGTTCGAAACGGGATCGTACCGCAGAGTTTTCAAAAAACTTACACTAAGGCTGGTTTGACGACCGGTTTAGCCTAGTGGGTAGTGCACCTGCCTGTGAAGCTGACGGTCCTGGGTTTGAATCCCGGTCAGGGCAAATATTTGTGTGATGAGCATGAATATTTGTTTCTGAGTCTTGGATGTTTTCTATGTATTTAAGTATTTATATCTATTAAATATATCGTCGTCTAGTACCCATAACACAAGCCTTCTTGAGCTTACTGTGGGGCTAGTTCGATTTGTGTAAGATTGTCTTCTAATATTTATTTAATTATTTTATTTTAAGGCTCGGTTTTATAAAAATCCGTTAGACTATATATCGGTTCGTTATGTCAAATGTACTGAGTTACTGAAATTTGATCTGACATTTGGTCTAACGGATCTTTATAAAACCCGGCCTAAAGGTCATTTGATATTTAACAGTCGCTTTTCGGTGAAGAAAACATCGTGAGGGAACTTTATTGGTCTAACCCCGACATGGTCTAGTTTTCCCTTTGACTTGGAAGGTTAGATGGCAATCGCTTCCGCAAAATTAGTTCCTATGCTAATCTTGGGGTTATGAGTAAAAGCGGAACTGGGGCACACGTCAGAGTCGAGTGAAACCACTCAACCAATCTCACTGGAGCGAAAACTCTTACCCCCTTATTCATAAACATCTGTCAAACCTATATTAGTTAACTAGCCGCTAAAGTTCGTTTGTCCTTATCTGTCACTTTGACATTGACGTTTGTGAGAATGGGACAAAGATCTTTTTAGTTAGCAGAGGTTTGTTAAGTTTTATGAATACGAGGGTTAGAGTATTCCAGTGTTCCAAACCACACGCGTGGTCGTGTCGGAGATTTCCCCTGAATTTTCCCCGGACCACTCTCCAACCGCGCACTCCTAGCTCTTTATTGCGCCCGACCTATAAAGCCACAGTCAGGTTACAAAAACCGGCCCAGTGGGAGCTGGACTCCGCAAGTATACGATTCCGAACCAACCGCAAAATCTTCGGAACAACATGTTGTAAAAAAAGCTGAATTTGGTGGCTTCTCATTCCTTTGTTTTGCGATATTTTAAGAACAAAAAATACGGCATTTATCTACTCACTAAGCTCTAAACAACGACATCCTACTCGATGGGGTAGGTCGAATAAAATTTTTGGGCCCCCCTTTAGCTTTATGAGATCCCTCCTTAAAAACGAATCAAAATAAATTTTGACTATTTGTGTGGCTTTGGATCAATAAGATGCTCATACTGTGAAAATTTGAAGACTGTAGCTTCAAACGTTTGGCTGTAAAACCTGTGTGACAGACGACGAACGGACGGACGGACTCGTGAGTGACAACAATAGGGTTCCGTTTGGACCCTTCGGGTACGGAACCCTAAAAAGGACCCGGGGCTCCTTTGGGCACACCCGGGAAAAGAACGACTGATGGAGAGTTTCCCTCTTGATTGGACCGTTTTCTTAAAACGATGTTTTCCTTCATCGAAAAAGATATAAACGTCGACTAGAAAAAGTTTAACTACTGCTTTGTGACTTTTGCTGTTCCCAGACTACTTAGCTATCGAATTCCCTACTTATGGATAGAAATCTCGCAATTTCATTTTATTACCTCACTAAGACGATTAAAGCAAACTTTGCTGATAACTTTTTTCATTGTAAGTCAAAAGTATTTGTGTTCGCTAGAAGTTTTTGTTGCGGGAATTTATTTGAAAAGGTATCTTTATGGGGATTGTTGGACGATGAAATTCATGAAAATACAGTCTGCTTCGGTATTACTTAATGTTGTATATGAAGTAGAAGTTTCAAGAAAATCCTCATTATCCATCATCATTAGCCTATATACGTCCCACTGCTGGGTACAGAGGCCTTCACTCATAGATGAGGGGGGACGGGCAGTACCTTTGATTGTCTTCGCAGATGTATGCAAGTTTTCTCACTATATTTTCCTTCACCGAGAAGCTAACGGTTAATACATATATTTTTTCTTGTTAATAACCCATTTATTCTGGTAATTATAAATATGTATGTAAAAATAATGAACGTAAAAGGCCTATAAAAAACTCACCGTGATAACATACGTGGTATAAATAGGAAAATGAATGCGTCACTAAGGGTGGATTCAGGGACCGATACCGGTATTTTTAAAAAACCCTGAATTAGCCCAATATTTTGGATTATTTTTTGCTCTTTACGTAGGACTGAATCATATATTTAGCTTAGAACGTCGTATTATTAGATTGTCCCATTAAAAACGAAATAATGAACCGATAACCGTAATAGTACCGGTATTTTTCTATGGAGAAAATACCGGTATCCGATCCCTGGGTGGGTTGCACAAAACAATCAATCAATTGCAATCGTAAGCGGTGTTCGTTAAAATCTGATTGTATGGTAAGTTTGACAAGTTCCTATGGGATGACAACTGCCGGCGCCATATTTGGCGATGGCCGGCCTGTGATCGTATTATGCTGCAACAGACCCTAAATGATATAATCCGCATGTCTCTTGCCACCGTCAACGTGCCTGCTCTTCTTGAGCCGACTGGCATGGTGGGATGATGGTAAGAGACATGATGAGGTGTCTTTAGTTCCTTGGAGTTTGGGATGTATGTTGGTGTGGGATGCTACCTGTGTAGACACACTGGCACCGTCCCACCTCCAACGAACTACAGTAAAAGCGGGTGCAGCGGCGGAAGATGCCGAAATATTAAAGCGTAATAAATATAGGGGCCTCGGCAGAGAGTACAATTTTGTACGTTTTGGTGTCGAAACTCTTGGTCCATGGGGTCCCAGCGCGCACAAGTTATTTACTGAAATTGCGAAGCGTTTGGTTGACATAACTGGTTACCGAAGAGCTGGCGACTTTCTCTCCAAACGTATCAGCTTTGCGATACAGCGAGGACATGCCGCAAGCATCTTCGGTACAATACCCCAAGGGCCTGTTTTAGATTTAAGTTAGTTATAATATTATTTAACTATTGTAAATCAATAAAAAACAGAGAAAAAATAAAGTACTTACTTAAACTAGCATTCTTACAAAATTGCTAGTTAAATTAAAAAAATGCCTACCAAAATACTTGTATGTGCTAATCACTACAAACACTGTAATAAAGCAAAGAAAACAAAAACGTAAAATTAACACATTAAATTCCATACCTTTCACATTATAAAGCAGCTTTAGCACCCTAGTGCAAAAAATATTAATTTTATGTGCACCATAAACCATTTGACCCCCGTTTACGTGTTGTGAAACCTAAACTTAATAAGGGTATTAAAATTATACGAGAGCGTGTAAGCCCAACAGGACGTCCACACAAAGGCCTAACGATTTTATGTTTACAAATACATCGGGTTATATAATTTTATAGCTGTCGATACTGAACATTGTTGGCCGTAAGAACAGCGTTACTACACGACTTTGAACCTTACAGACACGGTATCATTCTGAAGGTCAGAATATAAATGTGATATATTTTTGATGAGAATACGTGTAACAAGTTCCCAAATCCACTTAATCCTCCCTGAACTTTAGCCAAACACGTAAAACGGTATTTTTGTTTATACTCTTCAAATTGGTCGGATAATAAAGTTTTACGACACATTTCTTTTAATATTGGTATCGATAAAATCAAAGAAAGGAATGACCATGGCCGTATGAATAGATGTGATTAAATTTAATCAGCCATAAAACCACGCTTGTTTGATATTACACCTGAGGATTTTAGAATGAATTATTACTCGATTTATGATTGAAGCTGAAGGTTACGGCTTCGAATGGCCAAACGATAAAGCATAAGCTAGTAAAATGCATTCTGTGAACGTATAAGTCATAAAATTAGAAATAATGATCGGATTATGGAGCGTAAATAAATTTGCATGTTAAAGTCAACGCTACATCATATTTATAGGTAATACGCAGAACCATTTACATTTTAGCTATTTCCCTAACTATTAGCGTATTAGAGTAAAGGTTCGTGTATTGTATATATTGCCAATTAGTATCACTAATTAATATTAAGAAAATATCTCAATGAATGGATGGTTGAGTTGTTAATCAACGTACTATTTTAGCGGATTCGTTCTAGATTTTTTTAGCGGCAAAATTTATAATTTCTCTAAAGATTTCTTGTATAACGTAATTAAAAATATTGTTTTGGGTGTATTAAATGTTTAATTTTAGTTAATGGAAAATTTTTAGTAAACTTTGGAACACCATACCTCGGACACTATAACTCGTATAACTAAATAAAATGTTAGAACAAATTTGTAGTTAATTTATTAATAAATAACTTAGTCTTTGATCATATTCTCTTATATTTTATAGTTTTCCTGAAAATTGAGAAAATCTGTAAAACGGGACACTTTAAAAGAGGGAGGGTGGGGTGAAGCGGAAGGTGGAGGGGGCGGGAGAGTTTTGTATTTGATACATTCAAATACAAAACTCTCCCGCCACACTTATAGCATACATAGCAGTTGTTTCAAAAAAATATAAATTTTGTCATAGCTCGAAGGGTACATCATCATCATCATCATCAGCCGAAAGACTTCCACCGCTGGACATAGGCCTCCCCCAAAGAGTGCCAGAATGACCGGTCTGTGCCCCCCGCATCCAACAGGCTCCCGTGACCTTGACAGAGTTGCTGACATGAAAAAGTTCGAAGTTAACTCCTGAATGAGACTATCAGGAGACCAGGATGAATGGCGTACTCGAAGAGACTATCGTCAGCAGCGATTTTTTGTAATCTGACTGTGGCTTTAAAGGCCGGGCACGATAAAGCGATAGCAGTGCGTGGAGAGTGGCCTGGGTAAAAGCAGCAGCGGATGATTATAGGCTTAAGCCTCTAACAGGGAATACCTATCATGGGAATATGCAAACCATCAAAATTATCACAAAAAGAACTCATGTTGTACTTTTTAATTCTCTTTTTTAGGGTTCCGTACCTAAAGGGTCCAAAAGGAACCCTACTGCTGTCACGCGTCCGTTCGTCGTCTGTCACACGTACAGGGTTTTACAGCTTAAATTTTATTGAACAAATGTAAACCTTATATCCTATAAAACACGGACTTCTTGTCATAAGCATTCTCTATCAGTCAAGGTCATCATCACCATTCCTTATAATGTATGGTGGTGTTAATTGGATTCTAACAACATTTTTTCTAGATACCAGTACTTATAGTAAAATTAGCTAATAATCGTGAAAATGTAAAGCACACACCATTCAAATACGTAGCCAAATGACCATAATATTCATACTGTTACTACTAAGTACTTTTTTCTTTTTTATACCTGTTCAGAATCGTTTAAAAACTAAAACGTTTTTAATCCTTTTTCTTGAATCAAAATTGTATTCATTAATTCATATAAAAATAACCCAATTAATTGTATGTAATAAATTCATATTATAATTATTTCAATCATACTTGCATATTTTTTAAATAAAATATTCAATGTAACATGAAATTCATAACCAGTCGAGCTAATATGGACAATTTTCATATGGCAATGTTTAGATATCAAAATTGTCTTACGTTAATAACTTACGGTTGTTCAGCAATTCCCAAAGACTGTTACACTCACTTTTCTGTATATTTTTCTATTTTGGATTACACCAGCTCCTAAATCTACAGTCCACTATTTTTATTTACCACTACGGACCTGCGAAGAATTACAATAACAATGTTAAGATTAATTGTGTGTAAATTCCATACATCCATAACACCGCAGATTGAGACGCACCGTTTACAGATCACAGCGTGATGCCCGGCCCGTGCGTCCATAAAATCCGCAACTCGACGGGTGATCGTAAACACTTTCGCGGCCATGTATTCTGCATAGTAATTGATCCTTTTGAGTGCACCTAATTGGTATATTTACTGGTATATTGGTATATTGGACGACCGGTTTAGCCTAGTGGGTAGTGCACCTGCCTGTGAAGCTGACGGTCCTGGGTTCGAATCCCGGTCAGGGCAAATATTTGTGTGATGAGCGTGAATATTTGTTTCTGAGTCTTCGATGTTTTCTATGTATTTAAGTATTTATATCTATTAAATATATCGTCGTCTAGTACCCATAACACAAGCCATCTTGAGCTTACTGTGGGGCTAGTTGGATTTGTGTAAGATTGTCCTCTAATATTTATTTATTTATTTATATTTAACTGTTATTAGGACCTGGAAAGGGTAAATTCAAAATTTCATGTGGTAGTTACCATATTATAATAACGGACACATTGACCTACTTGTATACTTTACGGACACGAAACTTTTTACCGGCAATTTTATTTTTATTCCTGGTATTACTAAATTCTTTTATTTCACAATATACAATGCCAATATAGAACAATAATAAAACAAGATCTTACACTAGATTTAATAAAACTAACTTAAAAATAAATATAATAAAGAGACAAAAAGGTGTTATTTGAAAAGATTTTTACTTAAGAGTTTCGGATTAGCTGTGATTGGTTGCGTGATTTTTTGTACCAAAACGCGAATTCAGATACTTAACGTTGTATTCGGAATTATTGGTCCTAAAATATCGAGTCACGAAAACAATTCATTCGTGTCATTTTGAAATAATAAATAAACAAACAGTACTTAGGAGTTTGGGATTAGCTGTGATTGGTTGCGTGGCTTTTTGTACCAAAATTCAAATCCAGATATTTAATGTTTTATTCAGAATTATATTTCCCAACACATCGAGTCACGAAAACAATTTATTGGGTTCATTTTAGAATACAAATGAACAGAAAAAAGCTTATTTGGAATATAAAAAGAAGCCCGTAACGTGTTGAAATATAATAAACGTTTCGCTCACGTCTTTAAGGTCGAGTATCACTTGATCAATAATAATAATAATTCAACGATCATTGTCCCGATAGTTGTCTCTGCGAACGGTCTAATAGCGAAGACTCTCGACCAACACACCTCAAGAGACTCTCGCTAGATGGCTGGGTCAAGGGTCAGATACAGAAGGCGGTACTCCTGAACACGGCGTGGATAGTCAGGAGGTTCCTCTCTCTGTCTCCCTAACCACCGGTAGTCCAGGCCTCGCCTCGCTGCCGGCGGCACACTAGGTTAGGTTTTTATAACGATTTTATGTTTTGTTAGTGTATTTTTATATTTTACTTTTTATAAAGATATTGTAAAAACCTAGCCTAAGACGAAAAATAAATAAAGATAATAATATATCCATTTATTTACCCAACCTTAATACTTAAACTAAACTTTGCAATTGACATAAAATAAAATGAAAAGAAAACAATATAATTGATAACAGTAAATTGTACACATGTGAAATATAATTTCAAAATAGAAATATAGTTAAGTTGGTTTTGTCCAGCTTTGGACATAGGCCTCCTCCATGCTCTCCCACAGTTCCCTGTCTGCGGCAAGTCTCGTCCAAGTTATGCCTGCCTCATCGACGTGGCCTTTAATCATAAGAACCAGCTGCGACAACGAAGAACGAAGATGTGAGTGACCCGTTATAAACGTTGTTTCAATATGTCTCAAACTCATGGGAGTTTTATATTTTAAAATCTGTACTAAGATCATAAAGTTATAGTCATAGTCATAGTGATTTATTTGTAAATATAGGTGCAATACATTGGTGGATAAATAATGATTTGCGTAACACTATGTTTTGCCTGTAGGCATACAAAATCAGTAGCATGATGAACTTTTTCAAAATAACAAAACATAATAAATATTCATAACGTAATAAGAAAAACAGAACATGGTAATGAAAAGAGAAAGAATCGTGTGATGTCAAATAGTTAAATACATTAAGAAATTAAATTGAATTAAATTACAAGTCATCTTATATCAATTAAATTGAATGAAAATTTATGTCAATAGGTAAAGGACGTTAGATCGGCTATTATAAAATTTGATATTGAGTAGTATGATTTGCTAATAAATAATTTACAAAGCTTATTTTTTAGTTAATTATAACATTATTGGTTTTAGTTGAATACCTCTGGTTACCAATATTTCCACGCAACATAAAACGGCCTCACGTTCTAAACAAAACACACGTAAAATAAAAAGCATTACGCTGTTCAGTCTAAACGTACATATTTGATGTTTCATTTTACACGTACTAAGCAACTTTAATGGGTTTATCTGATACCCGCCTGGCGCTAACAAAAGTTATGACGACTTATAGCTACATTAGAAAGGTTGTGACATTCTGTTAATATTTTGTCGATTTATCATCGTTAATAACATTTCTTAAGATTTGAGGGTAGATGTGAGTTTTTGAAATATTTTCGAGAAGAAAATATAGAATTGCGTTACTATGAGCCCGATTGTGGAACTTGGTCGAGAATACGGTATTTTAATGATTATCAAATGACGTCAAAAACCTAAAAGGAAATATGACTTAAATGAAGTCACAAAAATCTATGGTCAAACTTACTTTTTTACAAGGTTTTATTAAACTTGTACTGTTCGTATGTAAATGTATATCACTAATATAAGTATGTATTTTGTCCTCAGAATGTACAATCCTTTTTTTCAGCCAATTGCTGGTATCCGATTCAGCATAAGTTCGGTGACAATTCAATATAATGGCACCACCGAGCTGATCTGATGATGGAGACAGAAGGTGGCCAATAAAACAAATAAAAAGCCTCTTTATTCCTTAAAAGTAGTGAAATACAAAAAATTTGCTACATGATTATTATTATTACAATTTAAAATATAACAATATCATTTCTAATTTTAAATTTTATTAATTCAGTACTATTTTTATTCAAGTTAATAATTTACTAACGAATAATGACTATATGTATATGTTGTACCTAATAATTAATTCATGCATTTTTTTTGCGGTTTTAAGGACCCCTCTTTGGGTGAAGGCCTCCTCCAGTTTTTTCCATTTATCCCTATCTTGTGCCACTTGTCTCCATTTCTCTCCAGCAGTATCTTTAATTTCATCTGCCCATCGTTCTAGCGGTCTCCCTCTCTTTCGCTGAAGGTGGTCAATAGCAACTCCTAAACTACGTAAGATATACTCGTTGTATTTGCCTTCATTGGAAATGTCTCAACGAATAGTTGATGACTGTGGAAAGAAGATACAGTCGGGAATTAAAGCCAAAAATTATTTTTTAGAGACGAACGTATTTAATCTTTATGTATCTAAAAGTCTAAATAGCATACATTGGATTAAGTTGATGGTTTCCAAATATTTTCGGTTTTTTATAGACTAGGTCCCTCCCTCTCAACAAAGCGCATACTCGGGAGCTCTGAGGGTCTACCTGAACCACAAACGAAGTTTTTCCTCTCTGTCGCTCTTACGTAAAGACTTGCAAGTGCGACAGAGAGGGAAAACTTCTGGCGACGTTGCTCCACCACCAGGAACAATACCACATAACTAAATAGCAAGTATAGGTGTCATGTTATTCGGAACCAACTTATACTTAATACTTACCTTTTGTAACGACATGAGTTAAAGGAGCGCTCGTGGCCTAGCGGCGCCCGCATACCGCGTGCGGTAAGTGAGCATTCCCGTACTTTGGAAGGCACGTTAAGCCGTTGATCAAGGTTGCTGTCTATGATAGTAGTCGTTAAGCCAAGTAAGGCCTTAGGGCGGTTTAAAACACTTCTAACAGTCAAGTTGCCAAGCCACTTGACGAGCTTAGTTCCAATAAGGTCTAGTTTACCCTCGGGTTGGAAGGTCAGATGGTAGTTTCTCTAAAACTAGTGCCTACGCCAAATCTTGGGATTAGGTAGCAGATCGTAATCTGTCGTCTACCGGTCCCTGGGAACCCAGGGCTCAATACAAAAGAGTGCTAGTTTATTTTTTTCGCCGGGAGTCGGTGGCTTAAGGATGCAACTGTATTGGGATAACGCTAGGATGATGATGTGTTTTTTTAACTTGAAGTTAACACAGTCTTCGTATGAGAACCGGCTTGTACAAACGCGTGTTTTTGCTATTTCTATCACATGTTTCATACAAGTGTGGCCAGTTACGGTCAACGAACGGTGTGATACTTGTGTGGTTTAAGTCATAAGATTAACGGGAACTATAACATTCCCGCCGGCGGGGACGTCCAGCGCGATCGCGAAAACACTGACACATACATATATTATAGTCCCTATTCGTCCCGGTACCGCCGCACACCTGGTAGAGTGAGTCAGTTGCGGGCGTCTATAGGCTGCGGTGGCCGCTTACCATCAAGTGGACCGTAAGCTTGTTTGCCACCGACGTTGTAAATAAAAAAAGACATGTGTCAAGCGGTTACCCTCCTGGTTTATATTAAACTAGCGACTCGCCCGGCTTCGCACGGGTGCAATGCTGATGCATGTATTATACATATAAACCTTCCTCTTGAGTCACTCTATCTATTAAAAAATCCGCATCGAAATCCGTTGCGTAGTTTTAAAGGTTTAAGCATACATAGGGATATAGGGACATAGGGACAGAGAAAGCGACTTTGTTTTATACTATGTAGTGATATCCTCCGCTGTCTCTCATAACACACGGCCGTCGTATAAAAGAGAAGCAGTGATACGGCATCGCATCATCGGTCAATTACAAAAAGGTAATCCCGGGGAGTGCTTAATGAATCATTATGCCGCGCGGCGGGCTCGACGGGTGACGCTCGTATTCATAGTCGATACTATAATACGAGCCCCAATGCAAATGAGTACGTCTGGTAGGAAAAAAATGTACTAAACTAACGTTAACCTAAAAATTCTGGGGGACGAAGGTGTTTGGAAGAATTAGCAATATAAAAACAGTATAAGTTATAAATCGTATTTTATTTATTCAATGAAAAAAAAAACGAACTTTCCTTGGTAATAAAAAAAACATTGTTTCACCAATTGTACTAAAATGCAAAAAAGTTCGTCTTTAGTGTTACCGACGCAGATTAGAACGTCTACCACTTGGTGGCGTCTCCTTTTGCATCTAAAACGGCTTTAATTCTGAGCGGCATTGTATCTACCAGCTGTCGACACTCTTCCGGGGTTGTTTCATTCCAAACACAGGTAAGTTTCTCTTTAAGATCAGCTTTTGATCTGGACGGGTCCTTTCGCAACTTCTTCTTCATTTTCCACCACAACGTTTCTATGGGAGACAAGTCCGGGCTGCTGGATGGCCACGACATGGTAGGTATTTTTTTCTTTTTCAGCCACGCCATCGTTGCTTTAGCGGTATGGCATGAGGCACCATCTTGTTGAAAAGTATACGCATTTTTATACTTTAACTTACGTATAGACGGCAGCAAACTCTCTTGTAAGATGCTTTTGTATTTTTCGGCATTGACGGTTCCATCTATAAATTGCAGACAGCCGACACCCTGTGCCGACATGCAGCCCCAAATCATTAAGGAAGCTGGAAACTTTACCTTACGCTTAAGACAATCTTTTTGAAATGCCTCTCCTTTTTCGCGAATGACTTTACTTCGTTCATCGCCTACTGTGACTTCAAATTTAGATTCGTCACTCCATATAATTTTACGCCACTGATCGACGGTCCAATTTCTGTACTTTTTGGCGAATTTCAACCTGTTAGTTTTCTGCCGTTGTGTAAGTAACGGTTTCTCTTTAGCAGTGTAAAAACCGTAGCCCATCCTCTTCATCACTCTCTTGCAAGTATCCACTGAAATGTTTTTTTTAATTGCGTCACGCCATAGTACCGTAAGTTCTCCAGCTCTTGCACGACGATTTTTCTTGATGATCTTCCTCAGAATCCTGTTTTCTGCTTTAGTAGTAATTCGTGGGCGGCCGGATTTCTTTAAACAAGAAATTTTGTCGTGTTTTCGATGATGCTCGATGATAGTTTGGATTGTAGACCTTGGCATAGAAAGGTCCTTGGCAATTTGGTACGTAGATTTGCCTTTATTGTTACTGGAGATTATAATTTTCCGCACTTCTTCAGTCACTGGCTTACCTCGTGCCATCTCGATAGAAAAACGATTTGGAGTAATAAAAAATTAGGCTGAATTTGCCCTTTTATATAGTGGTTTGTCATTTTACATGACAGAGAATATTCCGTATTCAATTTGAAAATAATATTTTATATTACGAACCCTGGTAAACAGGTTTTATTTTAAATAGACGACCTATTTTGCCTTAAATATGAAGCAGACGTAATTATTTGCGTGTGAGATGTAATATTTATAATTAAATTATTTTAAAATAAATAACGAGATGTACACTTTGTACAACTCAAAACTAAGCTAGCTTTAGTGACATTGCGTCTAGTGTATTCCATTAATCATCAAAGTCGATTCGGGTAGAAATACTAGTTTTTGAAAAAAAATACGCATGCAGAATTGCGACTAGACGAGCTATTTTGCATTGGGGCTCGTATAGCTGATTCAATGAATAAAGTTTATGGCTTGACGGCGCTTGCGCGCTTGCATTTCATTATTATGATACCACCCAGCTGATCTGAGGCGATAGAATCTGGCAATGTTATAACCATTATTAAGGCTGTGCACTGAGAAATATCGCGTTCGTTAAAACGCTGTTCTGCCCAGATGAGGAAACCATAAGGATTGATTTGCTGATATATGATTCTTGACTATATTGACTGTGTTTCTGACAATAGCCGAAACATGATTGCTTAAAATTTTCTCGATAGAAATAAAATTCAATGTTGTCTTTATTTCCTATTTTACTACCTACTAAAACAACATATTATTAAACGACACGATTAAGTTAAAATGATGGTGTTTTGCCTCTCTGTCAAGAGGAAATTTAATAAATCTACACACAGTCAGATATTTATAAAAATCTATAAATACATCTGAAAAAAACTATTCCCGAAGAGTGTTGCAACCCGTTTTATCGTGGGCGAAACTATTAAATTATCTAAAAATATGACATTGCACTCTATCAAAATCCCTTGTTACTTATAACTCAAGAAAAATTACCTAATATGCCACTGTAATATACTTAGGTAGTTCAACCTATCATCTAACCTATATATACGCTAGTTGAATGGTCGAGGACTTTGAATTACTGTAACATTTGGACTCTATTTCTATTGAATTAGTGTCCAAAAGTGACAAACATTCAATTTCCTTGACTGTACATAAAAAAAACTTGCCCTTTGAGAATACAGGCGTAAATTTAGTAATGACTAACTTCATAAAAATAGGGGCGATGATTAAGACAACGACAAGAAGTTTGTAGTGAAAATACAAAAAAGATACGTCATGATATTAATGTGACGGTCAAATATCGTACTTTTTCATTTCATTAAAAAGTTAAAACGTGACCATTTTCGAGATTTTTTAATGAGTTCAATTTAATTGGTAACGCAACAATATTTTTTTCTGGTCACATACCCAATTAACAAGGTATCGAAAATCTAGTCATCACTATACACAGTGCACAACTCGCGGCAGACGGACGTTTGAGCGACGCGGAGTCAAAGGCGATGCCGTCGCATCACTCACGTGTGACCTTGCCTTTATGCGTGAGGCTCGCTTTATAAACAAGTGTTCCGATAGACACTGTTAGCGGTCATATGATTTAAGCATTATTTTTGTAGCCCTTAGGTCTATAAAAATAATGCTTAGGCTCGGTTGCACCAACATACGATCACAGGCCGGTCATCGTCAAATATGGCGCCAGCAGCTGTGATCCCATTGAAACTTGTCAAACTTTCCATACAATCAGATTTTAATGAACACCGCTTACGATTACAGACGGTTTGGTGCAACCCACCCTAAGAGTCCCTAGGAGAAATGTTATCCTGAATAATAATACTATCGATTAGTATAAAACAGAGTGTTTGTTTTTTTTTTAATTTTAGTTTGCCGAACCAACTAAAACTAAAAAACAAATACTCCTTATTTTATCAGTCCCAAGCGGGGCAAGCGAGTGTTAGAAAAATTTTGAATGCAGTTTTGTTTCCTTTTAAAAATTAAGGAACATCTCCTTTAAATAAAATGAGCCAGCTTAAGGATTTAAGGTAGTTTCCCTTCGGCGCCCGACTTATTTTTCCACACTATATATAATATATATTATCTAGTAATGATAATGAAATTTGAACGAATATTGTGAATGAAAATCAATGCAACTGAGTCCTTTAATTGAGGTGTGCAATAAACAGTATTCGTATTTGTATTGTATTTTATATTATATACGACGCAGACGGGGCAGGCCCAGACGGAGATGGCGGGATGTTCTGGATGCGTTTGCCAAGAATTGGGAGGAAGAAGCGCTCAATAGGGAGACCTGGAAAACATGGGGAGAGGCCTTTGCCCAGCAGTGGGACAGCCAATAGGCTATAAAGTAAAGTAGTTATATTATCAGACAAAAGCACAGCTCTCAACTCTACATACCTACATGGGTCATTGTCAGATTTAGGTTCGCGTCTTTTCGGTGGACATATCAAAAGTTAAGGGCCACAAAGCTTAATTTTGGATTGGTCTAGTAACCCGCATAAACGGTGTTTCCGTAACTATAAATCTATGTAATAAAAACATAACTTATATGTAAATAAGCCGGTAACTACTGACCATCGAGTGGACAGCTTGGTGATTCTCATTGCAAAATTTAACATCTTCTTGATTTGTCCTTACCGGACCCGGATTGTTAACGACTCGTGAATGATTATTTACCAGGTACAGAGTAAACTGGACTCAACAATAAGTTTAAATTGCACTCTGATTTCCTTAACCTTCACTTAACGTTCGGGCCGGTAAGGACATCAATTAACTTTAACGATGAGAATCACCTGCTTTTGTTTTTACAACTGACAATGATCCAAATTCTATTTCACCCTCAAAATGAAAATCAAAGCAACTGTGTTTTAATTGAGGTATGCAATGAAGAGTATTTGTATTGAAATGTAGTGTATATTTTCAGGTAAAAGCAAAACTCTCAACTCTGTATACCAACATTCTATTTCACATGAAAATCAAAGCAAGCGTCCATGAACACTGAAATTCACAAATTAATTGGCTCGGTATTCAAGCATTCGTTTACAAAAAGTACTACATAATTTTCCTTTCATTCGGCAGTAGCATTCAGAATTACGTTCGTTTTGAATATTTATTTGTGAAGTTGCTCAAGTGACATTAATTCCGCTCTTCATGCTATCCTGAGAGTTCAGAAAATTGTCTAATTAATAATTTATTAAGCTTTTAAAAGCTAGGGACTGAAGTAATGAAGGATTTTAAGATACGTCGCATATTCAAAGAGTGCATAATTTTAAGTTTAACTTTGAAGATAGGTTTCTGTTAACGGTCCTTATCAGTTAAAAACGCTCATCTATTTACGCCATTTTCTGTTTGAATTGACACATATCTTGACATTTTCTCAATGTTACTATCTAGAACAGGACTATTGCGACCTTAAATTTAAACGTATTTTTGTATTTTTCATTCAGAAATATCGTTTCAAACGTCACTGCAAATCGATCATTTTCAAGCTAAAAACTTGTTTTTTTCGCTTAAATTATACTACACACAATAAAATCACAAAATGGCTATGTTACTATCTAAAACTTCAATAAAGTCATCGTATCCTTTAATAACTTTATTGGTATTATCAATACCTTTGTCATAATTTGAAATAAAAACATTTTAAAACTTATAAGGCCTCTTAATTTTAGTTTAGAGTATCAATTTATTTAAATTAAAGAAAAAAAAATAGTCACGTAATCCTTTCTGCTCATAAAATTGTGTATGCATATGTGTAAGCATTTTATTTACAAGTTAAAACAATATATACATATCACTAAATTAAGGCACAAAGGAGACCTTAAAGTAGAACACCCAGCTAAACTTTCAGTTATATTAAAAAAAATGAAGTTGGTTATTGCTTAAAGTTCTGGCAAGATTTTAAAAATAAGTTTGGAAGGTATTAATAAAAAAAGAAAGAAAGATACAAAGAAAGAAATATTCACTGTACGAAAAGACACCGATACAAACAGAATAGACTCACAGTACATTGAACATATAATTATAAAGTAATTAAGTTGAAGTTTCCTTCCCTATTCTTTCCTCTTAAGTAATTAAATTATGTATCAGTTTGTATCATTTTCCACTTACAGCTTTAACAAAAGGTTCACATGAAATTACACAAACATACATTTGACAGGGCTATTTTTTTTACTTTTGATGATTGAAAATTTTCCTGTGTACAAATGTGAGTCGTTATTTTTATTTTCAGATTATTAAATTTTCATGCAAGAAAGTACTTAATACTTACCACTACTTTTTCTTTGAAGTAAAACGTTACCTCAGATACCCTTTGAAAATTCTTGATCCCATTAAATTTCGCAGAAACCCAAAAAGTCGCTATATTCTTGAATCATGTTGCCAGCATCTGACTAAAAGATTTACACTAAATTAGACTCTATGTGGTTACAATAAAGCTCATTTAGTTAATGATGAGGCTAGCTCCAGTTATAAAATGTCATTATGCTGGCCCCAGGGCTGAATAAAGTGCATGAAATGTGCTTAAACGAGGTTGTTATAAGGCTATTACTGGCCATCGATATTTTGTTCTCGTAAAATGAGATTAAAATTCATTATGACACAGAATACAGTAATAATGAGACATTGAAAAAATAATTAAGGTGATCTTGTTAAATACGTAAAAAATTAATAGGATATTTACTAAATTACTTACAAGAATAAATTATATAAATAATGATAAGTATTTTTGTGACAAAAGAGATAATATAATTATGGTAACCATAAACACCTTTTGTTTCTCTATAATAATAAATATCGTAGTTATTAACAAGACAAGTGTGTGTCGGCCCACGCGCAATCTAGGGTTCCATAGTAGTCCTCCCGTTACACTGTGGACTTAAAATTTAATTACCTAAATAATCAATGGTAATTGTACGAAATTTTGCTTTTCAAAGTACATTTCTTAAGTTATGCTATTACTCGTTATGGGAACACACAGACTAAACTATCGATAACATCGCAACTATTTTAATGTCAATATCAAAATTAACACAAAATCTAACATAGGTCCGGTTCCATTACATACTCCACTAAGTATGATATGTACCTGCATCATTATTTTAAACATATTACAAAAAACACAATTTCTTTGCTTACGCACTCATGGGATTTAGCCTGAAGGTAGACCAAAAACCAGTGAATCGCCCATTTTAACAAGACCCCTCGTTTCTTCTACAGATTATTGAACTTTCTGATATTAGAAGGATCAAAATAAACTGGTTTTTGGCTTAAAAAGCATTGCAATAAGAACAGATTCATGTCTTTATTAGACCAATTACTTAGATTATACTCTAAACTAAGATTACTGTGTATAAATAATGACAGCTAATTTGTATTAAATTTCGTAACAACAATCCAACAAATGGATTTGTTTAATGTGGTAATTTAAATGAAGGTCAGTTAAATGGGCTAAGTAAATGTTATAATACTAAATTAGATCACACTTAATAAATGAGCGGAAGATAAAGATATATTATAAATTGCTGAAGTATGAAGGTTATATGAAGCGCTAAACGTTTTTTGAAAAAAAAAAAGTCAAAGGCGGAATTTCATATTGCAGCGTAACTGAAGAGCCTGTGCTATTAATAATTCACCTCTACTCTCCTCATCACTCACCCTTTTTACTCATAAGTTTTTATTAAGTAATTAACATTTATTGATTTACAGGCGGTAATAATAGTTAAATTACAATAACTTGAATAATATTACAACTAACTTAGATCTCAAACAGGCCCTTGGGGTATTGTACCGAGGATGCTGGCGGCATTTCCTCGCTGTATCGCAATGCTGAGGAAGTCGCCAGCTCTTCGGTCACCAGTTACGTCAACCAAACGCTTCGCGATTCCAGTAGCATTTCCTCGCTGTATCGCAATGCTGATACGTTGTGCGAGGAAGTCGCTAGCTCTTCGGTCACCAGTTACGTCAACCAAACGCTTCGCGATTTCAGTAGCATTTCCTCGCTGTATCGCAATGCTGATACGTTGTGCGAGGAAGTCGCTAGCTCTTCGGTCACCAGTTACGTCAACCAAACGCTTCGCGATTTCAGTAGCATTTCCTCGCTGTATCGTAATGCTGATACGTTGTGCGGGGAAGTCGCCAGCTCTTCGGTCACCTGTTACGTCAACTTGTGCGCGCTGGGACCCCATGGACCAAGAGTTTCGATACCAAAAGTATTCTATTTAGTTTGAGCTTCTTCCAAACAGACGGGTGGCCTATCAACTACCATAAACTACACAAGCTAACTCGTGTTCGGACTCTTTTTTTTTGTACCAGACTGTGGCTTTATAGGCCGGGCCCAATAAAGCGATAGGAGTGCGCGGTTGGAAAGTAGCCTGGGGAAAATCCAAAAGAAACCAACGACACGACCACACCTGTGGTTTTGAACACTCTAAGAATATATGTATGTAAATACTTTATTGTACACAAGACAAGTAAAATAACTTATACAGAAAAAAAACAGATCAATCATGTACAAAGGCGAACTTATCCCTGTAAGGGATCTCTTCCAGTTAACCTTTGAGCAATTGAGTGAAGAGTTTGCGCTTCAGTGAGATTGTTTGATCGGTTTCAACCGTATCTTAGATGTGAGGTGTTCGGAGTCATTGGGACCTCAGGGAGTAGGTAATGGTAGTTGATAGTGACTCTGCCTTCAAAGCTCGTGATCTTGGATTCGAATCCTGATAAGGCCAGGCCAACTATTTGTGTTATGAGCACAGATATTTGTTCCTTAGTTTTGGATGTTTTTATTATGTATATCGTCGTATAGTACAAGCCTTGGGACCCCAATAAGTTTAATGTGGCACGTATTGGAATTGTGTCGAGCACTGATACATTTTTCCGTCAGTAAACCACAGTTCTAGAATACTAAGGTCGGGTTGCACCAAACCGTATGTAATCGTAAGCAGTGTTCGTTAAAATCTGATTGTATGGAAAGTTTGATAAATTGCTATGGGATGACAGCTGCCGGCGCCATATTTGACGATAATCGGCCTGTGATCGTATGTTGGTGCAACCGACCCTAAATCCCACTACTCTACCGTCTTTGTCTCCAACATCAATGGAGCTTTCCCGGTTTCTGATTTCGTCGTGAGCTTCTAAAAATAAACGCAGCTAACACACATGTCATTTGTCAGCGTTTCGCTTACATGACGTCAAGTAATTTACGATATAAGGGCTGGTGCTCTCAAGTGGCCGTATTGTCTTAATGACGTAGTTTCACAATGCTGTACTAATACTCTTTATTGATAATATTGTTAAACTCTGCCCCGCCTGTTGTTACCATTATCAATGTTACCGAATCTATAAATGTACTCCTGTATTACTGATACAATAAAGAATAGTATTATTAAATATTACATGTCATATTTAAATTTTGCATATATACATGTGTATAAAGGTAACATTACAATTCGATAGTTGATGACAGTTCAAGTGTATTAAAAAAATAACAAGAAAATCTCTAGGAATGGAACACAGCTAGAGGCGCAATGTAGTGTCTCACTCAAATATGAAGTAGCCTAAGGCCTAATGTTATAATGACTTCTAAATGTTAGAATGAATTTAAGAACATCAAAAATAAAACTTTAACCGTCAGTGAATTAAATATTGTTTTAGTAAAATGCCGCTCTAATACACCGCCGGTATGCTATTAATACTGCCGACCTGATGTTTTTTTTCTGTTGTTTGTTAATATAATATCAATTTAACTCGTGTTTTGTCATTTTTGTCGCACACCCTTCAAAATAATGTTCTTTATTAATTCGTTGAAAAGGGCGACGCTTTCATCGCGAAAGGCATAGAAGCTTCGGAACGCACCATATTAAGATTTCGAGTTAACGTCCTGTGGTCGTTATTCACATGATGTATAGCGTTCAAAATTAGGTCGGATTAGTGATTTCACGGACGTTTTTAGTCGATTTGAACGACCCGTGTTGGGTTACCATTCAGAGTGCTTCCTTTCTGTATAGGATTTGTGCAAGGGTTGGGAATGTGAAGTTTGTGTGAATGAAGACGTAAACACATGATTCTAAGGCCGCCAAGTTTGCGAAGCAAGAGATTGACTGTGATAAAGTTTACACGAACCATCTCATGACAGTTCATATCAAAAGTATTGGTATTTGACTGTCATTTCTAGGAAAGTTAAATGTTTGCGTGCTTAGGCCAATGGTTGACTGGTAGAGATTGCTATGGCATTAAGTCCGTCATTTGGATATACTTTATGAATTGTGCAATATAGTTATAATAAATAAAAGTATCGGTGTCAAGATTGAAGATGATTATGGAAATGAATTATAATTTGAGCGCTACTGGGTCGTTTTTATTTTATTTATTTTTTTACTTGCCTATTTTAGTGTCTCTCTTCCTCCATTCGCCCTTATTGTTATTTTAAAATAGGTATCATAAATTTACGTACGACTAGAATTAAGGAATAAAACTCACATTTTAATAAGGAATTAAGTACATAGTTTGAATGCCAAAATTTGATTCTTAGATACCACATTAAATACTGTATAATATTTGATAACTAGCGGCCGCCCGCGACTTCGTCCGCTTAGATTTTAGCCCCATCCCGAGGAACCACGAAGATGCCACCCATATCGATTTAAAGAAAAATAAATGTCCGGCATTTTTGATTTGAAAATGCATGTCATTTTCGTAATCGGCTCCCCGAGAAACCTCGACGATGACACCCATATCGATAATTAAGAAAAGTAAATATTTGCTCCTCGCACAAACTTGGAACCCTCTTTTCACCCCTTTAGGGGAGCAATTTCAAAAAACGCTGAAATGAGATTTGTTGTTTTTAAACAGGGAGTCTACTAACGAAGTTTTAAATCTTTCACTTCAAAATAGATTTGCTCTCCGTACAAACTTGAAAACCCCTTTTCACTCCTTTAGGGGAGCAGTTTCGAAATATCCTGAAATAAATTTTGTTGTATTTAAACAGAATGTCTATTTACGAAGTTTCAAATCTCCTACTTCAAAAAAGATTTGCTCCCTATACAAACTTTGAACCCCTTTTCACCCCTATAGTGGAGCAATTTGAAATTACGCTGAAATGCGCCATTAACATATTTAAACAGAGAGTCTGCGTACAAAGTTTCAAAGCTCTCACTTCAATAACTACGTGTTTTCATTCAAACTTTCATCCCTTGTTTTACCCCCTTAGGGGATGAATTTCATATAATCCTTTCATATCCCTAGCCTACGTTATAAATGTAATCGATTGTGCAAAAATCAACTCTCTAGCGTTAGCAGATTTGGATGTGCGTTGATGAGTCAGTCAGTCAGGACTTCTTCTTCTATATGCATAGAAGGTGTGGTTCCAAAGGATTTAATAGATTGTGCAAAAATCAACTCTCTAGCGTTAGCAGTTTCGACTGTGCTTTTCGAGTCAGTCAGTCAGTCATGACTTCTTCTTTTTAATGTATAGAAGAAGGTGTGGTTCCAAAGGATTCTAATTTAATAATAAAAAGGCTGCAATGAAATATTTATACTATGATGATCTACATACCAATTCATAGTATACACGCTTGGCAGGTGAGGTAAGCAATCCCGTTAGCTAGTTGGCACTATTGCAAAACGTCCGCTCCAGATACATTCTCTGAACGTTTCCGAGAATCGAGTTGTCGTTGAATACATTCAACAACAATACCACAACTGGTTCACAAGTTGCGGTATATTTGTCAGTAAAATTAGTCAAATGCGAGTCGGATTCATACGTGAAAGGTTATCCTTACCACGAACGCCAAAGTATTTTCGACGAGTGAAACTCTATAATACGATATGAATTTCGTTAAGTTTGGTTGCATAACTTTTAGATGTTTGAAAAAAAAAGCTTTCGCAAAACAAAGTACAACTACTCAATCTGTCACATAGTTTGTCTACATGGCACTTCCAGTTAAGGTTAGAGTCCAGAGTGAAACCAAGGAACTTACATTCTTCGTTTATCGGCATCGGGCTAAATCCTACTTGCACAATAGTACATTACCCACCAAAGGCGGTAAAACAAATAATATCTCATATCGCATGTATTTGACGCCCGAGTCGGCTTTCTTCACTACCTCTCGTGGTAAGTACAAAGTCTTATGGCTTTTGTGGTGCGTGCGGTAATTGCCCCTTTATGGCCAAGTGTGACACAATAATATATATAAACAAACATAACAAACAGGCTTCCTTAAATTCAAATCTTTAAATCTAGAGTTTAAAATCGCATAACTGTTATTAGACTCATATTTGAAATAGTCTCATCCCAAATTAAAATGATATACGTCACTATGAAACTCATTAGGTATATACACGACTGTTTAGCTTATCATAGCACAGAGGGCCTACTCCGAAATTAGAGATCCGAATTTCGTATCGTGCCGTCCCTTTCACTCACATACTGTATAATAGGTTACTATTACGCTACGATATATAGCTACGTAGGTTTATAGTACCTTTAGAGAGAACGCAGTACCGTGCACCCATAATGTCGATAACTTGTAATCATTGTGGCATAGTTAACAATCACACAGCGCAAGTGTATGACGTAAATTGTGAAAACACTCCACATAAAAACGTAATTTTGTTCGATTTTGATTCAAATTTGAACTTAATATAGTATTAGATAGGGCTTAAATTAGAAATGAGGACACAAAAGAAGTAAGCTTTTTGAGGAAGCGTTGTTCAATTGTCCCTCGGAGCTCTGACGGCAGCACGCACTTGAAAAATCTACTGCTTACCTTCTCAACCTCATATCTGGCTGTCGTGTTGTATTGAAATTTCAACTGTATTTCATACAGTACAAGGGTCGTTTAACAGGTAGGTATTTAATTGTAGTATGATGTTTAGTAAATTTTCAAGAGAAATGTGCGCCCGAGGCAAATCCACTGCGCACAGCGGGATGCGCGAGGCATATGTTGCTTTCTGTGGCTAAAATAATACTAAAATTAGTTATAATAGGTGTTATTTTATAGAAAAATGCTGTTAATTATACCTGTTATAAACTCGCGAAGACACATTTAGTGGTTTCGGTTGTATTAGACTATACTATTGGGTTGTGTTTTATGAAAAATATACGACGTTTATCAGCCTAATTCATATTTGGGTGGATCAACTATTCTTTGTTGTTCGTTACCATGGTTACGTCTCCTGTGTCACTCTTTAAAACTGATTTTATAGGGTTTTAATGTACCAAACATGAGTTTTAGCGATGAGCATAAATCCATTCCGACATGGGTCATCTCTTGAGCATGCTTGAAGTCCATATTATGAATATTTTTCTAAGAAACTCGATTACTGTTGTCTCCTCGCTGACGGGACAGAATAACAACAAGAAAAAGTTGATTGACCCATTTAACTAGCTGCTGGTAAAACTGACCCTTATTTTATTTATCGTATGGCAATTATTTAGAATATTATGAATATTTTTCTAAGAAACTCGATTACTGTTGTCTCCTCGCTGACGGGATAGAATAACAACAAGAAAAAGTTGATTGACCCATTTAACTAGCTGCTGGTAAAACTGACCCTTATTTTATTTATCGTATGGCAATTATTTCGAACCCTGAGATTTTCGAGAAGCCAGTGCGGTTGCCAACTTGCCAGTTTGTTGCACTTTTAGCACCACCCAGGGGTCACGTGTAGGGTAACGGTGGGTACTCCCTACGGATGTGATGCAACTTCGACCCAGCTGGTCAACTGGTTGGGCAACTTGACTTTTAGAAGTTCTCAAGACGCCCGAAGGCCTCTAACTTGGCTTAACGACTGCTGTTATAGACGAGGATCAACGGCTTAACGGCCCTTCCAAAGCACGGGAGCGCTCAGTTAGTGACTCAAAACGGTCCATTATAAAATAATTTCTTCATTTTCATCATTCTGCTAGCGTTATTCTTTATCCGATTTGTGTAAAATTGTCCTCAATTATTTAGGTATTTTTTTGGTTAAATCCTAGAGGAACCCGGGATCGGCTTTGGTACGTCATCCCTCAATTTGACGTAGGTACTAGTTTTGTTTATTTAGAGCGGTCGCTTATGTGCAAAAAATGCGAATACAGGCACAGACAGATGCAGTTTATGAGTGTATCGTAATAAATATTTATGATATACAGGTCGTAACAAAAATAGTTAGTATTATTTTGAGGGCATATTCGGTATCGTGTTCTGATTAGAAAAAAGTAGAAGAAAAAATTATTAGAAGCGAAAAATATTTTTTTTTCTATAGGGCAGGTCGTCCAAGTCAGCCAACTGTCCATAAAAAGGGCAAAAAAATATTGGGGTAAAAAAAAATTCTTCTATTTTTTCCTAATCAGAACACATTACCGAATATGCCCTTAAACAGATCCTCAATACAAATACAAATACTCTTTATTGCACACCTCATTCAAAGGATACACAGTACAGTACAAACACAATGAGAAGAGGCAAACAACAGGCGGTCTTATCGCTAAAGAGCGATTTCTTCCAGACAACCTTAGGGTAGCGGAAATGAAATCTAATCAGGACGATTCATAGCAGGTGGTGGAGAGTTAATACATATGAAGCCTACTAATAATTACAACAATAACATTTAATTAAGGATAATAAAGATACATAAATATAGTATAAAAATATACGTACATAAACATATACAAATACACAATTTATGTTACACCCTGTAGATTAATACAGTCTCCTAGTATGAACATGTATTGCGATCACTACCCGATTCCGCGAAGCGTTCATTGGCACCTGTAATGATGTATAAATATATGCTATAATATTAACATCTAGCGTATTCCAGTTTATGTATTAATGTCATTATTATTGATACACATACATACAATACAATACAAATACTCTTTATTGCACACCTCACACAAATGAATCAGCTACACACAGAATCAAAACAACAACAGCATACAGGTAGAGGTAGACAACAGGCGGTCTTATCGCTAAAGAGCGATTCCTTCCAGACAACCTTTGGGTAGCCGAAAAAATAACATAAATTAAGCAGTGGATGGTGCAGAAATTATTATGGAACAGATTTATAAAATATGCCAGCTTAAATATATATATATTATATAAACGTTTATGCACAATCATACATATAAACAATATCACATACCTATATATATCAGCCAAGAAAGAAACAAAATATACCTATATAATATATATAGTCGATATTAAGGGAGTGACAAATAATGTTTTTATACAACGCCGGTGGCAAACAATCTTACGGTCCATCTGATGGTAAGCGGCCACCGCAGCCTATAGACGCCCGCAACTCCAAAGGAGTCACGTACGCGTTGCCTTTAATAAAATTTGAGGATGCACTGTGTTGACAACAGAATTTCTTTAGGTAGGAATAGAGAAACGAACAAATTAAAGCGGTTAATACTTTCTTTTATAACGATGATATGGGTATCATCATTTAGCCACATTTCATAAATGAAAATGCACGGAAGCATTAAATAAAGAGAAATATAATTTAAGTTTTTTTTTTAAATATCACGTATACTCTATATCGAGGGGTGAGTGGTCAAACCCGATAAGTCATCTAAAAGATTTATTGAAAATAGAACTCTGGACGTTGAGTTCTTATTTCAAAAAACAATTATCTTGACTTATCTGGTTTGACCACTTACCCCTCGATATATGACCCAGTGCTGGGCACAGGCCACCTCTCATTCACCAGGCCTTCTTATGCCTTAATACAAAATATTATTCCACTTACAACCTCAAGCAATACCGATTTGTAAATTATGAGCAGTCCTGTCAATTTAAAAATGGATCAGCTGCGTGTGAAACCGAAGCAGTTTCAAAAATTATAGGATACTCGAAAAAATTTGGTTACAGTAAAGTTTACTTAGTACTTCTAACGTAGTTTTAGCCTGTCTTAAAATCATGGTTGCGTCAATCAGCCATCGGCAACAGAAGAAACGTATTTTTGCTTAAGTTATTTGACCATTTTCTTTGTATTATTTGAAAACTAGCGACCCGCCCCGGCTTCGCACGGGTGCACTATTTAATGGATGTTATTATACATATAAACCTTCCTCTTCAATCACTCTGTCTATTAAAAAAAACGCATCAAAATCCGTTGCGTAGTTTTAAAGATTTAAGCATACACAGGGATATAGGGACAGAGAAAGCGACTTTGTTTTATACTATGTAGTGATAAAATTAGAGTTTCAGATTTGTCTTACCACTCACTTTTAATCGTATTTATAAACACACGTTTATATACATCCAATTATAATTTCTTACAAAAATAACATAAAGCCGAAAGAAGTGTTTCTTAAAGATATAACAAGGTTGTTTCTCTCAAACAATGGGGTGCTACCGCCTCGAGAAACGAACAAATTAAGTATGCTCTCACGGGCCACGGCTTAAACATCATGAGCTTCAAACACAAGGAAAACCCTAAGCCCAAGAGCTCAAGAGACACTGGTTGTAGCGGTTCCGTAACATAAACACGGATATTCTGTTCGAGTTAAAAATATATTTTTAACTAGCGCCTGCCCGCAGTTTCGCTCACAAGTTTAATTTGTGGCTTCATTTTAGTGCGAAATTTAACCGGCTGTTATTTTGGTTTTGCTTGATGTTTGGAAGTATTACAGGAGCTGGGAATAAAAGGTACAGTTTAGAATAGCTAAAACCTAAGGCGTACAACCAATATGACCTTCTGGTATTAATTCATAGCATAAAAACCATAAATTTGAATAATAAATCCGAGGCTTAAGGAATGAGCAATGATCGGCATTTCCATAAATGGCCGAATACTCGTATTTGTAAGACCAGAAAAAAAACATAATAATACTTTTAAAAACCTTGTGGAATGAAAAAATATCCTATTGAATATTTTTTCTACGTTTCTTTAAATGCATAACTTATATTTAGAGCCATAAACTTTTTTCTGATACAAGTACTTGAAGTTGTAAAGGCGGAATTAAGATAAGGGGCTATTTTAACGATGCATTTTAAGTGCATTATTTATGGGTTTCCTCCGATTATAACCTTTGCATTTTTTTATATTGATATGCTATAAAACTATACATACCGACGACCGGTTTAGCCTAGTAGGTAGTGCACCTGCCTGTGAAGCTGACGGTCCTGGGTTCGAATCCCGGTCAGGGCAAATATTTGTGTGATGAGCATGAATATTTGTTTCTGAGTCTTGGATGTTTTCTATGTATTTAAGTATTTATATCTATTAAATATATCGTCGTCTAGTACCCATAACACAAGCCTTCTTGAGCTTACTGTGGGTCTAGTTCGATTTGTGTAAGATTGTCCTCTAATATTTATTTATTTATTTATTTATTTATTTATTTTTTATACTAAAAATATTTATTACTTATCTTTGCCTGTTATCTATGGCTATTTTTAAGTACACAATAAATACGCCAGCTAAGGTGCGAATCATAATCTTCTGTTCGATTTACCAAAGTTGACTAAAAACCTTCAGAATATTTTCACATCGGACTCCATTCATCAGCAAAAAAGAGTGTGCATTAACCAGTCACAAACAGTGTCAACCGTCTCTACATATATTTTTTTTAATTAAATATAGCATAAAAATGGAGCACGTAATGTTTTGTACCCATATACCTAATATTTACCGACCGACGACGACCGGTCCGGTCCGGTTTGACGACCGGTTTAGCTTAGTGGGTAGTGCACCTGCCTGTGAAGCTGACGGTCCTGGGTTCGAGTCCCGGTCAGGGCAAATATTTGTGTGATGAGCATGAATATTTGTTTCTGAGTCTTGGATGTTTTCTATGTATTTAAGTATTTGTATCTATTAAATATATCGTCGTCTAGTACCCATAACACAAGCCTTCTTGAGCTTACTGTGGGGCTAGTTCGATTTGTGTAAGATTGTCCTCTAATATTTATTTATTAATTAATAAATTTATTTATTTTATTTATTTTCACATAAATGTTATTTATTGGTGACTGATACGCAGAGCGATTTTTTTCCACGGAAAACTTTAGTGTATCCCTATTTAAACATCTCTAAATTTTACGACATAAAAATGGAAACACAACTTAAGGCACTTGTCCCACCACCGGCGAGTAGCGAGTAATCTCATAGTAACTCCACTCGCTTGAGCGAGAAAACGAGTAGAACTACTATGAGAGTACTCGCTGCTCGCCGGCGGTGGGACAAGTGCCTTAAACGATAAAATTATCCCCGCCCCTCCAGTAGGTACTTACTGATTTAATTTTCCAACAACGCCAAAAACTTTTTTATGTGCTGCTTGTAAAATATAATGCTGCCCTTGATAATCCGCCCTAAATGATTTAGAACTTAAAAGGATTATATCTCGGATAATATAAAGGAGATTCATCATTTTTCCAGTGGATAGGTGTATTTACTTCAACTTGTTTCTGCCTGTTTATCTTCTAGGGCCAGAAAGATCTAATCCAAATGGCATGGAAACTTCTTTCAAAGATTAAGCAAATCAGAAATACGTTTTATTAGTGGTAGTTATAATATAATGATCAATATTTGATACAGGTCTCTGCGATTTGCGTTTATTTTAATTTGTAGACTAGTTATGAGATATAAGTGTATGAGAATGAAAATTGACCGCGCTAAAACCCAAACCATAAAAGTCAAACTTTAATATCAATAGACAACTGAAGTGCCAAGTTTTCGTCAATAATTGTATTTTTTCAAATTTAAAATATGCTAAAATACCAACTCTCGTGCGATGGGAAATCAGGCACTGGTCCCACCGCCGGCGAGCAGCGAGTACTCTCATAGTAATCCTACCTGTTTTCTCGCTCAAGCGAGTAGAATACTATGAGATTACTCGCTACTCGCCGGCGGTGGGACCATTGCCTCACTAGCTATGTAGAACATACATAGTTGAGTTTCACTTCTCCTGTGGTCCACAGCACACGGCTTGTGTGCATATAAGTTGCGTTTTAATAGTACATTACTAACCAAGGGCGGTAAAACAAAGAATGTCTCAGATCGCAGGTATTAGACGCCCGAGCCGAAGGCAAGGGCGATAATTATGCGATCTGAGCCTTTCTTAATTACCGCCCGAGGTAAGTGCGAAATTTTATGTCACCCCCTGGCCAGGAAGTGGGCTTGCCACTTTATGGCCAGGTGTGACATAAATAATATTAGTAGATTATTTATTTACAGAATACAGAATACAGTCTTTATTGGTAAAAATACATTTTACAGGTCATATTATTATTTATTACATTTATACGGATTATGAAAAAAAGCTAGTCTTTAAGAGGCCTTATAAGTTTTAAAATGTTTTGATTTCAGGTTATGACAAAAGTATTGATAATACCAATAAAGTTATTAATCGCTACGGTAATTTTATGAAAGTTTTAGATAGTAACATAGCCATTTTTTTACTTTATTGTGTGCAGTAGAATTTAAGCTGAAAATACAAGTTTTTAGCTTGAAAATGGTCGATCTAGAGTGATGTTTGAAACGATATTTTTTAATGAAAAATCCAAAAAATACATTTAAATTTTATGACATAAGATCGCGATAGTTCTGTTCTAGATAGTAACATTGAGAGAAATGTCAAGATACGTGTCAATTCAAACAGAAAATGGAGTAAATAGATAAGCGTCTTTTAATTGATAAGGACCCTTAATAGCCTTAAGGTTAATGTCCACAGGACAGACTCAAGCCGAAATCTATGTATGACCCGTTTCGACCAATTCCGTGTTAACCTTCGCATGAATATTTACTGCCTTAGATGTAACAAATTGATGCAACAAGCTGCCTATCTTCAATTTAATCTCGTTACTCTTTGCCGTAACTTAGTTTGTAAAACGCCTCCCTGAGGTCTCATAGAGGGTATCCATTTAATCTACACAAACAAAATATTGCGCGCCATGTTTATTAATATGGTGTGCTTTTATTGCGTTCATTGTAGCCAATTTATTCACCCAGCTTATAAGGAGCGTGGAACAGGAAGCTCTATTCGTCAAGGCAAATATATATGACGATGTTCGATATTTTTTAAACTTCGAGCGTGACTAGAGATAGCATAATTTTTTTTCATGATGCCATTCGAACCAGTTTTTAGAGAGGAACAAATTTGTATATGGAACAAGTACAATTAGAACAACAAAAGACAAAATGAATTTCAAAGGACAGCATAAAATCCGAGCGTTTAAAACGCCCTCAAAACTCCCATACTAATTGAGCATAATATGTGACGTCATATACTATGCGCCCATACTACCATTGTATGGAAAAACGAGTAATTTACTGTTTTGGTCGTGAAATATTGCGTTTAGGTATATGTTATAATACGTTTTTTTTGTTTATACTTAATCCTGTTGGCGGTATTTAATTAACTTTTAGTCAATAAAAAAAATTACATCATTTTTCGTAATTGTCAAGTGTCTTATCTTTGTAAGATTCTGAACTTATTTCTTAATTTACTATTTTTTATCATTATTTGATGGTTTTCTGTTCATATAGTGATATCTTATTATTATTCATTCGGCATGCATATTCTTGATGCTGCATGCTTCTCTTATTGAACATACGGCCTGCCTGATAGTATATGCAGATGGGTCAATCAATATTTTCTTGTTGTTATTCTGTCCCTTCAGCGAGGAGACAACAGTAACCGAGTCTCTTAGAATTTTTTTTATAATATGGACTTCAAGCATGCTCAAGAGATGACCCATGTCCGAATGGATATATGCTCATCGCTAAACTCATGTTTGGTAGATTTAATCGTTGCAAAAAAACTGGCAACATATTGCCATACCTAACATTAACTCAGACAAAAACAGTGGCATAATACTACGTATCTACTATGAACATACAATGCTGTAATTCACTCCATATATATAAGGTCAAACAAAAGACGGTGTATTGTTTCACCTAAAAGTGAAGGTCTATAATATGCCATCAAATTAAACAAACGAAGGCCTTGACATAGTTCCGTTTCCTATCGGTCAACGTCAAATAGAATTTAATAGATTTGGTACAAAAACACATGCAATCATTTGTGAACCTTATTACAATGAGAAAAAGGTTTAATGAACGGTCAAATATTCGCAAAAAACAGAAAGGATCAGGTGGCAGAAGTTAACAATGAATTGTCTTATCAGTTTTTCTGAGAACACACTAGTACGACCATCTCATCATTTGGAAAGCTAGTTTAAGAGCTACAGGCCTAAGTGTAATGTTATTACCTTAATATAATAAGCGACATCTGTTTTTCAACATTTTGCTAGTCATTTACAAAATGTATAGGTACATACTTTGTGCAAGATCATATTTAAAATAGGCAGTTACAACTGAATTAAAAAACACTATTTTGAACTAGTTATAATAAACCGAGAATAAATATTAAATCATAACAATAAAGACAGTAGCTGAAATTAATTTACAAAAAATGCGTATAAGGTTGTAATCTACACTCATGTGAGATACGGAAAGTTTTAGAAAAAATATAAAATAGTCTGTATATTCAGAAAAGATGCAGTAGTAATTAATTTTGGTGAGTCAACTATTCTTTGTTGCTCGTTACAATGGTTACGTCTCCTGAGTCACTCTTTAAAACTGTGATTTTATAGGGTTTAAATTTATCAAACATGAGTTGTAGCGATGAGCTTAAATCCATTTGGACATGGATCATCTCTTGAGCATACTTGGAAGTCCATATTATAAACATTTTTCTAAGAAACTCGGATACTGATGTCTCCTCGCTGACGGGACAAAATAACAACAAGAAAAAGTTGATTGACCCATTTAAAAAGATGTTTTTATATTAAACTATCTATGTTACTCTTTTATTACTTATCTTTTAGAATCGCGTTTTTAACGACAGCTGTTTAGTATCATCCCTTTTTTCCCCCGATTAACCAAAATCTCATTCAATATTTCGCGCCGTGTCCCAGTTTTTTCGGCGTCAACTTACGGCCCATGTCTCCTTGAGATCGAAAACAAAAATGGCTTTTGAGTAACCTCCGGCACTCCATCTTTTGGCTCCAGGCCTATTGTTCAGGTGACAAGGTTCGCGATAATATTGAAATACCGCCCGTGAATGAACCGCACATTCTCGTCTATACCTACCAACCTGTGTGGACACACAGTTAACAGCTTCATCAAATATTTATTTAAAGATTTTAACTATCCGGTAGTCCGGAGGAGCGCGGTCCAGCGGCGCCCGCGTACCGCGTGCAATATGCGAGGTTAAGCAACGTCGGCCCAGGCCAGTTATTGGATGGGTGACCGCTTTAAGTGGTTATTAACTGAGCGCTCCCACGCTTTGGAAGGCACGTTAAGCCGTTGATCCCGGCTGCTATCTATGATAGCAGTCGTTAAGCCAAGTTAGAGACCTTCGGGGGGCTCGAGAACTTCTAACAGTCAATTCGCCCACTCACTTGACAAGCCTAATTCCAATAACGTCTGGTTTTCCTTCGGGTTGGAAGGTCAGATGGCAGTCGCTTCCGTAAAAACTTGTGCCTACGCCAACTTTTGGGATTAGGTAGCGGGCATCCTTTAGCATGCAACTGTACCGTGCATTAGTAGTCGTAGTCATTGCATTTATGCGGAAACGCCTTTGCTCAGTTGATGCCCATGCAGGTTAGGAAAAAATCCATAATATCATTGAGTTTTAAATATAAAACTCCCCTGAGTTTCAGATATATTGAAATATAATAAACTGGTCACTCACGTCTTTAAAGGTCGAGTATCGCACTCGACCTATGTTGCAGTATCATTGGGTGTTTTTTGATCCCATAAGGCGGGTGCAAATTGGAAAATACAGGACATATTGCATTTGGGCAGGACAACTCAGTTGTTTGAGCAAGAAAGCGATAGCATTTCTAGAACAATATTATTCGATGTCCCGCTAATAAACGTGAAGGTAACTTGAAGTTATGATTTAATAAAATAATATCTTTCCTAAGCCACTTTAGCAAAAATTATATTGACCTACCTTTACAATAAACCATTAATAAAGACAGTACTTCTCAATTTAGGATCGTAATTATAATTTACTAATACAATTCCCATACTAGATACTACAACACTGTGTTCAGTTAACCAATGCAACGATTGGCACAGTATCCCGGACAAGCGTTCAGACACCTAACGTCGCGCTCCTTTGCATCGTATTTGTGACGCGTATAATAAGTTTTGGGTTTCAGTTGACATATTTTGCAACAGTAAGCCTCAATTTAGGAAAAAGGTTCTGGATTTGGTAATGGAATCTGATTAATGTATTGAGTAGTAGTTTATCTATTTACTGTAGTTCTTCTCTGACAGAAACCATGGCACGTTTTGAACTGGTATCTACGAGTGTTCTATTATGTTTTGTATTTCGATTAATTCATTATGTTAAGTGTAGTAAGATATCTCGCGTATATGTTTCAGTGAGAGCTGTTAAGGGAATAAGTGAAATGTTTAAATTGCATGTTAGAAACCTTACCTCCTATTCACTTATTTCTGTTTGCTTTCCAAATAAATAAAATAAAATAAAATAAAAACGTAGTGTTCTGTTTACTCTCTCTCAGTACATCGCCGTTGACACTTCCGAAGTGTAGAATGTAACTGGACAATATTCTACTACGACATTCTGTGATTGATTCTTTAGTAAACTGTAAACCTTCCTAATATCCAATGCATATTTCCCCACAATACTGTGTGCTACAGAGTTATTTTCTGGACTTCACCATATTACTTTATTTAATAAGTCGTTACCGCTTATGTTAAGTAAAAATGAAATATATATTTCCATCTTAAAGTATATGTTTCCTACTTCTTACCTGAATGTTAATTTTTAAATCAAATTCAAAGATGATATTTTATGCAGCCAAAAATACGTAACTTATTTACTGAAGGTAAGTAGTACTTCAATGTTTTTCGCAAATATAATTGGTGAAGTTAAATTCTATTTTCAGTACTGTACAAGTGTACATACACATCACACATCCATAATTTATAAAAATAGGTTATGTTAGATTAGGTTAGATTCTACTAAACAAAATTATAAAAACTTTATGCACGGTAGCGCTTATCTAACATGCACCTCACCTCACCGAACAAGCTCTCGTATTTCTGAGCCGTATGTAACTTTATATAAGTAGGTACATCTTGGCACCGTATGATTAGCTCATTGTACTTTAGCTACCGTTTTGTGCTGTGACAAGGTCGTAATAATAAGTGCTATTGAAACGTAATTAAGACTTTCTATTCAATTCAATTTTGAAATATTCAATGGCTGTGGCCTTATGTAATGCCACCGACTGACAGATTCAATGTATTCAATAGGATTACATTTATAATGTGCCACTGAATTTAATCAATTTATGTAATGAAGGTCTTAGAGTTGATTGTGAATAGTCATAATAAAGACTTTTATACTTAAGTCAAGATGGTATTCATGATAATGTAATGAATATTGCTCATCATTAGTGCAGTCATTAAACCATTTAGTGCTGAAGTGAAAACAATTGCTTTTCGGTAATAATTAAAAAATGCTTATTATGATTATCATTGCTCCATGTACACATTGCATGTTGGTTCAAATGTAAATCTTATATTTAGGCTAAATATTAGTTGAAAAGAAAAAAATCTAGGCATTATTATTATTATTAGTTACAAGACAGAACATACAAGCTATGTGACTAGGTAATGGGTCATTGTCAGTTGTAAAAAGAAAAGTTATCCACCCGGTGGTCAATAGTTAACGGCTTATGTACATATAAGTTATGTTTTTATTACATGGATTTATAGTTATGGAAACACCGTTTATGCGGGTTACTAGACCAATCCAAAATTAAGCATTGTGGCCCTTAACTTTTGATATGTCCACCGAAAAGACGCGAACCTAAATCTGACAATAAAAAAGAAATAGAAATCTTTATTGTATAACTGTGTAGTTAGGGTGTACAAAGACATGGTAGTACAAGGAATCAACAGCTACCCGCTACGGGCATACAATATGTTTAAAGATAATAATAACTAAAACCTTAAGTAGGTAATCGAAATAACTATTACAGTGTTAATCTAATGAGAAACCTAATAATTTCTACTTTTAATTATGAACACTTAAAAAATATTCATTTAAACTATAAAAAACCTTCTTTATCAACCAATTTTTAAGCTTAGTTTTAAATTCCTTCCCTGCAAGCATTTTAATATGTATTGGAAGGAAGTTAAATACTTTTATAGCCGTGATGTATGCACTTTTATTATACATTGAGTTATGTACTCTAGGAAGAAATAGGTTATGCTTGTACTGCGTTCGCAAAGTGTTACGTAAAGAACATTTAATTAAGAATGGCCCTAATAGTCCCTAGTTTTTGTTTCTATTAACTTTGTGTGCAATAATTATTCATAATTTATGTATTAATGTGTTTTCAATGTCAATTATTTAATGTAGTACGGACTATTAATATACCTCAATCACCGATTAAAAATCTGTAATCATTCATATTGATAGTAGCGGTTGTGTTCAATTTCAGTACGATTGATAAAGTATTTATGAAGATTAATATTTCGTAATGAATTTTACAAAATGAAACCTAAGTTTTAAATAAAATCCGTTATACGTGCATTGATGTAATTTTATATAAGAACAACAATCACATGTCCTAGGGAGAAAAATTGTTTTTTCACACCTGCTATTCAGAAAAAAGTTATTGTTGCCTTCGAATGAGGGATCAAAGGTGTACTTTTATTCCCTCATTTGAGGGCACCAATGACTCTTTTCCTCATAGAAGCTGTGAAAAGCAGTATGTGACACTGTAGTAAAATTATTTGTAAGATATTTCATGTTTTTAGCAGCCGGCCTCAGGCGGTGTGAAAAGCAGTATGTGTCACACGGATGCAAAATTATTTCCGTCTTGGGCTTAAACACTTGAATCCCTCGCTACGCTCAAGATTCTATAATAGAATCCTGAACGTAGCGAGGGACTTCGCTTCACTCAGAATTCAATATACCGCCCTCGTCGTAAATATATCATTTTGCTCCCTTGAGACACAATCTATTTCCTTATTCTACGACAAATTCGTTATTGTGCGTTAGCTTCAATTTGCATTCAAGCAATTTAATGTAAATCTTCTGTTAAAAGTTACCTAAATTTTAAGTTACCAGACTGATCAGATTAGAGATACATATATTCGATACAATACAAATATACTACAAAAATGTATTTTTACCACACAGCTGTTCTACGTCTAAGTATGTATGTGTGTATGTAAACTTTATTGTACACAAAACATAGGTAAAAATACAGACAAATTCAGTCTACATTCAGGAGTTAAAAAATCAGTGGTTAGTCAGTCATTTACACTAAGCCAAACCTGTGTCATGAAAACAGTATCATCATCATCATCATCATATCAGCCGAAAGCCGTCCACTGCTGGAAATAGGCCTCCCCCAAAGAGTCCCATAATGACCGGTCCTGCGCCACCCGCATCCAGCGGACTCCCGCGACCTTTACCAGGTCATCAGTCCACCTTGTGCGGCCTACCCACGCTGCGCCTTTTTGAAAACAGTATATTCGATGATTATTTTTATAAAACTTTGATACGTTTCGCCTGAAATAAATAATTTTATGTATACCAGAAGATTTAACAGCAATATGTTGCAGGTACAGGTGCGTCAAGTAAACTGGGAGATTAAACTAAAATTCTATAGACATGCAATTGCAAAGACATAGCAAACATATGTAGCAAGAACATATATTCCTGCCCATCACAAATATAAATATCCGGTTCGAGATTCGAAGCTAGTACCAACGGACAATTAACCCATCGTCTACCGGTCCCTGGGATCCCAGGGATCACAACATAAGAATGCTATTGTTTATTTTTTTCGCCGGGATATGACGGTTTAAGCCAAATAGTCGTCAAAAAAATTAAAATTTAACCCCCTCTTGGAAAAAGTCATCTGTGAATGCAATAAAATTGATTTCAACAATGGGTTATATAATTTGTTTCATAACGATCGGAAGCATAAAGACAGATGTGTATAATTTACGCCCAATGCAGGGTTAAGGGAAGTGTGGACAGCTGTTGTGGTTACTGGTCAGTACAATCACGGGAAAAGATCGTTTATCAACCGTTGTTACATGACAATTTTACAAAAATTAAAAAAAAGTACTTTATCAACATATTTTTTATCGATTGAACCTTTTGTATAACACAGTATCTTGTAATTGAGCGTAACGCTATCGCAAATTACAAAATCAAGGGAAAATTTAAAAATTTAGGCTCAGAGCAGGATTCGAATCTGAGGGCCTATTCCGAACTTCGTATCGTGCCGTCACTTTCACTCATATGGTGCATAACACGAGAGTGAAAGAGACGGCACGATACGAAGTTCGAATTTCGAAGTGCGTAGTAGACGCTCTGCGACATTCTGGCATTTGCGGCTAATCACTCTAGCCACTGAGCTACCGGAGCAACCATGCTCGGACCCCAAATTCCTCAACTATATGGTTCCCTTTTACAACGCAACGCCTTAGGGTGGCATACAGCGAAATCTATCAAGAAGACTTAGGCTTCCTTAAAGGCACCAACGTCTCAAATGGCTCGGGTGATTCTCATTCCAAAATTTAACATTCTCTTCATTTTTCCTTACCGGGCCTGGATTGTTAACGACTCGGGAGTGATTATTTCTGACTTGTAACTATTTTAACGGTTAGAGATCCAGGTATAGAGTAAACTCGAGTCAACAATAAGTTTAAATTGCACTCTGATTTCCTTAACTTTCACTTAACGTTCGGACCGGTAAGGATATCAATTAACTTTAACGATGAGAATCACCCCATTGAGAATTCGTCAGTAATAGTGCGCCATCCACTACAGAAATTGAAAGACGAGGCCGATATTCCTTTAGGGAGAAATTACTAAGTCAGCTAGAAATCATAATCATCACAATTTTTGACCTTTTGTTCCATAACATATGATCATTAAGAATTTGAAAAAGATTGGAAATAGAAAAGCTTAAAAGAACTGGCCAAGTGCATGTCGGACTTCACATATTTAGGGTTCCGAACCACCGTAATGGGAAAGATGAGGGAATTTCAATGACAATATTATAATATTTGTTGAGGATAATCTACTCGATGGGGTAGGTTAATTTTTTTTTCGCGCCCCCTATATCTGTATGGGGACCCCAGTAAAAACATTGAAAAATATTTTTTGAAAATTTGTATAGTTTTGGGTAAACAAGATTCTTATACTGTTAAAATTTGAAGATCGTAGCAGCGTCTGGCTGTACAACTTTTGTAACAGACGACGGACAGACGAACAGAGGGACCCGCGAGTGTCAGCAAATAGGGCTCCGTGTGCACTCTTCGGGTCATCATCAAAACTTAAGAGCTTCGCTCTTGTCGGTGGAGTAGCCGCCACTCTTCTCTATTCATTGCCAGTTTCTTGACGTCCCTATACGACTCGGCAACTTCCTCCCCCACTTGGCTAAAGTAAGTCAGTCTAGGTCTTCCTCTTCCTCTCCTGTCTTCAATTTTGCCCTCTAAGATGTTTAAGAAGAAGCTGTCGTGCCGTATCAGATGTCCCATCATCCTGCCTCTTCTGTTTCTAATTGTCTTCAGTAAACTTCTTTTTTCTCCTACCATACCCAAAACCTCTTCATTCGTCTTTCTTCCCGTCCAGCTGATCCTTTCGATCCTACGCCAACACCACATTTCGAAGGCCTGTAATCTCTCTGTCTCTTTGTGTCAGCGTCCACGTCTCACTCCCATACAGTGCAATGCTCCAGATGTAGACTTTGATGAGGCGTTTTTTGGCTATTTTTGTTATACGAGATTTAAGGAGGTGCCCTTCGGGTACGGAACCCTAAAAATTAACGCTGTGAAAACTTCAATATTATTTACCGTCTCGTCGCCATTCTTTTAGAACTACACATTTCAATTCCGGAAATACTAAATCCAGTCCACACCCCATTAACCTGGCTCATCAAAATATCCAATTCGTGATCGCCAGTGACATACATCGACTTTCGTAATAATGGCTGTTATTGTTGAGCAGATGGCCGCCGACCGGAATACGCAAATTACCCACCGTAGTGTGTAATTAGTAGTTTTATGGTTCGGCAGACCATGGGGATAGGTGGCGAAGAAAGTGCTAAGGGTTAAAATGAATAGTATAATGACGACCGGTTTAGCCTACTGGGTAGTGCACCTGCCTGTGAAGCTGACGGTCCTGGGTTCGAATCCCGGTCAGGGCAAATATTTGTGTGATGAGCATGAATATTTTTTGCTGAGTTTTGGATGTTTTCTATGTATTTAAGGTATTTATATCTATTAAATATATCGTCGTCTAGTACCCATAACACAAGCCGAGCTTACTGTGGGGCTAGTTCGATTTGTGTAAGATTGTCCTCTAATATTTATTTATTTATTATTTATTTGTAATATTGTAAATAATAAATAAAACTGCCACTTTTAATCATTAAAACAATCCAGTTTGATTATAATAAACTTTCGTGTGTGTTTACAAACACAATCCTTGTGTATAACATATTTTGTGTATGTTTACAAACACATACTATCAAAAATGGTAGATTTAGACTGTGATAATGAACTAAACTACTAAAAATAAAGCCATTCAGGTTTAATGGGATAATTGATTATTAACCTAACTAAAAAATAAATGGACACTAACTCAACAAAAATACTAGAATTAATTAAAAAAAATTGCGTAATTTGTTCAGCACTCCAATGATGAAATATCGATCGTAAACAGTGCGTAATAAATGTACAAAATTTATTTTGATTGACACTTTATAGCGACAATCAATGACATAATATAATATGAACAGTTAATTGTTACTGGTACAATTACCGGATACGGATATTTAATTTTGATTGTCGCTATAAAGTGTCAATTAAAAAAAAATTTTGTACATTTATTACGCACTGTTTACGATCGATATTTTTTTTTATATAAAACTGGGTACAACGCTTATAATTATCGAAAATTATGATATAAGCTAGTACGGAAGACACACTCTAGGTAAAAAAAAAATTATGTACATACAAAAAAAAAATGTTATACTAAACATCTTTACATGTTTCTATCACGACTGTACTTTTTACTAATAGTGACCGGATAGTGTGGTACTTTTTTATATTTCTGTGGCCATTTAGCAATAAGAGTGTATTATAACCTGGGGTTACTGCAATTAAGTATTGGCATTGGGGGAAATGAATTCACTTAAGGCGCGTAATAGAGTGAAATACCATATTTTAGTCGCGTTCAAAGGCCTAAAACTTAAAACTGGCCCGAAATATAGATCTCGAAAAAATATACTTGAAGAATTGATATGTCCTCTTCAATCTGAGCTGCGGAAATTGCAACACACCTGGATTGTCCTAACAAAAAAAATCAAATAAGGCATTTTCAACCTTTTAAATCGCTACTGCTCACTATCTAGACATGTTTTTACACGGGATATTCAGAAAATAAAACTTAATTCAGTTTTTCATAATCTGAGCTGCGGATATTGTAAAATAATCATTACTTTTGTCAAAAACCTGGAATAACTACCACACCGTCATAAAAGTTGGGGCGGATACGTGCGCGGGCGACGGGCGGCAATCTGTCACCGGCTCTCGGAGGGGAAGGCTGTGTCGCTTTGCGCGCGACGCTAAAAATATAAGAGTTCGATTCTAAGCCAATGTACCTACCTACTTAACTATTTTATATATTTAATTACTTCAAACATTCCTATGTATTTAGAAAATAATAATATAAAAAATGCATACACACATACCAAAAACCTAATCCTTTTTTGGAGTCGGCTGACGGATCTGTTACAGCGGGGGACGCGGGTAGTGCGGCGGGAAAGGCTACGCCACGCCCCAACGCGCAAGGTCGTTCGCGGTTATACGCGCCTTAATTTCTAAATGTGTATTTTATACGGCCACTTCTACTTAATTACATTATAACATTGGAATTAATTAGTTGCAGGAACTAGGTATTGTGGAAGCATTATTATCAGTTCTAAGTATACCTGAACGCAACAAACACTTGTAATTTTCATATAATGTGATTTTGTAAAACTTATGGTAAATTAGAAACTAACTTAATAATGATTGTGCTATATGGGTTAATTTCAGATTTAGGTTCGCGTCTTTTCGATGGACATGTCAAAAGGATCGATCTAGTAACCCGTATAAACAGTGTCGCCGTTACTTTAAATCCATGTAATAAAAACATAACTTACATGCACATAAGCCGTTAACTATTGACCACCGGAGGGACAACTTCTGTTTTAGCAACTGACAATGACCCATATTTAATCAGGGACCGATACCGGTATTTTTAAAAAGCCCTGAATTAGCCCAATATTTTGGATTATTTTTTGCTCTTTACGTAGGGCTGAATTATGTATTTAGGTAACAACGTCGTATTATTAGATTGTCCCATTAAAAACGAAATAATGAACCGGTGACCGTAATAATACCGGTATTTTTCTATGGAGAAAATACCGGTATCCGATCCCTGTATTTAATACGTACCTCAATATCTCTACCTAGTACCCATTCTACAAACTGCTTAATTTGCGACTAGGTCGATTTGTGTAAGATTGTCCACAAATATATTTTAGTTTTTTTTTTATAAAACGCCGGTGGCAAACAAGCGTACGGTCCACCTGATCGTAAGCGGCCACCGCAGCCTACAGGCGCCCGCAACTCCAAAGGAGTCACGTACGCGATCAAGAAAAAGAAGAAAAGAAGGAGTCAGATCGCTCTTTAGCGATAAGACCGCCTGTTGTTCTGCCTCTGTCTTCCTGTATCTTTGTTTTATTTTATGTGCCGTTTTATTATGTAAGGTGTGCAATAAAGAGTATTTGTATTGTATTATATTGTACGCGTTTTTTTATACAACGCCGGTGGCAAACAAGCGTACGGTCCACCTGATGGTAAGCGGCCACCGCAGCCTATAGGCGCCCGCGACTCCAAAGGAGTCACGTACGCGTTGCCGTCCCTTTATAAAATTTAAGGATGCATTGTGTAGTTGTTTATTCTAGTAACAATAACAATGATTGCTGTATAAAATCAGGCATGCGCCGGAGGTAGGTGCTACGGTTTGTTTAGCGGCCACAATGCGCCCCACTAACGAGTCTACGTCTGAATAAAACATATGCTGTCCACGCTACAAGAGGTAGCGTGCAACTACCTCTACTAGATCTAGGGTCGGTTGCACCAACATACGATCACAGGCTGATCATCGTCAAATATGGCGCCGGCAGCTGTCATCCCATAGAAACTTGTCAAACTTTCCATACAATCAGATTTTGACGAACACCGCTTACGATTACAGACGGTTTGGTGCAACCCACCCTTAATATTACTAGGCATGGGACTTTTGGATGCTCATTGCTGCCATTATGTTAAAATATTTTTTCGAAGTCAAAGTCAAAGTAGATAAGTACATATTAACTTGTGTGTACATAATTATACTAAAATACTATTCTACTGGAAAACAAAATAAATTAATAAAAATACTTTAAGCTTACTTTACTATACATCACATAAAGCACAAAATATGTAAGACTTTTCTTCATCATATTTTAACTCTATATACGGCTCTAACCAAGACTCAATTTCGCAAGTTGTAAAAATCAAATTATTTTAACATAATGGCAACTCCGTGGATTCTAAAACCACGGCGAGCATCCAAAAGTCCCAAGTCTAAATATTACACATCATCCCGGTACCGCCGCATATCCTATAGAGTCAGTCCGACCCAGGTGGGGCCCCTGAGTTTCTTGCTGGACTCTTCTCAGCGAGGCTAGGTTTAGTGAACTAGCGATAAAACTCCCAGCTCCATTCCACTAACACCTCAGATTTGGTTGAAGCCGCTCAACCAACCTCGCTGGAGCGCACTCTTAGAGTATTCCGGTGTTTAAACCGCCCGCGTGGTCCGACCTATAAAGACACAGGTTCAATAAAAAATAACATGGTATTTATAGCCAGTGATTAACTTTAACATTTCTGGTATCAGCACCGAACTTTAATATACTTCAAGGCCGGAGGTGCTCCTAGACTTTTGTCTTGCTCGCTCGACAGTGATAGCTCGATTGCGCTTTATTATGTTGTTGTTGCAAAATAAAAATGTATTCTATTCTATTCTATTCTATTCTATTCTTTATGCCCGCGCACGGACCAACTTGTCTATTTCAGAGCCATAGCATTTCGAAAAAAATAATTTCCTCCTAAGTCGAGTAGTCGAGTGTAGTCCCCATAAAGTCTTGCTTGCTCGAATTAGTGAGTTGTGAATAAAAAATAGTCTTGTCAATACGAGTTATTATTTCAGAGTATCATAAGCTCAGATTTTAAATAAATCAGTATATATTTTTTAGTGTTTTAAAGTAGACATATTTAGTTTTCTCCAGTATTATTCGTTGCTTTAAGCCTTAATTATTCTAAAACAGTCAACTGACGTTACCAGTCCTCTTTCTATGTATAATATAATAATACCATATTCATACAAGTAAGTTTTCATTTTACTCGTCAGCGTAGTTTATATTATCATTTCTTTACTTTTTAGATTTTTCACATATTATATTTGATATTTATTATTTATTTATGAAAAATGGGTGTTTTTTTTTCAATTTATTTTAACAATTCTATCAGTTCTCCGTCGTCTTAAAGAGAAGGCATATGCCCAGCAAAAGGACTAATGATGCTGATGCTAAAATAATCTAAGTACATCATTTTATAGTGGAAGGTTAAATTAAATAATAATTTATTTTCTTAAACTACCCATTCAAATGCACTTAAATACAATTTACGAAGTAAAAAATAGTGCTACAAATTAAGCACTGCAATGTATCGAGTGCTTTATATTAAATGGCTATCATTTGCTAGCAAATTAAGCATCTCCATGCAAATTAATAATTTATGATCAACAACAAGCGAAAGAAATAAGCTAGTACCAAAGATCCGAGCCATGGCTATGAAACATCCAATTACATGGTCTTGTACTCATTGCTAGGCCTGTAATCAGTACGCAAAATTAATCGCATGCTTGAAGCTGTATTTTGCAGGCGATGACGTATTCGCCATCACTAAGTTCAATACATGAATAACGATATGATAAATTACCGAACTGAAAACATGCGTCTGATTCTTTGTGTGTATTGTGTATAATGCGCGATTAGCATACACTTCCAAAAGAGTGCCTTATTAAAATTAATTCAGGAACTAAGTTGGATCCAAGTCTGCATTTACGTAATTTTTAGGGTTCAAAAGGCGGCATCACTAAGTTAAATATATGGATAACGATATGATAAGTTATCGAACTGAAAGCATGCGTCTGATTCTTTATGTAAGATTTGTATCATGCGTGATTTGCATACACTTCCAAAAGAGGGCCTTATTACAAATAATTCAGGAAATAAGTTGGAGCCAAGTTTGCATTTACGTCATTTTTAGGGTTCAAAAAGCGGCACCACTAAGTCAAATATATGGATAACGATTTCATAAGTTATCGAACTGAAAGCATGCGTCTGATTCTTTATGTACGATATGTATCATGCGCGATTAGCATACACTCCAAAAGAGTGCGTTTTTGAGCCAAGTCTGCATTTACGTCATTTTTAGGGTTCAAAAGGTTCCTATTGTTGTCACTCAAGCGTCCATCCGTCTGTCCGTCTATCACACAGGTTTTACAGCCATTTGGATGGAGCTATAGTCATCAAGATTTGACAGTTTTAGCAAGAATTGACGCAAAGCTATATAAATTGTAAAAACTAATTTTTAAATGTTTTATACCCATGCCATACAGCAAAAGGGGCACGAAGTAAATTTACAACTACCCCATGCATGTATAGTTCTTTACAGTAGATAAATAGAGTATTTTTGGTTTTAAAAAATATTGGACAACAAAGGAATGAGAAGCCACTAAAGTCAGCTTTTTACAAAATGTATCCCCGAATTTTTTTTCAACTTTCCATTTATTTATTTATTATTTTAATCAGTACTAGCGACTCGTGCCGGCTTCGAACGGGTGCACTATTTAATGGATGTTATTATACATATAAAACTTCCTCTTCAATCTATTAAAAAACACCGCATCAAAATCCGTTTCGTAGTTTTAAAGGGATATAGGGACAGAGAAAGCGAGTTTGTTTTATACTATGTAGTGATAGTGATCAGCACTAACAGCTAAACCTTACGTGCTGAATGGTAATCTATTTTAATAACATGCATATTGTATATATACATAGATCTGACAGAAATTAATTAGGTATATTAGTCAAGCCAGTACAAAAACAATAGAAAACATAGATAAATCACAGTTTTTATTTGAAATTTTCATTTTGCGATTGGTTCGGCACCGCAACGCATTGGCCAGTTTTTTATTTTCCTTAGTACCTTCAAGCGATGCAATACCTTCTTTGTCAATAAACATTTAAGTACATTAAGTATATTAAAATTAAAAATAAACGATCATCATCATCAGCCTGTGTCAGTCCACTGAGCTCGGTCTTCAGCTCTTCTCCTCCAATCCCTGCCCACTGCCTTACGAATATCATCGCCCCACCTAGTTACAGGGCGTCCTACACTACGTTTGCCGACACGCGGTCTTCACTCAAGAACCAGAAAAATAAAACACAACAAATGAAAACTGTCGGTGTTTATTTCCCCAAAAATATATGTAATAATAAAAAGATCCATGACTTTTTAGTAGTTTGCTTAATCCTAAACATGTTAATAAATATATATAGCTTAGAGACATGGTATTCTTAATTGAGTAATGACGGAGCATTCGCTCCTTATAGCTATAGTCCTCAGGAGGCTCTTTGATATATTTATCTTATCTTAATATTTCAATCATGAAACGAATTTGAAGCCAGATTTTGGACCTCAATGACAAGTATGTATACGTTGTCTTACATCCGATCACTTGTACCAAAACGCTAAAGGGAACGTTTTGCCTCAGTTTGTCTGTAACCTAAATATCGGATTGCGGAGGAGGGAGCATTTTCACGATCATTTTTAGGGTTACGTACCCAAAGGGTAAAACGAGACCCTATTAAGACTTCGCTGTCCGTCTGTCACCAGGCTGCATCTCATGACCCGTGATAGTTAGACGGTTGTAATTTTCACGGATCGTGTATTTCTGTTGCTGCTATAACCAAAAACATCTATTAAAAAGCAGAACAAAATAAATATTTAAGGGGGCTCCCACTAATACGACTAAATCGATTCTCATGAACTCTTCGTGCGCGAGTCCGACTCTCACTTGGCCGACTTTTGACCAGGTAATATTTTGACCAGGCTGGTCAACTGGTAAAAGTAAAAGTCGTGGGAGTCCGTTGGATGCTAGTGGCACAGGATTGGTCATTGGTGGCACTCTCTGGGGGATGACTTTATGTCCAGCAGTGGACGTATTATGATGATAATGGCAATGGTGATGACAAGTTTGGCTACAAGTTTAAAAAGCTGATCATTGATACACTATTACCATTTTAGCCTAGTTGGTAGTGACCTTGTCTATGATGCTGGTGGTCCCGGTTTTGAATCCCCATAGTTTGTGAGTTATGGATGTATTCTATCATCATCATCATCATTTCAGCCGAAAGACGTCCACTGCTGAACATAGGCCTCCCCCAAGGCTCGCCATTTAGACCGGTCCTGTGCCGTTCGTTTCCACCGGATTCCCGCGACCTTCACCAGGTCATCACTCCACCTTGTCGGAGGCCTACCAACAGCTCGTCTTCCGGTGCGTGGACGCCACTCAAGCAGTTTCTGGCCCCATCGACCGTCAGTCCTGCGAGCAATGTGCCAATGTATTCTATGTATTTAGATATTTATCTATCTATATTAGTAGCTAATTGTGGTTGGTAACACCGAAGGCAAAAGATCGCTCGGTTGTTCACCAACACGATGGACCGATCAAGTGAAAGACTTGTCATCCTCCAAATACACGGTTGTACGAGACGCGTTGGACAGGAACCGGTGGCGTAATATCATCCGTTCCAGATGCAACTCTGATGCTGACCACGATCCTCAGACATGAGGGACCGACCAGAGAGAGAGAGATTAGTAGCTATATCGTCACTGGTATCCATAGTACACGCTTTGCTTAGTTTGGGACCGGTAAGATTGCCCGCAAAATATTTTTATGTGTATTAGCGTGAGCGCCGATTTTTCAATTCCCAGATAAAAGTATCTGTCACATAAATGTTAGCTCTGTCCTTTTCTTTCATATGACATTAGAAAGTGATAGCGACAATTTTAACTGACGTGAATTTTATCTGGCAATTGAATCGACCCTAATACAAATCTGACAGCGCTAACATCATTTTTGATGATGGTGTTTAACTGTTTACTACATAATTCCTAACGATACGGTGCAACGGACAGTCCAAACGGAAGCTATGCAAATTGACTGTCATTTATTGGTCGTTAACCATAAAAACAAAGAGTAATTAACATGTTTTGCTATGCAAACACCTAATTACACCGCTAATGGTAGTGCAGTACCGCGTATTCATGTAAAAAATTGAAGCCTACTGGCTGTAGTCACCGATTATCTATTTTTGTAACACATTGCGAACCACCTGTCTGATACAGATAACCTGTTTAATTTCTATCAACGCCGCGTCAGTTGAAATATATGTCAGAGTAATTTTTTTGTCCCTTTAAAAACAGGCTAAGTGAGAATCGTAGTCACCTACCATCGTCTACTATACATTAGTTTTAAATTCAGAAAGATTTCACAAGAAAATAAAAAAAAATGTTCTGGGACTTATAAGGCCACAGGTGTTTTTTTTTATACAATGCCGGTGGCAAGCGTACGGTCCACCTGACGGTAAGCGACCGCAGCCTATAGACGCCCGCAACTCCAAAGGAGTCACGTGCGCGTTGCCGACCCTTTATAAGATTTGAGGATGCACTGATTCTTATTGTTAAAGTTAATTGATATCTTTACCGGCCCGAAAGTTAAGTGAAAGTTAAGGACATCGGAGTACAATTTAAACTTATTGTTGACTACAGTTTACTCTATACCTGGGTGGCTAACTGCTAAAATAGTTGAAGTCAAATGTAATCACTCAAAATACGTTAACAATCCGGGCCCGGTAGACAAATTAAAAAAATGAAAAATTTTGTAATGAGAATCACCACTCATATTAAGTTTGATATTTGCAGTTAACTCTGCATGCCTTGTTATGCATATTTGGATTAGCCTTTGCAAGAACTAATATAAAGTTCATAGATATGTATATAAATTAGTTATTATTCACGAATGTAAAATGTTTGTAGCCTTAAAATGCGCTGTTGTAATTGGGGCCTACGTATTTAGTACTGTGAGAAAATAATGATCAGTCTTAATTTGCAACCGTCCATACTGTAATTAAGTTTGCGTCTGTCATTATTATTTATGACAGATGGAGCTTAATGATCGAGTCCGGTTTCTACAAACACCTATAAAAGTGGCTATTTATACTCTTACTGTAATGTTGTTTAACCTTCGTGATCCATAGCCGGTTAGTGATTTCTGCATTCAACTCACTGTTTGAGCTAGTTTTGTTGGCTTCGCGCACCATACTCGTATGCATAGCTGGTAGTTTGTGATTTCTGCATTAAACTTTATTTTGAACTAGTTTCTTCGGCTTCGTGTGGCTAAACAATTTCATGACTAACAATAGGAAATGCTAAGTTTTGCTGCCGGAACGGAAAACAGTTCGTTTCTTATGCGCAATCTTAATATGTTGGAGATACTTGTTGATGCAGATTGGATTGAGAGCAAATGGATTAAGCAACGTCAAGTGGAAGGAATTTAAATAGTATAATCAAAATCAAAATCAAAATCTAAACATTTATTCTGCAAATAGGCCTCAAGGGCACTTTTACAAGTCAAAATCTATACAATAAAAATAATACAATAATCAAAGTATCATTAATTAAATATAGTGTTACATGTCAAAAATAAGACTAAGAAACTAATAACAATCGAGATTTGTTAGAAATGTATAAGGTCTCTAAGCGTCAAGATGAAAGGTAATAAAGTAGGTACACTAATCATAATAAAATATTTTGAGCTATATCTATAACACGTCAACATGAAAATAATAAAATCTAATAAATAAATATCCTCAGAGATGTATAAGGTCTCTGAGCGTCAGTCTAAAAAGTAAAATCAAATGAGAACAGAGCGAAGTCACACTAGTACGAAGTTACTAGTCCTTGCAAACATGAACAGACCGGACCCCACAAACAGCACCCGTTCACGAGTATGACGCGTATCTCAGCCATAATATTTCGTATCATAATTTTGTAACTTGGTCACAGTAAGCATGTCAATAAAACCTATTCATAATCACCTAGACGACAGTAAGAGATAGATTCTAAAAATACATAATTATTTTTAATAATACCACGTTGGTGGCAAACAAGCGTCCGGCCTGCCTGGTTAAGCTGTCACCGCAGTCTATGGAAGCTGGGTGTCATATTAACAGGCTACCTAATTAATTACTTGGCCACAGGTTAGCCTTCATTTTGACAAAGATTCTTATCAAATCGCAGTCATTAAGAAACGGAAACAGTAGTCGTGATTCTGGGGGATAATGTGAGACACACATTTTGCATTTTGCATTTGACGACCGGTTTAACCTAGTGGGTAATGCACCTGCCTGTGAAGCTGACGGTCCTGGGTTCGAATCCCGGTCAGGGCAAATATTTGTGTGATGAGCATGAATATTTGTTTTTGAGTCTTGGATGTTTTCTATGTATTTAAGTATTTATATGTATTAAATATATCGTCGTCTAGTACCCATAACACAAGCCTTCTTGAGCTTACTGTGGGGCTAGTTCGATTTGTGTAAGATTGTCCTCTAATATTTATTTATTTTATTCATTTAATTGTGTGTCGCACACTCGCCTTTACACGTTACCTCGGCGCGTGTGAAAGCGAGCGCACGAGAGACTTTGAAATCAAATTCGAATTGTAAGTGTATGTCGAAAATTGACCTCCTGGTTGAACGGAGACGTAATTTGTCTCGGTCTGCTTTGGATAGAATTTAGGCTAATCGTTTGCTCGTACCATAGATAACAAATAGTAGCAAGAAGTAAAACCTGTTTTTATTGCCTGCCTATTTTGGTAGCTGATTTCCGTTAGATTACGTTTATAAATAGGTAACTAACTTTGGCTTCGATTTCGTCCATGTAAAACTACCTTAATGTCTTACCTCGGGATCCAAACTATCTCTATGACCATCTTTTTTTCTTTATACAATGCCAGTGGCAAACAAGCTTACGGTCCACCTGATGGTAAGCGGCCGCCGCAGACTATAGACGCCCGCAACTCCAAAGAAGTCACGTACGCGTTGCCGACCCTTTATGAAATTTGAGGATGCACTGTGTTGACAACAGAAGGGACAAATTTAGGTCCCTCGCTCTCAACACAGTGCATCCTCGGGAGCTCTGGCGACCATGCGCTTAAATTTCTAAATACGTTTAGAAATTTAAGCGTGAAGAGGTAAACGACACACTAAGTCACTTTCTCATAATCGCTGGTTAGAACCCATAATATAACCCAGAATATTTAAAACTGTTTTTATTTCAAATTATGACAAAAGTATTGATAATACCAATAAAGTTATTAAAGGTTACTATAACTTTATCAAAGTTTTAGATAGTAACATAGCCATTTTTTGGTTTTATTGTGTGTAGTAGAATTTAAGCGGAAAAAACAAGTTTTTAGCTTGAAAATGGTCGATTAGGAGTGATGTTTGAAACGATATTTCTTAATGAAAAATCCAAAAAATACATTTAAAGTATATGACATAAGGTCGCAATAGTCCTGTTCTAGATAGTAACATTGAGAAAATGTAAAGATACGTGTCAATTCAAACATAAAATGGCGTAAATAGATGAGCGTTTCTTAACTGATAAGGACCCTTAAGTTGGAATACATTATTATTACTACAATTAAGAATAACGTAAATGATTAATCTATTGAAGGAAGAGGCTTTACACTGCTAGTCGCTTCCCATATGGCGTACTGTTTTATCCCCGAATATACTGTAGAGCCTGTACTCCGAACTCCGAAATCCGAACTTCGTGTCGTGCCGTCCCTTTCCCTCTGGTGTTATTTATCTATACGACTGAAAGGGACGGCATGATACGAAGTTCGAAGTAGCCCCTCAGAATAACAAATACGGTCATTACATTATGTTTTTTTTTGCCGTTTTTATATTGCTACCATTTCCCCAAACATTGTAGGCTTACACACAAATTGTCACAGGCTGTTGCGATAATAAAACGAACAGCAAAATTACTCGAAGTTAATTATCCTTTACTATGTGGTAAGGCCTAATTATAATTATGTTGCACATGTCGTTTAGATGAATCGCACAACCTGTATAGTGTACCAAGAAAGTGGTCGTTCCATTCTGGACTCTATTATTAGTTCGTTAAGATCCAAAAGTGGTAATAACGTTCTTGGTTAACTATACGAGGCTTTATAAAGCGACAATTTTAAATTAATTGTCAATGTTGCATTGTCGCGATGTATTGCCGTCGCAGCTGACGGGGTTCCCGGCGTTTAAGGCATCGTCATTATTTCTAAAGTTGTCATTTTGTCACATTGTTGGCAATGTTAAAATTGGAGTTTAATATTGACACCAGCTGACATAGGCTGCGTAAATAAATATAAAACTCCCGTGAGTATCGGACGTATTGAAATATTTAGAATAAAGGAAAAATTGAAAAATTTAGGCACCGAGCAGGATTCGAACCTACGCCTACGTTTAAGGCGTTTGTATTAAAAAAAGTATTGAAATATAATAAATGGGTCTATATATACTACACTATACGGTACTATATAGATAAACAGGTACTTACGTCTAGCGATATTCGACCTTAAAGACGTGAGAGACCCGTTTATTATATTTAAATATTAATTTGATTGTTGTTCTGTTCAACGCAGGGATCGGATACCGGTATTTTCTCCATAGAAAAATACCGGTATTATTACGGTCACTGGTCCATTATTTCGTTTTAATGGGACAATCTAATAATACGACGTTGTTACCTAAATACATGATTCAGCCCTACGTAAAGAGCAAAAAGTAATCCAAAATATTGGGCTAATTCAGGGTTTTTTAAAAATACCGGTATCGGTCCCTGGTTCGACGCTCTTTTCGATTTTATTTAAGATTGCCAAGGTAAGTTTCATCATTGTTTTTTAAACCTGTACGCTATTTCACTGAATCAAATAATAACTTTAAAATAAAATAATAAATTTCAGAGAAGTACGGCACGGCAAAATGTCATCTTGCTCGAATTTGGAGCAGCCCAACTGGGGAAGTACCTTGCAGAAGACCACAGCCATAATAACATTATTTACTATACAAGTATGTAGTGTTGTGTTCCTGGAGGTGAGCAAGGTTGCCAGAGCTCCCGAGGATGCACTGTGTTGAGAGCGAGGGACCTAAATGTGTTACTTCTGCTGTCAACATGGGTATTTTAGGCATTCACCCAATAACTAGCGCTAATTGGTTTGCGCCGTTGGCGGAACCATTGTAAAGCCCAAACGATACCTTAATGAAAACGGTTCAGGTATTGAAAAAAATAGCGGTACCGTTACATTCCGCTACCGATTTTTTTTTTTTTTTGTGACGTCATACCGTTTTAAAACGCTACCTTTATTTTCCGGTTATGCAGTCCCTGCTTAGAGCATTTAAGACACAGACTCCTCCAGCGCACCTTAAGATTAACAATATAATCACATCATCATTACACAGTCAGTAAGAGCCTTTGCCCTCTTAGCTATTTCTGACACTAATAGTGTAAACGTACACTAAAACGGTGACGTACCAGGGATCGTTACCGGTATTCTTACTACCGGTTTTAAATAAGATATGACTGATTATAATTGCATTTCGCTATTTATATCGCTAAAGCTCGGATTAGCGGTATAATAAAAACCGGTTTTAAAATATATTAGCGGTTTCACCAATTGACAACAATACCTCTATTTGACACTTTACCCATAAAAGCCACTACCGGTAACATCTGTCAGGGTCAATATACTCGATTATTTGTTTCTGCAAACTGGCGTATAGTAAAAAGTAGGTATTTACACCTACTTGTTGCGTTTTACTAGTAATGTTTAATTGACATCTTATCTTTCAATGAATAGCGGTATTGAATACAGGTATTTAATATCGTAAATAGTCTATATATAGGGGTATAGATAAAAGCGGAATGACAACGATACCTCTAATTAGAATATAGTTATTATTTTATTAGCGGTAATAGTTTGTCAATTTCTATACAGATATTAAATAAAACCGGTTTTACGATCCCCGCAACGTATTAGTTACTGATGATAACGAGTTAACAAATTGTCAGCGAAATAAAAGGTTTTAACCCTCTGCCCACTCATCAATATATTCTCTGTCCAGAAGAACTACATTTTTGCATCACTTTTTCCGACCCTGTCGCGCGTCCTACCAAGCAATTATTGCGAAACTAGTATTTCAAAAGTTGTTCGTAATTAACAGGTTGCTGCAGCATCTGCTGGCAGCCCTAACGACGTAATCCACTTGATATTTATCTACGATCTTTTGTCGTATAAATAAAGTTGTTATTTGAATAGCGCTTACTTTTATAGAAGCATGAGAGTTGGTATTCTGTATTAGGTGATTTGCGAATGCCTTCCATAGCTTTATTATTTTAACGTTTTCGAAGTGTCCCAGAGCGTGCCGTCTCTTTCACTCGTATAGTGAATAATACGAGAGTGAAAGGGACGGTACGATACGAAGTTCGGAGTAGAGGTCCTGGCACGGACGCTGTCCGATATTATGAATACAGCCGTAAGAAGTAATTTAACACTAAAACGGTGACGTTTCCTCTGAACGACTGTAAATTAAATGTTTAGTGATGGATAACTCGTTTTAAACACCATTTGCTATTAGTTAATACTTAGTGTCATTTAAGATTTAAGTGTTTGGAAAATACATTAGCGTCAGTTTCAATAACTAGTTAACTAAACGAAAGTTAAATAATATATTGCACGTGCAAAAATAATGGGTACAATTTCTATGGGAATTTAATACAAAGAGTACCTATGATTTTTGCTTGTGAGTATATTTATATATCGTATACATAACATATCGCTCTATGATAATAACTTGACATCAGTACTAGGACTCAAAGTTGATAATTTATTAATTAAAAATGGTAGTATTTACTATATATTAATGGTAGATTTATATTGTGGACATAGCTAAAGTTAAGGAATTAAGCTAAGTTACATTTGGGCTTATAATCTACATAAACAGCGTCTCCGTTTCTATATTATTACATTATCTATGCAATAATAAAAAAAAACTCACGTGTTCATGAGCTGTTAAGTATTGTCCACCGAAGAGACAACGTTTTTTGACCCATTTGTGGAACACAAAAGAGAGCAAAAGAGATGAGAGAGAGTATTAATTACCTACCAAACTATTTATAGAGCCTAGCTCTGCTCCCGCACCAAAAACTAAACAAAACGTGGTTAACGGCACCAACAAATCATGAGTGCCATCATCACGCCAAAATCTCCATAAAAACGGCCCAAAACCGGTGCTGAGTCCAACAAAGTACCGTGGACGCCTAAAATCTCAGCCCAATAAGAACGAACTAAGTGCTTTACTAACTTGAAGAGGCTTAGTTCCTTTTGTAACCATGATACCTGAAATATAATGTATTTTCCGATATCCGAATTGCAGCATCGTTCGGTCACAAATCTTTTCCGATAAATTTTAACCCGATGCGGTACCATTGAAGTTAAAGTTGTTTCACTTTCGATAACTTGTTTTCTTAAGATTTATTGGCTTAAACTGCGCAACAGATGGACCACCTCGTAAGTTTAAAGTGCATTAACACTGCTAATGGCACCAATATTGCACTGAACCTTTAGTAATATAAGTAAACAAAACATAATGAAGGAACTAAACTGGAGCAAGAAGGGGATAAGCATTAATGGTAAATACCTGAGTAATCTACGTTTTGCCGACGATATTGTTATATTCTCGGAAACATATAAACAGCTAGAAGGTATGATACAAGAGCTAAACACAGCCAGCAACAGTATTGGACTAAAACTGAATATTGCAAAAACAAAGGTACTTACAAACAGTTTAAAGGCCCCAATATTCCTAGAAAACACAATGTTGGACTATGAAGACCAATACATATATCTTGGAAAACTAATATCATTTAAATCAACGCGAGATAAAGATGAAATAAACAGAAGGATCAACCTGACTTGGAATAAATTTTGGTCTTACAAAGAGGTATTAAAATCAGAACTCCCACTAAAAGTTAAAAAGAAAGTTATGGATTCTTGCCTTTTGCCCTGTCTGACTTATGCATGCCAGACATGGAAATATAATAATGAAACTAAAAATAAAATACAAACCTGCCAGCGAGCTATGGAAAGGAGTATCCTAAAAATTAAACTTAGAGACAAACACAAAAACATAGAAATCAGGAAGAAAACGAATGTTCTGGATGCTCTTCATCATGCAAAGCGCCTAAAGTGGAGATGGGCAGGACATGTCGCCCGGTACAAGGACAAAAGATGGACAAAGACGGTTACTATCTGGAAAGGACCAATAGGTAAAAGGAAAAGAGGCAGGCCAAAGGAACGATGGTCAGATGAGTTAATCGAGGTGGCTGGTAGCACCTGGATAAAAGCTGCTCAAGACAGAAGTTTATGGGAAAATTTGGAGGAGACCTTTACCCAAAAGGGGCCTTAATTAAATATATATACATACATATATTTTAAAAATTCAAGTGCTTGTCACTGCATTATGTAAAAATTTAATTAAGGAATAAAAGAGGTTTATTATTATTATTATAAACAATACATTTTATACACTAAAAATGTCTCTTTAATAACAATTAACGTTTAGTTACAGTTAAGCGGTCAGCGGTGAACATGCATTTCGTGAATTATGTCATACTTTTAGTTCTTTTGTTTTAGATTAGGTATTTAGTACGATTTTTATTTTAATGATTGTTCCTAGCTTGTAAACGATTTTATGTTTTATTGTTATTTAAATAATTATATTGATTTATTTATGTTCACAAAACTCACCGAGATGTCGAATGTAACCAAACTATTATCCCAGTTAAGCTACCACAAGTACCGCTCCACTAGTTTATCGGTGGTTAGCTTTGAACCATTTCATATAACCCAGTTAAGGTATGCGATAGCTCAAGTTATCCCAGTAAGCTAGCAGTAGTAGTTAGCATAGAATACTAAGTGCTTCTTAGTTCACATAACTCACCGGAATGTCGAATGTAACCGAACTACCACTAGTACCGCTCCGCTAGTTTTGCGGTGGTCAGCGGTGAAACTTACGGCCGTAAATGCATTTCGTGGATTATGCCCCCGTATGTGGCGACTGACGAAGACCTGTGCCCTTGAAAGTCTTCTATTCTATTCTATTATACTCTATGCTATTCTATTCTATTCTACTCTACTCTACTCTAATCTGATGTACTCTACTCTACTTTACTCTATTCCATTGTATTCTATTCTATTCTTGGTATGTATTGTTGGCTTAGATTATTGTAAACTAATAATCGCCAGTTTTTTCATAAATAGACACAAAAGTTATTTTAAGGTACATTCTCGGGACAAAGATTGTAGGAAAAAAAATGTTTGAAATACATATAGGTAAAATAGTGAACATTTTATTTTATTTTCCTTGGTTTTGTTGCTTTAAATATTTCATTAAATTGTGAATATTAGTGAAAATAAAATCAAGACCTGTGCGTAATGTGTAAAAAGTAAAAAAATAGCCTTCTAAAAACTGATTATCAAAAATAATAATACATTTAAATGAGAAAAATATTTAAGATTAATGTTTTGTAAAAACAATTACAATGTTAAGATGTTTCTGATTGACAGTATTTTTTATTTCCAATATGTTGGTCATCGAGAATGTAAAAAATAGTGTTACTTGATTCATTTATTTATTTAATATTTGTTGCACTAAAGAAAACCTTGTAGTACAAAAGGCCTTATTGGCATAAAACATTTTCTACCAGTGAAACTTAGGTAATCCAAAGCAGAAATTGTGCTTCATCACTAGTTATCGCTACTTAAGTATTTGCTTAAAATAAATCTCACTAGCACCACCCTAAATAAAAGGTAAGCCTATATGTTAAACCAGTCTATAAGCTACCTCCTTTCCATATTTCAGTCAAATCCGTCCAGCCGTTATTTAGGGTTCCGTAGCCAAAATGGAAAAAACGGAACCCTTATAGATTCGTCATGTCTGTCCGTCCATCCGTATGTCACAGCCGATTTACTCGGAGAATATGAACCGCTACATAAAAGTGATGTGAAATTACAAAATAATATTAAATTAGGGGGGCACTCCATACACGTAACAGATGGATGAAAAAAAAATTCGACGCATATAGTCGTGTGGGGTATCGATGATACGCCTTTAAAAATAATATGTAGGTTACTAAAAAACTTGTCCATTTAAGTCAACCGTTGGTGAGATATTAGCTGTCAAAGTCATAGAAAGTGTGCCCCCCCCCTCTAGTTTCCAAACTATAAAGTTTAAAATACTGAAAAAAATTGAGGTGGTGTGTATTAATAAATATTTTCAACGTTTTGTATTAATAAATACTTTTAACCCAAAAGTTTTTTTTTGTTTGAATAAAATGTATAAGTAATGAAATTATTATTTATTCTTTCGGTCTGAGCAACAATTATGCTAATAATTAGTTGTGGAAACTGTTTGGCTTATGGATTTGTGTCTTGATTAACTATAATGTGCTATTCATGCCTTTATGTTTCCCTAAATTACTAAATAATATAAAGAAATTACTATATATACAGGTCGGGCATAACTCATGTATAGCAAAATTACTCACGTTTGCCCTCATTGATCTATAGCTAGGTTGAGTCTTGCTCGACCAGTAACACTATCGGTAGCTATTATCAAAATTACGTCTCTATTACCCAATCCTTATCAGGTACGCTTTTCACAACCTGACTCGGCTTGCCTCCCTACTAGCCGCTAGTATAACTTGGCCCGGAGAATCGAAAGAAAAGATTGATTTTACACTTTTTTTCTCCGTCCTAAGGACTGACCATGAAGGCCCTGTAGCACTGACTGTTAGAGTATTCCAGTTTTTTTTTACCTGATTGCGGTTTTATAGGCCAGGCCCAATAAAGCGTTAGGATTGCCCGGTTGGAGAGTAGCCTAGGGAAAATCCAGGGGAAACTTCCGACACGATTACGCGGGCAGTTTTGACCGGTTTCAACCGAATCTGTGATGTGAGTGGAATCGAGCTATTGGGAGTTTGGTCACTGGTTCACCAAACTTAGCCTAGCTGAGAAGAGTCCAGCAAGAAACTCAGCTAGGCCCGACCTGGGTCGGACGGTACCGGGACGAATAGGGACTATATGTGTCAGTGTTGTCGTGATCGCGCGGTGGACGTCCCCGCCGGCGGAAATGCTTAAGTGTACGGCGTCATGTCTGAGCTGGACGCCGTAAGAGCAACCTTCCATCTTTCGATGGACGCTGTGATTACGTCATCCGTGTGTCTAGGACGCCGGACCGTACGGCCCCTAATTGATCGCCGTGTTACGATAGAGGGGAGAGGGATGGGAACGTACAAGTAGTCGACAGCCTTCCTAACTAACGGATTCCTCTGATAGGGAGCGTTGTCAAAATAGTCTGGCAGTCTACTTAAAGAAACCATCATCATCATCATCATTCAGCCGGAAGAAATCCACTGCTGGATATAGGCCTCCCCCAAGGAGCGCCACAGCACACGGTCGCGAGCCACCCGCATCCAGCGACTCCCCGCTGCCTTGATCAAGTCATCAGTCCACCTAGTGGGAGGCCGTCCAACGCTCCGTCTTCCCGTGCGAGGCCGCCACTCGAGAACCTTTCTTCCCCAACGGTTAAGAAACCATACGTGTTGCTAATCCCCATGTCGTGGTGACTGAGGTTCGACTGGTATCACGGAGCACCAGTCGCCCTACGAAGCAGACGATTCTGAACAGACTACACTAGTTGAGTGGTAGTCGTTTTGAATACCAGTCAAGTTCGTTAGCTGGTTGTAAAATTGACTGTCATTCTGCTGAGTTACAAAACGCCGTATATCAAAATGAATTTCCTAATGAATTTAATGATTATACAACCTTTTAGTTGTACTACTATCGATACGATTAGACATGACATGATCTAGGCTGATAAGGCCTTACTGATAATTATAATTGATCTGTTGTGTCTTGGAGTAGAGAAATGGTTTTTGACTTGAATAGTTTATAATCGGTTATTTTAATCCGTTTCAATTTCTTAGTAATTTAAAATATGTATAAGTATCTTAGAGTCTCGCTAGCAGAACCTAAACTATTTTTCGATTATAGCTCCTTGGCGAAATCATATGCATAATATGTGATAATCCACATCGAAAGGGACCTTATGGCGGCAGGCGCTTACGTTACACCTATTCACTATTGTATTGGAACAGCGGCAATAAAGGCGTAAGTGCCGGCCGCCATAAGGTCCCTTTCGATATGGATTATCACATATGTAGGATTATATTAAGCAGATAAGTAATTGTATCAACAAACTTTTGCCTGATAACTTAGCCTATGGACGTATGTGACTCCGGTTCCGTAGTAAACAAGGAACCCTTACAGTTTCGCCATGCCCGTCCGTCTGTCCGCGGATGAGCCCAGTAACCGTTAGTAATAGAACGGTGTAATTTGTCAATTACGCCGACAAAACGGTATAATAAGGACAGACAAATGCCCTACCCTCCTCCCTAGTGATTCCTCGGGATCTCTGGTGACCTCACTGACCACCACAGCACGGCTAGTAGGTACCAACAAGACGGCGCGCGAGATAAACTATCCCTCTCTTTCTGAGTATACTATTTAGAAAGAGACGTCCGTCTTGTGCTAGCCTGGCAGAAGTTGCAGGAACACGACACCACATAGGTACCTACAGAGTGTTGTTAAAGTACTTTAATCATCATCATCATCATCATTTCAGCCGAAAAACGTCCACTGCTGAACATAGGCCTCCCCCAATTTATTTTTCCGTTGGGGGGGATTTGCCATAGTCGCCACGCTTGGCAAGCGGGTTGGCGACCGCAGTTTGATGGTGGTAATGATCGAAGGATGCTGCTGCCCACCCTCCGATTTTCCCTTATTCGCCTCCTACGAAACCCACGGGAAGAGATGGGGTGGCGCAATTCTTACCCGGCAACCACACGGGCAAGGTACTTTAATGTGTATGTACAATAACAAAACAACATTATTAATGCGTAGATTTAAATTAAAACAATGACCTTTTCGATAAATATCACATAAGATAAGATAAGATACTTTGTAGGTAACTGTTAGGTAAGTTAATTATATTTGTCAATTATCTATGAAGGTCAAAAAGTAATTAGTGTTTTTGGCAACAGGTTTATCTAAATTTATTTCTTAATTAAACTGGTGTTGGTACGAGTATGACAGAGGCAAAGATTAGTTTGCAGTAAACCTGTTACAGCCAAAAATAGAGTAAGAAAATAAGATAAAATGTCCTTTCACAGCCATCCCTTGAATTTTAATGATTTGGCATACATTTATAAATGATATTATTAGTCTAAGTAAAAACTGAAAGAGAGTCACTGAATATTTTTCCCTTAATTAGAAGCCACATAATTATCATCTTTAACAAAAGTTATTTAATACTAGCTTTTTCACGCGACTCCGTCCGCGTAGATTTCGTTTATCGCGTTAGAATTTTACTTCTATTCTTTTATTACAGGCACTTAGTTATCGCTTTTCCATACAAACTTCCTTCCCTTAAGGGATAATTTCCGGTATAAAAAGTATATCCATACCAAATTTCAACTCAATCGGTTCTAAAGAGGTAACAGAGAGACAGACACACTCTCGCATTTATAATATTAGTATGGATAGACATAGGTACCGTAAAATACCTAAATTATAATGGGGCCACCGGCTGGTGGATTAAAATAAAAAAAAGTATAAAATATAAATAAATATTTGTGGAAAATCTTACACAGATCACCCTAGTACCAAACTAAGCAAAGCTTGTACTATGGGTACTAAGTGACGATATAAATACTTATATAGATAAATAGATACTTAAATACATAGAAAATATCCAAGACTCAGGGACAAATATTCGTGCTCATCACACAAATAAATGCTCTGACCGGGATTCGAACCCGGGACCTCCAGCTTCGAAGGCAAGGTCACTACCTACTAGGCTAAAGCGGTCCTTATCCGGGACTCAAATTATATCCATACCAAATTTCATATCAATCGGTTCAGCGGTTTAAACGTAAAGAGTTAACAGAGAGACAGACACACTATCGCATTTATAGTACTTATTAGTATGGATAGATATAGGTACCGCAAAATACCTAAATTATAATGAGGCCATCGGCTGGCGGACTAAAAATTATCTGAGATTCTCAAACCTAATTGTCAATAGGCGCTCAGAGCAAGCTCTAAATCAAGTGAGACTTGTGGTATTCATGTCAAGGTTGCAATATATATTGCACCTTACTAATGACAGAAAATAAGCTTGACGCATGACAGTTCTTAAGAGCTAATTATAATGAAATATCACAGTCGGTGTTGAATTAATTTCACTCCGTCTTATAATTTACAGCGATAAAGTGACATTTAGTTCATATATCTTTAACGATACATTATAGGTATTTAATAACACCTTAATGTTTATAAGGTCAGTGCAGTCGGGATCGATAAATAATACAAATAAGACAAGTATAATAAATATTACGCTCTGGCTCAGAAAGTGAGAGGAACCGCGTTGTCCGCCATTTTATTTGTCACGTTGCGATTGGCATTTGCCTAGGAAATTACAAATACTTTATATTGTTACGGAGGTGAATGAGTATAAGTTAGGAATTGAGAATAATGTACAAGGTCGTTTAGACAATAGAGTTGCTGTCAAAGCAAAGGCCTGCACTATAAATTTTATTTAAAGTTGCTTGACGTTAAGCAGACCAAGTGTTCATAATTAATTTTAACATAACCTATTACCAATTTAAGCATGACAGAGGATCATTCATAATTGTCTTTTTTTCTGACTTTGTTCTGAAATAAAATGTTATTACGTTTTGGGTACCCTAAACATCCCATACAATTGTTATGAAAGTTATGGCAGACTAATATTTACATAATTAGATAATCATTTCTATAAAGAAATAGAAAAAAAACAACGGGTCGAATCTTTTTTTAATAGATCTTAACTTACGCTATTCTTCTATAACGACCTCATTGACTTTACTCACGTTTTGTCGTATTCGCTTATTTATCGTCGGATCTAAATACTTTTGAAGTAAATCGAAGGTCCCTTGTTAGTGAAATGTCGAACTGTGTACTTGTGTAAAAAGGCAGTAAGTGTGAATAATGTTCAAATATACTTACTGTGTTATAAATTTGGTAACAGGTAGGTAGTATCTGCGTCTCAATCCATGCTGTCACATTTGACAGTTTAAAGAAATCATATCGATCTGTTTCCTTGGTTTTTGATATTGGCAAATGTCGTAACTATGTTGCGTAATTTGTGTTACGTCTGAATTGAAAAGGAAAAGTTTGACAAACTTTTTTTGTTGTTTGACAAGTGAATGTTTGTTGTTAATATCAGATTTGTGTCTTAATATAGCTAAATCATATCTAGATACAGTGGAATCCGCATAAAGCGACAGTCAAGGGACTGGTGACATTACGTCACACTAACAGGACGTCGCACAAAACGGACTGATTTACTTTGAAAATGTTGGTATGAAATCTAATGTGTGGTGATTTCGAAGTCGTTAAAAGCGACCAAATGTTATATGCTGAGTCATTATAACCGGATTCTACTGTATCTCCATAAATAAAAACAGTTTCCAAACGTAATGTAAGCGCACCATTTTTGTGTTGACAAAAGACAAGGTTGTGGAAGAAAGGGTTAGAAAGTTTACGTGTACAATTTGAGAGGAAAAAGTCATAAAACAATATAATCATAGAGATTAAAATATTATACAGTAAAGAGAAGATTTGGTCTCATTTCCTTCATAACTACAACCGTACGAAGCCGCCCTGGTCCAGCTAGTTATTTTAATCAAAGGTGTTAAGTAGTTGTACTTTGACAAGAAGACAGTGTTGCCAGTGATGACATATAGATCCGAGACATGGGCGCTAACGATGGGCCTCAGAAGAAAGCTCAAGGTCACCCAAAGAGCAATGGAAAGAGCTATGCTCGGGGTTTCTCTGCGTGATAGAATTAGGAATGAAGCTATCCATAGCAGAACTGGGGTCACCGACATAGCCTTCAAAATTGCGAGACTTAAGTGGCAGTGGGCAGGGCACATTGCTCGCAGGACTGACGGTCGATGGGGCCAGAAACTGCTTGAGTGGCGTCCACGCACCGGAAGACGAGCTGTCGGTAGGCCTCCGACAAGGTGAAGTGATGACCTGGTGAAGGTCGCGGGAATCCGGTGGAAACGAACGGCACAGGACCGGTCTAAATGGCGAGCCTTGGGGGAGGCCTATGTTCAGCAGTGGACGTCTTTCGGCTGAAATGATGAAGCAGACAGAATCCTTGCATTTATCAAAGGATGTACAATCAGTATAATAATTAACTAAGCAATGAACAAAAAACATACTAGTAGCATAATGAAGAATATATAAAACAATATATAAGAATATATGTTTTTGTCAAAATATCCTGAAACTACATTAACAATTACTCATATAAACTTAACAAAAGTTATGCGTTCCAAACAGTTTAAATTCAAAATGGCGGAGTAATATAAATTCCGGCGCGCAAGTGCAGCCAATATGAGACAATGTTAGACAATATTTCTCAAGTTTTAAGCAATATTCGGACAATATTGAGACACTAAAGGCCTGACAAACTTTGCGTAATGGCAATCGATACTTTGTTATAAATTGTTGTTAATAAAGTGGTTTGAGAAGTTTTAACGTGGTTTGATTAGGTTAAGCGACGAATCCATTTTTAGTTAAAAAAAAAAATTTTAAGGATTTAAACCAAATTAAAAACTAAAGGCCTGCATTGTTCTCTGCAATCCTCATTAATCAATATAATGTTTCGCATATGCCATTAAAAACAAAAGCGTATACATATTTATGATGCTCCAGATTGAAAGTCTTACCGCTCGGCTAGAGTACAGTGGTCGGCTACATTCAATAAATTGACATATATTATAAACTGACAATAAATTGATATTATGTTTCTTGGCTAAAAAAAATATGAAGCAGTATTATTTCTTTTCACCTCACTAGCTCGGAAAGTCCTTTTTTATTCTTTAAAAACAGATAGCAAAACTGCATTTTATCTACAAGAGTGCAAAGAATATTTGAAATCCGAACGCGCTATTTGTAACTTTTTTAAACGTAATAACATGTAAAGGCCAGACCAGACAGTCCAGCAACAATAATTTTATATTGTGCTGTTGTGTTAAAAAACTAGTACCTACGCCAAATCTCGGGTTTAGGTAGTGGATAACTATATTTAGGACGCAACTGTCAACGTTAGGACGAGGAGGAGGAAAAAAAAATCCTCGCTCTAGTGAGGTGAAAAGATTTGTGTTATACACGGCTGCAAAGTTATTTTACGTCTCGTGTGTTGCAACACTCGCTACGCTCAGGATTCTATTTTTGAACCACTCGCTTCGCTCAGGGTTCTATTTTCGAACCAATCCTAGAATCCATTCGCTAGCTCGTGTTTCAATTTCACACTCGCAGTTAAAATACAACTTTGCACCCTTGTATAACAAATAACTACTGCCATAGAACATTTAAAATGTAACAGTCTTTCTCTAGTGAAGCTTTCATTTCAAATTACAAGGAGGTAAGTAAAATCACTATTTTCATGGGGCAATTGTACTTTGGAATTGGAGTAATAATGTTTTCTAACTGGCAATAGCCGTACAAACTAATCTTTCCAGCCATTTGTAAACGAAATTGTAAACTTTTACGGTGACATATATGTCACCGTAAAGTTCTGAACATTGTTTCGTCAGTTGACAACCAGAAATCACTAAGTAATAAGAAACATTTTCCATACGAGGTTTCTTAAGCGTAGTTAGCAGATTGTCTAGCGATTTTCTGTTGTCTACCAACTGTTTAATAAATTTTTTTATGAGTTTATATTGCAAGTTTATTTAACATTTTTTCCGATCTGACGGCTACTGGCTGTTTAGTTCGTCTATAAAGTAGCTGCCGATTAATACTTGCAAAAAAAACCGGCCAAGTGCGAGTCGGACCACGCACAATGAAGGGTTCCGTCCCAACACCTACTAGTCCACATTTAAAATCACTGTCCAATACATTGAATCTAAAAAGTCGTCTCTTCATAGGGAACTCACGGCACTTAAGACCTTTTGTTTGGGCAATACAGTTTTTAAGCGAAAACTTAATAACCGTAAAACCTATATTGTTCAAACCAAAAATCGTTGAAAGTATTTACTAATGCACACCACCTCAATTTTTTTCAGAATTTAAAACTTTATAGTTTGGAAATTAGAGGGGAGGGACACACTTTCTATGACTTTGACAGCTAATATCTCACTAACGGTTGACTAAAATGGACGAGTTTTTTAGAAACTTCCATACCATTTTGAAAGCCCCATCCGTCGATACCCCACACGACCATGTGCGTTGAATTTTTTTTTTCATCCACCAGTTACATGTATGGAGTGGAGTGAATTTAATATTTTTTTTGTAATTTGACATCACTTTTATGTAGCGGTTCTGAATACACCTTCGTACCAAACATAATTGTAGTGCATATTGATAGTCTCCGAGTAAAACGGCTGTGACATACGGACGGACGGACGGACGGACGGACGGACGGACAGACATGACGAATCTATAAGGGTTCCGTTTTTGCCATTTTGGCTACAGAACCCTAAAAATATTTTTCGTACATAGTTCCACTCTAAACTCTAGTTTACATCCAAGCTACACAGGATGCTCCAAGCACAAAATATGACACAATATTTCAAAGTTTCAAACAATATTGAGGCGCTCTAGCCTGGCTCCATTGTGCAATACGAGCAACTTGAACCAGTCCACTTGCTCGAAGGTGCACTCGTAAACAAACTAAACTTTTAATTACGGCAAATCGAGTTTTTCGTTTGAAAATGGCCGTTTTGGAGTGATGTTTGAAACTATATTTCTTAATGAAAAATCCAAAAAATACAATTAAAATTTATGAAATTAGGTCGCTATAGTCCTGTTCTAGATAGTCACATAGAGAAAACTTCAAGATACGTGTAAATTCAAACAGAAAATGGCTTAAAAATAGATGAGCATTTTTTAAATCATAAGGGATCTTAAACAATTGATTGTCTCTTTTTTATAAATATAATAGAGATTATTCATGCGAAATAAATAATAATAAGATGTCACTATATGAAAAGTAGACCATCAAATTATGTCAAAAAACAGTAAATTAATAAATAAGCTGATAATCTTAAAAATATATGACACTTGAAAGTTTCGAAAAATGATGTAGTATTTTTATCGACTAAAAGTAAATTAAAAACCACCATCAGGATTCTTATGTTTTAATAAACAATAAAATTGTATGATAACAATTGACATAAACGTAATATTGCACGAGCCAAACAGTAAATTCTTCGTTATTCCATACAATAATGGTAGTACGGGCGCATAGTACGAGTATATGACGTCACATGCTATGTTCAATTAATATGGGTGTTTTGGGGGCGTTTTAAGGGCTCAGATTTTATGCTGTACTTTGAAATCCATTTTTGACTTTTGTGTTGTTCTATTTGTACTTGTTCCATGTACACATTTGTTCCTCTCTAAAAACTGGTTCGAATGGCATCATGAAAAAAAATTATGCATATTCTCTATTATGATGAGGAACAGCTTATTTGGATAATCAGTTTCAAAGATGTCTTTAATGATGACAGATTCACGTGAATTGACTATTTTTAGTCACCCTCAGTGTTTTTGTTATTTAATGCAATTTAAAATAGCAACTACATCTATTGACGTTGTGCGGAAGGACTTTTAAGGGATGCCAGTTAAATATTAATTATGAAACATTTATCACTCAATTGAATAATGCTAAAGAATTCGACAAGGCAATATTTAGACAAAGTGCCTTAATAAATCAACCGGCACATAATGGAATTATGAAAAAATGCATTTTTAATGTTCACGCTTTATTACAATTCCGAGCATGCAGGCTTCGCATAAATCGAACCGCATATCGAACTAACCTCCAAAACCTCTCATCTTTCCTGACTAAATCACTTTAAAATAGACTATATCATGTAAGATTTAGAGTAGTAATATAATAGGATGATAATATTCGAATGTGAGGTCGTACTGATTTGCAGTTAAAATTCCGATATTACCGTTAAAGATTTCATAAATTTAAAGCGGCTAGAGTTATGACGACAGGCTATGGGTACTGATAGTTCGAGTTTTTGTAGAACAATTTGTAACGATAGGTTACCGATTGTATAAAAAGCAAGTGACTTATGCAAATATCCCATTGTTGTCGTACACGAGTTACAACATACGGAATAAGATCTGTAGTAATACTTTGGGAAGACAACCATATTATCTTTGCATAAGGTAGTAATTATCTTTTTCTTGGGTTCTCACGCATATTGCACTACATTTATATCGTGGTAGTATCTAAACAGATTCGCCCTTCTCTATACGACAATTTCTTAGTATATTGTTCACTTGTTTGAGAAGGCTCTCGGATAAAGCACCGTGTAGGTATTGTGATTTTAAGTCTTCTGTTAATTCAATCGGTTCAAAGTATCATGCACTTTTCTCTCAACTGACTCATAAAACTCTTGCTAAATGTATCGCGAGTTTAAATTGTTTTATTGTTACTTACAGTTATTGCTACCCACCCGGTTATTTACCTAAGGACGCAGTATCAAATTAGAAATATCAGGATACTAGCATAGATAATACAAGCTATCAAAATCAATATCGATGCAGTCTTATGCAAAACCATAATTAAACATTACAAAACCAGAGCAATATCACTTTCAATACCAATTTACATATCTTATTTACGGTGGCAAAATTTCAAAATAATCTTCATCCCACACAACTAGTTCATTGAGTCGTTCTAGCACAACACTACCCGCGTCGTTCAAAAAGGTTTAACCCATTAGGAAATGGCAGGGAGTTAGGACTTTTTATGTAGGTACTGAAAGGAGAATAGGAGCAGCAATTAGTGGCTTATTTACATAGCTATTTTGAATGGCATTAGGTATAATGGCAGTTATGAATATGTATATTGCCCACTGTGCAATGAGACGGGGTCAATTTAATGCACATGTGCATTCATATTTGATATTCTTATTATGATTCCGTTAAGTGATGTTGAACGTAATAACGATACTAATTAGAATATTAGCTGGATATATTACATTGACATAGTAACTTTTTCATAAATCAAATCATTTTGTTAAATTGTTTCATTTGTGGTCCGGCAAACCAGAGGCGCGGGTTTGGTTCCCTGCTTAGGCAGCGTGTGAGATCACGGTTCATTTTTTCTTTGTATTTGTTCTTTGTATAAAATAATTGAATTAGGTTGCAAGTAATTGTACGTTTAATTATTATAGTAAATACATTTCAATCCCTAGATGAACACAAGTGGTGGGGTTTTTGGAATTAACTCAAAAGTTTGTTAAAAATTATAAACAATCATAAAGGTCTGTTCCAACCCGCACTGAACCAGCGTGGGGACCAATGTCCATTTCCTCTCATCGATGATGAAAAGCCTATGCCCAGCAGTGGGAAGTGTATATACTGATCACGAAGATGGATTATGATAAACGTCATACTTTAAAGTTATTGGTTTGATTTCGTTGGTTTACTATTATTTTACAATTTTTCAATCTAAAATTCACATGGAAACGAAGAGCTTTATTAAAAAGAAATGTTTATTAGTACGTACGTTACCGTAATCAAACTTCTCAGGTTCATTTTTTTAATTTTTTTAATCCCTGTTGAACAGTCAATCAATGAACCAAGAACAAAAAAACATGTTGAAACCTACATCCTCATCCTCATCATACTCCAGCGTTAACCCAGTACAATTGTATCCTGAAGGATACCGGAGTCCGCTACCTAATACCAACTGGCGTAGCGTAGACACCTACAATAAACATAAAACGTACCATACACGGTGAAATTGCAGCGCGACAAATGCGAGCCCAGTTTGTACCGGTAGCCGCTCCAGTTCTCAAGCCTCGTCGCCTATTCTTTGTGACTGAGGTCTATCTGTAACTCTAGTATAAGGTGTTTGTAACAAAACACAAACGAACGCGTTTGAGTTTAGTCTCAATTCGTCTTTGGACGGGGGGCGTCGTAACAGTTACCACAGGCGTACTGGCGTTGCCATGTATATTGAATCTACACGCAAACGCGTTTTTTTGTTGTTTTGTTTTGGATCACACATTTTGTATAAGTCACAAGCGAGTTTCACTTGAAATGTTAATCTGAATCTATAGCTAAGCGAGGCCAGTGCGTTCAGTATGATCATGGAGTTTTTAGTGCATAGATACTCACATGATACAATAATATACTGCGCCAGGTATGGCTATACGGTACATGGGTTAGTAGTGTGTGTGACACGACCTACGTCATCAGCCTTGCATCATTCTATCGACGGCATGCGGACTTAAGTGTGAGTGTGTCGACAGTGACGTATGGTCGTGTCTCGTGTCACGGTCTTGATTGTCAGAACTTGTTTTCTTAGACTCATTTCTCGTTGCTCATTGGTGCATGTAATATGCCTAAATTGAAGATAACTACATATTTAATACAAAAAATCTTGATTGCACACCTCACACAATTGAATCAGTTACAAAATCAAAAACAAAATGCAACATAGAAACATGTAGGTAGAGGTAGACAAGGTGGTGTTATCGCTAAAGAGAGATTTCTTCCAGACAACCTTTGGGCAGCGGAAATAGGAAATAAATTATGCAGCAGATAACACTCCAGCTGGGCGGCAAAGAAATACCAATATAATGAAATAGGTACCAATCCAATCACTCATCCATAAGAAGAGGCCTATGCTCAACAGTGGGCCGTGTAATACGTTGATTATGATGATGATGAGGATTGGTTCCTCGCAGATGTTCTTTTCTTCATAATTTTGGAGTAACTAAATTGTATACGGCAAGTATAATAATATATATATTCTTGTTTCCAATCCCTATTGTCTGTTTTTTAATTTATTTTACCTGCGGCTTAAAACAATCGCCAACGCTCGTGCTTCAAACCTCAATGTAACAAACCCTGCACCTAAAGGAATTGCGACCTTGCTTTCTAACAGTATGATCAAACGAAACCGTTTTAATCAGCCAATGTGATATAGATCAAGGCCCACAGATCACACTGATAGAGACACAGTCGCATAATTTAGTACTCTGTCGCTTTAAAATCATTAATGGGACATTAAACGAAATTATCAAAGTAGTTAGTGTGGCAGGGTACTAAAAGGTGCGCAGATATTTATGCCAGCGAACAAACAATGGCTGCCTAATTAAAGCTGAGGGTGACAGATCTTATCGGATTTTTCAGCGTAATTCAAATCTCAGGTTCTTGCTTTTACATTATGAACCCTAAGATATTCACAGCAATGCTGCTTCTTCTATTGTATAATGAGGCAAGATAAGCAATATTAAAAGTAAAATGCCGATACTAATATCGAATAGTTACTTTCCCAACCTCGGCTTTGTCTTTGTTGCTGTTCTGTTAAATGAACTTTAATGTTAAACGGAATGTGGTTGTTTTTACTACGACACATTTATTTAAAAGGCGTTCAAGTGATTGTAACAAGTTATATCGCGTCGGTAAGCTTCCGTTGTATCGCTTTTAGTCTATTTGTTACCCGTATCAAGATCTTGCATAACTAGTTATGTAAATTGTAAATTTATTACAATGACGAACAAGAATAAGTAATGCATAAAAGTATGTTTTGGCATTTCACCGTAATGGCTAGTGTCGTAAGAACTTCCATTTGGTTAAATCGTTAGCATAATTCCGGGGATTATTAAATGATGTCAGCAATTTCGCCACGCGTAGATAAAAAAGGCGAAGAAGACTTAGTAAACGGGAACATTGGAAAATTTCCTGTAACGGATATTGCCTTTGCTTCCGATACTTTGAACCTGACAGCAGAATTCGGCTTTATTTATTTAACTGTTAATATATTCGTCATCGATATGCGAGGTTCAGTAACGACGGACGGAATTCTTGGATGGGTTACCGTTTTAAGTGGTTATTGAATGAATACTCCCATGCTTGGAAGGCACAGCTGATCTCGGCTGCTGTCTATGATAGCAGTCCTTTTTAAACCAAGTTAGAGGCCGTCGGGCGACTGGAAAAGCTTCTGACAGTCAAGTAGCATTATCACTGTTACACTTGAACTGTCATATTTTATATAGGTACATCATCATCATCATCATCATCATCATCATCATTTCAGCCGAAAGACGTCCACTGCTGAACATAGGCCTCCCCCAAGGCTCGCCATTCAGACCGGTCCTTTGCCGTTATAGGTACATACCTTAACTTAAACTTGTATATAGACGTTAAGCCAAGTTAGAAGCCTACGGGCGGCTTGGAAACTTCTAACAGTCAAATTGCCCACTCACTTGACAAGCCGTATCCCAATAAGGTCTAGTTTCCTCTTGGATTGGAAGCTCAGATGGCAGTCGCTTCCGTAAAAACTAATGACTAAGCCAAATCTTGCTCCCTAATAGCAGACCCCGGGCTTCCTTCTGGATGTAACTGTATTGGGATAACGTCCAATCGCGCACTCCTATCGCTTTATTGGGCCCGGCCTATAAAGCCACAAAAAAATTTTCGTAGTCGAAACTGATAAAATTTTCACGATCGGTATACACAAGTTCACCAAGTTTTTAAAAAGAATTTTGCAATTTAGATCAAGACCACATTCCCGGTTCTTGGCTATTCTTTTTTTTATTTTTACTAGTATATATTTACTAATCTAAAGTAACCTTATAAGATTTCAAGCTTACATGGCCATTTACATTAGAATTACGATTTGAAACGGGATATTTACCATGTATATTTGTATTTTTTTAAAGTAACCTAACTTTTCACTAAAAACTCACTGAGACTGATAATAAAACACTGAGACTTGTAACAAAGTAATGCGAACAATCTGGAAAAAAAAAACTATTTTAGGATATTTATTTTTTTCAATATCGGATATGGATTCAGGATCTATTCAACATTCCATAGACGTGACATTGACATTTCACAAGCAGCTGGGCCTTGACAGAGTACTCTTAACCCGTTTGCGTCACAATGATTTTTATTTATTTATCTTTACGTCCGATGTTTCGGCATCGGGTTGATATCGGCATCGGCCTATAATGCAAGAAATATTTTAAGCATTATTATCATCATCATCATCCTAGTGTTATCCTAGTATAGTTGCATCCTGAAGGATGCCCGGGCCACCGCGCGATCGCGACAACAGTGACACATATAGTCCCTCTTCGTCCCGGTACCGCTGCACACCGGATAGAGTCAGTCCGACCCAGGTCGGGCCTAGCTGAGTTTCTTGCTGGACTCTTCTAGGCTAGGTTTAGTGAACCAGCGACAAAACTCCCAGTATCTCGATTCCACTCACACCTCAGATTCGGTTGAAACCGCTCAACCAATCTCACTGGAGCGCAAACTCTTAGAGTATTCCAGTGTTCACACGCGTGGTCGTGCCGGAGGTTTTCCCCTGGATTTTCCCCAGGCTACCCTCCAACCGCGCACTCCTATCGCTTTATTGGGTCCGGCATATAAAGCCACAGTCAGGTTAAAAAAAAGGATGCCCGGGGTCCGTTACCTAATGCCAAGATTTAGCTTAGTCACTCACTTTACGAAAGCTGCCATCTGACCTTCCAACCCAACGGAAAACTAGACTTTATTGGGATAAGGCTTGTCAAGAGAGTGGGCAACTTGACTGATAGAAATTCTTAACTTATCTGAAGGCCTCTAACTTGGATTAGCGTCCATTTAAACAGAACGCAACTGATCGCATTAATACGAGTAGGATCCCTTACAGGGCTGTTATTCACAAACCGACTCGTTCTCACCTGTCACCTCACCCCTCACCCGTTTTTATATGGAAACTTTCAAATATCATTTGAGGACGGTGCTTATAGTGAATCGCAAAGCAGGTAATCATTGAGTAGATGAGAGTAGAAATTAACATAAACAAATGCAGAGCCATGTACAACAATTTTTCTCTAACAGAATAGCGAGTTAGTATTAGATCGGCCTCGATTAAAATTTATTCTACTACTGACTTTAATTCTACCTCCAGGCGTCCAAGATACGTAATTATAATTATAGTTTGCGTTAATAAATTATACTGCACCGGAGAATGGGAAGTCGAGCGACTGAGAAAAACTGACATAATAGAAACATACTGTGTTTACTGTCATTATATTCCTCTATGTACCGCAATCTAATTGGAGATAAATGTCGCAACATAAAAAGCAATCATTCCAAATAACAGTAACAAGAGTCGAAAACAGCGTAGGTATTTTTACGGTCAGTAATGAGCTCTAGTTAGAGAACTTCAGTGTCTTATTTTTTTGACCACCGGTTTAGCCTAGTGGGTAGTGCACCTGCCTGTGAAGCTGACGGTCCTGGGTTCGAATCCCGGTCAGGGAAAATATTTGTGTGATGAGCATGAATATTTGTTTCCGAGTCTTGGATGTTTTCTATGTATTTAAGTATTTATATCTATTAAATATATCGTCGTCTAGTACCCATAACACAAGCCTTCTTGAGCTTACTGTGGGGCTAGTTCGATTTGTTTAAGATTGTCCTCTAATATTTACTTATTTTATTATTATTATTTCAGAAAATATACCCCATATTATTATAATAAGTAAGTGTTTAATCTTATTTCAGCGTCAAATTGTGAACATCGATAGTAACTTATAATATTATATTATAAACTAATCTACCCTAGCTATTATAATAAGTCTTGGCAGAGAGTATAGTTTTGTACCTTTTGGTGTTGAAACTCTTGGTCCATGGGGTCCTAACGCACACAAGTTATTACCTAAATCGCAAGGCTTCTGGTCGATGTAACTGGTGAGCGAAAAGCTGGCGACTTCTTCGCACAACGTACCAGCATTGCGATACAGCGAGGAAATGCTGCCGGCATCTTCGGTACAATGCCCCAAGGGCCTGTTTGAGAATTAAGTTAGTTTTAATGTTACTTTAGTTATTGTTATTTAACTATTATTACCGGTTGTAAATCAATAAAAGTTTTCTCTTCTCTATCTATAATCTTACTTCGTAGATTAATATATAAAGAAGTTCGTAATTTTACGTTGACAATAAAATTAGTAATATAATGTAATCAAACCGGGAATGTTTTTTGTGTCTTCATCTCAGTTATAGCCGAATAAAATGCATTGTGTCATACAATTTACACGTATTTTAATATAATTTGGAAAATGCGGGTGGCGCAGGAGTGACTCTTGTGGTACGCTTTGGCGGAGGTCTATGTTCAGCAGTGGACGTCTTTCGGCTGATATGAGGGTGATGATGATGGAATATAATTAGTAGCAAATAGACCAGTAATCGTATTTCTTAGGCAGTGGAATCGACGCCAGCGGGAAGTGGCGTGCGGAGCGGGGCGGAGGGATCAAAATGTACCTAGGGCGCTACCGCGAACAGTAAACGAAGTTTTCTCTCTCTGTCGCACTTGCAAGATTGCATATAAGTGAGACAGAGAGGGAAAACTTCGTTTGTGGTTCGCGGTAGCCCCTCTATAGACTTGAATGAACCTTTTCTGGAGACAGCAGCGCGATTCAATGTATTCTCCCCTTCGCAATCATTCAAAAATATGTAATATTATTGTGTGTATTGTATAGAATAAGTAAAAAAGTACAATTTACTTTTTAATTGTCTGAAGTACAATACAATACAAATATTCTATATTACACACCTCAATAAAAATACAAAACAGGTCAGAAACATAGCATAGTGAGATATAAGCAGAGGTAGACAACAGGCGGTCTTATCGCTAAAGAGCGATATCTTCCAGACAACCTTTGGGTACCGGAGAGAACTAAACACACATTCAGTGGGTGGTGCAAAAATAAAAACTAGGTATTGGAATCCTATAATATTATAAACGTGAAAGTTTGTGCGGATGGATGTACGTTCCGCTTAATCTCAAAAACTACTGAACGGATCTCTATGAAACTTTCCAGTATTGTGGCTTAGACATCAGAATAGGACATAGGCTACCTTTTATCCGCGGGTAACACCGCAGGCCGCTGCTAGTATATAAGTAAAACTAAAAGATAAAATTGAAAGTAAGACACATATAATAAACATACATAAATAATGTATAAATAAACATACATATATACTTACCACAAACTTCAGAGAAACCCAAAAATAAACTATAGTACAGTACATTCATCGTCCAGATTTTGTTCAAATGATTTATTAATAAACACTTAATTGGTTTCACTGGTTTCAATTTTAGTTCATTTAATAAACTAGATTTCCAACATTGTCAAAGCAGAAATTACCTATTGGTATTTCAAATGAAATTAATAGTAGGCGCAATTGAGTAGTCGAAATAGGAACAATATCTAACGCCACCCACTATTATGTAATTACACACCAAGTTGACGAAACGTGTTATTATGAATGTAGCTGTTACAAAATGTGTGAGAAGATAATGGAAACAATTACACGCCAGATAATGGTCATCACAGACGGTTCAAACTGAAACGAATTTGTTTTGAGTATCGTATTACTAATGTACGTACTCAATGTAGTCGTAGTTTTATGCGAAATAAACATTTACTTATGTCAGGTATGAAATATAATACCTAAATTACCTATGTAATAAACCATTATAAAACCACACTGCATCAAGGTCCAGTAGATCCTTATCCTGATATGTCCAACTACACATATTAAGTTTTAAGCGACGCGATTGATCGGTACGCTATCGTTATTTAACTTAAAAACTAAGAATGCTATTTTTTTTTCTACTCCTGTACTTTTTTACGCGACTTACGCAATCATGAACTCTAATATAAATACATACTTTATTTATTCTGTAAAAAGTATATCTAGTCTATTACCCAAAAACACACTCCTTACCCTAATTTAATGAAAAATTAAAGCAGAGTTGGGTGCCACAGACTACTACAAATTCTGTTTAGTAGTCATTCTTCCGTGCGCTCAAGTGAAAGTTTTATTATTAAAATTAGTGCTGCCAACTTAACGCAACTTTGCTATAATTTCTATGTATTAATTAATGCATAATATGTTATTTACTAATATAAACACATACATTTATCATCTTTTTTGAGTTGTTTAACAAGTTTTATCTATTTTCGGATGTATTTATCAAAACGAAACAGTTAAGATTCGACCCGGATTTGAATTCAGTTTATGTCGGATGCCAAGTCTAGCAAATTAAAAAAAAAACAAAGCATACACAAAGTGTCATATTTTTGATGTCCACCAAATTCCTAATTGAAAACGAAAACATTCAAGCTGATAAATGATTATATTTCTTAAATATTTTTTTTTTTGTGTTATGAAGAATGTGTAGATACGTATTCTTTTAACAATCCACGTAGAAGTTATATAGTATTACAGAGTATTACTGAAGAAATTGCGTAGGTAAGTTGCTCAGTTATCTAAAAGTCTTACTTTTTATTTGAAATAAGTCGTAGAAAAAGTATTATATGCTACGGTGTATAACTGGTATAAAAAGGCTCGTGGTGTATTTATACCCCTTATGCTTATACACCTTTTTATCATCATTATCATCATCATCATTTCAGCCGAAAGACGTCCACTGCTGAACATAGGCCTCCCCCAAGGCTCGCCATTTAGACCGGTCCTGTGCCGTTCGTTTCCACCGGATTCCCGCGACCTTCACCAGGTCATCACTCCACCTTGGCGGAGGCCTACCGACAGCTCGTCTTCCGGTGCGTGGACGCCACTCAAGCAGTTTCTGGCCCCATCGACCGTCAGTCCTGCGAGCAATGTGCCCCGCCCACTACCACTTAAGTCTCGCAATTTTGAAGGCTATGTCGGTAACCCCAGTTCCACCTTTTTATACCCCTCTTTAATACACCAGTTGCATAATATACAATATTTCGCCTCGCAGAACTTTACTATGATTTTTGTTACTGTTGTGTTTTAATTTCTAATTTAATATCTCATTCAAACAGAACTCCACGTCTCGGCTTCTGCAGACGGAAAGCCAACGTTATAATTAAGTAGAGTGCTTAAGTGGCCTTTATTCCCAGCATATCTAAGTAACACATCTAAATATTAGTCATAACGTTTCGCGGTTTATAAAGTTCCGAGAAGCGAAACTTCGAGGCAGTTTCACGGATGTCGTTTAGCAACAAGTTGATCTAGTTCAAATGATTCATTTGCATTATTAATCTTGGTTTCTTCACATATATTTATGGCTCATACGGGTCATTGTCAGATTTGGGTTCGCGTCTTTTCGGTGGACATCAAAAGTTAAGGGCTACAAAGGTTAATTTTGGATTGGTCTAGTAGCCCCCATAAGCAGTGTCTCCATTATACATAGCTTACATGCACATAAGCCGTTAACTACTAACCACCAGAGGGACAACTTTTGTTCTTTCAACTCACAATGACCCATACATTCCTAGCGGATCTTCGTGACTTTTAATCTTGAGGGAGAACCCCGGCTCACACCACTGAGTTTTTCAAAAGTCACCTTTTGATTCTATTATTCGTGTGCTAATAGAAGTCCAAAATTGGTTTCTCAACTTTCTTGGCCAACTGTACGAAATATAAAAGAACAAAGATCGGGAGGAAACCATTGTAATTACGACAACGAGTAATTTCCCCGTGGATTGGAGGTTAGCAGAAACAAGTGCCTACACCAAATCTTGGGCTAAGGTATCAAAGACAACCCCGGGCTTCTTTAAGATACAAAATACTGCTGCGAGGCGACTGTCACCTGACCTTCTAGCTCAAAGAGGAAACTAGGCTTTGGTATTCCCTAAAAATGTTGTCAATCACAGAGAAGCTGCTGTTAAATGGGTGGATCAACTATTCTTTGTTGCCCGTTACCATGGTTACGTCTCCTGAGTCACTCTTTAAAACTGTGATTGTATTGGGTTTAAATCTATTAAACATGAGTTTTAGCGATGAGCAACAATCCCTTTGGCCACAAGGTCATCCGTTGAGCATGCTTGAAGTTCATATTATAAACATTTTTCTAATAAACTTGGTTACTGTTGTCTCCTCGCTAACGGGACAGAATAACAACAAGAAAAAGTTGATTGACCCAAATATTAAATGTTAATTTACCTAAGTATTTTTAAACCCAGTGGAATAATCATCTATAGGGCCATTCTACTTTTTCATGTACATAATTTTCAGACACTTTTTTTAATGCGGATTTTGAAATACTTGACCCTCACTTCATATTTTTGTATTGTTATATTTAGAAAAAAAAATAATTGAAGTATCACTTCCGATAGTTTTGGTAATTACCGAACCACAGCTAATATTTATGAATCGAGTAACTCAGTGGTTCTTATGGTTGTAGTATCTTCTATGGCTGTGGTCTTCTGCAAGGCGGAGGTACTTCCCCAGTTGGGCTGCTCAAAATTCGAGCAAGATGACATTTTGCTGTGCCCTGCCTCTCTTAACCTCTCCTCGATACACACAAAGCATTACCTACTCGCATAAACCACGCCTAACAGGTGTCAGCTCGTGTCAGTTAGTTAAATAATAGCCTCGGCCGAGCCAGCAATATTGAATAATCCTATTTATTAAAAGGCTGGATCGTTTAAGTCCTACACATAGAATAAATCTTCTCGTACAATTCCCGGCTCACATTCTGAGATTACTGTCGTACAAGCTCATTGCTTCGAACAATAGTATAAATTCAGTCGAAGCGGGGACATTTGTGAATTGGAAATGTTACTCGCTTTGTTGTTTTCCGCCTTTGATTACTTTGGCTTCATTGTTGATTTTATGTAGCTATAATTATTGTGTTATCTTGTTTCAGTTCAAATGGTATTTCTGTTTTACCTTTTGCGCTTAGAGCCCATTTCTTGTATTTGTTTTGCTTGTTTTTGATGTTTGTTTCAGTTTATAATGGTAAACATTAACCTAATAACAGCCTTAATCAACATAATAATTAAAAAAACAATAATTTGCAACCTTAATAAACACATATATATAAAACCGGCCAAGGGCACAATGAAGGTGTTTGGGAAAGACAATTCTTCAGAAAAATCTCATAACCGTAAAACCCATTTTACTGTAACCAAAAATCGTTGAAGCTATTTATTAATGCAGACCACCTTAATTATGTTCAGAATTTTATACTTCATAGTTTGAAAATTAGAGGGCGGGGGGGAGGGGGCACTTATTGCGACTTTGACAGCTAATATCTCACGAACGGTAAACACCTTAAACGGAAACATTTTTTTAGAAACATTTTTATCCTATTCACCGCCATTGACTTGATAAAGTCAGTACATTTAGTGCCCCACACACCATGACTTTATATCTAGTCGATGTAAAGCAAACCTAAATGCTGTCAAGTAAGGTTCATTTTCTGTCGTTTGTGGTATGACTTTGGCGTGTGAGACACAACATACGAAATCTACTTTAGCGGTGAAGAGGTTAAAGGCCTATGTGCGTTAAATTTTTTTTTTATCCACCGGTTACATGTATGAAGTGCCCCTCTGATTTTTTTTTTTGTAATTTCACATCATATTTATATAGCATTTTATGGAATACACCTTTCCACCGAATTTTATAATTCCAGTGCTTATAGTCTCCGAGTAAATCGGCTGTGACATACAGACGGACGGACGGATAGACACAACGAAACTATAAGGGTTCCGTTTACGCCATTTTGGCTACAAAACCATAAAAATGGTTCAATGATTTGTAATAAACCGGGATTATATTCGTGAGTTTAACTTAATAAGAGTCTAGAGAGAGGGTAGAGAGAGAGTGAGTGTTGGATGTTTTCTATGTATTTAAGTATATATTTATCTATATAAGTATGTATATCGTCGCCTAGTACCCATAGTACAAGCTTTGCTTAATTTGGGACCAGGTTAATTTGTGTAAGATTGTCCACAAATATTTATTTATTTATAAAGAAAGAATAAATGTTTAAATTTTTAAACGACTTTGTAAATCATGCTCATCCTTATAAGTTTCTGACAAAAAAAAATATTAGTACAAGCTGTCATTGCCGACTGTACTTTCTACTACACAGTCATCAACCACTCGTCAAGACGGTTCTAATGAGCTGAAGTTCTCGTGAGCTCGTTGAAGTCTTTTTGAGCACGAGCCTGTATCGTAATGGGCGGAGATGGCCATAACGATACCGTTTTAGATGCTTTTATGGCCATCTCCGCCCCGGACCGGCGCGATATTGTAAAGTTGGTCCTTACCTACCCTTTTTGAGCACATAGAAGAGGATTTACTGTATGGGTGTAGATAAATAAACAAACTGGTCACACGACTTACTCTAGCAAGATTTATCCCTAAGCTAATAAGACTCGCTCTCTAGTCAACCCATTGTCGATGATATCTTCGAACGGACGTCAATACATCACGCACAAAGCCAATCCATAAATCACAGGACAACGCTAAGACAAAGGACACATTAAGAGCTATAATGCAGATATGTTCCGATAAATCAAATCAATATTTTTGTATGTCTATGTGGGTGGCTGGTAAATTGACATGTATGCTGTATCTGATGAGTACATAATGGTACATGGTTACATTGAACTAGCTAGTTTTCACGTTATTGCTAAAACATATTAGAGAACGTTTAACCGTTTAGAAAAATATGTTTATCTACACCCATACAGTAAATCCTCTTTTATGTGCTCAAAAAGTGTAGGTAAGGATCAACTTTACAATATCGCGCCGGTCCGGGGCGGAGATGGCCATAACAGCATCAAAAACGGTATTGTTATGGCCATCTCCGCCCATAACGGTACAGGCTCGTGCTCAAAAGACTTCAACGGGCTCACGCTCGACCTCACTACACTTGCAACGCAATGGTTCCTGAACACATGAAAGAGGATTTAATATACGGATGTAGATAAAGTAGTGTATGGAACTGTACGTATTTAGGCCTTAAAGACCTCTCATTATGTATCAGTTGCATAAACTACTATAACATGACTCACGGAAGTGTAATATTCAAATGATATTATGGTTTTGTAGTTGACTGTACTATTCAATAACAGGCAAATTGGCGAATTATAACGAGATTGAAGAATTAATTTAAATTATTACATATAGTAAACAAGACTTTCAATAGTTAATTAATATTAATAAGCATTTTAATGCAATTAAACGAAACTATGGCGAATAAAGCGTTCTATAAGTAATTAATAAATTGCGTTGCAATAATCAAATAAAAAGCTCATTTATTATCGCCGGCCCCGACAGAGAAATATTTCAGCGATAAATTCAAAGTGATAATTAATGAAAGAGCAATATTACCCAAGCGTCACATGCCGACATGAACCATGAGCACTTAGCCTGAATATGTATCATACCAGTTTTATAATTCATTATTATTTTTATGCTGCATTGCAATAATAGACGATTATATGATAAGGGTCTAAAATAAGCCATATTGCCACGATAAAATAGTTCGAGTGGCAGTATTGATTTGAAACCGGAGTTATACACTACTTTTCACTTTTCGGGTGAAGATTTATTTGTAGATAAGCATTTACTGAAGAAACATTACGTGCTTAGTCCGTTTTGTTCTACGATGTCGGCCTCACAAAGGGCTTAACATCTTTCTACCTTGTCACTTTAATACCATGTTTGAAATGTTTCAAGACGAATGAAAGCGAAAAATATAGTACCAAAGTATCCAGCTATTTATGAGACTGGCTATAAGTACAACTTGGTTTTACGTCCAAACCCGGACCTCCAGCTTCGAAGGCAGGGTCACTACCAACTAGGCTAAAGCGGTCGTCATCGAACATTATTAATAAGGTTGACCCTTGACTACTTATGAATCTGGGCGTCTTTTGCCACTTATCTTTTATTTTTCGATACTTTACTATTACTGAAATAAACCGCAAATGTAACACTGACAAGTCTGACAACCTATCATTATAATTGTTGCGTATTTCGAGCCTAATAAAGAAACGAATAGTTCATCATCATCACCATATCAGCCGAAAGACGTCCACTGCTGGACATAGGCCTCCCCCAAAGAGTGCCATAATGACCGGTCCTGCGCCACCCGCATCCAGCGGACTCCCGCGACCTTTACCAGGTCATCAGTCCACCTTGTGGGGGGCCTACCCATGCTGCGCCTGCCGGTCCGTGGTCGTCACTCGAGAACCTTCCGGCCCCAACGGCCATAGGTTCTACGTGCAATGTGCCCCGCCCACTGCCACTTAAGACTACGACTGACGAATACTTGAATGGAAACTGATTGAAAAACAAAATTAGAGTTTTTTTAATATATGCCAGTTCATTTACATTATTACCCATTTTGTACTATTTAAGCCAATTTAATTTACATAACACAAGTTTCCTCATTCATTTATCAGAACGCAAACCATCTCCGAAGTAAATAACAAGTTCAGTTTAGGCATTCAATATCCATTATGAGATTTAAGTCACAGATATATACATATATGGAGTAAGAAAAATAAACATGTCTTTCCTAATTTTATCCACATCACTTATCAAATTTGCTTAGCCAATTACGACCTCCAATTAATTTCATATCAATCAATTGTGATTACGTAACCAAATGTGTCAACCAGAGTAGTTTTATCAATTAAGATTTATCTTATATCAAATCTTAACCAATGTTTCTCTTAAACATAAAAGGGAGTAAGCGACTACGCTTTTCTTGGAAGTTTTACTGTTCTGCATATAAAGCTTATAAGCGTGGCAGGTATCGACATCTATCAAGTTTCTCGATACGGTTGCGCAAATCGAAATTTGCTCTGAGACATTTTTAAATAGAGCATTATTACGACAGTTTGGCCTCTAAGTGTATGAGATATGTTCTACTTGGTATTGTGTCAAGTGTCTCGTGCACTTACACCATCAATATTTACTATATATTCTAGACCCTATGTCTAAACAATAGCACGAATGTTTATGATGCTGTTTTTTTTTTTGAACCCGACTGTTGCTCTATAGGCCGGGCCCAATAAAGCGATAGGAGTGCGCGGTTGGAGAGTAGCCTGGGGAAAAACCTCCGACACGACCACGCGTGTGGTTTGCAATACTGGTATACTCTAAGAGTTTGCGCTCCAATGAGATTGGTTGAGCAGTTTCAACCGAATCTGTGGTGTGAGTGGAATCGAGCTACTGGGAGTTTTGTCACTGGTTCACTAAACCTAGCCTAGCTGAGAAGAGTCCAGCAAGAAACTCAGCTAGGCCCGACCTGGGTCGGACTGACTCTACACAGTGTGCGGCGGTACCGGGACGAATAAGGGCTATATGTGTCAGTGTTGTCGGGATCGCGCGGTGTATGGTACTGTATGATGTCTTCGTGAATAAATAAATGGCTAATTGCAAAACTAACAGCACAGTTTTTGGAACTTAACGCCAGTATGGTTAATTAAACATGGAATCCATTTATAATAGTTTTGTAATTGAGTCTCCAATGGACGGAATAAGAGAGTCCATATTCCACCAACGTAACAGTAATTGGCTAGGTAGTGACGTTTTTTATGGTGCCATTTGAAAGTCAAATGTCTATATACAATTCGAGCACTACATTAGTCGAGAATAAGGGATAAACTCGCTTGCCACCGTTTCTGCGGCTACTACTATATAATTGACACTATTTATGTGGTGTCTACTTACTATTCCAAATGGGGCGGGCGATTCTATGAGCGTTTGAAACGCTCGTTTCTGAAGTCATTGTCGAGTCAACATTGTCTACACAAAGTTAGGATAAACCTGTGAAAACATTGATCAAATGAGACTCAACCCCGATATTGGTTTACGCTTATTACAAAAGTTTACTCTGATCATCGTCTACTTCAAAAATATCAGAAAGGATAATATTCTTCCGAGCAGTGAGAGGATATATAACAGATAAAGATGTTTATTCTTAAGTCACGAGGCCGTTTTAGACAAAAAGAACTGGATTGAAATATTTAAATCATAATCACGCAATCGGAAATTGAACCCAAATCGAGTTTGTTTTATTGTGAATACTAATATGTAGTGCTGGTTCTAAAGAACAATCATTTTTACTAGTAAACACATATATAATATACAGTACGGTCAGGTTGGTAAAATATGTTCATGAGATTTTTTCTCTGTCTACTACCAACTCATTACTAAACAATTGAGTAATTTTATGCCACATGACGGTTTACTTTTATCAAATTACTTACGATTTTATCTCCTTTACGAGAAACAATTTGTCAAATTAGAAGCTACATACGCACTAATTAAGGCGCGTCGAAGCGCCGGAGTGAATTAACATTCATATCGAGTTACATAACCAAACTCCGGCATGACGGGAGCAATTCTATACTGACGTTTAAATAGTGCGAGGACAAAATAAAACTAATCTTACAAGGTGATGTCGATAAAAACGACATACAATATGAAATATGAAGTATGCAGTGTTGTGTTCCTGGAGGTGAGCAAGGTTGCCAGAGCTCCCGAGGATGCACTGTGTTGTGAGCGAGGGACCTAAATGTGTTCCTTTGCTGTAAACACAGTGCATCCTCAAATCTTATAAAGGTTCGGCAACGTGCACGTGACTCCTTTGGAGTTGCGGGCGTCTATAGGCTGCGGTGGCCGCTTACCATCATGTGGACCGTACGCTTGTTTGCCACCGGCGTTGTATAAAACAATCGTTATGTAGTTCTAAGATATTATATAACTCAGATACTATAATTTTCGTAATATACAATCAACATTTTTTATATCTGTTCATGAAGATAAATGATTTTTTTCTTGTGAGGCATTTCTAACCGACTTCCATAAACAAAAAGGAGGGGCTCAATTCGTCGAAATGCTAACCAGGAATATTAAGGCATTGAATTTATTCTATGTAATTTCAAAGGTTGTCAAAATGACTCGAGTCAAGAGTCGATGTCAGATGTCGGTTCTTTATAGTTGCGATAAGTATAAATAAAACAGGTTCGCAAATTATCCACAGGTATATAAACTTGGCCATTAGTCATGATGATTTAAACTTTTTAAAGATGTCGATAAAACTTAAAATCAATATTTAATTAATCACTAGCACTGGTAAATTTTTGCCCCCGTCAATCCGGGGTTTGTACATAACATAGACAACCAATAACTGAGTCTTAAGATGAACATACCACCATATAAGATCACGTGTCAGTGACATTTTGTCGTACTGCAGGCTCCATTAGCATAAATTGCTTATGTCGAAGTAAGTATTGAAATGTCGATGTCACGTCGAAGGCTAGTGCACTTTTTTTTTTTTATTAAGGACAAAAAACAGTTACACACAAGGTTACATGCTTTAAGTGTAGAAGTTGTAAAATTACAGAGTGTGAAACTAACGACATTGTCCACAGATTAATAGATTAGTAAGTAGCGCTAAGTACTTAGAGATATCTTAAAATTAGAACAATTTATGGACATGGCAGTTATATGCAACAATGCTAAATAGTGGGTACATTTAAGTATGTGAAACAGTAGGTGACAAAAAACGCACGGATAGTTATTAAAAAACAAAAGAAAGAAAGAAACGGTACAAATGAAAACAAAACCATGACTTAAAATGTCAAATGTCAGTGGCAGATTGCATCTAGCAATCTGAGCAACACCCCTTTTTTGTATACTGTGTCGGAGACCATGAAGATGTCAATGTCACTTTTGATAACTACCTATGTTTTTTTCGAGGCTGTTTCCACCCATTGGTATATACAGTCACCTAAACTGTGTACGCAGCAATGCTTGCATCGTCTGAAATGAAATGAAATCATTTATTCTTCAATTTAGGCATGTTAGATGCATTTATGAATGTCAAAAAACTACCACCGGTTCATAAAATAAACCTCTGCCTCGAGAAGAACCGGCGTCAGAAACTCGGCGAGCTGTCATTTTTTCAAAACAATATACAAAATAACAGTATAAAAAACATAAAATAACAGTATCATAATACTACAGAATTCAAATGCTACAATATAAACATACATACATATTTTTTAATATTAAGGACAAAAAATGTCTGACTTTCTGTCTTCATTAATAGACTTAAGAGCTTAAGCGGGCCATTCTCCTTCCATCCTCCGTAAGTATCTATATCGTCGCCTAGTATACCCAGAGTACAAGCTTATCTTAGTTTGGGACTAGGTCAATTTGTGTAAAATTGTCCACAAATACTTAATTATTTATTTATGATGATGATGGTTATTTATTTATCGTATAGAAATTGGAAGCAAACGTGGGAGTCTACAGTCAATGGCAATTTTGGATCGGAGATCGTCCCGGGTGGTACTATAGGGGGGTTTGAACTGCCCAGGCGTACCTGGTGCAACCTGAACACTGCGTACTGGCCACGGTCGCTGTGCCCTTTACAAATATCATTGCGGCTGGCTGGACTCCCCTGCCTGTCACTGCGGTGCCCAGGAGCAGAGTATCCATCATATATTTCAAGTTTGCCCATCTACTCGATACGCCGGAGGGCCTCCGGAAGACCTGATCAATTTAAACGACGAAGCTCTCAAGTGGATTAATTCTCTGGAGTTCGATTTATGATCTTCTGTATCTACTTTTAAATATGCCATACGAATAAATAAATTGTCAAGTGAGTAGGCAACTTGACTGTTAGAAGTTAGAGGCCTTCGGGTGGTTTGACAACTTCTAACAGTAAGCCTAACGACTGCTATCATATACAGCAGCGGGGATCAACGGCTTAATGTACCTACCAAAGGACGAGAGCGCTCAGTTAATAACCACTCAAAGCGGTCACCTATCCAAGAACTGACCTGGGCCGACGTTGCTTAACCTCGCATACCGCACGCGGTACGCGGGCGCCGCTACCGCTGGGCCACGAGCACTCTCGATGGTGGTTATTGTACCCATGCACCGTGCTATGGAAAGCTCGTCAACCCGTCGATCCCGGTTGGTATTTACAGCATTTGTTCGAGGCCTTCGAGCGTATTACACAAATTGACCTAGTCTCAAACTAAGCTAAGCTTGTACTATGGGTATTAGGCGACGATATACGTCTGTCAATCAAGTTTTTCTTTTCGACAGTGGTCTTCTTTTTTAGAAACACCTATCATAAGATAATGAAGAGGTCTATCAGAAGATAATGAGAAGGTCTGTCATTGGTCACTTATCTGTGATGCTGATAGTAGCCGTACTAAGTATATAGTTTGTGTTTCAACTATGGCGTAGGTAGGATTTTTTGTGGATTGAAAGAAAGAAAAGAAAGATACATTTATTCGCGACAAACACAACACAATTACAAACAAAGATACTGCATAACAGCATTTGCCTCTAAATGGTTACAACTCGGCGTAATTCTGGCAGGGCCAGCGCTGGTTTTCCTTTGTGTGATTAAATTATATGTATCCCTATATTTTTTCAAAACACGAACACAGACAAACACGTTTGCGTTTACTCTCAACAGCGCTCCTGGTGGCCTTTGGTGGTAACTATTTATTGCCATACAAAAGACTAAACGCAAACGCGTTCGTTTGTTTTTTATATTAAGAAATAATATCTTCATACTTCAGATACAGTAGGTACAGATGTATTGCAAAATGATTTTCCTTCGGGAAAACTCGGATCTCAATCGGAATACGAAGGCACCCGAACTGTCAATCAATGATTGTATTAAATGAGTGACGTTTTCATATCCATTATTAGTATGTTGTTAAGTAAAATACTACTCGTAATTCAAAATAACGCTACCCCACTGTGTTACGTCCATTCCTTAGAACCGTTATCGTTAAGGAACTACATTCGTACGTTTATCTTTGCTCTTTATGTTTCATTTGAACCTGTTTCGAGGCCAGCAATGCCTCCGGGCAGTCCAACTCTTTATTACTCCTGGTAATCTGGTACAATGTTATAAAACTGGAGCGTTTATACTTTTAATAAGTACCGGTTTTTTGTTTTATCGTATTGGTACAAGATGTGATGATTCATACATTTACAAGTAATACAAAAGAGAAACGTATACAAAGAAACTTATTACTAAAGATATTTTGCTTGAAACGATATTTCTTATGGAAAAAACTAAAACATAAATATAAAATCTATAGGTTAGCGCTAGACTTACTTTTGAGCGCATATCATAGTAACACCCCGTAGTCTTACATTTCAAGGTAATTCAGGGGTTTATTTTATAAAATAAACTTCATCGTTGGCCGCTTTCAAATAAACAGTTTATTTACGTATATTATTTGGTGTAACACCTTTTTACCTACGACTGAACGGAGGGTAGGAGGGTGAGAGTTTGTTTGTTTGTTTGTTTGTGTGTGCACATCAATATCTTCGAAACGGCTTGACCGATTTAGAAACCGTTTTCTGCAATAGATCTGTAGTTTAGTCGGGCCAAATTTTAGCTAGGAGTTACGATGATAGCTCGCCAGGGGGCGCTCCAGTAAAGATTTTTCACTTGCTAAAGTGCGTGTGAGTGCATTTTCTCCGGAACTGCTTGGCCAGCGTTTATTAGTTTATTGTATAAATCCAGTAGTTATAGACTAACAATACTATTAGTTAACACTGAAACTCGGTAGATTCAAACATAATGTTATGTAGGTCTTAGCAATAAGGCGACCAGATGACAAATCTCCTTCCAATAAGGCACCAAGTCATTTATAGATTTAGGCCCCACCTAAACTTCGCCCCACTAACTCCTCAATTGTCAGGTGTGGTGGTCTGACCAATAGTGAAATTGATGTCACATTATGAAGGAATTTTCGCTGAACAAAACCAGAACTAATTAAAATACATTCTTTGAGATACCAGATTTTGAAAACACACCTATCACACCTATCACCTATATTTTGCTATCACATTAGGCCGCAATAGTCCCTGTTCAAGATGTATAGTTATCATCATCATCATCATCATCATCATATATTTAAGAGCCTAGCCTAGCTTTTGTCGGTGAAGTAATCGCGATTCTGTTTGGTTCTCTGCCAACGCTTTGAGCTCCTGATTCGACATTACATTGACCTTCTCTTTTGCTTGATCTATAAACGCACGTCTCGGTCTTCCCCTGCCTCTCCTCCCCTCTATATTTCCTTCAAATATGGTTTTAATATAATTGTCCTGTCAGGTGCCGCATGTTTCCTCTTCTGAATGTATAGTAACGAAGAGAAAATGTCAATATAAAATAGTCTATTTAGGCAAGCGTTAACTAACACGGGTGGTTAAAGTCGCCTACAGCTTATGATTTAATTCGCCCTCAACTTGTGACTTAACCCATTAACCGTCACTACCCAGAAACTGACGGTGAGTTTATGTCTTCACAAAATGTTAATTTTGATGTGGTTTAGTGTCATGACACATGTCATAGCGGTACTGAAGCGTCCGTGTGACCACGACCGACCTTGGGTAATGGTGAGAAAATTGTGAGGTGATATTTAAATGTGAACTACTGAGAACTCCGAAACATGATATTGTAACGGTTTCTTTTTTGTTATCTTTTTGATTACTATTATTGAACAGAGTTATATGAAGAAAACCTTGAATGGGAAGGACAAAGGATAATATTTATTTCTCATCCCTTAAGACGTTGAAAATTTTGAACAGTATTTATATGGGAGAGCTGTGATTAAATCTACGCCTGAAGGGATTGAATAGCAAATATAATTTAAAGTTATTAAAGAGTTCTAATAAGAATCTACGGAATAACAAAATATAATAAACGGGTCACTAGCATCTTTAAAATCGAGTATCGCTTGGCATGTTTCGGACCAATACGTGACTCTTAACGCCGTGACGGCGTGACGTGAGTGATCCGTTTATAATACAATAAAATACAAATTCTTTATTGTTCACCAGAAAATACATACGAAAATATATATTTCGATATGTCTGAAATTCACGGGACTTTTATATTTAAAATCTACGGAATATTTTACATCTCTAAACTTGTAAGCTAGTTCATCGAAAACTCATCACGCAGACTAAATAATAGAATTGATGAAACACCAACTTTCATTACGAAAAACCTTCATCTTTAATTGAATCCTGAACCTTTGTGGAGAAATTATTCGAAGAAAAATAAGACTTTTCAATATTCGATTAGCTACGGTGTTTTGACAGGCCTGTAGCAGAATTGATCAAATGCTGAATATCTAGACGTAATATATTACTAACAATTCAATTTCTCAACCTTATATATTGTTGTCGAGGGAAAAGTCTGTGATGTTGTTATAAGTAATTTAGGATATGGGATATGATCGATGATCACAATAATTTTATAAATGTCATTCAGGTATGACACGCTATAATATAACTACAACCTAACTTAAGGTATACAAAATATTGAGGAACATTTTGTTAAAAACACTTATCATGTTTTAAAAACACATTATAAAATTGCTTAGCGCTTCGGATTAAGTGCAAAGGATCTACAAGTAGCAGGTATGTTATAACTTGTATATACACCCATATAGTAATTCCACTTTAATGTAATCAAAAACCGTATGTAAGGACCAGCTGATATACCGTGCGTTCTTATTATAAAACTCACCTGCGGTTTGTTTCATAAAACCACACTGTGTTTTAATGCCTATTATGTAGCAATTGCATAAACTGCTATTAATTTATCAATTGTACTAAGCTTGGATTGGACACTTTTGGGATGGATTTGTAAGGATGCTAGATGCTAGACGAGGAATAAGGAACGATCGGATAGTTTCCAATGATCAAACCTGTTACTATATATCACGGTCTACATAAGTGACGCTCTGGCTTGTAGGGACCAAACTAATGTGGCCGGACTTAGACAAAGATATAGAGAGTATGATTCAGGAATGTCCGGTGTGTAAGGAATATGCCCCCGAAAGTAAACCACAGATGGATTTCACCACCAAAGCCATGGTCTAGATTGCATGTGGATTTTGCAGGACCATTTTTGGGAAAGGTCTTCCTGATTGTGATTGATGCTTACTCAAAGTGGCCAGAAGTGAAAGTAGTTGGGGAACAAAGTTCTAGCATGGTCATTAGTAAATTAAAATACATCTTTGCCGAACAAGGATTGCCGGACACCATTGTGAGCGATAATGGGAAAGCTTTTGTTTCTGAAGAAATCCAGCAATATTTCAAGCAAAATGGCATCAAACATATACTGGTGCCTCCCTACCACCCAGCATCAAACGGTCAGGCAGAGCGCACGGTACAAACAGTAAAATTAAAATTAAAAAAGATGGCACATCTTCCGTGGTCCACAAGGATCCCGAAGATCTTCAGGCATACCCACATATCAATATATTACACAATTTGTCGTTGCTTGAGACTAACTCCTTAATTTCTATAGGCAATTGGTTCAACCAACTTTACCTCTTCTATCGTCGTTAACCAAGATCAAGCTTATGTAATCTCGAACCAACTACAGATCAATAAGGCATCGATGTTAACATTCTGGACGCGGTTCGACCATGTAACACCCACGCCAATACCTGTTTTAGCGAGCAGAACCAAATACTAAATACTCGTATTCTAGATAAGAATTAGATTCAGCATTACTTAGAATTCTAACGCTAGGACTCGTGTCGTCTATAATAAAATAAAGTAAACATTATTATTGCAAAAAACAATTGGATGTACCTAACGTCGTTTTCATTTGTTTTGCACCTCCCGTTTATCACATTTGTGACAACTAACCTTACTTAAGGCGGGTTACAGAGTGATCAACGTTAAATATGGCGCGGAGGTTGTCATCTCAAACTTTTCAATGTAATTACATTTTAGCGAACACTGTTTACTCTTTTTTTTAACCTGACTGTGGCTTTATAGGCCGGGCCCAATAAAGCGATAGGAGTGCGCGGTTGGAGAGTAGCCTGGGGAAAATCCACGGGAAAACCTCCGACACGACCACGCGTGTGGTTTGGAACACTGGAATACTCTAAGAGCTTGCGCTCCAGTGAGATTGGTTGAGCGGTTTCAATCGAATCTGAGGTGTGAGTGGAATCGAGCCAGTAACTCGATTCCACTCACACCTCAGATTCGGTTTTGGAGTTTTGTCGCTGGTTCACTAAACCTAGCATAGCTGAGAAAACTCCAGCAAGAAACTCAGCTAGGCCCGACCTGGGTCGGACTGACTCTACCCGGTGTGCGGCGGTAACGGGACGAATAGGGACTATATGTGCCAGTGTTGTCGCGATCGCGCGGTGGACGTCCCCGCCGGCGGGAATGCCTAAGCGTCGCGTCGTGTCAGAGTTGGACGCCGTAAGCGCAGCGTTCCATCTTTCGATGGACACTGTGATTACGTCATCCGGGTCCGTAAGTGTGTGCTTAGCCCCTAATCAGTGATCGCCGAGGTACGACAGAGGGAGGAGGGATGGGCACTGTTTACTCATTGCGAAGTTCATACATTTGCTACTTTACTTGCCACTTGCCAGCAAAAGTATGAAAATCGCACTTGCATTTCACAATGTTGTAGACGCCGGTGCCGGTGATGATGGAACTCGACGACTCAAATAAAACTTCGATGTAAAGTTGACTATAATTTCAATTGAGCTGATTTACAAAATAGCTTGTCCAAAAGAGGTATGTGCGGAAGTGGTTGTATGTGAGAACAAAGAATAGGTAATAACGAGCAAGATTTGATAATTTGAGTTAACGTATGTTACAATGGTAGGGATAAAGTGTATGTGAAGCGTTGCCATTGGTGGCTTTAAAAAGCCGCTCTTATACTAACCGTGCCCGACGGGCGCGTTTTGGTACTGCATACTAAGTTATTATGTATGTATAAAATTAAATAAGAGTTGCGTTCGCAACAATGTTTAGAAATGAAATAAATGAACTTTATTCTGCAAGTAGTCCAGAATGGCGCATCTCGGGTTAAAGACATTTATTACTTAGACTTAAAACTCACTTTTACAAGTCAAAAATTACTAGCGACAAAAGACCACTGACGAGAAGAAACGCCGAAAGAATCTAGTCAGTAATTTTCTCCTAAAATATACTTATTACAATATACTACTTAACCTACTTAAGTAAATCCGAGTGGTAAACAGCGAAAAAGAAATAAAAAGGAAAATAAATACAATAGATATTTACAATTGTGTTTTTCCACAAGAAAATATGTCGAAACTGTATACGTATTACCAAATAAGAGATAAGGATAATAATAATAATAGAACATATTTCTCCTAGACATTAAATTAAATCGTGTTATAAGCTTTCTTGCAAGAACTGTGTAAACTAATTACAATCAAAATTTACATGAATCTTTACGCCATTTAGGTATTTGGCAGGCCATTACCAAGTACAGTTATAAATCATTAGACGCTAACCACCCTAAATGTATGAAAACTCTGTCTTTTTTTCGCGTAACATAGTATGAATCCGGCTTGAATCTAAATGCATTATCCATCAGCACATTATCTGATGACAGTTCTTCAGACTTTTACTTATGACGCAATAGATTATCTTTTATTGCAGCGAACGCATAATTTTATTCCGTAACCTCTTATTGAGACCTAATGAGGGCAAAATTGTACGTTTCTTTGTACAGACGTCACTCTCACTATAATTATATTGCGAACAAATTCACTTTCAAAGGTTCCGAGATTGAAGATTACGCTACTGATTTATATGAAGGTTGCAGTGGTGATAAAACTATTAATTATATGTGCTCATTACGGATTGTGTAAGTTGATGAGTCTAATTTTAGGTCAATGATGTTCACAAACAATAGATTTGGTCGCGGTTTGCAATATAGTTAACGATAGCCGATGCTCTAATCGTTACTAACTAATTAAGGTAATGTTATACTTAAAGGTATAATTAAGTACGTTTTTAGATAGCGGTATACATGTACAAACTAAACGCGTATTTTATATTATTTTCTATTGGGCCTTAAAAAAAACCCAAAAGCGCTTCAGACGAATTCAGTTGCTGACGCCAATAGACGGTGTGCTCCAGCTACTGGACTGGCGCTGTTTATGGATTCAGTCACGCTGGACTGAGACAAAAATATATTGACATAGCGCCCAGTAAACTAAATATAAAGATATACCCGTGAGTATGCCATGACACTTTCCATTCATACTTTGATGGATTTTGGAGTTCGAATTTCGTTGATTTATACGATGCGATGTTATTCTAAGTTGTATGTTAGTTTTTATTACAAAAGAAAAACATCTTTACGAAGGTAATAAGTACTTACGCGGAAAGCATTTCATGCTATAAAACAGCAAACTATTTGAGCTATGAACGCGTCAAACTTTACGAAAACACAAAGTTTTGCTAAGAGCAGTCTCATAGCAAGTTCCTGAAATAATGTGCATACCTTAAAAATATTCGGAAGTTCCGATGTTTGCTCTTTACCTTGGCAAGTTGGCAGTTTGATATCGTAAATTATAACAAACTTTGGAGACTTGTGCAAGTAGGTGACATGCTACTAAAATATACAAGGACAAATTAAACCAAAAAGGAAGTACTGTTTATAGTTTCGATGTACATGTTATTATTTTATAAACGTGAAAGTAATAGACCATTCTTTACCAAATAATCTGTATTTTCTACAAAAGAACTTAAGTGTTTTTCGTTTAGTTCTTATAATAATACTAATTCCTTATTATCCAGCGGGAGTAAAACGCATCCACAACGCTTGCTAACTCGTCATAGCCAGTATACGCCTGGCCCACGATTACGCATATTTATAACGAATATCTGAGCCATGTTATATTAGATACTAGTGAAGAGATTGAAACTGGTTGTATAGCAAGGCTGTTCACGTTGCTTCACCTCAACTCGCCTCGGGCGAACTATGGTGTCTTTAAGACCTTCGATATTGCGTTGGTATTTCGAATCTGCGCATCAAGATATACTGGTTAGCGGTGAGTTGAAATTAGTAATACCAGGCTGCATGCGTAGTGCAGTAATTAGTTATTCGCATCACCCCGCGGCTAACGGCGTGCAATTAACTTCAGATAAGCGTGTGTCGACCGCCTTAAAATGTTTGTCCATTTATACTTAGGAATTGTGTTTGGAATCTATGCCTACAGGCTTATACACTGCATGATTAGTGCCTTATAATGCTATCGGATCTATTTAAGTTATAAGACAAAGCAAATACTTGTTCGCGGTCGGTTTTACTCTTTTCAGAGAAGTCGTGGAATTTAAGGAGTTGACGAGGAACTCTGCAATAACCACGATCATATAACATATATAACACGATAAGATAAATTTTGACACATTATACAGAGGACCCTGCCGAATTTCATTATAATGTTATATTCTCCTGAGCAGATCAGGTCTCTGTGATACAAAAAAAAAAGAAAAAACCTAGCAATTCCACAGTAGATTTCAATTGCATTTGGTGTTGATTTTATTATATTTTAATATACAAAAATTAACATATCCTGTAAATAAAAGGTAACTGATTTGACTACTTTGTTAAAGGAATGAACGACCGATTGATTGAGTGAATGTTTAGTTCAATTCATTCTCTGTTCAGATCTTTTAGTCACTCCTTCGCCTTGCCTCTCTTTGATCAAGACTTTACTCGTAGATAGACGTGTTCTAGCTTCCAAGTATAAAAATAAAATTAAAATAAATGAAATTAATCTAACCGTTATTCAGTATTTAATTGACTATAAATCCTTGTATACCCTAACCTTTTCAATATTTGAATCAAAATTAGACGTATAAAATGCAATTTCGTCACTTCAAAATATAACTTCTTTTTCGTTGATCACATTTTTGTTCCTTTATATACGACGCCCGCCTCGGGAGATTGGGCAGGTTAAGTAAAAACTACCGTATGACACTTTACGTTTAAAGCTCAATATAGTCTTTACCCTTACTTGCGGCAGTAGAGAATTTAAAGCCCTTCCTGTTAAATTATAACAGCTTTGACACCTCACTGATTTTCACAATCGCCATCTGTCCCCGGCTATATGTCAAAATTCCAAGACATAATGAGATATCCCGATCATTTCACAAAGAACACGGCATCTGTCGGATGGGCCGGCCTCCGGCATAACCAGCATGTAATCAGCGGACATTTTGAGCGAGGTAATTGGCCAACTAATGAGAGCGCCTACGGCCAAGCTCCAGTTTACGCAACGCTAAAATCACCAATGTCACCCGTGAGGGTTTGTCGCTAATAATAACACAGTCTTTTGTGGGAAAATATCACTGCTTTAATAGTTGGGTACCTAGTTTGTGTGTAGTTAATTATAGTGTGATTTACTATGTAACTGGGGTGTTTAGGTCACTTCGGGGTCAAAGGAATCTTGGCCAAGATGGGACTAGCAGACGACATACAATGTAGGATGTGTGGCGAGGATGACGAGACAATGGAACACTTATTGTGTGAATGTCACGCCCTTGCCAGACAGAGAATGAATTACTTTGGCAATGGTTATCCTGAACCAAAGGAATTCAGAGTACTCCCGCTGAACTCCATCATTCGGTTTGTGGAAATGCTGGAGAGCAGCTTGGAGTAGGCATAAAAGAGGGGGGCAATTGCACGGAAGATCCCACTAGGTCGAAATGCATCCACAAGGGCCCTCATCTAAACAAGATAAGATAAGATACTATTTAAAGTTTGCACGGGTCCTTGCGCAGCTTGTTTAAGATAAAAATCATGAAGAAGTTGCCTTTGTCTTTTTCATCGTCTTAAACAATGGAAAAGAAGGTATAATAGAGTTTCGAGTTGCTTGATTATAGAGACAACAAGCCAGTTTATTTCACACTGTTATTCATAACCGCTGGAATTTAAGGTCATACGTTTTACTGTGATCACAGTTAAATGACAGATGACAATGTGGACACAGTAGGGTAATCGGTACTTTCTGTTGACCTGCAACTAAGAAAGGCAAATAATATTGTTTTATATTTATACTGAGACTGTATATAATATATCTTATATTATTACCAACTTTGGCAAAGAAGACCCATTATATTCATATTAACATATTTAATCGTTATTTACTTAATCTTGACGTAAATATATTAAAATTTTATCACTAAAAAATATGAACATGATTATGATACATTTGTAATTGAATCATAAAAATATATAGTCTTTACTTAAAGTACTTAACCAACACCAAACCAACCAAAAAAACTTACTTTTAAATTTCTGATGTCCCTGAATTATGCCGAGACTGAAACTTTTTTAGACACCTAAATTAGAATAATTATAATACTTTTTCTACTCGTCGACTTCAATGTTTGAATTAAGATATCGTAGACGAAACTAAAATCACATACATTCCTCTATTGGTTCCCTTCAAGTGAACTCTTATGAAATAGACCAATCACGTGTCGCCTTTTACAGAACTGTACTCTTATGAAATTGGCTAATCACGTGTCGCCATTACAGTACTCTTATGAAATTGACCAATCACGTGACGCCGCGGCTTAGAACAGAAGACATCAACGAGCGTCCGACCCATGTGCCTAAACTTCATTTTCGCAAAACTAGTCTGTTTAATTCTTTCGATTTGTTTAATTAATTTCCGTTGACTTGTAGAAAAAATAGTGTATACAATAGTTATATAATTAGCTTTTTAAGTCTCGAACCTTACTTAGACCACTCGGCAAGCTTCGTGATCTAATCTCGGTTCGCGACTAAAAAAGCATACATTATATAACGATTGCATAAACTACTATTTCAATATTTAGTATCGCTATACTTACTTTTCACAATTCACCAATTGTAGTAGATAACTAATTCATAATTTCTGATGTACCTATATTTTTAACTGGTTCTCCACGATACAGACGTAGCCTAGTGTGGGGACCCCTGGTAACTATTGTAACAGAATGTGTTCAAATAAATGAGTATTATTATTTTTAAAAAATACACACCTACGTAGGGAATCTTCGGTGAGCGAGTCCGACCCGCACTTGTCCCGCACTTGTACCCAAAGGGTAAAACGGGGCCCTATTACTAAGACTCCGCTTTCCGTCCTTCCGTCCGTCCATCTATCACCGGGCTGTATCTCATGAATAAATATTGAAGGGGGCTCCCATACAACAAACGTGATTTTATACCATTTTTATAGATTTACGAAACCCTTCATGCGCGAGTCCGACTCGCACTTAACCAGTTTTTTTAATACTTCACGTAAAGCAGTTTCTAAAAACACCCAGTTTTGTTTTGTAAATGAATCGATTTCATGGGAAAGTTTTCAAAATCGCTAACTTTGCTGTTTCACGAAATAAAATGATAAACCTTAAAATGTTAAATTTAGAATAAAGGAAAAATTGAAAAATCTAGGCACCGAGCAGGATTCGAACCTGCGACCTCCCGGCACTCGCGGCCAGTCGCTCTAGCCAACTGAGCTATAGGTGCAATCACTACCCAGTTCTAAATTCATCAACCGTTCCTTCGTATTAAGCAGTACCGCTGCTAACGTAAACTATATATTTTTATACAAACGCCTTAAGGGAGGCGTACAGCGACATCTACCAGAAGACTCATGCTTCATTAAAAAAATATATATAGCTTAAAATGTTAGTTTCATTCTTTACACTGTTTGCTCGCAAAATGGTCCAAGAAAAAATGGTTTTACATAATCGCCAGTAGACATTGTAGCTTAAGTTTTACGAGACTTCCGTAAGATAAAGTTTTGGTGTGAAATTTTAAACTCACTAAAGTGTTAAGTTGTGCAGGAATTGGTGACTAAAATGTCGTACTATGTCTTTCCTGAGCCAGTAACGTAATAGTCCACTACCCACATAACTAGTACCTAGGCATTAAAAATGTAGTTACTGCTTTTATCTAAACTTTTTTATTTGTGAGACGTTGGAAAAAAAAATGCATAAATCGTGGTTTACAAAATAGCGATTCTACCATTAAACTTAAATCATTCCCATGGGATATTGATTTCCCATCAAATGTTTAGCAAAACTTTATTGTATCATACTCAATAAATTTATATTTTACCAATATAATTATTTTATCATAGGTAAGTAAAAAATATATTCTAAGGAGCGTAAATTCATGATTTTTATTTTTGTATTTATCCTGATGTTTTTAGAATTAAAAAGACTACTTACTTATATACGAGATATCGGATTTAATGTCGTTTTTTTGCTGGCAAGCTTCTACTGAATTCAATCAAACCAAAAACAACCTGTTTTACGATTTTTCAATATTTGCTTCAAACGGCACACAAAAGGGTGTCAATACAAATTCTGTAGATATTATTGGTGAACGCGATTACCATGTTTAGTTTTTATGACTCCGTGTTATCTTTACTAATATTGTGGATAATAGGCGTCAAAAATATGTACACATTTTTCGTCTTATTACAAAGGAATAACGTTCACAATTGTAAATAAACTTTTGATGTCAACCATACCATGTTTTAGAGCTTCAAGTGTTTAAACAGAGATATGCACCGCGGAAGCATGTTTGTTTTCTTACCACGCGTATGGCACCATGTTTTTATAGTTACTGTTTATTCTTTGGGGGACAGCTACATAATAGTCTGAGCATACATTGATTACTCTCGAGTAGTGAATGGTAATAGAATGTCAACAATTACTAACCGAACTTCTGCGATATAGTAAGTGTGAAGGGAGCACACAATATCTCAAAAATATGTCACTAACGGGATTACTGACATATTCAACGTGCTTACATTTTTACAAGCACTTTTAACAGACGTACATACAATTACATATTCCAGTTTTTATTTTAAATTAACTACGCGTCAGCATTTCCATCCTCACCATTTAGATGGTTGGCAGTCCAAAACTGTGCGTTTCTCAAGAAATTTCCTGCCTCGCACAACCAAACTATGGAATAAACTGTCGCCTGCGGTATTTCCGGACCGATATGACCTTCAAACCTTCAAGAAAAAAGCATATTCCCTTCTGAAAGGCCGGCAACGCACTTGCGACTACTCTAGTGTTGCAGGTGTTTATGGGCGACGGTAATTGCTTACCATCAGGCGATCCGTCTGCTCGTTTGCCCCCTATAACATAAAAAAATATATTAAATCAACCCTACCGCAATATATCATTCAAAATCTTATATATAATAAAAAAACGAAAAGACTCAATTATAACGATCTTTTCAAAAGGTAATAAATTACTTTTAACTAAAATAAATGCACAAATGTTAAAATATTAAGCGTTTAATTTAAGTCATAATTGAATCTAGCTAGCAGAAGCTATCGAACATTAGCAAATTCTGCAACCGAAAACAACGGTATAAATTCAAGAACAGCATTAATGTGTTACCCGTCTTTCAAAGGACAACCATTCACGTGGTTAATTATGAAGTGTTCCAGGTTGCAATAAGAGGCTTCCATAATTTACTAGCGGGAAACCAGTCTAATAACTATCTGAATTTACGACGCGGCCTACGCTAAATGAAATCGAATAGGCGAGCAAATTTACTGCTGCCTCAACGAGTTAATTGAAACAGATATTAAAGGAGACGCAAGAACTAGCCATTTAGGAGAACTAATGCACTGATGGTTTATTTTGGTGAGATAGTTATTTTGTTACATGATAGTTTTGGTCATCTAATCTAGTTTGTGTTTACAAAAAATAGTTAATATTGAAGTTTATCTTGGCTACTATAACTTCTAAACTTAGATAAGTAATGTTTTTATTAACGTTCACTCATTTTCACAGTAAAAGTGAGTGAGCGGTTTTGACGACCGGTTTAGCCTAGTGGCTAGTGCACCTGCCTGTGAAGCTGACGGTCCTGGGTTCGAATCCCGGTCAGGGCAAATATTTGTGTGATGAGCATGAATATTTGTTCCTGAGTCTTCGATGTTTTCTATGTATTCAAGTATTTATATCTATTAAATATGTCGTCTAGTACCCATAACATAAGCCTTCTTGAGCTTACTGTGGGGCTAGTTCGATTTGTGTAAGATTGTCCTCTAATATTTATTATTTATTTATTTAAAAGTAACTGATTTAACCTATACATTTAATTGGCGGATGTTTTGTCCAATCACAACAAAAAGTATCCACCACAGGTTTCGTCAATTTATGCTACAAAGAATCATCCACAACACGTTTCGTCACCTATGCTACATACTCCATTAACAATGACTTGTCCGATAAGTACCCGGCTCAGACGTCCCAAATATACTCGCCGCGTTGGATAAACTTAGTATCTCTTTTCGTCGTTGAAACATCATATATGAGGGTTGTGTACTAATGGCTGCGATCTGCGGCATTCATTCAACTGTACAGACACTCAGTGTCTCTCAGTGTCTGACTTAAAGTGACGTTAAGTTAGTTAGAACTTATATTAACTTTGCATAACCTCAAAATAGCGTGTGAGTTGGCTAATTGGCAGTTTTGTTTGCCCGAATTGTGGCTAAGAAATTGACTTTTCATGCAAGTTGTCTGAAATAACCGGTAAGTTCAAAATTAAACACCGGTTTATGGTTTATTAAAGTGATATTTGATTTTAAAACGTTTCAGATCTCTAACACATGCGTAACCTCACAGAATAAGTATAATAAAACAAAACACTTCCTTTGACCTCTTGAGGTTACATAATTATTTCTCATTCACTCGCTGTCTTCAATTCCTCGTATCGACAGTAACAGGACTTTCACCTAACATCGACTGTCAAAATTACGTCGATAAGAATCTAAATGATAAAGATGGATTAGAAGTAGGGATTAGGTCGTAGGTCAAAAGGCATTCAATAAAGGGAATATGTAATCGAATAACAAAAATATTGAGTTATGTTATATTTTCTTAAAGACATTAAGAAAGCAAAGGTATTTTCTGCTATAAATATTCTTAAGGGATGTTTCTTATAACCACGTAAAATGTTGATTCTGGGTCTTCTCGCCTGTTACATCGATTTTAAGCGATGACTATGCAGCTTGTATATACGTACGTCTTATGCGTCAGAATGTCGCCATACACATTCAACTTCGGTGTACCTCGATACTTTTAATTATTTAGGCAGAGATATAAATAAATAAATAAAAATAAATAAATATTAGAGGACAATCTATGTATATAAAAAATGTGCACAATTTTACACAAATAGAACTAGATGAGTACACAAGTAGACTAGTAGAGTTAAGAGAGGTAGGGCACAGCAAATTTCATCTTGCTCGAATTTGCCTTGCAGAAGACCACAGCCATAATAACATTATTTACTATACAAGTATGTAGTGTTGTGTTCCTGAAGGTGAGCAAGGTTGTCAGAGCTCCCGAGGATGCACTGTGTTGAGAGCGAGGGACCTAAATGTGTTCCTTCTGCTGCCAACACAGTGCATCCTCAAATCTTATAAAGGGTCGGCAATGCGCACGTGACTCCTTTGGAGTTGCGGGCGTCTATAGACTGCGGTGGCCGCTTCCCATCAGGTGGACCGTACGCTTGTTTGCCACCGGCGTTGTATAAAAAAAAACTAGACTCTAACTAAGCAAAGCTTTCACTTTTAAATATACTTATATTAGATAGTTAAATACATAGACCACATCCAAGACTAAAGAATAGTGTGCGTGAATTCATGCTCATCATACAAATAAATGCCCTGACCAGGATTTGAACTTGGAACCTTCATGGCTAAAGTAGTCGTTAAACCCGATGGCCCGCTTTAAGTAGTATTTTTTTTTGCATCATCATTACGATATGTGACTATTAGAAATACATTTGATATGTCCATGTCTTTGACATCAACGTGTTTAAATATGGAAGTGTGGATGTTTTGTATCCGCTCTTCGATTTCTGTACCCGATAATATCGTGTTGTGACAATCGATTATTCACCGGCTGACGCCCAAAACTACATTAGTATCAATCAACGTCGAATTAATTAGATCAGATACGCCTACCTCCTTTACTGAATACAGTTGCATCCACACATTGCTTGCTTGCTTACTTAAGCTCGTATCTTACGCAGATGTTTAGAGGGAAAAGGAATCTTGAAGTGAACGAATAGAGTTCAAATTAAATGCGGTGGAATTATAATTTATGTTTTCGTAATAAACGGTTCTGTCTAATGGAATTTAGAAGCCTCACTTTTGGAGTAATCTTTGTGATATAATGTCCTTACTTATAAGTTATTATAGGGTTGAGGACTAATTAACAGATAGAAATGCATGGCAATTAGATACCTAAATAGCGTAAAGATTCATGTATATTTTTATTGTAAGTATCTAGTTGACACAGTTCTTGCAAGAAAGCATATCAAACGATTTAATTTACGATCTAGTGGAAGTATTTTCAATTCTTATTGTTATTTTCCTTATCTCGTATTTGGTAATTCGTATAAAGTTTCAACATATTTTCTTGTGGAATAACACAAACTTATTGTAAATATCTATTGCTTTTTTCCTCGTTCTTTTTCTTTCTTTTTTTAGGTCCCACTTAGGTTGACTTAATTAGGTTAAAAATTATCATTTTAATAAGCATATTTTGGGCGAAAATGACTGGCTGTCGAGTTTCTTTCGGCGTTTCTTCTCGGCAGTGGTCTATTGAAAATCTCTATTAGTTTTTGACTTGTAAAAATACTATTGCGGCCTATTTGCAAATGAAGGTTAATTTTTCCTTTAATTCATATATTAGCTTTAAATAGAATTTAAAAAAAATGACGAAAATTATCGATTTAAAGCATCGAGCTACGGTTTGCAGTTTATTATATATATCATAACTGGAATATTTCTTTAGAATATCGTGTATTCACATGATATCGTGTATTCACATGATGTGATAGAATTAGGAATGAAGCTATCCGTAGTAGAACTGGGGTCACCGACATAGCCTTCAAAATTGCGAGACTTAAGTGGCAGTGGGCAGGGCACATTGCTCGCAGGACTAACGGTCGATGGGGCCAGAAACTGCTTGAGTGGCGTCCACGCACCGGAAGACGAGCTGTCGGTAGGCCTCCGACAAGGTGGAGTGATGACCTGGTGAAGGTCGCGGGAATCCGGTGGAAACGAACGGCACAGGACCGGTCTAAATGGCGAGCCTTGGGGGAGGCCTATGTTCAGCAGTGGACGTCTTTCGGCTGAAATGATGATGATGATGATGACATGATATCGAGAAAGTTAATGCAGTCTTCGGTTATTATTCTTACAAATACCTCTTTTTAGAGATATAGAACTACTTTGAGCGAAATTGAATGCAAAATAGTAAGCATTACAATACAAGCTAAAAAAATAAAGCTTATGCACTAACAAGCAGCGCTTAAGAAGAAATGAGCAATGGAAATACCAAATACTGCATTGAAATTCGACTCTGGCCTTACGTGCTCGCTTGGTCGACTTTACTGCACATGAGGAATACGTGGATATGATGTAAAAAATGTAGAAATAAAGGTAATAATAATTAAAAATTAAAACCATGACTGCACTGGATAATAGTGAACTAAAAAAAATAATAATCCACAAAATAAAAGACAAAAACATTATTTTGTTCGCATGCGGGGAACCTAATATTTTGGTATTGTATGTTGCTCAGGTCCCCGACTGCAAACAAAATAGATTACCGATTTCTTTCTAGTTCACTTTTATCCGGTACAGTTGTGTTTTTAATTTTTAATTATTATTTTAATATGCAATTTTTGATTTTCGTTTCAAGTAGGTATCTTACGCAGTAAAACCATGTTTGAAATATACACATTATATATATTTTTGAAATCGCCTTTCCAAAAACTTCATTTTTATACCTACCCCTCTAGATAATATAAACTTTTTTTTTCTTCAATACACACAAGATGGAGTACATAGTTCGCCATATTATTTTATTGCAACGTCATATATCCTATGTTACTCGGGATGAAGTAAGGATTCCAATGATACCTCACACATCGAAATTGGTTAAATATGGCGTTGAGAAGTTATGGAAAAACAATCTCATACAAGAACCCTGAAAACATTACACTCCTTTTTTTGTGCAGTCATGTAAAAAATAGATTTAACGTCATGAGACCTCGCGTCCTATATAAGAATACTTAAGCGTACCTACTTAAGCGAAATACCCATATTGAATGTGCACTGTCGGCATATTTTGCGTATGTATATTCATGGCTGCGATAAGGCATTATCTTATGGGGAAATAGTAACTGACGCCCACGACTTGTTAGTAGCACAGAATATAGCTAACATACGTCGCCCGGAAAGTCAAACTTAAGTTGTTGACACTACCGTGCATATATATATTGGAAATTACACTACTAATTTGTTAAGAGCGCTCGTCGAAATAACCAATTAGCCCTCCCGAAACCTAAGCTGGATATGTATAAGAGTGGACCTTATTATTTACCAATCAATTAAAATCTACAACAAAATCCCTGACTTCATAAAAAAAGATAACAAGTTTAATAGTTTCCGCAGTAAACTTAAAGATTGGCTCGTAAGTAAAGCATAGTACTCATATCAGGAATTTATTACAGAGACTTGTAGAGATTAATTATTTTTATACCACGTCGGTGGCAAACAAGCGTACGACCCGCCTGATGGTAAGCGGTCACCGTAGCCTATGGACGCTTGCAACTCCTGAGGTATCACATGTGCGTTGCCGACCCTTTAAAAATTTATACACTCCTTTCTTGAAGAACCCCATACAGTAGTCCCTCGGGAAAACCTCGGCAGGGAGCTCATTCCACATTCATTATACAAAGGTCAAGACAATTGCGAAGTTACGAATGAGTTTCAACATAATTATGAACGAGATGAAATAATCTTGCATATCCATATATGCCTACCTGCAGTGGGAACAGCTTCCAATGCATCGAGAACAATAGCACTGTTTTAAGGAATTAATCTATGGATTAATTACCTTATGCACACGACCGTGTATAATTACCCGTTTTTAATTAAAATCTTGAAACTGAAAGCTTTATTTGGCATTGAATAGGAGATTAAATTAGCTCCAGCTACACTGGTTAAGTCGTTACTCTGTTTAATTACAGGCTTTGTTCCTTCAAATGTCATTGTAATTATGAGTTTAATTCTAAGTTCGATTTAACTGGAACTACTCTAGAACTAGTATCGCTCCAGAGGCTGAAATCTCTTACCGAATTCCGTTGCCTCGAAATGAGAAGAATTAATTAATATAAAAAGACAAATTTCACTAAATAAGAATTACTCCACAAAACCGAGCGCGGCGTCGCGGCAGACCTCGTCGGAGATGGAGAGAGGAACTTGACGTCTCGGATCAGAAGTGGTGGGAGAATGCACAAGACAGGGACGCGTGGAAAAAAAAGAGGGAGGCCTTTGCCCAGCAGTGGGACACTTGAGGCTCTTAATAATAATAATAAGAATTACTAAAGTTACAGAACATTACAAAATGGCAATGTAAACACATCCGACATAAAAACTGATCACAAAACTTTATTAAAGAGTCATATTATTTATTTTCAACACAGACATTAATATTTTACGAGTAGTTGACAATCGCTAGCTGACCAAACGAAAGAGGAAAGAGACCTCATATATTTACGATACTTTTTAAAACGATGTGATTTAAAAAATCTGACATTATTAAATTATGTAACTGATCTAATATCACTATACGATTCCAAACGATATGGATTATCTATAGTATCTATTTTACCTCGTCATACATTACGTTAGATTTATTTTTTTCGTTTAGAAAATAACATTGTTATGTTACATCAAAATAAAATAAAATGACTTCATTAAAGGATCCTCTATAGGTATACAGTAATTTCATACTTCAAAATAATAATAATAAATCAAGAAATCTCACATGCTGATGAAATCATAGAATAAAAATGTCTCTAAATGTAGGTATACATATCTAGGATATCCTACTCATAGGTGATGTCAAATACCAAATTAAAAAAGACAATTATCACAAAAAAAATTAAGATAATAAAATAATGAATGTCATGTGGGATGGTATTCCATGTTGATTTAAATATATAAAACACTATGTAAGCGTATTTTTTTCTGAATGAAAATATACGCCGCAGAGACCTCTCTGGTATACCGAACTCATGTTTTGGTAATTTTGTAGATTGGTCCTATTCCTTTAACTTCATCCATTTTATCTTCTTTGTTTATCACGTGATGATATACCTAAATTACATTTTACACGCGATTACCTTTTATCGTTGTCATGCGACAAAGACACAATAATACAACCTCTACCTCTCATTCTACAAAGCGACGAAGAAAAAAACGAATGAAGTATGATAAAACAATACAGTATTTTACTGATACTTAAATCAGCAACCTTTTTCGGAACTTCAAAATTACTCGTTTAATGAAGACTGTAGGGAAATATGACTAATGACGTTACAATTTTCGGTAGTCAAACAGTGTCATTATTTTCTTATTTATTACAAGTAAGTAAAGAAATTAAAATGAAACTAAAACTAACCTAAAATGAACCTAAACATACCTATCAAAAATCCTAATCTAACAAACCCCTGCCTGTAGGTAACGTTCCCAAATTTCTGACCCCATTGCCACGTTGGATGGCAATGCTCAATCTTTGTGCCAGATAAAGGCCAGTATTTTGGTCACGTGTTGCGTCGACCAGATGTCCAGACAGATCTTTAAAGATCTTATGGGCTCCCGGTCCCCACGGCCCATGTGTTTCGACCCCAAAAGGCTCAAATATTTACCCGCTATCGAGGGTAATATATTTGCGCCTTTTGAGGTTTTTCCTGGCATGATAAGCCGTGGTGACCGAGCCGTTAAGTTGAAAATTGATGTTATTCGAGTATTTAAGAAAGTTCTGTTTTCTACCGTTGGTAAAAACCGTGTTATAATCACGACGCCATAGATCTTTTGATGTTTACGTTAGACATGTAGCCAGCCACATATGGACTTGTTAAATTAACGAAACACTTCAGCTATTTGATTGTAGGCGGCCTCCCATATCATTTCAAGCGATTCTTCATTATAATATTGAAGGCATTAGTTATTAGGTAGCCGATGGTCTGAGATACCAGCGTATCGGGTATCAGATGTAAACGTGGTGAGACAGGTTAACAACCTACGGCAGCATTCCGCCTTGCTTGGTTAAATGATGGGGATTTATATAGAGCTGCGTTAACCCACTGCCACTTAGGGACGTATACTCAAATACATAGCTTTAATTTGTGTAGATAGTTCTGCTTTGCCCTAAGGTTGACAGGTAGAGAATGCTTAAGGCATTAAGTCCTCCTTTTGTACGATAAGTTTTACTTTTGTGCAATAAAGATTAAATAAATAAATAGTTCAAATAGTCTAAACTACAAACTATACAAAAATATTGATATGAGTCAAAAACAGTGAAAAATAAGTACAAACTAACTCTTGACAGGTAATTTGACTGATTACAATTCCTATATTCTAATTATGGAACGATATTTAATTGTTGTTTTATGATAACAGTATGTTTTACAATAAATTAGAAATAGTTTGAGAGAAAAAAGTGCGCAAGAAACGCAAAGAACTTGATTTTTTTAACTAATGACCAAGTAGCACGAAGAGGATTTAATTAATTACATGTAAAAAAAAAACAAGAAATCGACGTTCTTATGTCAATATCATAAAGACTTTGAAAGGGAAAAACTTTACGCACTCTTACTGTAATATCGATTCAGCCGTCGCCTCCAATGATCAATAGCATTTTTTTTATGATCCCTTGGGATCCCAGGGACCGGTAGACGACGGGTACCATAGTATTTATGTTGGCAAAGGCTGTATTAGAATTTTATAATCCTACATGAGTATCACAATCCCGAGATAAATGAGACTATTTCGTTCCGGTAATTTATTCATAAATGCGTTCAATTGTTTGCATCATCTTCATTTGGCATTTTTCACGAGTTTACGTTGAGGCCATCTAACTATTGATAATTAAATGACATGTAATAAATAAATAAATAAATAAATAAATAATACAAGAGTAAGCAAGTTAATATAAAAATAACATGTAAAATTATTTATAATCGGCATGTAAAATTACTTATAATTGACATGTAAATATTACTTACAATTGTCATGTAAAATTACTTATAATGTTATAAATAAATATCTCAATCTCAATCTCAAATTTACAACTAGTTCATCTTAAGGACAGTAAAATAAAGTGCCTAAAATATTGTTATAATACCGAAACCACACAATGGGTCATGATGACTCAGGACCAAGATGCCGCCATGCAGTGGAATGAGATGAAAATATCTCTTTGTACCTTTAACGCATAAGTATAGTGTACCTGTGCAGTAGGCCGTTTTGACTTATGTTCCCTCCGGCGAGCACGTCCACCTCGCGATCAGCAACAAGACAGACACATTTATAGTCCCTATTCGTCCCGGTATCGCCGCATATCGGGTAGAGTCAGTCCGACCCAGGTCGGGCCTAGCTGAGTTTCTTGTTGGACTCTTCTCAGCTAGGCAGTGTTAAGTGAACTAGCGACAAAACTCCCAGTAACTCAATTCCACTCAATTCAGATTTGGTTGAATCCGCTCAACCTATCTCACTAGAGCGCAAACTATTAGAGTATTCCAATGTTTCAAACCGCCCGCATGATCGTGTCGGAGGTTTTCCCCAGGCCACTCTCCAACCGCGCACTCCTATCGCTTTACTGGGCCCGGCCTATAAAGCCACAGTCAGGTTAAAAATAAAGAAAAAAAAATATTGTATGGATACTGTAATCCGGCATAAATATTACTAATATTCAAATTGGGCAGACTACAACTAGATAGATATTAGTAAAATGGTTTTACCAACTCTATACATTTTAATTATGTATATCTAAAAATCCCATACAGATAATATTAAAGTGGAGCGCTGTTTATCTATTAAATGTGGATGCGATTCAATACCGTGTTCCGGTAACGAACCAGGGATTGCACTAATAGACGGCCCGACAGGACACCGGGCGAAGTCAGTGCGGTAATAAGGTGCAAGTCATGAACTAAGACGAGAAAAGTAGAGAGCTGATGTGTGATCAGGGCTTAGACTAAATAGATTACACTATGTAAGTAGTACATTCCTACAAAAGCTGGGAAAGAGGGAATCGTCTGCCTAAGTATAGCCGTCTATAACGATGCCATAAAAAGCCTTGTAAGAACTTGCTGGCAATTTCCTATACAAATCCCATTGGATACGTATCATCACTATATAGTATAAAACAAAGTCGCTTTCTCTGTCCCTATATCCCTATATCCCCATGTATGCTTAAATCTTTAAAACTACGCAACGGATTTTGATGCGGTTTTTTTCAATAGATAGAGTTAGGTTTTTTTCAATTGAAGAGGAAGTTTTATATGTATAATAACATCCATTAAATAGTGCACCCGTGCGAAGCCGGGGCGGGTCGCTAGTAATATATAAGTTCAAAATCTATAAACTCAAAAAAAAATGTTTACTTTTTAATTTATTTAGAACACAAATAGTCACATAAAGATATCCAAATTGACAGTACATGAAAAGTACCTATACAAAAATAAACAATAGACCTGGAGGTTCATTATTATACATAGTGTTAACTACAGTAATGATTTGTTTAACTAACGAACATGCTAATGTTAACTAAAGCAAAGTAAAACGTATTAGTAGGAACGAACTAACTTTCAAACTAATCTCAATCGACTATTTTAATATCTGACTTCAACTTTAAGTGCTGAACTAAACTAAAACAACGTTTAACTACTAATTTTAGACTAGATATAGAATTATGAAAGGAACCAATATCATATAGTTGTTGAATACTTGACGTGTATAACAAACTAAATCTATTTTAGGTTGATGTGTCTCAGTCTTTCCTCTGTTTTCCTACTCAAAAGACAAGTAGCGACCGTTAATGTATTTTATGTTTAGGTGGTTAGTACAGATCAAACAATAATATGACACGAGAATTAATTTGAATCTAACGAAATTTCGGCAATTTGTTGTTAAACAAAGAAAACTGCTATATTTTAAAATGGAAACTAGAAACGTAAATGTGGAACATTTTGCTTTTCTATGGAGCAACATGAGATCTTATTTTGCACTTCAATATTCTCAATCTCATCATCATCTCCGAAATATGTCATTAAACTCCGATTCAACAATGTTTTACACAATATTCATAATTGATGTAGTATATTCCGAAATAATGATTATAGAACTAAACCGCCAGTGGAACGCGTTGTGACATATAGTAAGACTAGAGCGATATTGTAGTCTGTACCCTGTTGGTTACGAAATATTCCACTTAATCAAACCTTAACCCGGTAGCCATCGACAAAGAGAACAGCTTTCATGTCCCGTCTAACTGTATACGATAAACCAATGCAACAAAATCTATATAAAATTAAACAGCATAATGCTCAACTTGTATAATACAAATCTAAGACAGGACCAGGTGTCGCGAAACTTGTGAAATGCTGGGACAGTTTCAAGTCTTACAACTATCCGGTTATTTAAATAATCGGCGCGGTACTGTCTTGCGTGCTTCGGGGACCAGAAGAAAGGAGGTAGCGAATCAATTTTATTACCTATTAAAAAACTTTGTGATATGATAACCTGACTCTTTAGGCCTCTCTTGCTTCTGGTTTGGAATGTTTAGTTTTACAAAAGGTATCTAGTAGATTTGTCGATTTTTAAAGTTTTGGTTGACTATATCTTCGATTCCTACATATGGATGAGACAGACCGGGCCTTTCATTTTTTTCTAAGATATATGATTTCTTTCACAGATAAACGGTAAATATGAAATGATATTCCGAAGTACTCATTAGTTTAGTAATGGTTAAAGATATTTTTGACAGCCGCAGGCTGGAACTCCTAAATAAGCTACTAGCTTACTTACTGTAGCTTATTAGAATTATATTTTTGGAGAAAATGACTGACTGTTGAGTTTCTTTCGACGTTTTTCTCTGCAGTGGTCTCATGAGAAACGTTAGTAGTTTTTAACTTGTAAAAGTGCCATTGTGGCCTACTTGTAGAATAAAGTTCATTTATTTCATTTTTTTTAATTTTAATCTATTCGCTGACTGCTAATTACTTGTATCAACACGTCATGGTCAGGTGGCACAGTTGCAAAACGCCCCGTCGATTCTAATACACACAACGGCATACAACCGGTCCGAATTGTTTTGTCTTTCATACACAAAGTGTCCTAACTCACTTCAATTTTGCAGTAAAATACGACTTTATATGAAAACTGCGTGTGTTATCAGACGCCTTGCACCATAAATTGGAGTAAACGTTTCCATTTGCTATAATTGTTTGGTTACAAAATATTTGTTATTAATGTATATGATTATTTATCGAGTGATTGACAAGATTTATCTAGTTATCAGTGTTAAAATTTTGTCTATTACGAATTCTAACCGAGAACATTATAGGAAATGATTTCACAGTTATCTTTTTAGTTCACTTTTCTTTTACAATTAGCCATACTTTTTGTGGGCACAAAGAGAGAACAAACCGAAAGTCGCCCGCAGAAACTCAGAAAATTATTGAATACCAAAATTTGATAAAAAAAATCTAAAACTGATTCGATAAAAAAATCTATACAATTATCGAACTTGCTCACAACATTTGACAAGAATCGGTTAAAAAATACGACCGTCCGATGGTTGTGGAGGAGAACAACTGAAAATCCGGACATCTGGCCATACGAAAACATTTTTGTCTAAGCTGAAGCAGAGACCGTCGTTTCACTCGGTCGACTAGAAGAGGTATTTCTTAGGCACAAGGCCATTTTCTTGAAAATGACTTGATGTTTATTTAATTCACTAACATTAATTATGCTGCTGAAATAAATCTCTGACTTAAACAGTTACATTTCTTAGAATATGACATTGAATGAACAAGATCCGCATTAAAGGAGAATGTATAACCTACTTAGGGGTATTCACCATAAAGTCCAACTATTGTTACGGAATGCCATGCCAACTGCACCTTATTAGGTTCTCTAACAAAGCCGTGTCTGCTCCAAATATGTATATAATAAAGCCTTTATGGCAAGATTAGGACTACGGAATCCAGTAACTGCAATAACACGCGAATAATTTGACTTGGTAAAGGTTGCGAGGTATTTTCCATAATAATATTATGCGAACGATAAGTGGATTCAACATAACGTCGTTTTGGCGCAAAGATATTTTTTACTTACTATAAAAACTAAAAGAAAAAAAAGAGAAGCATTTAATACATAACAGGAGAGGAAGGGCGATTGGACACCTGATGCGGCACGACATTCTTTTGTGAAAATTTTCGAGGCCAAAATCGAAGGAATGAAGTGTAGAGGCAGACCCAAATTGACATACTTCAACCAAGTGAAGAAGAAAATTGGTACCGCCTCGTATCAGAAAGTCAAAAGACTGGCAGAGAACCGGGAAGACTGGTGATTACAAGGGCGTAGCTCTTAAGTTTCATGGTGATGATGATTTATTGTATACCTCTCATACTATAACAGCATGCATATATTATAATCCTAGAACATACAACGTATTCTAGAATCTATACTTACGTATAATAGTGTATTCTTGAAAAACGAATCGATGTACACGACGATAAACAGTGCATTTGAAAGCATCTCTCAAATATCACCAACAATTTCTGAACAAACTTAAGGGAACACGAAAATTGGATTCTTCGGTACTAATAAGCATGTTAATTTTGTCTTAAATTATAATAAGCAACCGACTAACAGAGTAGGTAATTTAATCTGGCAAATGGTGTAACGAAATCAAAGGGAAATACATAAAACTCAGCAAACGCAAGTTTAATTTCTTTTTAAGAGATTTCGTCGTGGACTTTTATCGAATTCAGTTGGCGAAAGTGAAAATGAGATAATTATGCAAATGGCAACAAAATAAACTCATTTTATTAATAATCAAATAACGGGAGTTCGTGTTCGCAAATGAAATAAAATTTCGTAAATGGTGGCATTAATTGTTGGGGAGGCGTCCCTCCCCGCCTCTGGTTTCTATCAAACAGAAGTTATCTCAAAGGGGAAAAGTTTTAATAAAATACCGAATGCCTTGAGCAGTAAGATACAGATAAATTCGAATGTTATATGCATATCTTCTAGTTATGAGTGGCAACTAAGTTCGAGGGGATTTCTCGCTTGAATGGTTGCCTTTGAGGCCAACTTCAATATTCAGCTGCTTCCAGTGATTTGTGCAAAAGTATGATCTCATAAAGCTGGTTCGAAGACTTGCGCGGAAACTTTTGTGGGCTTCTGAAATCGGCAACGGTCCAATTCAGCAGGATTACAACTCACTTTGTTCTGAATTTATTTATTGACATTATCTATTTGCTGCTTTGGAAATAACCCCATAAAAGTTGCGGAATTGATATTGGTCGCAGCGATAAGTTTGAATAATAAGTATGAAGTGAACTAATGCCATTTAAATATCCTATTATGATATCATTTACTTCATATCGATTTCCACGATTAGTTTTTATCGATACAAAAACTCAGTTTCCTATAATATATGTAGTTATTATTATAGAACTTGACCCTTTAAACTAAATCGTATCTGAGCGTCTTTCAATGACACGTAATTTGTTAGCATATTTACATAACTAACAAGTGCTTTTCTTATTCTCAAATTCTGTAAGTAAATGATAAATTATAAATTTGCTTTTAGGCTTCATTTTTGCACGTTTTGTTTTATTTTTTTTCTTCAGTGGTATTGGTGTTGAGCATTTATTGTCAGTAGAACACTGTGTTGAATTTGTTTCCGTTTTTAGATTTCCATGTTTTGTAAAGCTTGATAGTTTTTGGGAAAGCAGTAGAAGGTGGGTGAATATTTAATTTCGTAATAAAATTCAATGGCATAATGAAGTATTTCATTATCACCATATAAAAGCTATGAATTTTTGTCATTTAGAGCCAAGCATTGATATTTCTAGTAAATTTTCAAGCAAATCGACTTCCTGTAATTATACCAAATCGTAATTAATGGATTTGTACCGGTTGTTTATCACAATATTTCGTCTTCAAAGAGACCATGAGAAATTGCGTTACAGTCAATTAAAATGGGCCAAGTAAATATTGCTGTGTTACTTTGCTATTTATGGTCCTCCTAAGGCTTAATTAACGGCCTTTGATCTCCAATCTGTTACCGGAAACCCAGTAATTTCCCTCGTAAGTAGGTGAAGAAATTTTTGCCAATTACACTTTGGAATAATTCGGGGGGAATCATTAGACCAGATGACTGGAGGATTTTAGCACGGGGAGAAGAAACGTTACGCCTTAAAATTGAGGAAATACCGGGTTTTATATTATTTTGTAGCCTTCAAAACCTTTAAAAAATATTATTGGGGAAATATAATAGGTTTTACGAGTAGAAAAACTGAAACATTTGGCCGTGTCAACCTTGTGACTGTAAAACCTAACAGTGTAACCCTATATCTTTATATAAACTATTCTGTTGTTTTCAGTTGGTTCAAAATGGCAAAATTGAAAAATTAAACATATTTCGTGGCAAATTAAAAAACTATTTAATCGCAAACAGTTTCTACAATTTAAATGATTTTTTTGATAAGAAATTGTAATTGATAGAAAACTGATCAAATTTTTTGTATTTATTTATTTATCAAATTTAATTTTGAACGTTGTTTTAAATCCTTAGATTAAGTATATGCGGTACCCTTCCAGGGTTATATTGAAATATTGTACTATATTTTAAGACCTTTTTGTACAAACAATATAATGCAATAAATAAATAAAATTACATTTTATTATATTTCTGTGAGCCAATATGACGACCGGTTTAGCCTAGTGGGTAGTGCACCTGCCTGTGAAGCTGACGGTCCTGGGTTCGAATCCCGGTCAGGGCAAATATTTGTGTGATGAGCATGAATATTTGTTTCTGAGTCTTGGATGTTTTCTATGTATTTAAGTATTTATATCTATTAAATATATCGTCGTCTAGTACCCATAACACAAGCCTTCTTGAGCTTACTGTGGGGCTAGTTCGATTTGTGTAAGATTGTCCTCTAATATTTATTTATTTATTTATTTTATTTTTATTTAATAGGTAAAATGAAATGAATACCTATAGTTAATTAAACTGAAATATAGATGACATAAAACGAGTAGATGCATTAGTTAATTATAATTAATCAAACTAATCAAGAAGAATCTAGCATTATAAACCATTATTATGATGTGTCTACAACGCCCCCCAAAAAGCCGTCAACAATTATAAAGATAAATCCCACTTACAAAGTCTTATTACCCCATTACTACAACCATAACACAATTATCACCAACCCTTAGCTACTTATCCACAAACCACAAAAACTTAATTAACCAAAATATATATGGGAGGGTATAAACAAACACGCGGCAAGGAGTTCCCTCCTCCCTTGGGACTTTATACGGTGATACTATTTCGTGTAATGACTCCAAAATGAGGATACACCTCCCGCAATATACGTGACTAACAAGGAAGGATAATGGTAGTACTAAAAGTGGCAATCATCTTTACAAGCATATTTAAACTAAGTATCTGAATCTTACGCGTCATACTCGTGAACGGGTGCTGTTTGTGGAGTCCGGTCTGTTCATGTTTGCAAGAACTAGTAACTTCGTACTAGTGTTCAGTGGAATTGACATGATGAGTGACTTTGCTCTGTTCTCATTTGATTTTATTTTTAGACTGACGCTCAGAGACCTTATACATTTCTGAGGATATTTATTTATTAGATTTTATTATTTTCATGTTGACGTGTTATATATATAGCTCAAAATATTTTATTATGATTAGTGTACTTTATTACCTTTTATCTTGACGCTTAGAGACCTTATACATCTCTAACAAATCTCGATTGTTATTATTTTCTTAGTCTTATTTTTGACATGTAACACTATATTTAATTAATGATACTTTGATTATTGTATTATTTTTATTTGATGTACCTAGATAGATTTTGACTTGTAAAAGTGCCCTTGAGGTCTATTTGCAGAATAAATGTTTTGATTTTGATTTTGATCTACATCACCATAAAGACGCCATATATTTTTTGGAGCTTAAGACAATACTCATGATTTTCGAGGAATTGGACGATACAGACAAGTGGACATTCTAGGAATTGGACGTTCGGAGCCGGAATGATAAATTTGTAATTTTTTGAAGCTAGTGTCAAACAGACGATCAACATTATACCCGTCGATTCAATATAGTCCAGCCAAGTATAAATGAAAAGCGAATTCTACCAAAGAAGCCAATAAAATTCGATATACTTTTTTATCAGAAGGCAGATTGACAAAAAACAAAACCGTAAAATTATCACAATAAATAGTGAATTAGACAAATTAATCAAAATCGTAAAAAGATATGGGACTTCAAATATTAAAAATGTTGTCTTTTAATTAAATAGTCCAAATGTAAATTGAAAATTAACAACAGAATTGTCACGTTTCAATGAAAAATACATTGTATGGCAAATATGTCCTTAAACGCAATATTTCACGCTAAAATAGCAAGTTACTTGTTTTTCCATACAACGGGATTACGACGCCATTACACCGTGACGTCACATTTCACTGCCTATCAGTATGTAGCGTTTTCATTGCTCGTCAGCTATGCTGCACTTTACCTTTCGTTTTTGTCTCGTGTTGCTCTAATTATAGTAGGTCCCATACAAACATTTGATCGCCTCTAAAAACTGGTTCGAATGACACATTAAAAAAATTGAAGTCAAATAGCCAATTTGCAAAAAAATATTCATAAAATGGTAGACGCTTCAACAGTCTCATATTCCTTGTTTCTCACGGCAGCTCTTCCACACACATCACGTCACGAGGCGCGGCGTGTACTCGGATCCTATACTCGTAACGTGAGAATTTACACCAAATTAAAGTATCGCCTCTTAATTTAATAAGTCGTGCGCGCTTCGTCGTCGCGTGTTTATCTTAATTATTCGTCTTTGATGAACTCTGCATAAACCATGCCTTTGCATAAACCTTTGGTGTATATCCAGGTAGAATTGTTTGTTGTTGTCGTTTTATAAATAAATACATTGCTTATTGGACATGAGTGATAATAAGCTTAGTGCCTACTCAAGAAATATACTTAGCATCTAGATCCTGTCCAGTAACGGTTATTTATTACGGATTTTTCAATCGCCAGTTAAAATTATCCCGTCAGGTAAAAATATTGCTGTTACTCTCTAATGTCATTGGCGAAGCCGCGGACTGTGGGAGGCACGATGATGAAGAAAAACTCCCGAATTTATATATAAAAATATATTATAAAAAGAGACACATTTAACGGCTTTGGTCGGTGGAACGAGAAGAAGCGTTGCTTAGTTGCAAACAACGTTATTCATATTATCATAGACAAATTTATCCATATAAATAGATTTTATGTTTCTAACAGTCATATGAAAAAATAGGATAGAGCTAACATTTATCTGACAGGTACTATTATCTGGGGATTGAAAAATCGGAGCATAATGAATTTTACCAGTTATCTTAGATGTTGTTTTATGTTTCAAGCATCATTCATTAACTATTTGACACAGATAACAAAAAAAAATGACGTAGCCTAAGACGAGAATCGCATCCGAGCCTCTGGTTTGCAAGACCCACTTTTACCCCTAAGCCACACAGACCACTACGTCATCACAGCGAGTCTTTCCTTGCACTTTGAGCTGCTACTACTAGCGACCCCTCTGTATTTTCTTCAAAAACATAATTCTACATATAATACGAGTACCTATATTATCTTTTTCTCAATGTTATCACAATGTGTTCATAAGGTGGTGATAAAGTCGATCTATCAATGAATCATTTGAATAGAGAATATGCATGCGGATTGAATAATAATAAAATGTCACTTTATGAATAATAATAAAATGTCACTTTATAAATTATAACAAAAACGGTAAATTAATAAATATTCTCAAAAAAATATTAAAAAGACACTTGAAAGTTTCGAGAAATAATTAAATTTTTTTATTGACTAAAAGTAAATTTAAACCCACCGTCAGGATTTTTATGTTTTAATTAACAAAAATAATTATGAACCAATGCAAAATTCACGACCAAAACGTTAAAATTACGCGTTATTCAGTATACGAAATGTATCATGAAAAAAATGATGCATATTCTCTATTGTCGATCTGTCAGTGAAAATTAATATCCATTGAATCAATAGAATTGTCCCAGGCAGGTTCAACGAGGAGCACACGTAGATTCTCATTTCGGACCGAAGTTTAAAACTGGACAATCAAAGTCAATTGGTGTCGTCGTCGTAAACGAGACATTGGCAGTAATGGTCGCTCCCTTAATGTGACCGGTTGCCATAAATCAAAAAGAATAGAATAGAATAAAATAAGTAGTAGTAGTAGTAGCAGCAGCAGTGGTACTAGTAGTAAGTACTGTAGAGGTTGTTACGGTATGAGGCTGGCCGTGTAGGTCCAGAATCATATTCATAACGTATACAAATTGAATTTAAACTATGATTCGAGAATGCGTCAAACCGGCATTCTTCTGGGAACAATTGGTTTCCATGGACTTATCTTCAGGACACCATCGGAATCACATGTTCTGTAAATCATTTAAGAGCATATTGTATGTATATTTCAGTACAGTAAGAAATATACTAGTTTCATATGTGCTTCCAGTGTTATATTTTAGCTACGATCTCCTCCCAGTACCTCTAAACCCGTACCTCTCAAGCAGCATACCCCAGTATTAATATATATACCACGTAATCGGTACTGTGGTATCACAGTACCTACTTTATTACACAAATCAAGTACCTATACAGTCGAAAATAAAAATAAAAATTATATTTGTTCAAATGAGAACTTATCTCTTTAAGGGACCTAATTGAGTTAACCAACAAGCAACTATCCCGTGCAATATATTTTATAAAAATTCTTCAATAAATAATGCATATCACTTAAGAGGGTAGTAAATATTCACCATTTCCCATATCGCCGTTACGTTTGCATACACAGCACGCAGTATATTCTCGTAATATCCTCATAATATGAATATTTGTCTGACTGAATGAAAGTATTACTCGAATGAACCACCCTCGTGAGATTTATGTGTCACACGTATTTTAGGAATTTTTCATATTACGTGGCAAAATTAAATAAATAAATAAATATTAGTGGAATATCTTACACAAAACGACCTAGTCCCAAACTAAGCAAAGCTTGTATTGTAATATGGGTATTAGGCGACGATATACATACTTATATAGATAAGAATAAACTTAAATACATTGAAAACATCCAAGACTCAGGAACAAATATAATAAATGCCCTGACTGGGATTCGAACCCGGGAACTCCAACTTCGTAGGTAGGGTCACTAACAACTAGGCTATAGCGGTCGCCAAACGATTGATTGTTGCAATTACGCGTATATTCTATAAATATATATAATATCAAATACGTGCGAAAATTATAACTTCAATAAAAACTTATTATGTTGTATGTCTGCCGTAATAAGATTTTTATTACTGTAAGAAATAATAAACCATTGATCATTAAAAGCAAAGAATAAAAAAATATTTATATTGATAACATACACACGCATAAACACGTTTTTTTAAGTTTGGTAGTCATTTTATTTTTTAATGTTCGTCGTATAAATCAGTATTTTTGAACAAAAGAATTCCTTTTAAAATTGGAAACATTATGATATTTCTTACTCCAAATCGTAAGAAGAATCTTGAGTGAAAACGCCCAATTTTAAGACACCGATATATTTTGAAATATTTCAAGCAAGACTAATTACATTACTAAAAGTTCATATTCAACTCCTACGAACATCCTAAGTCACAGTGCGCTAGCAAATAGCACTTCTGTAAGGCACGGATGCCTTCCCCTTGCAATAAATGACTCTAATTAATCTAGAGTGGCGTCTGTCATGTTAAAGAATAGTCAAGACGCCCCAGGGCCAACGAGCACCAGTCAACGACGCCAAGTAATTGCTTTTGTTAAATCAACAGCCAAGTTACATTACGAAATGAACTATGCCAATTAGTCATTTGTCACTATTCGAATTTTAATATTTACTGCCCAATTAGTCAAAGTAAAAGCTAATTATAACGAAAACACAGTAAATTACGCAACGTATAAACAATGGATTGCCACAGCGATTACCGTATTTTGGTTACGTATTTCGTAATCATAACAGAATTTAACGGTGTCTCGTAATAACTCAAGAGGCGATTTGCGATGTAAATTGCGGGGCATCGACAGTAACTTCCTGAGTGATGACTATACCAGCGCAAATGCCTATAATGACTAATATTTCACTTTTATGTCGCTCGGAGGCCGCTCTAAAAAACCTAATTATCCCCGAGGAAAGTTGCGAGCTCGAACGACGGCTGTGATTACGCTGCCATAAACTTAACTCGAATTACTGTGTTTTTGTCAAATATTTCCGAATAATCGATACTTCGGAAGGCCGCTTCGATTGTGGCTATCAGCTTCAAATTGTCGGTTAACAATAGAATGAAAGGCCCCAGTTAAGTGAAATGAATTTTTGATTTAAGAGCTTTTCTATTGTGTTGACACCTACTCGATTATTTCTCGATTTAAATTCTTGGATGATTGCATAATCTGTGGCATAAGACGTTTGGATCACTTATGGGTCTTACAGAGATTAAGGTTCTGATTTTTCTGTCCTGTTATTAATAAAATAGGGTTGGAATTGTGCTTGTAATTCTTCTTGAATCACGTGTCCAGGAGATGTAGCCAGCTCTGCTGTAGTTTGCTTGCCATGTGGCAGGCCTTATTCTTGATTACCACCGTTGTAATATTTAAAAAAAACCATTTAAAACTCATCCACAAATTACTATAGCATGCGGATTTTCACATCCAACAATGTTACTCCAGTGCCCTTTCTTTGTGTATAAAAGGTAACGTAAATATCTGATTTAGGCCGGATTTGATAAATCTGTTCGAAAAAATATCAGATATAATTTGTCAAGAGTTAACTTACCGACATAGGTTTAACGGATCTTTATAAAACCTAGGCTTAAAGTACTACATTGTATTCCGGGTAAATAATAACTAGCAAACGTTGAACTTGTCGGGCATAACTCATAATTCAATAGTAATTTTGATTTTCCAGTATATCTCAAAGCGCACCACGGGCAAAGCGTGCACACAAGATTGATACTTATTCAATATTTATCGAAAGAATTGTGGAATATGTCAGTTTTGCTCACGACTGAACAATATCTGCTCACGGCTAGCTCGCTAACTGTCGATTTATTGGAAACATTTTAAATATCAGTTGTTGTGATTATTGAAAGGTGAAGTGGGAAGGGGATTCGCTCGATCGAATGTTTTCGAAACGAGCTGATCTTTACGGTTACCATAAAAGGCTCAAGTTAGTTTCACAGATGAACTATAACTAAGTAACTATTTCTCCATCACTTAATTCTTGTATTAAGCAGTACCACTGCTATCGTAAACTACAAATTTAGAATAAAGGAAAAATTGAAAAATTTAGGCACCGAGCAGGATTTGAACCTAAGCAATCGCCACCCAGCCCCAAATTCATCAACCGTTCCTTCAAATTCCTTCCTTCGAATTTGGGGCTGGGTGGCGATTGCACCTATAGCTCAGTTGGCTAGAGCGACTGGCCGCGAGTGCCGGGAGGTCGCAGGTTCAAATCCTGCTCGGTGCCTAAATTTTTGGATGGGAGTTGTAGCTCATGCAAGTATAACATCCATTTCAATGATTCTGGTGACTAAGCATCATACCGCAGTGTTTCGAAGAAGTTTCAGGTTTGCAGCGTCCAAGTGCTGGAATGATCTTCCCTCACCTATCCAAGGAGCGTTCTTTTTAACCTGTCTGTGGCTTTATAGGCCTTTAATTCCTCCTCATGTTCACACCAGTTTGCTCTGTTTTCAGGTAGTTTCATCCATATATATATGACCTATGATTTTATTCATTATATGTATACCTTTCCTATATAGTATGTTGTGTTGCGTTCCGTGGATCACGTACGGTTCTGTCTGAAAACTAGTGCTGCAGGTGTCTGACACCTCGGCATAATGAGACAGCAACCGATTCACTGCCGCGAAGACGCACTTTATAATTATATGTTTAATGTACTGAGTCTATTCTGTTTGTAACTGTGTGTCTTTTCGTGCAGTTAATAAATGCTTTCTTTCTTTCTTTCAATGAGATTGATATTTCCCTTAATTTATTTTTTTCATCCTTTCATATCAATTATCTTGACGCATATGATTTGATTACCAGTGTATCGCGCTCAATGAAAAGAGACTTTGCGTGTTGAAAGGGCATGAACCAAGGCCATTAACAAGATTTGAATTTATCACAAATTCATTGGAGTGTTGGGCTCTCTGGGATCATTAAAGGTATGATTAAAGCACAAAATAAAAGTTAAGATTTGATGAAAAAGGTAAATTAAATAAAAATAAAAATACATTGTACGTTAATATTTTTATGAAGAAATGAGGTAAACGTCTCATTCCTTGCCTCTGACCGAATACTTGAAAATGTGATCTAATGTGATACGCAAACAAATGTCTCAAATGTTGGCTACTAGGGTGCCAATCATTTGAACTATTTACTATAGTTTTACGTACATAAACTTACGTATGTATTCCCATTAGGGGTAGGCAGAGCACATGAAAATTAATTCCAGTGCCATATTTAGCAATTGTGGGTTTAAATATGGAAAAAATGTGATATTACAGTGATAAGTTGCTAGCCCATCGCCCACAACACAATAAAACCTAGTTCTTATGGTCGACTCTTTACGATATCCACTAGTTTTCCATTTTATTATAAACAATCCCTACTTCAAATAACAACACAGCCCGATATCACATTCAATAATTAAAATGAAAGAAGTCAATATATATATCTGTTCTACTGATATTTAAATATTGTTAAAAGCGACCACAGGGCTGGCGCCTTCTTTGCACAGCGTATAAGTCTTGTGGTGCAAAGAGGGAATGCCGCCAGCGTCCTAGGCACCATGCCACAAGGAGGCGAACTGGGTGGGGTATTTTATATATAAGTAGTACATAAGTATAGTTTATAAAAATATATATATATATATTAGAGGACAATCTTACACAAATCGCCCCACAGTAAGCTCAAGAAGGCTTGTGTTATGGGTACTAGACGACGATATATTTAATAGATATAAATACCTAAATACATAGAAAACATCCAAGACTCAGAAAAAAATATTGATGCTCATCACACAAATATTTGCCCTGACCGGGATTCGAACCCCGGACCGTCAGCTTCACAGGCAGGTGTACTACCCACTAGGCTAAACCGGTCGTCACCGTATAGTTCTTTTCTTTCAATTATGTTATATCAAATTAGCAATAAACCGTAAATCAATGCAGTATAATTGTCAAACATAACTGATGTAATCAATCTTTAGTAACTTAATGAAATACTTTCAGCATAATGTCGTAGGAATTTATAAAACAAAAACATGCAAGGGTGTTTAAATTACAAACTCTGTATATTAATGTTTTTAAAAGGGAGTTAATTAAAAGTTACATTACTTATCAGCGGGCTTGATATCGTCAATAAAATGGGTAGCTGTTAAAATGCTTCCAAGTCGATAAGGAACATGAGAGTTTATGTCGTTACAGTAATTATCGTGACGGTAGTAAAGATTACTACCCACATTGCATGTAATGCAGATGCACTTTGCACTGGAATTTATTATACCTTTAAAAATGTTTTTTTTTTATTCAAAATAGGTTTGCGCTTGACCACAAATCACCTGATGGTAAGCAATATTACCTAGTAAAAACCGATTCACTCTCGCTTTGAAGACCAAAAGGTTGTAGTTTACGGGAAACAAGGATTCCGGCAAGGAGTTCCACAGCTTGGCGGTTCTCACAATAAAGGTGGAAGCAAAACGCTTCGTGCGAGTTTCGGAACAGCCACCGTAAAACGATGGCGCCTTACCGTATTCCTACTCGTCGGATGGTAGAAAGGGGCGGGAGGAATTATGTTGTGTAATTCCTCAGCGCACTCCCCGAAATGCTACCGGTAAAAAACCGAAAGACTGCCAACTTTGCGGCGATGCTCTAGACTTTGCAGCCTCGCATTGCAGAGAGAGTCCTTTCCTATGAGCCTCTTAGCACGCTTGTGATGTGATTATATTAGAGAAATTTTCTACAGAGGTTTTAGTTATGAAAATGAAGTACCATCGCTAACAAGGATTGTTGAGACACTTGACAATGTTCGCAACTTGGTCGTGTAAATCGGAACTGAAATCTGACATCGGGTAACACTTCTTTTTTTATACAACGCCGGTGGCAAACAAGCGTACTGTCACCTGATGATAAGCGGCCACCGTAGCCTATAGACGCCCGCAACTCCAAAGCAGTCACATACGTGTTGCCGACCCTTTATAAAATTTGAGGATGCATTGTGTTGACAGCAGAAGGGACAAATTTAGGTCCCTCGCCCTCAACACAGTGCATCGTCGGGAGCTCTGGCAACCTTGCTCACCTCCAGGAACACAACACTACATACTTGTATAGTAGATAATGTTATTATGGCTGTGGTATTCTGCAAGGCGGAGGTACTTCCCCAGTTGGGTTGCTCCAAATTCGAGCATGATATTTTGCTGTGCCCTACCTAGGTTTTAAGAATTTATTTCTCATAAGAATATTTACAATTCACTTACATGAGAATAAGAAGTATATTAGTTAATAACAGTGATTTGGTGAGCGTATGCAGGCATGCGCATAGCTACATTCACGCTAAAAGAAAATGCTTACACTAAATATGTACCTATTTCTATTTTATGTTACGTTAAGTTCTAGGTACTCTGAACGTTGGTATACATATATAAAAAAAGGAGTGTAACAATTTTTTTTTTTTGGACAATCATACACAAATCAACCTAGTCCCAAACTAAGCAAAGCTTGTACTATGGGTACCAAGTGACGATATACATAACATATATAGATAATATCTGTATGTATTTTTTTTACATGTTCGGTGGGTAAACCTAAATTTGTAGGTAGACAAAATTGACATAAAATACCTTTCTATTATTATACGACTAAATTACTAACAATGTCAAGTGGCTCAACAAATCTGGTTCGTGACTTTTCAAACTACGCGATGGGTGCGTAAGTTTCGTCTTGAGATTGGTCTTTAGCCTATGTACGCTATTATGACCGTTATTATAATAGTCGCTTAGGCATTTTCATCCTTAAAATGCGCTAGCATTTATTACGAGGTATATACCTATAGCAAAAATTTTATTGTGAAAAATTGTGGAGCACAAAAACGAAGAAAATATTTATTAATTTATACTTTAAAAACTGTCCTCCGCGAGGTGCTGAGTTAGAATAGCACCTCTTTCTTCCCGTGGGTGTCGTAAGAGTCGATTATGGGAACCGTGTTGAAGTGTGTTGTGGGCGATGGACTGGCAAACTGTCACTGCAATCATCCTCACTATTTAGTCTCGTCCAAATCTGTGCGTTTCTCAAGACCTGCCTCGCACAACCAAACTATGGAATGAACTGCCTGCGGTATTTCCAGACCGATATGACCTTCAAACCTTCAAGAAAAGAGCGTATTCCCTTCTGAAAGGCCGGCAACGCACTTGCGACTCCTCTGGTGTTGCAGGTCTTTATGGGCGACGGTAATTGCTTACAATCAGGCTATCCGTCTGCTCGTTTGCCCCCTATAACAAAAGAAAAATATCACATTTTCTCAATTTTCAAACCTACAATTGCTGAAAGTGGCACAAGAATTTTTCATGTGCTCTGCCTACCTCGTTTAGTAATACTGGCGTATGTACATATATAAAAAACTGTCATAAACACTATACAAACCACATCATAAAATTCGACAAATAACACTTTTGCGTACCTATAATTTTATGTTCGTGTTAAAAAACAAAATAGTCTTTTTGGAAACCCATACGTTCCAATTAACCTATCAGTGGTATCTTTACCAGCACAATGTAAATAGGGCAATGGTAATGCATCCATTGTTGCTATTTTTCATTTTGAGAAAATAAATAATTTACGGCTCGTCCATTATTTCACGCGCATAAATTTTAATACAAGAACTCTTTAATGTTTGTGAACAGAATCGATGTTCCCACCATCGCGGGTGAGCCTCACTGCTTTTGCTTTGAGCTGGCAAATCTTTATATTTTTGCCTCCAATCTCACAACACTTTGAGCCGTAATATTGTATTTTTAAAGTGCAAATTCACCTGGGATTTCTGTATTATTCAGTTGAATATTGTTAAGCTAATATCGAAAGGTTCATATGGCAAACAAAGAGCTATCGGATCCACGACTTTTTCGACGGATTCTCAATAAAAAGGTACGGGAATGAGTGACCTGCCAACACTTAATATTTTAGTGGCCCATTATAATCGGGGAAGAGATAAAATTGTAGTGAAGTGTTCGATCAAGCTCGTTTGAGAGTATTTTGCAGCAATGGGATAGTTATCTACTGGTAACAAAGTTTTATTGTATTTTTTAATGTAGTGTAAAAGCCTCGAACTCTTTAAATGCTTTTGGATGCCTATTATTGGTACATAAATATGTTTTGTGTCCTTAAATATCAATTATTCATTTTGATTATAATTATAGTTTATGTACTAATCTGGTAATTAAAAAATATAATACGATAATTTTGAATAAGTATGCTGAACGAAATTTTTTTTTCGTTGAAATAAAACTAAATGTGATACTTAGCATATGTATTTAACATGTTCCAAATAATAAATACCCAGTGTCAATTGGTTCGGATAAGTATTTCGTACAGTATATTATAGTAATAGTTTAGAAGTGTTGGCCACTGGGACCTTTACCTTAAAATGAAGAAAAGATGACCATAGATACACGTGCACGGCTCAAACCAATTAGACTTAGTTTAAAGTGCAGTTGAAAAACAAACAAGTCTCACAATACCTATTGAACGAAAAATGGGGTAAAGGTGTGGTTAGTGTTGCAGCGTTTTATAAAGAATTATAATATATCCATTTAACCATATTTACTTCACAAATATTACATTATAAATCACATAAAGTAAGTGATTATAACACCAAGAGAACAAAAAAACATTAAACTTAAGTACTAAGGTTTTGTCTGATACGTACCTGGCTCAAACGATCCAAATACACTCGCCGCGTTCCCGCGCTGTATGGCTAATTAAATACGTTGAACCAGGTACGGACCGGATCTTTGATCACAACCCCTACCCCGCAACCGTTTTCCTAAGGCCTGTATAAAAAGTTTGGCCTCAGCACACCAAGGTCCTGCCGTTTCGACAGCAAGAGGGACGAAGTCATATTCGAAATGCAAATTAAAGTGAACATATATGTAATACGAATTTAACGAAACTGATGCTCTTTATTTATTTTATGATATGGTAATTATAATAGTACGTAAATGTATCATAAAAATAAAATTTCTGATAAAACGGGACGGGGCTTAAGAAAGACCCCACATTAGCGTCTTTTGAGCGTCGGCGTCCTGCCAGCGCCCGTCTAGCGGCTACATAACTTTTGTGTAGCGTTGACGCAACGCCGGCACGACGCCTGAGCGTTTATCGAGCATTACAATCTCACCAGCGCCCACGCAACGACGATACAACGTTATTAACGTGTTTCGAACGTCAGCGTCTTGTCAACGCTATAGCAGCATCGCAGCAATAAATAGTGTACAACGCAAGACGATAGAGACGTCGCGTTGTCGCTGGTGAGACGCTGACCCTCACTCGACGCCGCTGGCATCTCGGCACAGCTGCGCGGACGTTGCGTCAACGCTGCGTGAACGTTGCGTTATCGCTGCGCGGGCGCTGGCAGGATGCCGACGCGCAAAAGGCGCTAGTATGGGGTGTCTCTAAAACAAGTCAAAATATTGGTCCTGTACTAGAAAGAGCTTTCGTTTTACAACTAACAATAATTTCCGTCGAGTCCCAATCGCGTGGCTCAACACCCTAAATTGACATACTTATTTATATTGTGTATTTTTGTATTGTATTTTTACTTTCTTATACAGAATATCATAAATATAAAACACATTTAACATTTGTTAAACTTGACATGTATGATTAAAATTGTACAATCAACATAATTATGAGTCTATGCAAACTTATTGACAAAATAAGCGAACATGACTTGAAAAGATGTTAAGCGTGTACATATTTTGAGCACTTTGGGAACGTACATACATTTAGGTATGACTTTGACTATATTTTCCTTTTGTAAATGAATGCCACAGAACTAAATAAATTTCAAATACGCTCACTTTTTTAAACAAAAAGGCGCCTGAGCCTGTACTCCGAACTTCGAAATCCGAACTTCGTATCGTACCGTCCCTTCCTCTCTTTTGTTATTCACTATATGAGCGAAAGGGACGGTACGATACGAAGTTCGGATTTCGGAGTTCGGAGTAGCCCTTCTGTGTGGCCGACCCGCTACCACTCGGCCGCACCCGCCCCCGCTGCGCGAAGCACGAACCCGGCTGACATACAGCACCAATTAAAGTTGACACTACCGCCTCGCTGCTTTTCGCACCTCGCACGTAGCGGAACGCTGCATCGAATCGGGTTTTTGTTCCGTAGTTTGTTAAAAAACGGCGACTTGCACGACGAAGTTTACGTGCCAATTGGGTCATTGTCAGATTTAGGTTCACGTCTTTTCGGTGGACATATCAAAAGTTAAGGGCCACAAAGCTTAATTTTGGATTGGTCTAGTAACCCGTAAAAATGGTGATTTCATAACTATAAATCCATTTAATAAAAACATAACTTATACGTACATAAGCCGTTAAGTATTGACCACCGGGTGGACAGCTTTTGTTTGTACAACTGACAATGACCCAATTACTATGTCGCAATCGAAAATTGATTCGAGCTTTTCGTTTCGGAATTGGAAACACACCCGTTGTTTAAATTTATAATGTCGACCCGCTACCACTCGGCCGCACCCGCCCCCGCTGCGCGAAGCACGAACCCGGCTGACATACAGCACCAATTAAAGTTGACACTACCGCCTCGCTGCTTTTCGCACCTCGCACGTTAGCGGAACGGTGCATCGACTCGGGTTTTTGTTCCGCAGTTTGTTAAAAAACGGAGACTTGCACGACGAAGTTAACGTGCCAATTACTATGTCGCAATCGAAAATTGATTCGAGTTTTTCGTTTCGGAATTCGAAATACACCCGTTGTTTCAAGTTTTAATGAATATTTTATTTTTCCAATGATATATCTACTAATTTAGTGTTAAATCCCTACCTCAGTTATTCCGATAGCTAGTCGTATGCATTAAAAAATAAACAAGTTAACTCGTTCACGGCCAGTAAGTGACGAAGCAATACATTAAATAATATCATTTAAGAGAGGTAGGGCACAGCAAAATGTCATCTTGCTCGAATTTGGAGCAGCCCAACTGGGGAAGTACCTCCACCTTGCAGAAGACCACAGCCATAATAACATCATCTACTAAACAAGTATGTAGTGTTGTGTTCCTGGAGGTGAGCAAGGTTGCCAGAGCTCCCGAGGATGCACTGTGTTGAGAGCGAGGGACCTTTTGTCCCTTTTGCTGTCAACACAGTGAATTCTCAGATTTCATAAAGGGTCGGCAACGCGTACGTGACTCCTTTGGAGTTGCGGGCGTCTATAGGCTGTGGTGGCCGCTTACCATCAGGCGGACCGCACGCTTGTTTGCCACCGGCGTGGTATTAAAAAAAAACCTTTTTAACGAGACAAAACAGACTCAAATTAAAATGTTTCCGTCCACGATCGTGAATTTAATTTTACAGTTTAAATCGCGTTTAATTAATAGCAAAAATATCGCTTTTTACACCGCTGTTATAAAATCGCGCTAATATTGGCAGTTAGCGAAACAATCGACAGCGAAGCCATTGCAGTCATTGTGGCAGCCCATGCAATGCCACAGGCAAACGCATTCCAGTCAAAGAGACTGCATTCAACCTTTATTTTATACCACACACACCTTTTTCTGCGGCCAAGTGCTCTTAAAGTCGTCGCTACTGTCGAAATATAATTGAAGTAGGTACTTAAAATAATGCTTAATACTACTTAATTAAGGTTGTCTGGAAGAGATCGCTGTTAGCGCCTGTTTGTCTACCACTGTTATATACATGTATTTTAATTTCTGTTGTTCTTTGAATGTACTTCGTTTGGTGAGCAATAAAGAATATTTGTATTGTATTGTATTGTTAAAATGTTGGGGATAATACCTTTTATTATTAATATAGCCAACCACATATTATAAAAATATAAATGAAAGAAAAATATATTTTTACTTTTTAAAGGGTCGGCAACGCGTATGCTATACTCCTGGAGTTGAAAGCGTCAATAGGCTGCGGTGACAGCCTACCATCATGCGTATGGTATGAAATATAAAACAATAAAAATAACACTAAACGAATACTAAAAAGGTAATAACGTAATAAAATAAAATAAAATCTGCATAAAACTAAACTAAATCCAAAATCTGCCCCTGCGGTATTGTGCCAAGGATGCTGGCAGCATTTACTCGTTGAATTAATTCTATATGCGAGGTAGCTGACAGCTCTTCGGTCTCAAGTGGCATCTATTAGCTTCTTTGATATTTCGTTAAAGATATTTAGAGGTCTATTGTTAAAATGGTTACGACACATTTAATAAATAATTCAGATTCAGATTCATTTATTTTATAGATGTAAATTACAATATAATTACGATTAAAAACGGGATATTTACCATGTATATTTGTATTTTTGAGTTCCCGATATTCCTATATATATATATATATATCGATATTATATTCGATATTGTTTCAAATCGTAATTCTAATGTAAATGACCATGTAAGCTTGAAATCTTAAATTACAATATAAATTTGGATTCATGTCAAAAGTATACGAATTCACATCATGATTGTCAATTTAATTTAAATTGATAAAAATTTGTCTATTGTATGTATAAGTAATTTGTGTTGTAAAATGTTTGACGAAGAAGAACCTATATCGTTCCAAAAAGTTGATCTCGGCTTCAAAAGCAAGTACTAGGCTAGCTTTTGCCTAGTAGGTTTGGCCATTCTACTTTTACATGTTGTTCACAACGAACACTCAAAAAACTAGTATCCATGTAACGCGAATGAATGTAAAATTGACAATCAGTCTTCATTCACTCCCTCTTCAAATCAACCTTCTAAACTCGCTGTATGTGCTCCAAACATTTAATTAGTTTTTAATTAATAAAAGTGTTAATTCCATACAAAAACTATTTTATTTATGTTCCTCACGAATACATGTACATAATTTTTTAAATGCAGATTTTGGAATACTTGGCCCTCACTTCATATTTTTGTACTGTGATTTAGAGTGAGGTTTAATTGGAATATCACTTCCGATAGTGTTGGTAATTAACGAACCACAGCTAATATCCATAAATCGAGTAACTCAATGATCCTTGGATGTCTCACCATTTGCATGAAAAACTGGTTTTTACCACTGTGTTACCCACCTTTTACAGCAATATGTTCATATTTACGTATTTTTATCTTTAAATTCCTTTTATTAGGTACAGGTACTATTTCGAAATTTATTTTTGTACACTAATCCAATACATATCATAGTTTTTTTTTAAATAGAAAACTGGGTATGAATAAGTAGAAGGACCCGGTTACTTAGCTATGTTATCTACTCTTACATTATAAGCTTTATGGTTAATGTTATGTACAACCCATAATAGCTATAATGTGTTATCTAATGGAAAGTAGCATCAAAAGTGTTAGCGCCACCTAGCGTGCCAGGTCCGAAGCCATCATAGCCTGTCAAGTTTGGAAGTTTTTGCGTGAAACAATAACTACAACCATCTTCATTAATTTTATACTAAAGGTTAGGATTTCGTAGCCATTTCGACGATTGTAGTTAAAGTTACATTCGATTTTTGATTAAGTATAGTACAATTCGCAATTTAAATGCATGTAATTTCACTCACACCTCAGATTCGGTTGAAACCGCTCAACCAATCTCACTGGAGTGCAAACTCTTAGAGTATTCCAGTGTTCCAAACCACACGCGTGGTCGTGCCGGAGGTTTTCCTCTGGATTTTCCCCAGGCTACTCTCCAACCGCGCACTCCTATCGCTTTATTGGGCCCGGCCTATAAATCCACAGTCAGATTCAAAAAAATGCATTTATTTGATACCAAGTTTTGACCTTTACCATCTAAAAAGTTTCCAACTAAATCTCCCGACGAAAACATTTTAAAATCTGAAAACTTGAACTCTAATGAAGCTACCAAAGCAGGTTAGTCGTATTTTTTAAATTGGGTAGCTCATATCACTGCTTTTACGGTAACTTTACTTTAACATTCAAGACAGCTTTTTATATTTTTGTTATTACACCGTTGAATTTGGTGCATAAAGCGGAAGAGACCTAAGGGTCGATTTGAAACTTACGTTCGGAATTCCAATATGATTTTGTTTTTGCGCGCTCGCACACACGTCGAGTTACCTTTAGGTACTAATATTAAATTTTAATATGTAACGCATATTTCGGATCAACATTCTGGAGGGCTAATATGCCACGATTTGATATTAAAGAAGCGGATAGAAGAGAGAGTGCTCAAAATCCTTTGTTCATTATCATCTTTATATATATACGTCCCACTAGTGCAGGGTGCAGGCCTCTTTTATGAGAGAAGAAAGGGGCAGTAGACTCTAAGCTGGCCCAACTGCGGGTTGAGAACATGAAAAATATAACTTTGAATTTCTTCATAAATATATTCCGTGTTCTTTTAATTATTTTTTTATTTAATTTAATTCTCAAGAACAGTTATACCAATTACACTTGTGTCTTAAGTATATTTACATTTGATCTTATACTAGAAATTATACTTAAATATGTTCATATTTCTCACAGTAAGAGAGGCACCTAGTCGCGAGCATGGGCAGGCTGTCTACATAAATATACTGAGCCATAAATATACATATATATAATATACTTGTGGTTGAGTTCGCAGGAGTCCATTGAGAGAGTTGATCATGTCCATGTCGCACAGCGGTGAGTGGCGGCGCTTCTTTACATTACATTATTTACATTATTCGTTCTTCTAACTTCTAATGATCTCGGTACATTGAATTAAAATAATATATCATAGCTACAAATTCAAATTTGTTTCAGGCTTGAACCCATATTATGTTCGTAAAAACATGTCAATTTTAATCTTAATCGAATTAACTACTCTGAACTAGTCATTGGTACGAGCCGGGAAAACTCTCAATCGAAGTTTGACAGCTGCTTGCTTGAACCGCATGATATTTAAACACACACAATATGAAACTTGAATGCTAAAAGGAAATGTCAGATATACTCCTTAGGCGTTATTGCTTGCATTTTTGCAGTGAAATGCATGCAATATTTCTTTTCACATTCGTGAACACCGGGAGTAGCGACACCATTTGAATGAGTAGATAGCTTCATAGAATTTTATGTCGGAATAGCTAATGTACCTCACTCGCGTAGGTACGTCAATGCGGCAATGGAAGTTGAAATGAAGATATTTATACTTTTTAGCGTTCTGTGCCTCATCATTATAATATATAAGAGTTTGGCTCGTATTGGTGAAGGAAGTGCCAGCTTATTCTGCATTCAGCTTTATTTTTCACTTCTCTGTATGATGAAGATTTTTTTTTCCGTAGGTACCTCAAAAAAAAAAGCGAAAGCCTTATAGGGTCACTTTCTTGTCCGTCTGCCAAGACCCTTTATCTCTAGAACGCGTGGAGGTATCGAGTTGAAATTAAAACCATATACTCGGGTCTACAGTTCCTCCCGTCGCCTACCGGCCCCTGGGATCCCCGGGATCATAACAAAATTATTCTATTGTTTTTTTTTTCGCCAGGAGACGACGGCTTAAAGCTGTGAAAATTAAACTTGTAGTTAAAGTAAAAAAGAGATGACTCAAAAAACGTATATATTATTTGTATACTCTATACTAATCAAAATTTAAAGGGTACTTTCCGTTGACCTAGTACTATGAAATTTTGCAAGTAATATCGTTTTATATTACAAGTCCTGGGAAAAATCTGAAAACTGTACATTTGTTACAAAATCATAAAAAATAGGCTTTATTTAAAGTACGTAATCAATACCTAAAACCTTCTCAGGATATAAACTCAAAAACATTATATTAATACATATTTATATGCGACACTTTTTCTTTGATCTGTGATGGGTCAGACCAAAAAAATTTTTTGAAGTAAGCGCATTTTTTTTACAGACTTCTCTGCCACCAGCAATACATCGAATAGCAACTACCGATAAACAAAATAAATAACAACGGCTAAAGGCCTTTTATTTAAATTTAATGTTACGGCTTCCGTGCAAATGGATCTACAAACACATTTACGCTGAAATAATATCAGATTTGTAAGTCCTTGCATGCAAAAGTACGTGCAAAGATGAATAGCGTCTGGCTTTGAAGAAGCGTGCAAAGTGCCAGGGAATAGAAACAGTCAACAGTTTAGACATTTTTGAATAAACACCGACAGTGCACGCGATGTGCCGAATGCAATATGGCTGACTAAAACGAAATGCTTAAAGACATTTGAAGACAAGGCCATTCCTTAATTCGCGTGAGTTTGCAATTAACCATCCCGCTCTCCACGGTAGCTCTGCGCATAATTTCGTAAATATTTAGTACATTTTAATTGATTTTTGGAACATTAAATAAATAAATAAATAAAAAATAAATATTTGTGGACAATCTTACACAAATCGACCTAGTCCCAAACTAAGCAAAGCTTGTACTATGGGTACTAGGCGACGATATACATACTTATATAAATAAATATATACGTAAATACATAGAAAACATCCAAGACTCAGGAACAAATAGTCCATCACACAAATAAATGCCCTGACCGGGATTCGAACCCGGGACCTCCAGCTTCGTAGGCAGGGTCACTACCAACTGGGCTAAAGCGGCATAAAGCGGTCGTCGTTAGATCACTTATAAAAAATGTGTCCGCTTATTAAATTATAACAACAAAAAGCTATCGTTATTGTAGAAACATAGTGTATTACAAAACCAGTATATAAGAAGGGTATAATAAGGCGAGTGGTATGGGTTGAGATGTGAGCCTTGGCGAACATCGCAAGTAAAGACACCACGAGCCTTTTTACACCAGTTATACACCGTGGCATATAATATTTTTTCTACTACTAATTTCAAATAAAAGTATGTATTTTGCAGACTTTTCATGGGTCATATTTTCCCGTAGTAATTGTGCAACTTACCTACGCAATTTCTTCATGAACGCTGTAACTTCCCTCGTGAATTTTAAAAATAAAATTATTTTATATAAATAACATAAACGTTTATGTGCTTGAATGTTTTCGTATTCAATTAGAAATTTGAAGGGAAATCAAAAATATGGCACTTTGTATATGGTTTGTATTTTTTTAATTTTCTGGGCTTGGCATCCTACCTACAGTGAATTCGAATCCGGATCGAATCTGAATTGTTTCTTTTCATAAAATAAATATATCCGTAAATACATAAATCTTGTTAGATAACACAACGAAGATGATAAATGTAATTATTTATATAAGTAAATAATATAATATACATTCATTATTACTTAAAAAAATATGGCGAAGTTTCGTGAATTGGCAGAAATAATTTTAATTTTTAAAATTTTACTTAAACACTCCAAACAATGACTAGTAAACATAGTATTTATGGTAGTCTGTGGCACCCAACACTTCTTTAATTTTTCATTAAAGTATGATAAGGAGTGTGTTTTTGAGCAATAGACAAAACAGACTTTACAGAGGCTAAATAATGTATGTATTTATTTTGTCGTGATTGCTTTAGTCGCGAAAAAAAGTTAGTAGAAAAAAAAACATAACATGTCTGTCTTTGTAATCATACAAAATCTGCTGCATGAAAGTTTATTTTTATGATTTTTTGAAAGAGTTACGAAGGCATTTTTCAATATTATGTTCGATTATTTCTCTTTTCTTTTTCATTCCACAGTAATTTTTATGTAGTGTACATTATTCTACATTATTTCTTCACACTGGAAGCTCAAGCTCAGCTGCTATTTTCGTTTGATCTCTGAATGGGCTTTGCTTTAAGTCCTTTATTGATGGAGTACCTTGAATACTTGAATAAAATTCCATTTATAAATTTCGTTTAGGTCGATTTTCGATGCGATTTACTAGGCAAAACTAATACAAATTTGAGATGGAATGGAAACCTGTAATACCCTGAAAAACTAATTACTAATTTCACATCACCATCGAAATGTATTGGCACCTAGTTAATTATGCGCCTCGGTGAACGCTACTTGCGACTACAGCTGCGACTCATTCACCTCTCACTCGCAATATTATCTTGACCTCGAGATCTGGGAATAACTACTACGAATCTTACACAAGACTTAGACTGGTTTACCTCAGGCGTGTGGGGTTCGCGTTGTGAATGCTAGCCCAGGTGTCTCCGTATTCACGCAAAAACCTTATAGGCTAAGACATTTCACGTCGCTTATTCTGTTTTGAAAACACGAGTGTCTCCCTCAAGTTAATAACTTTAATTAATAAGTACGGATAGTCTTATAGACATAAATTAATTTCACTTGAAATAAGGGCTGTTAAATTTAGCAATGAATGGTGTCGAAAATAGTAAGTTCGGAAAACGCGTCTGCAGACTTTTCATGTGATAATTAAGAGAATTAATTAGGGAGAGTTTCTGTTACTAAAACTCGAAGCAGTAGACGAGTATTCTTCGAATATCCGAAGCAAAAGTGTCCTGCTCTACGAGAAGAAGGATAAACCAACTAACCGACAAAAAGTCTTTACCAATACTATTAGTCAGGATTCAGTAATGATATCGTGTCCGTACTATACACGCATACGATTTTATATTAATGTTATGAGCTACAAGCATTCATTATTCACCTTGAAAATAACGATTTCATGAGATAGCATTTCTATACAACTCAACATACATACACGTACATTATCTTTCAAATGCTGTAAAATATAAATCATCCAAAAGTTACTTTGCATCCCTCTCGGGTGAACGACCAGGCATATTCGCACCCGCCCCGCACTCATATAAGCAAACATTAAGATCCTATAGAAAAACGATCTATGTGACTACTACTCTTGAACTCGCTTACGACGTTAGTAAGGCAGCGTTGTTTGGGGACTGAAATGCATGCATATTTGTTAATATTATGTTAATTTAATAGACAGTTGTTGTGGGGCGGCGATGCGGAGTCATTTGTTTTAGTACCTAAATGAAACGACTCAGTGTTTTCACTATTTATGGGCGGAAAGCTTTGTATTTACTTTGTTTGGTTTTTTACAGTAATGTTTCTTTTTTACAAATATTCCTAATTTTGGTTTTTACTAGATTTAAAATAATTGGTTAAGGTAATTTAGCAATAGAAAATAATTTGTTTCAAAATGGGTGTAATGGGCGTGTTTTGTGATGATATTCAAGTATTCATTTCATGTTAGTGAATATTTTATTTTTTCTAGTGTATTCCAGTTAAATTCCACGAAAAAATCGTGGAATCAGATAGGAAAATAGAATGCTACCGAAATAGAGTCTTTTGTGATATAATTTTAGTTGTAAAAAGTATATTTACATAATATACTTCAAGGCCTCGTTAGCGTATCGGCCCGTTTTTATGCTTCACTTTACTGGAACTTGTAATGAAGCCCCCACGGGTTTAGGCTGCGATTGTCCTTGAATGGACAAGTAGATAGGTACGAGTAATAGGTTATTGTCTAGAGTGATACATTTTTAGGTTTACTTTACATACACTTAGGAGCAATAAAACGGATGTACACGTGAATCACACACGTTCTTTCGAAAATTGTAAAGACAACTTGTCATCAATAGTAAGTGTACCTACAGTTTTCTCTTTCTTAAAATGGCGTGAGGTGCAAAAGCGAAACCAGAATATTACTTTTCTGTACGAACTTGGAGTGAATACACGATTTTTGTGATATCATTGACATGATGTCATGTCACAAACGGAGTCAATTACCGCCCCATGTTTACGTAGCAGCATACAGCTTTCACTCCAAAATTCACATTCACAGACAAACGTTACTATTTTATTACGTATATTGGTAAATAAATGTGACGTTTTCTCTTGAAAAGATTGTGGGACGTGAGCGCAATCCGACATTTCGTTGGTTCTGAGGTTTACGATTCCCTAAAGACCTTCAGAAGAAAACAGTCACAATTCCCTGAAAGTTTCATATGATTTTACTACCTAATGCTTCTATAATTTGATATAATAGCATATACAATATTTTATTTATGTTTTTCGTATCGGTTTTCATGTGGCCATATTTCAGTTCCGAATAGATTTCGCTTTAAAACCCGGGATACATTTTGTTTGGCAAATAACTATTTCATTGCAGCCGGATAATAATGTATGGGGATCAGTTTTATGTCATATTAGTAGTAAAACTCGAATACAATGTGCCCTATCATGGGTAGTTACAATGTTTAGTAGCTTTTATACAATCGTTGGTTTTTGGATCATCCCAAAGAAAACTCTAAATTATTCTATAGCGATATTCATAATTTATGAAATTATGTTAAACGTGTTATTGAAAATGTTGCGTTTATGGGTCAATCAACATTCTCTTGTTGTTATTCTGTCCCGTCAGCGAGGAGACAACAGTAGTTCTTTTCTAAGTAACCGAGTTTCTTAGAAATATATTTATAATATGGACTTCAATCACGCTCAAGAGATGACCCATGTTCCAATGGATTTATTCTCATCACTAAAATTTATGTTTGGTAGACTTAAATCCTATAAAATCACAGTTTTAATGAGTGACTCAGTAGACATAACCATGGTAACGAGTAACAGAGAATAGTGGATGCACCTTTATAAACCGTTATACAAGGATTAGTAATAATATACTCCAGACATAAATATCCTTTATTCTCAGGTTAAGCAGGCTTTGTGCTATCCAAAGCACAACTTAACAGTTCATAATATTTTGCTTAAAATCACAGGCGAGCGTGTTGATTTAAAATTAATTTCGCAATTTCCTAGCCCCAGGTCAATACCCGAACCAATCGGCGATTCTCTATAATTAATTCTCGCTTTAGTGCCAAGGCTGCGGCCATTATGGCAATACAAGCAGACGTATAACATTGGAATTGTAATAAGCTACCGTATGTATTCCATTAAATTATCCCAAGCCCGAAGCCAAATCCCAATAAGGTCTAGTTTCCCTTTAGGTCAGAAGGCCAGATGTTGTCGCTTCTGTAAAGTACCTACGCCGAATTAGGATTAGGATGCCGTTCCATCAGATATGTGCCATCCAATTATGCTGTAAAGATGTGAAAGCTACGCTACCAAACTGTGTAACCGTTTCCACTAATGTTAAGCTACTCGTATGTAGCCGTTTGGGGAAAATTAACTATGAATATATGACGAAGTAGCTATGCGAGGAAGATACGCAGCTCGAACACTCGCGAACGTCCATAACACGCATCCAGAGTACGCATATACACAGTACACATCCAGAGTACGCATCTTTCCATATAAAAAATATAGCTTAGTTCAACCCGTTGCGAATGAATATGGTTGCTGAACATCAAATCCGTCCATAACAACGTAGCATAGCACATCTCTGGTAGAAGAATATCCATAGGTAACGGACCAGGAATCCTTCAGGATGCAACTGTACCTAGATAAAGCTAGGAGAATGATGGAGTAGCCATTTCTTTATTTGGAAAGGCCTTTATAGAACTAAAACCACAATTCAAAAGAGAGTACGTGAATCAAGATTGGTCACATTTTATTATATCCTTTCCAGGATAGAGTATTAGCTACCCCGCTTAGTACAGGTTACAACTTTACCAGTGTACTGAAAAGGCCGAGAGCTATTATCGGCGCAGAGTGCAACGCGTGCGGCTCTAGTGTCTTAATATAAATACCGTGAGCTACTAGATACCGCCTCGTGTCTTGCCGATATAAGTTATGCGACGAAGCCTGGCCTAATGAATTAGCTTGCAAAAAGTTGCGCAGACAACAAATCGAAACTAGAGCTTCTGACGTGAACCTTTTTTAAATAAATATTTGTTGACAATCTTACACAAATCGACCTAGTCCCAAACTAAGTAAATCTTGTACTATGGGTACTAGGCAACGATATACATACTTCTAATAAATGTGTGTGTACAGTCACCAAAAACGATGCTCGCAACAACAGCAACAGCAATGCTTGAGTCCTCTGCAAAAGAGATATGCTCAGGAGCTCCATTATTTCATACCGCCTTCCCCCTTCCTCCATTGGTCATCCAGACGTACGGCTGACTATCACCCTTACCTGGTCGAAATACCTCTTTTTTACTAACCAAGCGCTTTTCATCATCTTTTATAACGCATATTACTAAGGTATGGAATTCCCTGCCGACGTCTGTATTTCTGAGTTCATATAACCTACACCTTTTTAAGGCATGAGTGAAATAGACATCTTCTGGGTAAGCTCGCTGTACCGTCGGCCTCATCTTTGCCCCTGGCTAGATGCTGGCCAAGAGCAATCCCATTTTCTTTTTTAAAGTGGTGAACGAACGAATGAACTATGATGATTTTTGCAGAGATAGGTTCATTTTGGCGACTACCATCGGATCCCGGGTGTATTTTTACAAAATTTCTGCCCTGAAATGCTTAATCGTATCGGGAATCATATTTCTTTCATTCTTTAAAACGTTCATCTGTCATCACTTTATAAATTTACAGACTTAAATGCTTCAAAGCTTACATCCTCAAATATTTATACTTACAAAATTGAGTTTATAAAACAATATCAGATATTACAATTGGACGTTGTTTGTTTTGTTCGTCATGGTATACTTTTACCTGACACCATTCGCTGTATAATTTGCGGTTCGTCTAATTGTGGACTAATTTAATTGTTGGGTTCACTGCTGCATGAATAAGGTCTACGTTTCCAAAATGTTTATGTTTATTCTAAAACTCCTTTCCAACGAATGTATCAATTTTTAAAACAAGTTTTAATATTAGTTCCCACAGTTACATTTCAAAGAATGAAATTGATGAAGTACCAACAAGTGAAGTGTCAACATTAATTCCATCATCATATTTGATGATGTGGCATGTGAAAATCAAAATAAAATACGAGATTACTTCGCTATGGCTCAGATAGGGCTCAGCTGCTAATGTTTCCTCCCCAAGACACATGAGTTTACCGGCCGGTTAAGCTTTGCCTTATTGATACTCGCAGTGCTTATCTACTTCGAACACGAGCAATTGGACCGGCGACTTTATCAAATGTATAAATTGCACGAGCATGCACCCTAATTAGGTACAGAGATGTTATCAGTTTTCTGACGTGCATTCGGTTAAATGGTTAAGCAGTGGATTTTGGCATGTAATCCGACGGTAGTATATACTATTGTGGTCGATCTGTGGTCTGTAGTATTAAGCCACAGTTGGATTGCCAAATTACTTGTCTTAGGCAAGATAACTTCCAGGTGAGATTACCGCTCGACAAAATCGTTTAATATTTAGGACTTAAAAAATGGCTCTCGAGTAAGCGGTCTATTAAATCTAATATGATTTGTAATTGGACATCGTCAATAAAGATGGATATTTCTATGTGAGTCATGTTTTGTTGTGAATGAAAGTCGATGTACTTATCAGTCGCTATCCGGCCTAACATATAATATGCCGTTAATTACTTATCCAGTTTATCGATTGTTTCGGGCCAGAACATCTTAAATAAGCAAAGTACTACGCTATCTTAAAGGAACCTAACATATTGCAAAGCGCAAGAGCCATTAGAAAGCATGGCTGACGAGGATTGGAGCGCCTGCAAGATGGACCGAAAATCCGGTTCTGGCTATACTTTCAAATATGCCGGTGCAGCTGTCAGCTGGTCCTCAAAGAAACAGAGCAGCGTAGCCCTATCAACGGAAGAGGCGGAGTACACCGCTCTTACAGAAGCTGCCAAAGAAGCTGTCCATCTGAGATCATTATTCAAAGATCTGGATGTCGATTATGGACAGATTACCATATGGAACGACAATCAAGCGGCGATTTGGGGACATTGGGATAGAACACTATAGTGCCTCCAAAGTCGAAGCACATAGACCTGAAGGTGCACTACATTAGAGACTGCATAAAGCAAGGTTTTCTGAATATAGAGGACATGGAAACGGACCTGTTGACGAAGGTGTTGCCAGGACCGAGGCTAATGACCATGAGACGCAAACTGGAACTGCAGCTTTAGTGCCGTGAGGAAGAGTGTTGTAAATGCGTTCACAGTACTATCTATTATCTCTGGCGCCTACTGCAGTGAATTTGAATTTATGTGTCACAATTTTGCACGTCAAACAATTATATGAGAAAACAGACTGAACGTATACATAATATATTAAAGGTAAATAAAAAAAAGCTTATTGATAGCAAAGCTTATTCCTTTCGCCGCCTCTCCACCCAACATGTTTAAAACTATATTGTATATTCTATTAAAATTACAATATATAGCTTAGTGTGGCTATAAGGATACAAAACCATCAAAATTATCATAAGAGATACTAAATTAATCAATTAATTAAAATCGTAAAAATATATGGGACTATAAAGTTTCGCAAAAACGTTGTTTTGTGTTTATTAGACATATGTAAATTGAAAGTTACCAATAGAATTCTCATGAGATAATTAAAAAGGAATTGTATGGCAATTATGCAACGTTTCACAACAAAAACGGAAAATTTCCCTTTTTTTCCATATACATCTGTAGTACGAAGCTGCGCAGGCGTGACGTCATGCTTGCGTGTGAATCAAAATGGTGCGTTTTCAGTTCTCGTTAGCCATGCTCTTTGCCTTTTATTTTCGTCTTTTGTGTTGCTCTAATTGTAGTTGGTCCCATAAAAATATTTGATCGTCTCTAAAAACTAGTTCGACTGGCATGATTTTTTTATCATGCCTATTGTCACTCCGGACGACATGTTTTCGAACTCTTCGGGAGTTCTTCTTTATTATGAGTGCATCTGCGAAGAGTTTGCATCAAAACAAATGATGAATGTCTTTGGCACTTTAAGTTACACTAAAATACCCAATGCCACAAATACTCATCAATGATCGTGTACTTAATTTGTGAAGACCGTGTCCGTCTTGAACTTTTTTGACAATTTCTCTAACTGTATCCAACCCACTTTGTACTCGGCTTTTATCATCGTGTTGTTCTTGAACTGGCCACTATTCAATTGCGATACAATTGTTTTACTGGGACTACTAGTCCTACTCGTACATAATTAATTTACAATACGTGACGTGTTCCCGATATGACACTATCATATTCATATCTTCATTGTCTTTAAAAAAACACAATGACAGTCGGATAACACAAAAGCGATATCCCGTGGTATCCATTTCTATCTACTGACTCAAATGGAATACGGCCTGGTTAGTTGAGCGAAGAATCCCACTTCAACTGCACTGGAACGCGTAACGTTTTGTATACAGCACAGGCAGTAGTGGAGAATTTCATATACCTGGGCTCTGAAACATTCCTTGTTTTACCGTGCTTAAGTGTTTATTTTGCACAACAACGCCTTTGGACATTTTAAAAAGGCATTCAATAAGGCGAATTTTCCTTACGTCAATTACAAATGTTTTTTATTGACATCGACAATAGACACCTTTTTCTTGAAAAATACACATTGTTATGATGAAATTAAAACGTGAATGAGCTACCAAGTTGCTGAACAAGCAAAAAACATAATTGCAAAAAATGTTCTAATAACAACCAACTGTCAATTATCTCTTCGAGGACATACCATCATGTATGATGCGGCTGGACACAAAGACATAATTTCTCCACCCTCTGTAACCACAACAAATAAGCAAACATAGCAGTCCTAAAGACATTCAAGTAAAGTCCAAAATTCCGCAATTAACACGCTTTATTAATAAGTAATTAAGTATAGTTATTATCGCTGAATGTATATAAAAGTAACGCTATTATCTTAATAAAACAGGATTAGTTAAACGCATTTAACTGAACGCGTTGTTCATACAGATGTGACAAGATAAAGGCCTTCTCAATGGGTTAGGATGCCTAAAGGGCCTATGTTACTACCTTGTGGAGAAACTTATGATAGTTTGGTTCTGAAAATGAGTGTACGTGACAGCGGTTATCTCGTAGTGCAGTTTAATTGAACAGGGCATGCTGTGACATTAATAAGAGGTGTGCCAGAGTATGGTCGAAGCATAAGTTGCTCTTAGGTTCTTAGGAGGATTGTTGATGGTGTTTTTAATGAAAATATTATAAATAAGAATAAATTCAGAGTATAAGTAATACTGTAAATAAATAACTTATATCCTGGGTTTAAGAATATTTTTAACTCAAAAACATTGAAAATGATGCTTGATATTTTAAGTAAATTTTCATAAATATTTGGCGCGGAGCTTATTATTTTGAGTTTGCGAAAACAATACCACTAGACTCCAATTTATTTTATCATAATTCCTTGAAACCAGATTATACATTTTCAGCATGATCTTACTTAAACTCGGTTTAGCCTTTTTATCAAAAAAATATATTATGATTTTAAGATACGCCTGTGTACCTGCAAAATCAGTCTGCTTTACCCTCCTAAGGAACATTCACGCTGAGAGCGACGAATCTAGAAAATAACTTTTCATATATATTTTGCTGGTGCTAGTTATCTAGTGTTAATACATAGATACCAATTTTAAGATCACAACCCAGCGTTTATTAGAAAAAAAAATTGTATTTCATTTGTAATGTTGGTAAATAATAAAATGGTGTAGGTTACCTTTTGTAACATCTTAACCCAACGTATTATCAAATCATGGTCCAAGCACGACCTTTAAAAAAAACACGTTGCGATGCGAATAGAATAAATAACCTGTCACAGAAAACGTTGCAACCCTAGTTGCGATTGTCTTGATAGTATACTAATCACTTCTTACAAACGACCACTGTATTTGACCCGTCAATTAGACCAAGCGTTTATCACTCAAGCCTCAAGTAATACTGGTCAATCCAAAAGTATCGTTTGTGACGCGTGATACACGATGTGCCCATAGATTTTTTTTTAATTACTTTCCGTCAATGAGATAGGCAATCATCAATCAACTAGTCAATGAGATTGATGAATGGGCCAGTAAAAACAATTCGGTGATGAGATGTTGCTAAACAAGATAAAAATATTAGTTTATTTTGTTTCTTAATTTGACATTAAGTATGCTCTTGAGAATGATTGGAAATTATGAGTGTTCTTGAGTTTCTCCACACTTTTGTTTTATCATTAGCTTGAATGAATATTTTTATTATTTAAGTGGTTATATTCCCCCATCCAGGAGCGCTCGTCGCCCAGCGATGCCCGTGTACCGCGTGCGGTATGCGAGGTTAAGCAACGTCGGCCCAGGTCAGTTATTGGATGGGTTACCGCTTTGAGTGGTTATTAACTGAGCGCTCCCGTGCTTTGGAAGGCACGTTAAGCCATTGATCCCGGCTGCTGTCTATGATAGCAGTCGTTAAGCCAAGTTAGAGGCCTTCGGGCGGCTTGAGAACTTCTAACAGTCAAGTTGCCCACTCACTTGACAAGCCTAATTCCAATAAGATCTGGTTTCCCTTCGGGTTTGAAGGTCAGATGGCAGTCGCTTCCGTAAAAACTAGTGCTTACGCCAAATCTTGGTATTACGTAGCGGACCCCGGGCATCCTTCATAATGCAACTATACCGGGATAACGCTAGGATGATGATGATGATGATGATTCCCCCATTGGTTTTACGCTTTGTCATTGCATTCGGTTGAGCGGATAAAGTTTACAAAATGATTTATATAATCTTAAAATTGCTCACCTTCTCAAGCACTAACGACATGTAGCATCTTGATTGATGAGTATGTAATGGAACGTATCTCTCAGCATTTATTAAAAAAAAATCTTAAAATAATTTTAAAAAACAAAATAAAATTCTTAGTAACAAATAGACACGTGTAAAGAAACAGTCCAATACTTTTATAAGCAAATAGTAATTAATAGTTATGTCCACCATAATATTCATTCAGTTACAGGTCTGAATTAATCTTTTCATACTGCTTTGTGTAATATGTTTGTATCTAACCGTAAGCAAACTAGTAAGTAAATTAAACTATCGGAGTTGACAATTTCACGGTTATATACACATAACAATTCCGTTTATATACACGCGAAATGTTTGTAACAGCCTACAAACGGAACGAATTAAATCGCCACACACCGCGCATTTCTATACAACGCGTAGAAATATGACTCCATAGAAGGAGGATTAGCGAATACCAAAAATAAACGGACTTATAGATAAACTGACTAAATTGAGATGTATCGCTTTTGATACATCCATTAGCACAATTCTGATATCTCATAATTAGTCGTGCTGCATATGGGTCAATCAACTTTTTCTTGTTGTTATTCTGTCCCGTCAGCGAGGAGACAACAGTAACTGAGTTTCTTAGATTTTTTTTATAATATGGACTTCAAGCATGCTCAAGACATGACCCATGTCCAAATGGATATATGCTCATTGCTAAAACTCATGTTTGGTATATTAAACCCTATAAAATCACAGTTTTAAAGAGTGACTCAGGAGACGTAACCATGGTAACGAGCAACAAAAAATAGTTGAGCCACCCATATACATTGGCGCCAAATTTAAATTAAGCCAATAGGCTTGAAAACATTGATGACGTTTCGGTGACAGGCTGGTGATAAATCATACATACATGGAGATGATATATATCGTTCCCACTTGTTGTTTTTCATGCTTACATCTCTTTCGCACATCTTTTTATTAGTGTGCCAGCTCCAGTCCTTACTTCACGATATAACGTATTCTTTCTCAAACCTACTCTATATAAATCTGCCTACCAAAAACCTAATGTGACAGATCATCAGTCGAAACAATCCACTCTTATCACGGCATCTGAATGGCCGTGACAATAAGGCCCTAAATAACCAGCGGCGCCTGGAGCGACGGCCGAGCGGTGCCGCTAGACTGACGGACAATACTCTGTTTCTGACTGCTCAGTGCTCAGTATCGCTTTGACTCACCGGTCAGAATCCGCATTACTGGAACTTTTTGCGTGCGATTGAAACGTTCTAGCTGGTGGGATATAAATTTGAATTTAGTTTATAGTTTTCTCTGTATGGTTGTTACGTTACATAATAAAATAAATAAATAAATATTAGAGGACAATCTTACACAAATCGAACTAGCCCCACAGTAAGCTCAAGAAGGCTTGTGTTATGGGTACTAGACGACGATATATTTAATAGATATAAATGCTTAAATACATAGAAAACATCCAAGACTCAGAAACAAATATTCATGCTCATCACACAAATATTTGCCCTGACCGGGATTCGAACCCAGGACCGTCAGCTTCACAGACAGGTGCACTACCCACTAGGCTAAACCGGTCGTCAACACATACGTTGCATATAAATTGAATTTGAACAATGATCATTTAATTAGTATTTCTATTTTAATTTAATTACGTATTTCTTTGGCAATACAGAGAGTGTATTACCGCCAGCGTTATGGGCACCATGCCGCAGACGGAACTGTAGGAAGTGGTCTTCTTTTGTGACTTGAACTAGCTAATTCATTTGTAATTATTTTTTGTTTTGTATGTCGTTTGTTTCAATAAATAGTATTGCTTTTATTTATTTGGTAAATGAATATTTAATTCAGACCCAGATTCTATTTTAATAATGTAATGAAACATCCAGTGCATCCTCAAATCTTATAAAGGGTCGGCAACGCGCACGCGACTCCTTTGGAGTTGCGGGCGTCTATAGGCTGCGTTGGCCGATTACCATCAGGTGGACCGTACGCTTGTTTGCCACCGGCGTTGTATAAAAAAAATGACTACGAGTATGTGTACATTCGTTGATTTCAAACATTGTGTGACAATTATGGTTATTTTTAATTGCTGCCACGTCCTAAGTATATTCAGTTAATCGAAAGCTTTACCGTAGAATTCGGGGTGGATTGGATAGCCTTTATATCATTGGACAATTAGTACGCTTTTGGTTACCCTAACACGTTGTATGCGAAATTTTATGCTGTTATTGAGTCGCTGAGAAATACTACTCAAAATAGCTTTTCATAATCGAATTGAGAATGAAACGAAAAATAAAATCTACGCTTAGTCCGTCCTTCCCCTTCCTAACCTGTTAGTCGAGTTCACGTCAAATTAAATTGATATTTTTGACAAGGAAAACACCGCTTGTAATCATAACATGTCAGGGGTAAACACCATGGAAATGACATGTTAACAAATTAACATCACGTGGAAATGTAAAAATATACGTCTAGGCATATTATAAGTCTTTCACGTTAGGCAAACATTTTAGGAACCTTGACATTTGAGGAAAGCTTCAGGTAAAGCTTTTTTAAGGGGCCTGGAAGTATATTTTGGTGTATTGTTATTATAGTGTTAATTTAAAGCGCTCGTGGCCCAGCGGCGCCCGCGTACCGCGTGCGGTACGGTGAAGCAACATCGGCCCAGGTCAATTCTTAGATGGGTAACCGCTTTGAGTGGTTATTAACTGAGCGCTTCCGTGCTTTGGAAGGCACGTTAAGCCGTTGATCCCGGCTACTGTCGTTATGCCAAGTTAGAGGCCTCCGGGCGGCTTGAAAACTTCTAACAGTCAAGTTGCCAACTCACTTGACAAGGGGTGGTCGAAGTTGCATCATGTCCGTAGGGAGTAAGTACCCACTGTTACCAAGCCAAGCCCGGAGCGTAGCGAGGGATTCTACTATGGAATACTGAGCGTAATGAGGGATTCGAACCGGCACGCCCGAGTGAAATAATTTTGCTGCGGTGGCAGCCTGCCGTGCAATAATACACCCTTCTTTCCACTTCTCGTATGAGAAAATTCTTCTAAATAAGTAAGAACAAGAAATACTATGCTAAATACGTGAAATAAACAAAAAGTTAAAATTTTGTTAGAATCATATCATGGACTAACTGCGTAGTAGACGATCGGCCAAACGCGATTTGGACGAAAAGCGTATTAACCTAACAGCTAACAAATCATTTATTTTCATGTTTAGGCTAGGTTTAATAAAGATAATAACTAAACCCTGGCTCGGGTACATTGCAAACTCTTTTTTCACACCTGCTATTCAGAAAAGAGTTATTGTTGCCTTCAAATGAGGGATCAAAGTTGTACTTTTATTCCCTCATTTGAGGGCAACAATGACTCTTTTCCTCATAGAAGGTGTGAAAAGCAGTATGTGACACTGTACTAAAATCATTTGTAAGATATTTCATGTTTTTAGCAGCGGGCCTCATAGACGGTGTGAAAAGCAGTATGTGTCACACGGTAGCAAAATTATTTCCGTCTTGGGCGTAAACACTTGAATCCCTCGCTACGCTCAAGATTCTACTTTAGAATCTTTCGCTTCACTCAGAATTCAATATACCGCCCTCGCCGTAAATATATCATTTTGCTCCCTTGAGACACAATCCACTATTGCTCCCTGTCAGCAGGGCAGAAATGAGACATTTTAAAAAAATATTAAGAGAGCGCAAAAATGACTTTGCTATCTCTAAACAGGCTAGACAAGCCTTTTTTTCGAAGAGAGATTTTTTTTTTAAATAGAATACAATAAATAAATAAAATATTTTGGGGACAATCTTACACAAATCGAACTGATCCCAAACTAAGCAAAGCTTCTACTATGGGTACAAGGCGACGATATACATACTTATATAGAGAAATATGTACTTAAATGCATATAAAACATCCAAAACTTAGGAACAAATATTCGTGTTCGTCACACAAGTAAATGCCCTGACCGGGATTCGAAATCGGGACCTCCAGCTTCGTAGGCAGGGTCACTACCAACTAGGCTAAAGCGACCGTCCAAGAATAATGTACTATGTATTATGTGTAAAACGCAAAATAAAGCTTTTTCTATTCTATTCTATAATAACAATAATACAATCGATTGTATCCCTGTGCTGGGTTGAAACGATTTCTTTGCCCTATATATTACTTGAAGTACCCTATCTGATGGATGTAAGGATATACAATTAGAGATCCCCATCTTGAATAGCTAGGGCAATATTAAAGGAGCTCATTAAATACATACTTCGAATTCGTGAGGGTTCTTTTATCTTGGTATAAGTTAATCTTATCTTCGCCTTAAATATGAAGGGTTTGAGATGAACATTGAATAATATAAAATAAAACCTAATATAAAAAAACTCGAGAGGTACTTACTATCTTTAGAGCTAGTTCGTGTTAGGTATAAATTTTTCGGGCTAATGTATATTAGGCATATTATTATAAAGGAAGACATAATAAGGTAGGTAGATAATGCTTTAAGGGCTGGAGTCCACTTTGTGTACTATGTTACATACATTACATACAATAATGGCTTTTTCACAGACATATTATTTTTCTTTTTATTTTAGTTTGTTATAATTTTAATTTAATTTACTATAATTGCAAAAAACTTGCAATAAAAATTGTAAAAGCTAACGAGCCCTTATTGATCAGTTTCGGGTGCCAAAGAAAACTTATGAATGACTAGCAGTGCCCTGCGGTTACCCGCAGATAAAAAGTAGCCTATCTAGGGTACCTACCTATGAGCTACCTCCATTCCAAATTTCATCCAAATCCGTCCAGCCGTTTTTGAGATTAAGACCTACATCCATCCATCCACACATCGGCACAAACTTTTACTAACAAACTATAATATTATTAGGAATTAGGATCAGTATTTACTCATGTAAAAACTATAATCATATCATAATCTATGTCTGGTGCATTATTGTTATTGCACACAGCAATTAGCAGCATAACGGCAGTATAAAACAGACGATCGTCTTCAGTCAGAAGGCTGTATAATGGTATTGCAAGGGAGAGTCAAGTGACAGCCTCGCTGCCATCCATTATACGCAAGGAGGTATTCTGAGAGGCATGTAAATATAAGGGTTTGCCTGGTCGCTCATCTATTTCATAATCGTCCTCTTCATAGCGTTAACCCTGTACAATTGAATCCTGTAGGATATCTGGTCGCTATCTTGTCCCAAGATAAAATGCGTAGCCAATGCATAGGCACTAGTTTTTACAGAAGCGACTGCCATCTGTCCTTTCAACCAGAGGGGAAACCAGACCTTATTGGAATTAGGCATTTCAAATGAATGAGCGACTTCTCAAGCCGCCCGAAGGCCTCTAACTTGGCTTGACGACTGCTATCATAGACAGCATTCGGGATCAATTTCTTAACGTGCCTTCCAAAGTGAGTTGTCAAGTGAGTGGACAACTTGACTGTTAAAGTTCTCAAGCCGTTCATAGGCCTTTAACTTGGATTAACGACTTCTATCAATGACATCAGCCGGGATCAACGGCTTAACATGCCTTCCAAAGCACAGTTTTCTGACCTACCAAATAGAGGCGAAACAGAGACCTTAAATAATGCGTAATCCATCTTGTTTAAATCACAGACTTGAGAAGTAATTGTTATATTTTTTAAATAGTTACCTAAGTAACAACTTTCAGCCATTAGTTTTAAACCAGTATTGTCCAAATTGTTAATTACATATGATGCTGATGATTAATGCTTTTACTGTGTCGTATTAAACGAGTTTTTACGTCCTCAATCCATAAACAATTAAACACACTACTACATAAACGCACTACTACACAAATAAAACTCATGAATACAACTCACATTATCCATTATAAGTTAGCAAAAACTCGACAAAAATATCCAAAATCCTCAAAACTTTCCTGTTACGTCCCCCAGGCTCTCTGAATAGGGGCGCAAAGACGTAGCTTGTACGATGCATTCATTAACTAATGTAATACACTTTCAAAATATTTGCACATAAATTTTGCTTAAGCGAAAAAAGTAGGGAAAACGTCAAGAGGAAAATGAATGGTGTGGGGGCATCATTATTTTTATGTCGATTATATCTTGATGTGTGCTAAGATTTAGCGAGACGCTGATGATGTTAAATTATTTTGGATGACAGCTATGGAGTTGTGATTGATTGTGTTTGAGATATTATTAACTTTTAAGCCATTTGAAGTGCTGTAGATACTAAACGTGTGGCGTTTGTGCTAAGTAATCATTTATTTTATTATGCGTTCAAAGTTATGATATGTGTACACTTTGGAAGGCACGTTAAGAAGTAATGATGTCTATGATAGCAGTCGTTAAGCGAAGTTAGAGGCCTTCGGGCAGTTTGAGAAGTTGCTCACCCATTTGACATGCCTAATTCCAACAAGGTCTGGTTTTCCCTCAAGTTGGAAGGTCAGATGGCAGTCGCTTCCGTAAAAGCTAGTGCCTACGCCAAATTTTGGTATTAGGTAGCGGACTCCGGGCATCCTTCAGGATGCATCTGTACTGGGATAATGTTAAGAGGATGATGATGATGATGATCATCAAGTGACCTGTATCAAGAACAGTAAAAATGACAACTCCTAAGATATACTTTAAGTGTAATTATTAGTTACTGTGTTTTTGTTTTTACGATTTAGTTGATTTTATTAGCCATTTTTTTTCTATTAGACTTACATAGTCATCAAAAATAAAACAAGTCCAGTTAAGCGAAAGAAAAAAATATTACGAAATCTTCATTTTTTAAATGTGTTTTTGCTTTTGATAAATAAAAATACATAACATCTTTAGTTAAGTAAAAGAAAACTCTGTAAGAAAAACATTAATTAGTTTTGTACAATCACAATATTGTTTTAAGTACACGATCACTATAGACCGTTTAAGTTAGACAAGACAATCTGAAACAGGAAACTTTGGAACAAAGACATAGAATACTACGTAGTCTTCATTTTGGGGTGACATAATTTTACCGTTACCTACCTTTGATCAATCACATATATCGGTTTCCGTTTCCTGGCTATAAAAATGCATATAATTTGTTGCATTACAAGCGAAGTTCATAATATTTTGCCTTACATATATTTTTTTTAATTGTTAGCTCTCTCCAACGACTTGTGATTTGGTTGAATACTATATATATATATATTTATGTATATTAATTTAAATACGTACATATTTATAACATGTATTTATTATATGTTTAGTTGTTAACATTTATTTAGTTTTGGTTTTAGCTATAAGTTTCCTTATTGAAACGTTTTAGTACACTGTGTAAGTTTGTCTATCTCATTCTCCCACTCTTCACTCAATCCCTCAAAGGTTAGCTGGAAGCGATCCCTCATAGGGATAAGTTCGCCTTTGTACTCTAATCTTATGTGACATGTATATTGTTTTAACCTGTTATTGTGTACAATAAAGTGCTTACATACATAAACATATGTGTATATGACGACCGGTTTAGCCTAGTAGGTAGTGCACCTGCCTGTGAAGCTGACGGTCCTGGGTTCGAATCCCGGTCAGGGCAAATATTTGTGTGATGAGCATGAATATTTGTCTCTGAGTCTTAGATGTTTTCTATGTATTTAAGTATTTATATCTATTAAATATATCGTCGTCTAGTACACATAACACAAGCCTTCTTGAGCTTACTGTGGGGCTAGTTCGATTTGTGTAAGATTGTCCTCTAATATTTATTTATTTATTTTTATTTATTTATGTACATATATCAACCTTGCCACTACAGTGTAGCAAGCATGATCGCAATAGGGCTGTTGATTCAAATTTTGACTGCCCCAAAAGACTACTCCAAAACGAACAAGGCAAAAATATATACTAAATGGTGAAAATCCTATTGAAATATCTCAAAAAATAATGAAGCTATAACGGTTTTAATGATGCTGGTTAGAGAGAGAAAGCGCGACAGATCAGTGACGTCATTAAAAACCTACGTGCCACTCAATAGCAAAATTATTTCCGTCGGACGTAAACACTCGAATCGCCTCGTTACGCTCAATATTCCACTTTAGAATAAAAATATATTTATTCATGTCAATAACATAACAACAAGCTTTAGAATTCCATTGCATGAATTCGTATTGTATGTAGAACCTTTGGCTTCAATCATTATTCAATACTAGCTTTTGTCCGCAACTTCGTCTGCTTGGAACTCGTTGGTCGCTAATTGCTATTTTTTTATATCAGGCGCTTACCTAGTTATCGTTCTTCCATACGAACTCCACCCCCTTAGGATATTATTTCCGAAATTAAAAGTATCCATCTCCGAAATTCAAGTTATCTCTATACCAAATTTTATATAAATCGGTTCAGCAGTTTAATCGTGAAGAGGTAACAGACAGACAGGCAGACACTTTCGCATTTATAATACTGTCGTTCGCAGTAAATATATAATTTTGCTCCCTTGATACACAATCCACTATTACCTACTAGTCGTACAAAATATAAACTAAATCGCACATCCAGCCACCTACTTCAATTCTTTATTTCGCTGCTTGCTCCCAGACGGAGTTTAATATCTCAGGGTGTCAAGACAGCGCAATCAAGGCGGCGTCCCCGTACTCCGACGTTTCTTGTTAAACCTCGCCTACTGCTTCTGACTCCGCTGTTCAACTATTCCTATTATACTTTGAATTAATCCGGGAGGTTGCGTTTTGTTAGCAAAATGGGGGAAAATAATCACGTGTAACGTTGTACAGTCGGCGTCATGAGTAGCTGGAAACTATCATACTTTGTTGCTTTGAAATTTAGTAGATGACCATGCGCCCTATAGTCCGAGTACTGAATATGGCTACGGTATCCTCTGCCTGTCGCAGAAGGCGACTAAAAGGGGGTCTTCGGGGTCGTAGACGGTCCATAGAAACAGCGGGACCTACATAGGGTGGCACTGGCGCGTTTTGTAGGAGATCCCAGAGCCGTCCGAAATGGGTTGAGGAGGACAATAGGGGGATTTTTAGTCTGTGCAAGTCCGACATAACTAACGCACCACCCTGTCGCTGTGGAGGAATCCATAACGGATTTCCCCCCAGCTGCTACCGATGTGCATCTATGAGAATGATGTCTAAGTAACATTACTGGAAAGTTTTGTCACAATTCGTTTAGTTTATGAGATTAAGCTGAACAAGCATCGGCATAAACTATTACTTATATAAAATATTAAATGCTAATCGTAATGTAAATATAAAATTTAGGTACTACGCGTTTAAGTACTCTGTGTTAAAAGAGTAAAGTACTCGTAATTAAAAATGAAAATGGAAAGTGTAAAAAGGTATATAAGCCCTAAAAAGTTAAAAAAAACTCATCCATTTGCCCGGGCCTAACACTAAGTCCTGTTTGCGTTTTCCTTCGACCGGACACGACCGTTATTCTTCTTCAAGCTAATCTGGATTACAAAAAACATGTCTTGACTGTTAGGGTCAAAGGAGACCGGCGTTTGAAACGCGCGTTTTCCTTTTTAAATACTTCTATGATTAGGTGTTAGACAAAAGTTGCGGGAGTCTGTTGGATGAGATAGGCGAAATAGGTAAAAGATTGCTTACGTTACGGATACCGGACAGAATGGATTTTCGGTGTACAAAAACCAAATGATAATCATCATTGCTTATAAATACGCTCTTTATAGCGTAACTAGCGACCCGCCCCGGCTTCGCACGGGTGCACTATTTAATGGATGTTATTATACATATAAACCTTCCTCTTCAATCACTTTATCTATTCAAAAAAAACCGCATCAAAATCCGTTGCGTAGTTTTAAAGATTTAAGCATACATAGGGATATAGGTAAAGAGAAAGCGACTTTGTTTTATACTATGTAGTGATGATGTGTAAAAATATGTATGAGCGTGATGAACTTATAATCAGTTAAGATTGGAATGGAATTTAGATTAAATTGTTTATTTGAGAAATAAAGGTATTGGAAGCAAGTGACCAACTATTGTAGTGATTCGTGGCAGAGAAGGCTTCGTCTGGTGTGCGGAGGTAGGATATAAAGCGAAAAAAATGTTCTACATAAACGTGTCTCACTGTGAAGATAGTTGATACGCCTGTATTGTTTTTAATGTGTAAATTCAAATAAATCCTTTTTTATCTTAGAAAGAAGAATTAGACGTCTATTTTTTGAAAAGGACCAAAAAATGAAGTAAACCTATTTATTTTAAATAGCATTTCCCCCGCCAGTCTGCCAAGCAGCAATAAAGCACACGGAATTCACTATTACATTTTCCAGCATTTCTTAACATTTCAGGTCACTAGTAAACGGCCCACAAATACAAACAAATAAATTACGACCATTAGCATGCGATGTGGTGAAAAATTCTAGCCCATTTCCATTCACTGAATACCTTGGGTCGTGAAAATGACTTTTTATTGAATTTTACTGTGGAATTTTCTTGTGCAACAATGAAGTTGTTGTTTTAAATTAAAGAAAAAAGAAAAGATGTGGCAATGTTCTAGACCTCTTTTTCCCTTTAGCTTTATTAATACATGTAATACTTACTTACTTACTTTAATAGCCTATTGACTGTCCCACTGCTGGGCAAAGGCCTCTCCCCATGTTTTCCAGGTTTCCTTATTGAGCGCTTCTTCCTCCCAATTCCTGGCAAATGCATCCAGATCATCCTGCCATCTCCGTCTGGGCCTGCCATGACATGCATGCTGCTAGCATGTAATAAATGGATTTAATTATTATTTTATAAATAAATTAATATTGGACACAATCTTACAAAAAACGATCAACGGCGAATCGGACTCGCGCGCGAAGGGTTCCGTACCATTATCTATAAAAACGGCAAAATAATGACGTCATAAACTTATTTTATCTTGTCTTTTTGTATTTTTACTGTCTATTTGTGAACACAAACAAATATTCGTGCTCATCACATAAATAAATGTCCTTGCCAGAATTCAAACCTGGGACTACAAGTTTCGTAGCCAGAGTCACTCACTACCAACTTAGCTGAATATAAGATTTCAAGCTTACATGGTCGTTTACATTAGAATTACGATTAATCCTTGATAATGGCGCTTGCAACAGTGCCGAAATATCGGGAACTCAAAAATACAAATATACATGGTAAATATCCCGTTTCAAATCGTAATTCTAACTTAGCTGAAGTGGTCGTCAGAAATTAAGAGTAAAACGAATCGGCCGCTAATTTTAAGTTGTACCTAACACTAACTGAAAATCAGCGTTACGACATATCAGTCGTGACATATGCTGAGTGACAACCTTTTTGGTGTATAACCACTTTTGTTATTTCTTATTTTTTGTATTCCATTTCGTTTACACAAAATAAACGATTTTTCTTTCTTTCTAAGTGTAATTATAATGTAGTATCACTACATAGTATAAAACAAAGTCGCTTTCATGCACTGTCCCTATGTCCCTATATCCCTATGTATGCTTAAATCTTTAAAACTACGCAACGGATTTTGATGCAGTTTTTTAATGAAGGTTTATATGTATAATACATGCATCAGCATTGCACCCGTGCGAAGCCGGGGCGGGTCGCTAGTATTATATAATACTGACATGTAAAATGTAAAAAATTATAAATAAATGATCGATTGATTTGTACCACCCGCTCACATTGTAACTTTAATTTCAAATCAATAGCTATGTTTAAGCGTTTTTACTAATATAGGTAATATTTACCTTTAAATAATATTTTACTTAATCCGCAAAGCGTACATTTTACTGCCATTTCTGGCAGCCCTGTCGCCCAAAACAAAAAGTCACCGCTGCCATAATGATGTGGAAAATATGACGTGCGATACATCAGTCTCGCACCCTTTATTAAATCGAGGTGCAGGCTAAGCCGAGCTTATTTTTCACCGTCATTAGTTACACTGAAAGGATAATGCATTCTTTGTATACAACAATAAAGTGATATGCGTAAATAATGTGAAATGCCGAGGGTGGGTTAATTTTTGACGTGGAAATGCTTTATTGACGTTAGTGTTGAAACGCTGTTAAGAGAATCGAGGTGATTATGAATATTTTATTTACGTACTGGTAAGAGTAACAGGTAAAAGATATTTTTCATATCAACATATGTGTCCTAAAAAAATAATTGACGGCAATATACTTTAACGGTGAAAATGAAGAACTTAGAAGTATTTTATTTATCCACAATTCAAATCTTAGCATTCCGCGAAATAAAAAGTCTGTTAACTATTTTAATTTATTGGGTAAGTAAATAACCACTCTAATTTAGCAGTAAGTAGTGTATTTTAGTTCTTAGAACCGAAATGGTCGCATACGGTACGGTTTCAGAGGAATTTCCTCCCACGGACGCTCCGGTTGTGGAATGACCTCCCAGCGGAGGTTTTCCCGAGGGACTACAGTAGGGGGTTCTTCAAGAAAGGAGTGTATACATTTTAAAGGGTCGGCAATGCGCATGTGACACCCCAGGAGTTGCAAGCGTCCATAGGCTACGTTGACCGCTTACCATCAGGCAGGCCGTACGCTTGTTTGCCACGGATATGGTATTAAAAAAAGTTACAAAGTGCGTACAGTGTTTCTATGAACGAAGAACACGATATTGTCTGAGAATAAAAATAAAATAGAAAAACAGATTGCGCTATCAACATCCACAAACAGAAGATCTCAAATGTCAGCGGAAAAATCTAAAAATGCTACGAAAAAAAAACTATTGGCAGCTGAAACGAGTGCTCTTCTCTATCTATTTGCACTGTCAGCTAGTCTTTTCGATTTTAATCACATCTTATTGATAAACCTTAGTTCTTAAAAACAAAATCTAATCTATAAGCAAAAGATAAGTCGTGTAAACTATTCAATTTTTAATGGTTTAATAAGGATTTTATTATGCTACAAAAAACTGTGACCCTAAAATCAATGTGTTGAATTTTTTTTCTCTGAGATCATACATTTTGCATTTGTTATTGGGATTGTGCTGTATTATAACACGATTCATCAGAACACAGTCCAGACGCATTTATGATCAAGTGATACGTTTAACAACATCATATAATAGACTATAACAACGTACTAAAGACCACACATTTTATCAAAGATAACCATAAAGAGCCTCTGGTATATACAGCCTCATCTTACAAGAACCTACATGGTATGATAGGTCTTTTGTTCACCAAGGACACTATTACATAATTTTCATCGAACCCAAAGCTGTTTCGGACGCGACGAAAGCGTAGGAATTAATGATGCTAATAAAATAAACGTGCGGCATTCGTTTACACGTCCCTGTGTTTATGTCTCATTTAAGACGACGTATACTTTTACAGCTGAGTCGTAAAACGTCCCATGTGGCGCGGTTTATCAAGCGGGACTTTAAGAAGTCTGTTCGTATGTAACTTTCTAATGACATGGAACGACAAAGTGAATTTGGACGTTCGTTACTTTATTGGGGAATTAGAAGTAATCCGGCAGACTTTACGTTTTATAGCCTCTTGTGACATTGGTTAGAGAGCAACATACATAGAAATAAAATCAGTGTTTTAAATTGGAATTTAGTCAATTGAAACACATTTGGAGAGATCTATAAATGTTGCAATGCTTTAATGCAAGCTTTTGTACCCTTGTATGGTCGTTTTAGAATGTCTTATATTTACTTAATATTAAAATAAATGTCTTCAGGGTGAATTTATGATTTCAGGCCGCTCGAGGTGAGTGTTCTTGAGTAAGCAGTGGCCATTAATCGTCCAGTAATATTTTAGTTCTTAAGCTTGCTATCGGAATGAAATTTTTCTACTCTTCCTCCTTTAACATTCCATTTAAACGTTAGTACCATAATTCAACTTTGATTTTACATCTCAACTTTAAAAAGTGATTTTTTTATTCATTCGTAACTGACAATTAGCGCGATTTAAAAGTATCACGTTTCTAAATCGTCCATTAATATTTCTGTAAATATTTCGTCGGTGCAGCGACGAGTTGGATGTCAAAACCAAATTAACGAAGCTGGGACAGTTCATTTAATGGCCCTTGGATTTATTTCAGTTTCGACGGAGTCTGAACTTTTATTTCGATAGAAATGTTATTTGAATACATTTTCAAAAATTCAAAAAAAAAATCAAAAATATTTATTTTGTAAATAGGCTTAACCTAGCTCTTTTACACGTCATTTTAATAATAAGTACACATACATTTTACATAAATGCGGCTTTATCTTCTATAAACTCATTTATAGTGTAATAAGATTTTTGTAAGAGATGGCGTTTAACGCTTGATTTAAATCTACTCATTGACAATTTCAGCATATTAGAAGGTAACTTATTGTAAAACCGTACACAGTTCCCCATAAAGGACATATTTATTATAATTTTGCACAAAAAAAATCCATTTCATTTTGCTCCCAAGTAGACCATACTGAAAACCAAATAAAAGGAAGGCAGAGAAATACCTTTATTTTCCGTAATAAACAAGGAACCCTTATAGTTCTGTCTATCCGTCTGTGGCTTAGATCAGTTATGAATACTTCTGTGATTTTGGCATTAGGATACAAATGAGCTATGCCGACAAAATGGTAAAACATTTTTTTTTTTAATACCTCCCCTATACTACACTTTATTTAAGCTTTAAAAAATTACTTCGTTATCGAGTTCATATTGTGAAGATGATGATTATGAAAAGTAATACAATGAAGCATAAGCAACTATACTATAAAGACATCACAGCCGTCCTTTCTTTCCAAATCTCACGCTACACTGTAAAGTTTCAAAGGCCCTTCATTTCACTGATAACAGTTAAAACAAGCCTTTAATGTCGCCCTTACAAAGTTCACAAGGGAAGTATTTGAAGCACAAACTGTTCTCGTAATTTTTGATCTGTCACTGGCAGTTCAACACGAGCCTCCATTTAAGCGATCTCTAGAAATTTAATTTAAAACTTTGTGATTAAAATTCCAAATTCTAAACTCAATACAAACAGTTAATGAAATATTAACATTTTGATCTTGTCGGAACGCTCGTGTATCTGCGTGTGCCCTTTTCCAATGAAAATGATTGATACCTCAACCAGGGATAAAATTACAATCAATTTTTCTCAAAAATATACTGTTCATCTATTGTATTGCTGAATGATCATTCCTTCTGTTTTTTTACACCGTATTGTTGGATAACAAGCGTACGGCCCACCTGATTTTCGCAATAGAAGTAAGCAATCAATTTTATTATTATGATAAGCGTTCACCGTAACCTACACACGCTCATAAATCCGGCGTCACCTGGCCGTCCGACCCTTAAAAAGTTTTGATTTTCATTAAAGAGATTATGTATGTTTCTGAACTTAGTAGATTTGTTATAATAACTATAATAAGACCAACCTTACGTAAGAGGTTTATTGTATCTTCTACGGTATTATTAGAAACAAGACCCACGTCGCGTGACGTCACGCGGCCAAAGTCACTTGGTCAGCGCACAGTAGTTTTTTAAAATCAATTTTATAGTCCTTTTTCTTAAAAAAATATGAAAAAATAAGAGTTTTATGCAACTCTCCAGCATGAGACGAATCTTATGACATTATCATTTATTAAAATCGGACCATAACTGCTAGATCTGATGGGGTGTACAAAAATCGGCCTCGCGTAATATGTACATATATTATAGATATTCCTTAGTAAATATTCACTTATTCAGCTATCGATATTTGTGTTTCACGAATCACAAATTCAGAACATCGATAGCTATATCTTCTATTTCTCGACACATTACAGAACATTTAGATAACAGGATTACCTATCTTTACGAAATCGTGTCTAGATATTAACGATATCCAGTCCATGCATCGAGTTATATTTTATAGATGCTATCAATAGTCGTGCAAATGTCGTCACTGATGATAATCGACCTCATCTTCCATTAACGGCGTAAACGACAGGACTAACCAACGATCATAGGCTTTTTTGTGTAAAGATTATTGTGGATATTGAACTCGATAGTGAACAATGTTGCAAAAGGTGCCATTGTTCGGGCATTTTAGTTTCAGCCGGTGCGGTGGGAAAACGCTGGATATGGTCAAATGGATGCATTGTAGTGCAAAATAGTTATGATGTGAGGAATTTCTATTTACATCATTGCAGCCTGCAGCCTTGACTAGGAATCACTTTCTCGTGATTTTTATCTCTATAGTGTTCGCCTTCATTTATATTGGGTTTTCCATGTTTTAATTATGGATTCAAAGTCATTATACACAGAAACTCACCTAATACATTAAAAAAAAAACTCAATCTCTGTCAAACACAATGTCTTCTACATTTTACTTCAATAAAATTTCAGGGTACAGCAGCATTAAGAAATTGCTTCGGACAAACCTCAAGATAAATAAAACGAAACCATATTGTGTTAACTTATATATAATGTTAGCTCCATTTAAGTAAGGACACTAGTCTCTTAACACCGAAAGCCTTCGTTAATTTTCTACTTCCAAAGTTGCTCCGTTCTCACAGAAGATTTCAATTAGGAAACCAAATAGTGACCAAAACAACTGTTCCGTAATAATAGACGAGCAAACAAATAGTTATAATGACATGTCATTAACACCTAGTGTTGATAAAGCGGGGTGGCAATTTTGTAGAACGAAACCAAAATGACATATCTCCAGATAAAAATTATATCAGACTCGCTTGGATTGAATGTAATTCGGATCAAGCAATATTTATAATATGTAGATATTTGTTACTATTGTGTTATGTGATTTTACACTAAATAAGTGGTTAATAGTAAACACTGGCTAAATGCGTAATTATGCCACATTTCAGAGAGGTGATAGAGATGTTAGAAATATAAATAATAGATATAGAGAAATAGTCAATATTATAAGAGCACAAATAAAAGTGAAGGAGAAAAGGAAACTTTTAAAAAGTATAGAAATTAGGAGGGGGAAAATAATTAGTTCCTTTATACGACATCATCGACTTTCATAAATAACATCATAGGCAAAATTTAAGGCAAGCAAGAAAGGAAAAGACTAATAATTGAAAGAAAAAATCGTATATTATTACGATTTTTTGTTAGGAGAAGGAGACTCGAAAGGACACCGGCAAAAAATATAGAAAAAAAAAATTTTTGGGGACAATCTTACACAAATCGACCTAGTCCCAAAGTAAGCAAAGCTTGTACTATGGGTACTAGACGACGATATGATATAACCTTTAACTATGGATATTTTACTATGGATATTATATTTTGTTATGAGTGTTATATAAGCCTCATATTACTTAAAAAAGAAACATTACGCAAAGGTTATGTGTACTAAAGAATAAGCGGAGAAATCGTGTTTATTGTCAAACAGCAAGATATCAAAGACAGTTGTTTGCCTCTGACAAACAATACGCGTCTTGGGTGAACAGGCCTGATGTGACTCACCGACGCATAAAGATATTCAGCTAGATAGAAACTATTATGCTTCATACATTTAGGTTTTCTATTATAAATACTTTTTAAAACTATTAAAAACATTTAAATCAGGACATCAGAAGGTAAGGAAGATAAACACTTTACAGAGAGAAGAATATTGTTGAAAAGTGCTCTGTGCGAGGACGATCCCTGAATTGTGCATTATACAGGGTGTACAATCCAAATGGGTCAGTATGGTGAAGTCGGAAACTATGAGAGATAGCGAGATCTGTTCTTAGGAACCATGACGTCGATTTTAGATTTAATAATAATTACATTCAAACTTTTTTATTAACTCTCATACATAACCGGGAATCGAACCTGGTCAATATTTTTGTAACCGCGTTAAGTAAAAAGGACCAAATTTGGCTATGAAATCTTGCGTAAACACAACTGACAGTAAATTAGACTAAAATGCCCACAGTTTTATTTATTTGCAATAAGTCGTGAATAATATGAATCGATCATCAATTATCTGAAGAGACCACTTATGCATATCTTATCTGCATCGGTATTATGCATTACAAATAGCGTTTATTTAAAATTAGAACGCATTTGTTCAGCGGGCGTACCAATTCATTTAAAATTTGAAAATGGAATACTGTTTTTGGAATTAACTTCAAATGAAACACGGCTTTTCGTAACCTCCTCGTGTTGATTTTTGATAACTTTCACATTATTGTGTTATGTGTTGTGTACTGTTTATAAAATGCGTTTAACGAATGAAGAACTTGACTATTTCTTATGGGGTTATGTCAAAGATGAAATCTACAAATCAAATTACGACACTGTAGAAGATTTAACTACAGCCTTAGAAAACATATTAACACATATGCACCCCATAAAAATACGAAATGCAATCTTGCGATGGCTACCACTTTGAACATTTACTGAAATAAAATAATTATCTTATTGGTGGGTTTTTCTTTCAATTATTTAAACAAGATTCCATTAGCGTTGTGCTTCTTGCGACTTGCAGAATTTATACACATTGATTTTGACCAGGTTCGATTCCCGGTTATGTATGAGAGTTAATAAAAAAGTTTGAATGTAATTATTATTAAATCTAAAATCGACGTCATGGTTCCTAAGAACAGATCTCGCTATCTCTCATAGTTTCCGACTTCTCCATACTGACCCATTTGGATTGTACACCCTGTATTACTTTCCTTCTTAACATACCAATAGTTATGTTTATTGCTAACAACTCGACTTATGACGGCTTATGAAGGGATGATAATTTAAAATTTCACTTCTTCATTCTACGCTTGTAGCGTAATTGAATGTTTACGAGTAAGACTCGAAAGTAATTCATGAATCTCTAAATTAGAAAATTGAATATTAAAGTAGCAACAAAAAACAAATTTAATTAAATCTACATTTTAAGAACTCCGCAAGACGGATACGTGACAAACAATAAATGGAAGCATTTTGAAAAACACAAACACCGACTCGTTGCAAATTTGAATAATGTATTCGGCCGGAGCTATCAAATATCACTCTTCCATTAGTAACCCTCGTCGACCAGGCTTGAAGCAAATGACCACTTTATGCTGTTTCATCAAGGTTTAGTTTTGATTGCACTCGTTTCGCTACAACTTAATAATTGTGCAGCTATATGTTAGTTGTATCAGAAATTATCCTGATGTTGTTTATTTGGTCAGGGTTGATTAGGATTCTGTCACCCCCGGGACGTGTCTAATAATTATGATCATTAACATGAGTAGGTGCTGATATGTCATACAAGTTAATCTAGCCCAAATTATGAGGTCAGTCGCATTAGTTGTTGTTGTTTACAAGTATCATTCACATTAACTGATATTTATTAAAATGTGTTTTTCACTAGAAACATTAAGCTAGTTACTGTATCTGAATCATCAAAATGGTATTATATTCACATTACGATTATGACTGATAGAACCTACACAGGTTTATCTACTGCAGAACCCTTGGTATCTAATAAGCGTGCCATTCTTCATTCACCAAATTTACTAGACGACACGGGTCCCACTTTCTAGTTCTTTGAGCAACACTAATATAACAAGAAATTGCCTGACAGTGGGCACAAAGGGAGGAAAAGTATTGTTACGATTTAAAAAAACCATTTGCACAGAGCTCGCTGAGGCGCTTGACAAGTGACATCGCAATTCTAGCGAACCCTTTTCATATTTCCTTTCGCGGCAAATGGTGCGTTAAAGAAAAGTTCTTTCAAGTTATCATAGGGAGTTTACAGGGTGTAATAGATATATACATTTGGGTGAATGAAGCGGAAGACAAGTGATATTTTGATAAACGTGATAAATTTGGAATGATTTGTCATTAATGATTATCGATTTCCGATTTACTAAACAGGACGCACGCGTTTAGTCGAAATGACTAGTTAGTTGAATTTACTCTAGACATAAGTAGTTTACGAAATAATTTTCACTATTTCATTCACTAGCTCAGTTCGGGATATATACTTTAATACTTCAGTCAGACCAGTTCATGAATCATACCGTTTACCTACTCATTCACCACGAGAGTGATATAGAGGCTATGATTGAATGAATGACTGATATCATTACCCAATCTATATCGAAAATGGATCTGTTGATCTACTAAACTAGGGAACTAAAAGATAATTTATTTGCGCTTTATAAAGGATTATGTTTTCAGTGTTGTGATTTCGATAGGGATATTACTAATTACAGTTTTTTTTGTTTCCTTTGTTTACAACAATTTGTCTCCTTTGTGGGACATTCAGATGTATGTTGGTTGGTGCTATCTCTGGCGAGCTCGGTATATGGCCTGTGCCACATCCTCATTGTTAGTCAGTAGCTGTGTTTACTGTGATTGTATTAAATCTTGAGGTATTTTACGCTTTAGACGTCGCGCTTTGGTGTGGTTTGCCAGAAGTGTCCGGGCCAGAGTATTTGGGTGTCGTTCGATGCGCTCTTTATAGATTCTGGTATGGCGTACAATTTCCTGTTTCACAGTGGGTAGGCGTAGATCAATTACAGTTAAATGAATAATTTTATAATCATTCTTGATTTACAAGTGTAGTCTACTAATATTTTTCAAAGTCCGGTGCTGTTGCTGACAAAAATAAATTATGGTATTACTAACCTACCAAGCGCAGGGCTTTTGCATAAGCCGAATTCAAATGCACATAGCTTATAAAAAGAATTAGTTCCTTATAAGCCGAATTAAAATGCACATAGCTTATAAAAAGAATTAGTTCCTTAGATACTTAATACTTTTTTCTCTCAGACGACAAAGCTCCCTGGAAGGCAGGCGGGCTTTATTTTTGCACGTACTCAATTTTTCGCTTCACTGACTGTCTCTGAGACTAGATATTAATTTACATGAATAAATAAAATTTGCATTAGGAGCGTCCGAGGCGGGTAAAGAATACTGTTTAAGTGGGTCGCGTGGTGTGTATTGCTGAAATGGTAATATTACGTTACTGGAAGAAAGGAACTAGTTTTCCGCTTGGTGCTTTCTACTTTGTTGTTCTCTTGGTACATTGAATGTCGTCTTATACAAATGTTAACATTGCATGTCTAGTTCTTGATACATTAAGTTGTTTGTATGTTAAGTATGTATATTACTTTAGTTTGTTCCATGATCAGACTCCAACCATTCATTTAAATTTTTATGCAGTTTAGTTTACCGTACCGTCGCTCTCGGTAATTAACCGTTTGTATAAATTAAATATACTAATAAATTAGTTTCGTTAGTTATGAGAATTCCAGTTTCGGCAAAGTTTTAATTCTAAACCTTCAATTTGTAACAGATTATTTCCCTTTTTTTTGTTTTTGTTGCATGTGCGGTTACGTTAGCGCGTAATATTAGTACCTATTAGTTAAGTATCATGGCACTACCTGTGAGTTCCTATAATTGGCTATCTGTATTGTGTAATGTTATATAATAGCTGGTGGATCTCCAAATAAAATAAATAAATAAATAAATTGATATGGCATAGAAGTAGAGTTTCAAGTAAATGATTCTTCGCTGATTCTACACAAGCATTCAGAATAACTACTTTACAAATATGTATGTGAATAAGTCTATTATCCAAGGCAGGCATCGCAAACCTCAATATCCCTTTGTGAGGTTTGTTATTTTTGATTGCCAGTTACGTTTTCTCGTAGCTCCTGCACTCCCCTTCCCTCAGGGATCTAATGGTAATGCATTTTCTTCACGCCAATGATATTTCGCCTGGGTTTTTTGTTGACTCTCCGAAGCGTGTTAATGAAATTCGCTCTCCTGTTGTTGCAGAAAATATTATTCTTTCAAACTCAACAGGGATTTTGAAACTTAATTAAAATTAAAATAATATTTGTAGTGAGAACCTTCACAAGATTTGTTTATCTAAAATCTGGTGTAAGATTAGAAAAAGAAATTTATGAAAAATTTTTCAAGTTATTCGTTAAGCCAACAATTTAAAGTCTGTAAGTTTTTTTTATCTTGTCTTAACCTGATTATAATCACCGACAAGGCTTCTCATTGGAACAATGAGAATTTTGTTTCAAGGATAAAATATTTAATTTACTCTAAATAGCAAGGTAAATTTAATAATTCTTACACAAAGAACATTAATTTTTTAACTTACATTTTTTGACTTTCACGTTTTTGGTGATTTTTTTTTATTTCTTTATTAATAATAATACAATGGTTACTTACGTATCTAGTGCACATTTGGATCCTAGAAAGTAAAAACATAAAACACAAACAGTTTAGTGAGCTAATGCGCTCATTTTAAACTTTTTTGCACAGCCATCCAGGCCTTGAACATTTTTTTTTCTAAACAAGTAGTAATTTACTCTCTAGGTATAACAAGGAATTCCTTGTATATGGTAGCTTAGAAACAGCTCACATTTTTTGTTTTTGGTGAATTCATCAGTACGAAAGGCATGACTTTATTTTAAAATGTGCCCGCGAAAGTAGTAAAGGTAGTTTAGTTCATGTACTAGCATGTGTATCGATTACACTTGAAATCCAAACGGACGTTGTGACTAAGCGTCTTTAATAGCTCAGGAAGGTTAAACGCAGCTTGACATTGAAGTTACATTGCTGTCAGCTATTTAGTATCCGTTTAAAACGTTAGTTGAACAGCACCAGTAGTAAATACCGTAATAGGCACTTCTGACTTAGCACTACCATGTCCGTAGAGGTTTACTGAAACCATTCCAATTCGACATAAAGTTTATCGCCGACTACAAAAGGAGTGGAATATAATTGCCAAGTTTGCCACCTTCATTGTTCGGCTTGGTCAGTAGGCTGATACAAAGAAACACATTACTGTAAACGACAAGGTTGGACAGGTCACGTAGATGATCATTTTGGTTTCACTTAGATATTTTATACCTTATACTTACTTTTACTTTTATTTTATTTATTTTCTATGGAAGGGTCATTGTCAGATATAGGTTCGAGTCTTTTCGGCGGACATATCAAAACTTAAGGACCACAAAGCTTAATTTTGGATTGGTCTAGTAACCCGCATAAACGATGTTTCCGTAACTATAAATCTATGTAATAAAAACGTAACTAATATTTACATAAGCCGTTAACTATTCACCACCGGGTGGACAACTTTTGTTTTTACAACTAATAATGGCCCAGAAGCAAATAGTATTTTACAATTTTGTAAATTACAGACTTACAGTTTCCTAAATAAAAGTATTAAGAATTCGTTTAACTAACTATACTCCGAGTGGTCTGTAATAGCACTAAATAAAAAGGTATAGTGACTGACCTGACCTGACTGAAGGATGACTTGTATGAAACGAAAGTTATTTCTTTAAAATCAAACAGTTTCAACAATGTTGTATTAAAATATTGTACAAGTACATACGTTGTAACAAATTCAGTAGGTACATCCAATAACGTCAAGTCTGCTTTTTTTACTTCATCAAGGTATTTTTTGTTATTTACTTTTAGATTATTACTTCTTCGTATCAAACCCAAATTCAGTATTGTAGAACCACCAAATCCAAACAAAGCGCCAAACAGATTTGAACAAGAAATCCCAAACAGTCGTTCGAATAACATTTTTACCTTTACACCTATCTTCAAAATCTTCGCTCCATTTCCACTATGTTTTACAATAGTAATAAAAGATCCGAGGTTATCCAGCGCGAATGAGGGTCCAGAAAAGCTTTGGATCTCAGACACGACTTAGAGTTGAGTACATTTTAAATGTATATATAGTATCATATTTCTGTCGCTTCATGAAATATCTTTGATACTGTTTACAAAGTATCTATTTACAATACACAGTAAAATGAGCGTGAATGTACTGGTCTTTTTATGATGTGATATGTAAATCCATCCTCTTTAGGTATATTATTAAATGTCGGTGGTGATGGTAAGAGAAATATGTTATTTTAGTCACAAACGTTACATTAATTTGACCTGAAGCAAATCCATTTTATATGAAACTATGCAAATGTGCAGATGACAATATTATTGGTGCTATCAAGTAATCAGAATGTGGAACTCCTCAATCCATCAATACTTCTTATTTATTTATTTATTTAATCTTTATTGCACAAAAGTAAAACGTATCGTACATGTCTGTATAATCATTCATATTATCTTGAACTTTCTCAATTCATGTAAGTACAGTAATAGTCCTCCGTAAATACTGTACTTATTAAGATAGGTTTAGTTCAGTTACTGGAATCCATAGTTACGATACGATCGTTTGATGTCTTCTCTTCTAGCCTTTTTTTCTTAAACATCGTCCATATTCTCATAATCTTCGGCACATATACGTAGATAACAATCAACCCTAACCTCAAACATGGGAAAGAGTAAATCCAATTTTTAAAAGTCGGACTTCAAAGGATTTCTGCGACCCATTTACTAGGGGTCGGGCTTTCTTCGGCCTTGGGTCGTATATCCTTGTGATAGATTGCCCTCCCGGCCGATATTCAATAAACCTGAATAATTTGGGCAAAGAAATACCCAAATAAATTCAAGATTAAGAACAAGACCCATCCAATTTGGCTCAAAGGTTTTTAATTAAGGAGCGGGTAATCGTAAATCTTGTAGTTTTAGTTCCAATTTACTTCAAATCAGCAAATTTTGTTCCTACTGGCTTTAATGGTTTTATTTAATAAGCATGAAATATTTTGTTTTTACTAATCAAAAAACCTCACCGTTTTCGAACAGCGACATAATTTTTTTCTTTGAAACAATAAAAATTACTAGTTTCAATTTTATCATATAATAGTCCATTATTTAAGCTATTAAGGGAAAAGTCAAATGTACAGTCGCCATCAGATATATCGCAGCAAACAAGGTACTCACAAATATCTGAACACGACTCTATTTTGAAGGCGTTAAAGTGCATGTTCAGATATTTATGAGCACGCTGAATAGTACAGATATATTTGATGGCGACTGTACTATCAGAAATTTAATGCACACATGCTCACATATTTCCATATAAATCACAAATAGCACGGAATAATATAAGTAATAGTATTACATCATACTAATTGTAAACATGTTAGCGATGCCATTTATCATATTAATTACCCTATCTCCAATTTTACTTAAATACTGGATGTAAATAAGCAAATGTGCAAGCAACTTTGCAAGTTTATCTTCACTGTATGATATTAATTTTGTTATAATTGTAAACTCGAAATTATTATTCCTTCTTGAACTGTAAATATTATGACATGAAAAATGTATTACTTATTATAGTCAGACTTTCTTAACTTGTAAATTAATATTTTGATATGTAAAAGTGCCATTGTGGCCTATTTGCAGAATAAATGTTTGAACTGTTATTACGATTTAATAATTACCCATTTCTTGCTCGATTGATTTCATATTACTCGGCTTGGAGCCTCTGATGTCTATTTCAGATTTAATTAAATTGTATTGCGTGAGTTAGAAAATACTAAGCTTGCTGAACTAGCAATGTCATGCATATTTGATATTGTACTGAGTTCAAGTCTTTGACTTTAAAAGAAGCTTATCTTTTGTTAAATTCTAATCGTATCTTGTAAAACATATTCTCTTTATGTGAAGCAACATTTAAATATTCATCAAACGGTCAATGGCATTTACAAAAAAATACTAGCATGCCTAAGCTTTATATAGGAATAAATAAATGAAATTCAAAAATAGCTACACACCATTGTTGGTGATTGCTTAAATTTACAATATTATCGTTGTTGTTTTATTGCTGCTGCTGTTTTATTATTGTGTTGCGCGGTCGGTTGCCTTGATAACACTCAACCTGATGAAGGACTCCAATTGTAGTCCGAAACATGTCGCAAATAGTGACTTTCCAAGTGAGTTCCAACCGTTGTTCTCTTATTAAGTTTATTATTGTTTATGTAAACATACTTAATTGTTACAAAAGACAAACCATAATCTTTGGAAATATCTTACAACTAGATATTTCGGGATATTTTCAGCTTCGTCTAGGTATGCCCATAACTACCAATTACCTTCAGTCACCATCATGTAATATTGTGGTCATTTTTTTGAAGATCATACACTTTTTTATTGTCAAGGTATGGAAATTGAATTGAAATTCCATATACTCGGCCATTGATGAATTATTTTCATCGCTACTTTATTTCTCCCCACTAGTGGAAAACCTTAAAGTCACGAATTATAAGATATACGTTTTTAATGCAGAACATCTGGAGAATACCTATTTCTTCAATAAGTTATTTAAAGACCTCAACGACGCTTACTAAGTACTGCTAAACATCGTCGATACGAATCGTGCCCTTTTAGTAGCTCTTTTAAATGCCACCACTCGCCTAAGTATCGTTTATTGGCAGTAATGCTACAAGGCGATAGATAAAACGAGTAACCTCCTATCTAACTACATATCGTAGTTTAAAACACAACCATATCAAAAAGCAATTAAAGTTTTAAGTTGAATGTAACGCTGAGATTGTATAGTATGTTTTGAAAGTCTGTCCGATTGCACAACACCAGACCGATAGAGAGGTAAATTGTAAGGTAAAGTGCTTGCAGTAACACTTTAGTGCGGATATAAGAAAGGGCAGGCATTGGAAAGAACTTTGAATTGCTTGCAACATTAAATTTCCTTAAGAAGTGGTGAGGCGGATGTGGCATATAGAATGTTCCAACGTGTGAGGTAGTACAGACCTATTAAGGAGTATGAAGCAATAGGGACAGTAGACTATAATAAGATGTAGGTATGAATATTTACTTTATTACACCTCATTGAGGTTATATGTAAAACTAGATACAGGATTTTTTGTTGTCGATAGTACAAATGTAAATCATGTATGAAAGGTTTAATAATGTAGGAAGGAAGGAAATATGAACATAAAATACAAAAACAACTTAACCTAAACCAAGATTACTCTGTGAGCTCTAGACCTCGCGAATGTTGTTTTTTTTACATTTGAATGAAAAGAAAAGTTTTTGAAAATTTCCAAAAACCGCCGCGAGAAATAAAATCTACATAATTATCGAACCTGCTCACAAAATTTCGTGAGAATCGGTTTAGAAACGCAACTTGTAGAGGAGAACAAACCGAAATCATTAAGTCCGCCCTTTGTACTTATATTCTTTTTGTGCAATAAAGTTTAAATAAATAAATAAATCCGTACATATGAAAGCATTTTTGTCGATGCTGAAGCCCTTCGTTTCGTTCTATCAATAACATACATAATTGCTTATCTATGCAATCAAAAAAAAATCCTAGTAGCTCGATTCCACTCACACCTCAGATTCGGTTGAAACCGCTCCACCAATCTCACTGGAGCGCAAACTCTTAGACTATTCCAGTGTTCCAAACCACACACGTGGTCGTGTCGGAGATTTTCCCCAGGCTACTCTCCAATCGCGTACTCCTATCGCTTTATTGGAACCGGCCTATAAAGCCACAGTCATGTTCAAAATTTTTTTACGCAATCAAATTATACGGCCATATTTGCCAGACATATGACACTCACAAGGAAATCTATGCGTAGGTCTCCTTTTTTTCGTTTCATTATTTGTCTTGCTCCCGATTATTATACACTTGGTGCCGCGACGCTGCTTATACTGAACTGATGACGTGGACTCAGAATCAATGCTTTATATAGCAATCTATAATATCTATATTCTTACTCTTATTAATGCTTTGTTATAAGATGGTACAATCAAGCTCAGCATGTTTAACAGCAGGGTATGAAGCCGTGTGGAGCACATAAGTCAAATACCTTGTAACTTAAGTGATTATGCATCGAGTACTTGTATTCTTTCTAGGTGATTATAATAATAAAGTTTATATATATTACGAAATTATGCTTTAACGGTATTATTATAAACCACAAAATATAAATGATTAAACTCGAAACGACTCATGTTTTTAACAGAATATACACCTCGCTTTCCCAATTTTCGGAATCTTCTATTTGCACACAATTTCCGTGTATTTTGTTTTCGCTAAACCTCATGAAATGAGACGTACGTAGCTCCCAAAAATAAGTATACCATTCTGAATCTTATTTCCTGTGACTTAAATGTTATAACGTATACTTATTTTATGCGGCAATAAACCGAATCCGCGCCGTAAATCGATTCACTATTCTTTATGGTAATGCATATCGCTGCAAAGCCTTAGGAATACATCCACAACAATAGGCCGGGAATAACCAGGTTTTCCACCTCGTATTTTCCGTATTAAGTATTTTGTTGAAAGCCCTCCGTGGCCCCTGCTATCCGATATCATCCCCTCGAAATTATGAAAGTGTATAAACATTTTCACGCCCCTAGCCGCCCCCCGATTTCCACATTTCCGCTTGTAACTTATTATTATCAAATCAAGTTAGATACCTAGGTGAGTAACGGTTGCATGTCGATATCCCCATTCGCCCCCAAATGGAAATAATAAGGGAAAACTTTTGAGATCCTAAATCATTGTTTACGATAGTATAATTTTGAGGGGAACTGGTTTTTAAACTTTGGGCGTGATGTTTTTGAAATTGGTTTCGCATTTATCTTCCCCTTGTTTTCTGTGTAGATGATTATATCAAAGAATTCGACATTGTACTGATACCTGAAAGACAAGGGGAATAAAAATATTGAGCACTCATACTATCTTAATATCTTCTCTTATATTGTACTTAACTATATCCTCTTGATTTATATTATTGAAATTACGATGTTGGAGATTGATTGCAGTTGTGGGAGTCCCTGTATGAGAGTCCCTGGAGGACATTGGTGAGCCTAAACGAACCATTGCGGAGAGGGTCAAAGAACATATCACTAACATCAAAAATCGTATGGCACACTTATTTTCCATAGCCGAGCATTTACTGGAGTCAGGACCAAACCACTGGAGCTCCATAAACCGAAAGTCCTGTCTATAGAACGTCATTTCTTCAGTAGAAAAGTACGTTGAAATCAAAAACATCGTAATTTCTATCGGGATGCATGACGGTTTTAAAATTTCATCTTCGTGGAATCCAGTAGTCAGTAAGCGTGAAAATACATCGTCCGTTACATCAACGGACATTGTTAGTGTTGTGTGTCGGGCGAGTGACAACCCTAGTGTAAAAGTGTTTAATAAAGACCAAGTGGGGGTAGTTCGAAAAACCCGTACGGCTTGAAGATGTTGATACCTGTTCACGCCAGTCAGCTCGCGACCACGGATGTTGTGATATATTCGAAACGTGCGGCAAACTTTAAAAAATGTAATTAAATTAATATTGTACCCGATTAAACCCGTTTTTCGGTTATCCGGACGCCTACTGTCCCTTTTCGCCGGGAGACGACGGCTTAAGTCACATCTCCTTTTTGCAATAATAAATAGGCGTATTTAGTTTCTTTTTTGATGAAATTTATGAATGTCTCGTTTTCTGCTATAATTTGAAGTTTAATTATTTTTACTTTTGACATTTGTTTTTGTCTATGACATTTGACTATTTATATATTTTGCTTGTCACAAATAAACTGTTTGGCTTTGACAAGTATTGTTTATTCCTCTTTAATCAACATTCTAAATTATAACAATCGTTGAAAACTTGAAGTTGCATATTAACCTATTTAATCAAAATGATAGGCATAGTCACACACAAAAATAGACAGAACACATATACACAGAAAATATCAATCAAGTTGGAGAAATTAACAAAGATAAATATAAGGCCACGAACTCAAATAATAAGCCCACTTCAACTCCACCGATGCATCCAAGTCTAAACCAATTACGCAAAGCAAGCAAAACAGAGAGCAAGAACTGCTTTCATGCAAATATCTCGTCAGTACCCTATTAAAACTCGTTTAGTACGTGCTAACAAAGAACCTGTCTGGATATGCGTTGATTTGCATAATCTGTGCATCAAATTCCGTTAATTTTCTTTTAATGCATAGCCGTGGCTGCTGGGTAGATTTATTTATAATGATAACTAACCTCATACAAAACATGCAGACAAGCATAAAATATTAAAATGCTTCACTACATAGTATAAGACAAAGTCGCTTTCTCTGTCCCTATATCCCTATGTATGCTTAAATCTTTAAATCTACGCAACGGATTTTGATGCGGTTTTTTTCAATAGAGATAGTGATTGAAGAGGAAGGTTTATATGTATAATAACATCCATTAAATAGTGCACCCGTGCGAAGCCGGGGCGGGTCGCTAGTATAATTCTAAACGCCAAGTAAGTGAGAGTAAAGACTCAAAAACGACTCAGTTTAGCTTTTTTGCATTTTCTTTAGAATTTGCCCTTATTTTGTAAATTATTGGTTTATTCTTTAATTTAAAAATATGTAAAGAAAATGTTTATATGTCAATTTGGGCAAGGAATAGGCTAATTTACCAGTAATTAAGAGTAATTCTTACAGCAGTTCCTGAGTCATCTGTTTAATCTAACCTCTGAAAATGGAATCGATATATTTTTCGTAGAACTCTATAACAACTGCAAGCTACTGACCTATTAAAATGTTGTAAATTAAACAATAAATTATTTTATATTATTTATTTATTAATAAATATGGTACGTAATTTTCCAAAGCATTAGCGATCCAATACGTCATAAATCTTAGCTGAGTGAAATGCAAACAACGGGCTTGCAGGCGACAGTCTTGCGATGTGTACCCAGCCGGAAATGTATACATTATATCTGCGAAATTTGTAGACTGTGTATACATACCTTTATAATTAAAGTGCAGTTAGTGGCTAATCATAATAGTTCAAAATTGAAGCGTATCGTACTGAATATTGCGTCTAAAATTGTTTAAGCGTAATTAATGGCTTAAAGCTGTTTTGTTACCAAATAAGCAAAATAGAAAATAATGTAAAATAAAGTTTTGCTGTAACGTTAGCATTAAGACTATGCAGGAGTCGTCAACCGTAACAAGAATGCTAATTTCATTACCCTTTTTTGTGCTAACTAAACGAAATAGTATTCAGGGGTTGTCACATGGAAAGGCAAGCTTCATGCTCGGTATGTTTTTATGGTTAAACAAATATTTGTTTAGCAATGTGGATGAACTCTAGTAGTCTTTCTACATTAAGTAAACACTTGCATTATTGAAATGCTGAAACTAGTTAAAACAAGCATTCTTATTTTCAGTTTAAAATATAATGAAACGTTCACTCAATTCTTTAGGTCTCTAGGAAGTTTTGTTTATAAATTCAGTTTACTTAACGAATACACCGCAAAATTTTCTTATAACGCAAACACAACAAAGCCAAACCTAGAAAATACATCAAAATTACCTTCAATAACAGTCTGCGGGCAGAACATTCTAGACAGGATGTTAATATTCATTAGACCGTCTCTCGGGAGCTCAGGCCGACGTAGAGATGGAGTCTTAACCAACACGTGCTCTGGCAAATAATGTAGTAATTACTGTAGTAAGGCGAATTAATTGAGCAAATATAAGATAAATGGTACATTCGAAACTGGTCAGTTGGAAACGTGGAAGGTAGAGACCGTGGTAGAACTCCAACGCAAAGGTCGACCAGATAACGAGAAGACCAGCAAGTTGTAGAATGTGGTACGGATGGCCACTAATAGAAGCTTGTGGAAACAAGTCGTATTGTCCAAAAAGACATCAGATTATCACGATCTGATACGTTCAAGTGAAGCAGTAATGAAATTATTTCCGGATAGAACTTTTCTCCTCTGAAATGTGAAAATCTGCATAGCATTCCTAACACGAAAACCTTCAAACTAGCACGACTTACCTGATCTTCAGGTTTCCTAGAGTTCACTGCAATCAGTGTCAATCGCAACTCAAAACCATATCTCCAAACTTGTTGTTAAAGAGAAAATTGTATTGCAGAATCAGCTAGTACGAGTCTAAGCGGATGCCACGCATCGCCTACACGCAAGCATAGAAAATGCACTCGCATAAGACCAGAGCCTGTACTCCGAACTTCGAAACCCAAACTTCGTATCGTGCCGTCCCTTTTACCCTCAAGTTATCTACTATATGTGTGAAAGGGACGGCGCGATACGAAGTTTGGAGTAGCCCCTTAGAAAAGACCTAGAGCTCCTGACTCTCGCCATGTGCGGCACTTCTTCTAGGGCATGTGCAGAGCAGCCCCACCCGAAGCACCCGGGCACAGTCACCATTGCCTTATAGACCACCATCAGCCTACACTCACCCTATGCCCTTTATCACACAGCTGCAGGCCAATAGCACAGCTTGGAGAGAGATGATGAATATCCGCAGTCACGTCCTTCAGCCATGAACATATCCAATCAAACTGCAAGCAAAGTCATTAGTAAGTCCCAGCTTCACACTATCAGAACCAAGTCTAAATTGCTAATAATGTTGTCTTAACTTACTGAAACTTGGCGTTACAGTATCAATAGATAATTCACTAACACACAAGGTTAGACATGGCGGTGTGTATTAATATTCATTAGAGGCTGTCGAGGATAAACCAACGTCTCTCCGCAATAGGAATATTCTAGATGAGCAGTATATTGACTTACAGTCAAAATTACAACACACATAGACGCAAACTTTTAGAGTATTCCAGTGTTTAAACTGCCCGCCCTGGCTGAGTTTCTTGCTAGACTCTTCTCAACTAGGCTAGGTTTAGTGAACCAGCAACAAAACTCCCAGTAGCTGGATTCCACTCACACCTCAGATTTCGTTGAATCCGCTCAACCAACCTCGCTGGAGCGCAAACTCTTAGAGTATTCCAGTATTCAAGTTCCGCCCGCGTGATCGTTTGGGTGGTTTCTCCTGGATTTTCCCCAAATCACTCTCCAACCACGCACTTCTAGTGCTTTATTGGGCCCGGCCTATAAAGACACATTCAGGTTCAAGAAAATAAAAAAAAATTAAAAAAAAACCGACCGCGTCGTCGTGTCGGAGGTTTCCCCTGGATTTTTCTTAGGCCACCTCCAACCGTGTACTCCTATCGCTTTAAGGTGCCCGTTCTATAAATCCACAGTCCGGTGAAAAAATATATACATAGACATTATTTATTAGTAACTAGCGACCCGCCCCGGCTTCGCACGGGTGCACTATTTAATGGATGTTATTATACATATAAACCTTCCTCTTCAATCACCCTATCTATTAAAAGAAACCGCATCAAAATCCGTTGCGTAATTTTAAAGATTTAAGCATACATAGGGATATAGGGACAGAGAAAGCGACTTTGTTTTATACTATGTAGTGATAACACATTACAGATCAAAATGTAGGTAGGAAATTGGTTAATTATTAATATCATTATATAAAAACCACATATTTCAACATTACTCGATAAGACACTTTTTAAATTTATTTTACAGAGCCACTTAGCAGTTCTCGAGGAGTCTCCCGACGTGAAGTTTTATAGAATTTCGTTTGTCCTTAGATACCTTTTACAAAGATAAAACTATATTTAACTCTTTATAATCCACTTTATTATTATTATTGGTTTCATTAAGACGCTGGAGACTCTTTCAATAGGATAAGTTTGTTAATAAAACAAACTCTGAGACTCGACTACATATCTCTCTACCTCGACGAATATATTCCCCATTATTTGCCTTTCCTTTAACTTTAGCTATGTATTCTTACTCGTATATATTAATGACATGACAAATACCTTGAGGCCTAGTTACCGAATCCATACTAATATTATAAATGCGAAAGTGTGTCTGTCTGTCCGTCTGTCTGTTTGTTACCTCTTCACTCTTAAACCGCTCAACCGATTTAGATGAAATTTGATATGGAGATTTGAGTCCTGGGAAAGACGTATGGTTATGGTTATGGACTCCTTTTTCCGCACTTAGTCCGTGTAGGTCGGGCCATTGTGCGTGGGTGAATACCAGCTAGGGATCTAGTTAGCCTAACTCCGACCAGAAGCGCAGGATCTTCCTGGTGTCACCACAGGCTTCGCGGGGTGACCTCGGTGTGTTGAGGATTTGAGTCCGTTGTGCAGCTACACCTTCGCATTACAGGATGACGTGGGGAGCTGTTTCATCGGCCGACAGGCATCCCCTGAGAAAGACGTATCCCGGAAATCATGCCTTAAGGCGGTGCAAGTTAGTATGGAAGTGCGATGACTAGGTAAGCGCCTGATATAAAAAATAGCAATTAAATTCCATCGCGATGAACAAATTCTATCTAAGCAGACAAAATCAAGTTCAAAATTATTTATTTGCTACGAATACAGTTTTTTACTGGATGTTACATAATTATGTGTCTTGTATTCAGCCTATCTACAGGCGTGCAAATATTATACATTATAATACACTAGCAACGCCCTGCGGTGTTACCCGCGGATAAATGGTAGCCTATGTCCTATTCTGATGTCTAAGCTACAATACTGGAAAGTTTCATAGAGATCCGTTCAGTAGTTTTTGAGATTAAGCGGAACGTACATCCATCCGCACAAACTTTCACGTTTATAATATTATTAGGATTAATAACAATTTTACTTAATTAAAACATTAATAATTTACTTAATTATAACAAATATTATACATTAGAATACATTAACAATAATTTTATTTCAATACAATACATATAAGCATCTACATCTAAAATGGTCATTATATTACATCATCATCATCATCTACATCCTAGCGTTATCCCGGTACAGTTGCATCCTGAAGGATGCCCGGGGTCCGCTATTTAAACCCAAGATGTGGCGTAGGCACTAGTTTTACGGAAGCGACTACATCTGACCTTCCAACCCGAGGGGAGACCAGACTTTATTGGAATTGGGCTTGTCAAGTGAGTGGGCAACTTGACTGTTAGAAGTTCTCAAGCCGCCCGAAGGCCTCTAACTTGGCTTAACGACTGCTATCATAGACAGCAGCCGGGATCAACGGCTTAACGTGCCGTGCGTGTAAAGGAGAGTGCTTAGTTAATAACCACTCAAAGCGTTCACCCATCCAATAACTGACCTAGTCCGACGTTGCTTAACCTCATTATATTACATATTTAATTAATATTTGCTATATTACAACATCCCTAAATAACTAAAATAGGGTCGAAACACTTGGGCCGTGGGGACCGGGAGCCCATAAGATCTTCAAAGATCTATCTGGACGTCTGGTCGACACAACACATGACCATAAGGCTGGCCTTTATCTGGCACAAAGATTGAACATTGCCATCCAACATAGCAATGCGGCCAGCATTTTGGGAACGTTACCTACTGGCAGCGGTTTGTTAGATTAGGGTTTTTGATAGGTATATTTATTATTATGTTATTTTGTGTGTGAGATTTTTTTTATTTATTAGGAGCACCTGGAAAGTAATATTCTGCTTTTCATTACTCGACTGTGCTTACGCAGCTTTAATATATAAAGATCAATTGGATAACGTATCATATAATTAAGGTTATAATCCTACAGGGGAAGTCTTGATTCCTATGACGAAAGGTGGCGCCATTTTTATTGAAGAAAACTAATAACACAAGGGGTGTTAATGTGACTGTCAAAATGTCAGATTGTTAGCTCTAAGAAAATTCTTTTTGACTTTCAAATGTTACAGCACATTGCATGCTATTACGTGACCACCAAAATGCATGAAATAAGTATAGCTTTATTTCATGCATTTTGGTGGTCACGTAATGGTATTAATATCAGAAGCAAACCTGTCAAATTACAAAATGAACTAACTGATAATATGTATGAGGTATGAGAGTTTTATATTTTAGGGTTTTAAGATACTTTGTTATTGTAGGGTTTCGTAAATTCTTCCAATAATCTTAATGAAAGAAAAATGTTCTTAAAATAACGTTACGATAAATTGAAAAATATTTTCTTCGCTCATTTGAAATTGTATTATACAATGAAAACATATGATAGAATAACGGTTTTTTGATTAATTTCAAACACAGTTATGTTAAGAAAATATTATTTTCTATAGATAACATCAGACGTTTCTTAATTCGAAATACATTTTTACCGTGTAGTACCTACGTAGTGACGATCAAATACATCAAAGCGAACAGGGTGGTTTTTCTAAACGACTGGCTCGAAACTTCTCAGAACCGGGACGAGTGGAAGTCAAGGGGGAGGCGTTTGCCCAGCAGTGGGACACCTTACAGGCTTTGAAAAAGCCGGCCAAGTGCGTACCACCGAATCAACCAACCGTAAAATTAATTTCGTTTAATATTTTTTCAATTTATTAAAAATATATGATTTATCAATGTATTAGTATTTGTTTATAAAAAATAACTAATAATAAACATTATCACCAAATTTCAAGTTTCTATGTCAATGGGAAGTTAAAAAATACTTCGGATCAACATTTTGTAAAAAAAGCCGGCTTTTTTTACAACATTGTTTTTTTTTCAGTATCTTTTCAAATAAAAAATACGCTTATCTACTTAACTAGCTCTAAACAATATTATCCCACTCGACGGGGTAGATCAAAATTGATTTTTCTGGCCGCCTTTTACCTGTATGGGGACCCCCCTTAAAAACATTCAAAAATAAGTTTTGTAAATTTTTATGGATTTGGGACAACAAGACGCTTATAAAATGAAATGATCACAGGCCGGTCATCGTCAAATATGGCGCCGGTCGCTGTCATCCCATAGAAACTTGTCAAACTTTCCATACAATCAGATTTTAACGAACACCGCTTACGATTACAGACGGTTTGGTGCAACCCACCCTATAGATTCAACCGTTTGGCTGTAAAACTGGTGTGACAGACGATGGATGGACGGACGGACGAGTGAGTGACAGCAATAGGGTTCCGTATGGACCTTTCGGGTACGGAACCCTAAAAAACCGTATAACCGGACACAGTGTCTCTTCTGTTTAAGTAAGTTGTACACTCGTCTCCAGTTCGTCTGTCGTGACGAAGGATAAGGTAGCTGACAAGTTAGCACCTTGTAATAAAATATTCAAGGCATCAGGTCTCGGTACTTTTCCATGGAATACGTGAAGTAGACAAGCTGTAGGTAAGTATGTCTCAAGGGCCAAGTGTTTTGGAAAAAAGAAGTAAGTTTTTGTAGCTATTTATTTAATATAACCTATTTAATTGTTTTACTCCGGAACACCTAATTACATATAGTTAACATAATTTAGATCTTCGCCAAACTGCATGGTTTGTTGCCGAATATGAAAAATCTAGCTTACCACTTTTAATAGGAACGTATTTTGAAGTTTCAGTACCACTTCTAGCATTTGTTACTTTAATAGTCCATCGTCCACAATACACCTCAACCCTATTCCCAAAGCCAGGCATGTAGAAATGAATGTTATTTAGGAAAATCTTCATCTATCAGAAAAATCTTTATATTCTAAATTAAAAACTTGGGCAGCAGCAAGTTTTATATAATATTATGCTCCTTCTACAAAGTTCCTTGACCATAACTGTAATTTTCGAGAAAAAAATCCCTTTATGTCTATGTCAATTATAAGGATTCTAATTGCGTCGTTACGAAAATAGTGCCTTATTGATACCGACAAAAGGTTCTGCCGCATATATCATTTTTATACAAGCGTCAGTGACAAAATGCTTGTCGAATTTGCCGCTTGCCGCTAGATGGCGCTGTTCCCTCTAAGACGATTCTTGAATCGCGCTATTAAGATTTTTTCTTGCTTAAAGAACCTCAAGAGTCAGGTCAAATCGCGTCGCGCGCGGTTAGTCCGATTTCTATCTCACTCGCAGTGTGCGAATTAGAAATGGGAGGGTAGATTTTTCTCGTTTCGCGTCGCGTCGCAATGGTAGTTGTGATAACCTCAGATTTCTTGTACAAATAAAGTTGTTATATCCTGTGCTTTGTGTTTAATACAGTGTTTTAACTATTTAGTGGTATTATTTCGGGACCCTTCTAAACTGACACACTCATACTTCAGTCCCATAATCGACGTATGAGATCTATACTCGGCCACCCAACAGTTGTAATAACACGATACGAGCATGGGGACGAGTAATTTGCAATCTCTTTTTGCTCAGCTTATCTGCGGCATTTCGACGTGCGAGCTGGGAGTCTGTTCTTATTGGCACTTTAGCATTTTTGATTATTAACGACGTTTCAATTAAATTTTATTCACTTCCAATAATTATAATTACTCGACACCAATTTATTTTTTAAGACATAAGACATAAGAAGTTTATTCGTACATAAAAGTTTACAGGTATAGTTGAACATATCATCATTTATAAGTAATGTACAGAGTGGATTTTTCGTTATGCGGTTCGACTTGATTTTTTATTTATATTGTACGTAATTATAATTATTATTCGGTAACTGCAACACTCCACATTAATCCATCAGTTTAGGTGTGACCTCTTCAACCATTAAACGATTGTCCCACTCAAACGGTCGGCCTGTTGTATGTCCTACCACCTCCGACAAGTTTGACAGTCACGTTTTTTAAGCGTGACTTCCATAACTAGTTAGTTGACTGTTTCAAATTACAAGTACATTATAAGAGTACTTAAATAATCAAAATAATAATCTTTTAAATAGTTAAAATAATCAATACGGACAAAAATACCCAACTTGATAAACTGTAACTTGCACAATTTATGGTCTGACAACGGTGGAATAATTTGTGAAAAACAGTGATACTAACAGTAGCGAAGACCACAGGCGTAATAATTTCCACTTCTTGTTTTGTCGGTATGTAGTGATGTGTGGGTGGAAAAAATCAAAGCTTGTGGTAAGGTTGTGAACAAAAATGTTACCTACTTATCATGTCTATAACACATAAGCCAACAAATATATTTTAACAACAAATATTCACAACACATTATTAGTTAAAATGTTATGGATACGTGAGGAACATTATGGTTTGCTTTACTTGATTTCTGACCCTTGCAGTTTGTATTTATATGAAACTTAAAAAAATATATTTATAATACCTACCTCCCAAAGTAAAGTTTTCTACTTCTTAATTTTATTGTATCTCATTAATTTATCATCGTCAGAAAACTTAAATCGTGAATGGCAAATGAACTACGCGGCTATAGCCTTAACCGCCGGAGAGTTTAGAGTGCAAAGTAGAATAGACCCTTCAAAATGGTGGCTATTATTTTTAATTTTCATATTTGACTTGGTGGAAGATCTAATGCTTTAATTACCTCGAGGTAGTTATTCAAAGGGTAATGTTATTTTAGCACAGTTATTATCACTTCGAATTTTGTCTCTATGCCGTAATTCTTATGTGGCGATCGCGATGTTTTGGAGTTTGAGTAGTACAAATGTTTTAAGGAGATCTCTCAGCGCCTCATCGATAGGTACCTCGGGCGATCAGAGGGCTGGCAGCTACTTCGGCCAGAAATTAAGTCTGGCCATCCAAAGGGGTAACGCTGCCAGTCATTTGGGCACCATAAGTCACGAAGGCGACTTGGGTAGCATTTTTTATTTACAAGTATATTTTTAAGCTTATTTATAAGCTAATTTTAAGTTTGTCAGTTGATTTTGTATTTATTTGTTTATTTGTAATAACTTGTTGAGTTGGACTTAATAAACAATTTTGATAATGTCAATAACGTTAATTCTTAATTAGTTTATTGATTATTTCCATAATGTTTATCCTTTTACCAATACAGTACCTGATGAGACTTGAAAACGTAGAGTATTAAATGAACGCTTTCCGCAATATATACATGCACTCGCGGGTAAAGAATACGGGTCGAAAAATTCCGTCATATTTCCTAAAATAGTGCAAACTTGTATAGTTTTTTAATCCTGTCCTGATCTCTATTTAATTTTGCATCTAACCTGCTGAAATACCAGTTAAAAAAATTTACATTTCCAAGTTTAAATCGGACTCATAAAACCTATGAAAAAAACTATGTTAACGGAGCGAGATATTGCAAAAATCGTCAGTTTTTGAGATTTATATTTTTATGATAGGATCCCGGGGATTGCTAATACTATTGGGTATTACGAAAAATAGCATATCATGTAAATAAAACTAGTGTAAAATATTTAACAAAACCAGTGCGTTTTTTAAAAGTTTGGTTGTACTCTACCACTACAATGTACATCTACTCCTACATCGCCAACAAACTGCCTCGCAGTTTGGCGAAACTTTAGTCTAATTACACATTTTGAAAAAAAACGAACATGCTACTACAAGTTTATGTTAACGGTTCGATTATGCCGGTATATGTTCGGGAAAACAGTAAAAATCCTTTATAACAATATCCAGAGCACTCCAATTACTGGCGGCAATAGAACCCTAGCTGCAGCCTGTAAGAATTTTCTAGGCGGAAAAAAATAGTGGCACAGGACAGCGAGAGTTTAGAAGGTTCCGTACCATTTAAAAGGTTTTGCATCTTCAGTTAAGTCATTAAGTCGAGCTTTGATGTGTAAAAGGTTCAGTAATCGGTGAAGCAATGAAAAATTTTGCAATTAAAGAGACACTTCGCTTTTTAAGCGCAGGTTATTTTCTAAATATTCTTCTCAGCTCGTCTACAACCGTCTAAGCTGAGTGAAAACCCTTTGGCGCAATTGTGTTTAAATATATTCAGTTTCGTTTGTAAGTTCGTGATTTGCGCTAATAAGCCATTTTCTTTCTTTCTTTCTTTCTAATGCGTTATCCAAATTGCAAAAGTTGGCGCATTTTAGAAGTATACTTGTTAAGTATACTTTCGTTAAAAATATATTGTTTATAACTTGGTTGCTGTTATGTGCTTGTAGTTAATTTATTTATTCCACAAGTAAATGTTTTAAATAACTATGAAACATTTCATCCAATTCTTCCAGGTAAATTCTTTTACGCGTACTATCCTGTTTTTTTTACTGGATTTATATCCACTTCAAGTAACACTTACTATACCACTCGTACGCTCTAAGATTCCGCAATAAACCCGCTTTACTCGCAGAATGTTAAGCTAAACAATTCAATTTACAGTCCGGACCAAGAGTATTTTACTGCGGAACACTAAAAATAAAAGTTGGGGTTGGGGTGGCGCGTGACGGCACGATCGGTTGCAACAGAACCTAATAGGAAACGCGATCGTTGTCTTTAATCGAATCTGTGCGGACTAGTTGTACCCTGGAGGTACGGTACAATGGAGGACTTGGTTTAAGGATTCGATGATACGGAATTATGTCATGGAAACTAAGACTAAAACCAAATTTACACTGATGCAGCACAGAATTCGTCAATAGGGATGTTGTCTCAATCGTTGTCTTTAATCGAATCTGTGCGGACTAGTTGTACCCTGGAGGTACAATACAAGGAGGACAGGTTTAAGAATTCGATGGTATGGAATTATGTCATGGAAACTAAGACTACAACCGAATTTACAATGACGCAGCACAGATTTCGTCAATAGGGATGTTGTCTCAATCGTTGTTTTTAATCGAATCTGTGCTGACTAGTTGTACCCTGAAGGTACGGTACAATGGAGGACTTGGTTTAAGGATTCGATGGTACGGAATTATGTCGTGGAAACTAAGACTACAAGGGTCATTGTCAGATGTAAGTTCGTCTCTTTTCAGTGGACATCAAATAAGGGCCAAAAAACTTAATTTTGGATTGGTCTAGTAACGCATAACTATAAATCCATCTGATAAAAGGGGTCATACACGGATTTAGGTTTGCGTTTTTTCTGTGAAAATCCTATTCAGTTATCTCAAAAATAGAGAAAATTAGATCAATCAGTGACGTCATTGACCACGAGCGCCTTAGTAAATGACGATCGATGGTATAGAATTATGTCTTGGAAACTAAGACTACAACCGAATATACACTGACGCAGCACAGAATTCGTCAATAGGGATGTTGTCTCAATCGTTGTCTTTAATCGAATATGTGCGGACTAGTTGTACCCTGGAGGTACGGTACAATGGAGGACTTGGTTGAAGGATTCTATGGCATGGAATTATGTCATGGAAACTAAGACTACAATCAAATTTGCACTGATGCAGCACAAATTTCGTCAATAGGGATATTGTCTCAATCGTTGTATATAATCGAATCTGTGCGGACTAGTTCTACCCTGGAGGTACGGTACAATGGAGGACTTGGTTTAAGGATTCGATAGTATGGAATTATGTCATGGAAATTAAGACTACAAGCAAACTTACACTGATGCAGCACAGATTTCGTCAATAGGGATGTTGTCTCAATAGTTGTATTTAATCGAATCTGTGCGGACTAGTTGTACCCTGGAGGTACGGTACAATGGAGGACTTGGTTTAAGGATTCGATGGTATAGAATTATCTCTTGGAAACTAAGACTACAACCGAATTTACAATGACGCAGCACAGATTTCGTCAATAGGGATGTTGTCCCAATCGTTGTCTTTAATCGAATCTGTGCGGACTAGTTATACCCTGGAGATACAGTACAATGGAGGACAGGTTTAAGGATTCGATGAAACGGAATTATGTCATGGAAACTAAGACTACAACCGAATTTACAATGACGCAGCACAGATTTCGTCAATAGGGATGTTGTCTCAATCGTTGTCTTTAATCGAATCTGTGCGGACTAGTTGTACCCTGGAGGTACAGAACAATAGAGGACTTGGTTTAAGGATTCGATCGTACGGAATTATGTCGTGGAAACTAAGACTACAAGGGTCATTGTCAGATTTAAGTTCGCCTCTTTTCGGTGGACATCAAATAAGGGTCAAAAAGCTTAATTTTGGATTGGTCTAGTAACGCATAACTATAAATCCATCTGATGAAAGGGGTCGGATTTAGGTTCGCGTTTTTTCTGTGAAAATCCTATTCAGTTATCTCAAAAATAGAGAAAATTAGATTAATCAGTGACGTCATTGACCACGAGCGCCATAGTAAATGACGATCGTTCCAATACAAAGGAGCGTTTTGCGGAAAAGGGAGAGTGTATGCCCCCTATTAAAACTTCTAAGTCTTGTAATTATGTAATTCTTTATTTTTTTAAGTCACTTTTTTGACCGAGTGAAACGAAGGTCTCTGCTTCAGCTTCGATAAAAATGCTTTCGTATATCCGGATTTCCGTTTGTTCTCGTCTACAGGTAGTAATTCTCAACCGATTGTCGTAAAATTTCGTGAGCAGGTTCGATAGTTATATAGAATTTTTTTGACGAGACGGTTTTAGAAATTTTGTAAGTTTCTGCGGGCGAATTTCGGTTAGTTCTCCTCTATATGTCGCATTTCTCACCCGATTGTCGTCAAATTTTGTGAGCAGGTTGGATAAATATACAGTTTTTTTGTCGAATAAGTTTTTGGAAATTTTCAAAAACAATTTTTATTTCAAAGAATTTGTAAGTTTCTTAAATCGATATTTTGATTTTCTTATTTAATGCCAATTAAACATCCCTATTGTGAGTTTACTGTGAGGATTACATTTGCGAAGTAGTAATATATTGTGTGGAGGTGTGGCGTCCCGCGCTAATCAGGAAACAGTCAAATACATGTAAGAATCTGTACTGACTGATAGTTGACACTGACAACGGACAGATTACTAATGCAGCATCGAAGAATACGGAAGAAGGCTAAGAAGTATATAATTATTAAGTGGCTGCTAATCGAGTCTTAATAAAACTAGTGCCTACGCCAAATAAAGAGATTAGGCAGCGGACCCCGGGCATCCTTCAGTAGCAACTGTACAGGCGATAACGCTAGTAGGATGAGAATCGACTCCACAACTCGAAAATACATTTTGAAAAGGAAAAGAGATTCAGTTTTCGACTGTTTCTAACTCCAAAATTTCATTCATTTACAAAACTCCATCAAATCCTGTCCTTCCTTATAAATTGGTAGATGTATAGTAAGCATAGCTTAATAAATAAATAATAAATATTTGTGGACAATCTTACACAAATCAAACTAGTCCCAAACTAAGCAAAGCTTGTGCTCGTATTATGTTGCCAACTCACTTGACAAGGGGTGGTCGAAGTTGCATCATGTCCGTAGGGAGTACCCACTCTTACCAATTCAAGCCCCAAGAGTAGCGAGGGATCTAATATGGAATACTGAGCGTAGTGGGTATACTTAAATACATAGAAAACATCCAAGACTCAGGAACAAATATTCGTGCTCAAACACAGAAATAAATGCCTGGCAGGGATTCGAAGCTGGGACCTCCAGCTTTCGTAACTTCTTGTTGAAATAGGCAGTGGACTACCAGCTATGTGGAAACAATGTTCCCGGTCCATTTAAAATTAATTCATTTATAAACGAACTGTGTAACTATTTTAAGTTTGTTAGGTCATGTTGGTAGTGCTTTAAAATTTCAGCTTGACGGCTGGGATCTATGTATGGGTTTTTTTTTAAATATTTTACTGTACAAATCTTTGGGTTCCGTAGCCAAAATGGCGAAAACGGAACCCTTTAGTTTCGTCATGTCTGTCTATCCGTCCGTATGTCACAGCCGAATTAACTTTTCCAAGTCAATAGTTGGTCAGATATTAGCTGTCAAAATCATAAAAGTGTGTCCCCCCCGTCTAATTTCCAAACTACGAAGTTTAAAATTCTGGAAAAAATTAAGGTATTGTGCATTAATAAATACATGTACTTACAACTATTTTTGGTTAGAACAAGATAGGTTTTACGGTTTTTGAGTTTTCGCTGAAAAACTGTCTTGCCAAAACAATAGATTCAATGTATTGGATCACCGACACGCACTTGGCCGGTTTTTTTTTTACATGACTTAGGGAACGTACCCATACTATGTGACCGGTTTAGGAGGGGTTAGGAGGGTCGTCAAATACTACGCTTGGTCAGGGGGGAGGGGAGACTTACGCCTTCGTCACATAGTCAATATTCTCTAGGGAAATCTCACGCTTGTTCGAGCTACATTCAAGTTATGGCGAAGTGTTCAATTCTTTTTAAACTCACAGCACCTTTTCCGGTGCCACAAAATCTTTCTCATATACAAAACCCATGGAGGTCGTTGTTAAATTACTACGTGAAAACTTGTGGGGGGGGGGGGGGTCTTGACATATACTACAGGTGGTCACCGATAGGCGGGAGCCACGTAGAATGGGTGTGTTCCCTTGCCTACTATAACGCACGAATATTTATAACTACATACATACACGCAGGTTTTCCATAAGAGTCGGATATTACGGCCATTTTTATGACGTGTTCCCGGCATTACCGGACTAACCAGACTCGACATCAAATAACCATACCACTAACGAGAGAGATGGTCAGTTGGTGATATACTACTTTGTACAAGAGCAACAGAGAGAGACATATCATTTGTTATCCTTGTCAAAGATTCACTTCTTTATATGTACCATAAATTATTTGACATGACTTTTTCACAGACAAACGATTACCGGCCAAACTTTAGGTTTTTTATGGTATGCCGTCAGCTATTTTAAGCAAATTCTCAGTTTTGAATTAGATATTTTCCGTCCCTCTTGGTGGCACGCGTAGAGGTTTTCTGTTAAATTCATTACTCTGCAGCTGCTCATACACAGCAACAGAGTAATGATTTAAAGAAAGAGTATTAGATAGAAGGAGGATTAGCGAATCACCAAGGGGGACAGACTTATGATAGGCTGACTAAATTGAGATGTATCAGAAGACTGATATGCATGTAGTACAATTCTGACATGTCATAAATATTCGTGCTGTATATACATTGGCGCCAAATTGAAATTAAGCCAATAAGCTTGAATACAATGACGACCGGTTTAGCCTAGTGGGTAGTGCACCTGCCTGTGAAGCTGACGGTCCTGGGTTCGAATCCCGGTCAGAGCAAATATTTGTGTGATGAGCATGAATATTTGTTTCTGAGTCTTGGATGTTTTCTATGTATTTAAGTATTTATATCTATTAAATATAACGTCGTCTAGTACCCATAACACAAGCCTTCTTGAGCTTACTGTGGGGCTAGTTCGATTTGTGTAAGATTGTCCTCTAATATTTATTTATTTATTATTTATTTAATGACGACGATTCGGTGACACAGGCCGCTGACATAAACGCGATGAGGGACAAGAGATGATACATTGTATCTGGCTTCCAGGTGTGTTGTTGTCTATACTAACAACTCTTTCGCACATCTTTGTATGTGCGTATTGCCGGCTCCAGTCTTATCCTTACTTCATGTTGAGCTTTAACTAAAGGCCGATTTACATTAGCAAGAACTTGCATGCAAGTTACATGCAAGTTGGGGGCTGCGGGCTACCTAGGTAAGCTGAATACGATCAAACCCCCCTGCAATGTAATGAAAATTCACTGAAAATTGCACGCAAGTTCTTGCTAGTCTAAAACTCGCTTTACAGACTAGATCGCGACAACTATGACTGTCTCGATCTACAATACAATACAATACAATACAAATACTCTTTATTGCACACCTCAATCAAAGGATACAGTACAGTACAAAAAACACAATGAGAAGAGGCAAACAACAGACGGTCTTATCGCTAAAGAGCGATTTCTTCCAGACAACCTTAGGGTAGCGGAAATCTAAACAGAACGATTCATAGCAGGTGGTGCAGAGTTAATACATATGAAGCCTATTAGTATTAGTAGTAGTAGTTTAGTGTTAGATCTAGTCTGTAAAGCGAACACCAGCGCCAACCACAATGCGCTGTAAAAATTTTGATCTAAGATCCAAACTTGCACGTTTTTTTTAAAAACTATGTTTGCCTCTGGCCATCCACCATAAAAGACAAACAGACAGTGAAATAATATTATGTAATAGGACGCGTAGGGTTTGTTTTTAGAATTTAATGAAACAAAGCAAATGCAACTCTGTTACAATTTTGAATAATATATGCTTATTCCATTGAAGTGAATTTGCTCACTTTGAAACTAAGGAGATTAGTAAACAGGACTGAATTGCGTAAAATAAAATCACCAGCTCGCGTCTAAGTCAAGTTTAGTAATATTTTTTTAAATCTATTCCATTCTTATCCTATCTAAATTTGTTGTCCAAAAGCTGTCTCCCGAATTTGTCCCATGAACGGTATCCATAAAACTGTAATAACAGTAATGGCGTTTGCATGTTATTTATACAGTAGCCATAAACGCGCCGTCATTTGTAAGGTGCGCTTTAATTAAGGTGGAACCTAAAATACAAACCGTGTCCGAGATTATTTGCAAAATTAATGATACTTACCTACTAGATTTGCCGATGGGCGGTGACTTTTTCGAACGAGAACTATTAATGACTCAAGATATTCTTGCGGTGGTCAACACACGATGATGGAGATAGTACATCTATAGGTATACTAATTGGGTTTAATTTGCTCTAATCAATAATCGCGAACAAGCCGGTCTAACCTCAGCAAAGTATAGTTTTTTCCTCTGGGTTGAAAGGTCAGATAGCAGCCGCTTTTGTAAAACTGGCGTGGTGGTATTCGACAAAGCGAATCATGAGCTATTTTAGAAGACGACAGGGAAAACGCTATTCGAGTTATCAACTTATCATCCGACAAATATTAATACACATACTTACATTTCAACGGTGGATTATTCCAGAAAACCCGAAGAACATTACTTGCTTGCTCTAAGAATAATAAAATGAAACGTGTCCTTCCTTGTATTGAATTCTGTCTTGTACATATGAATTTTATATTATTAATAAGTATGAGAAATATCTTAGTGGTTTACGTAAAACTAAACCTTTCAACGGTGCTTCGCGATTTAATTTAATTTTTTAAAGCATTTTATACTTGCAATTAAAGTCAGAAAAATAAATTTTAATGTGGTACTAATAACGTAGTATATCTTTATTAGTTTTTAATAAGAACCGAGCGCGAAAATGTTTATTACAAGCCCGCAACCAACCAATTAGGGTGGAACTCTGCGGATATTTTTTGTTCCCATTTTCCTGTACTGGCGGTAGCTTTGTGTGAAACCACGTAGGTCTCATAATAATTGTGGGTCTAAGCCGAGGAGAATTCCGCAAGAGCCGGTGTATTAGTGGAATATATGGGAGTGAGAGGCCTTAAGTCGTATTAACTTGAACCCCGAGGAGCTACGTATCTGAGGCGAAACAAGGATTGCATACAGAGGGGTATGGAAGTATATCGTTCATAATACGCGTACACGGAACTCTTACGCCTACGTTACGTTGAGGAAAGATTCTGGAGGTTTGGATTAACTCAAAAATAATACTGACGGCAGAATAACTCGCCTACGTGTTGATATGAAATCACAAATATGCAAAATTAAATTACGTTGGCTCTTTTTGTACTATCCAATTTGAGTGATACTTCTTTATGTAAGCTTGTTGTTTCTTTGTTATAATAAAAAAGGAATATTACTAAGCTCCACGTTTCTTTTTTTCCATTCTAGGCTCTCCAATTTCATGTGATATAATTATTGTTATCTTCAACTGCCGACGCAGGTAAACAAAATAATAATATGTTTATTCGGCTCTTTGACATTTCAACACAACTAATATTTGTGAAATAATGAAAGGTTTACGTTTCCGCAACAAACATTTTTATTAAAATTAACCTCCCGTAGCGAAGCGACACTTTAGTTTGATAACGTCCTTAATTTTGCAGTGTTTACGATGTATTTTTTATTTTCGTAGTAAGTATCAAGAAATGACCGGGTAAATTATGAACGCTTTTTGCATTGCACAAATCTAGGATGTGACTACCTTCAGTATTCCTAGTATAAGTTTTTTAGAAACAAAACATAAACGAGCGATTTGTCTCAATTTCTATTGCAAAAAATAGTTACCATCAAAGGTCACCAGAGGCGCTGCTCGCGTTACTATACAAATTGAGATTAAAACGCAAACTCATTTGTTTGTGTTTTGTTTCGAAATAACTTATACGGGTACTAGACGTATAGTCTTCTGATTGGTCTTTTGAATTTGTTATTTTGGGTCCAACGTTCACTATATCTACTGCAAATTAAGCACATACTTTTCAACCAACCCAAAATTATAAATTCATTATTCGCATTCATAGACTTCAAGGGCTGTAAACCGGGATCAATATGGCAAAGCTAGTAAGAAGCCACTACCGCCGGGCATCCTTTGTGCCTCAGATTGCGTTATTTAGGGAGCCATTGACATGTAAATGCCTTAAGGCTATTAGATTTGCATTCTAATTAAAAGGAGAGACTCCTATTGGCTATGTCGTCCTGGTACCTCACCTGAAAAATCTTTGGAAGGATTGGAGGCTTTGGGAAAATGTAGGGTAATGTTAAGTCGAATGTTACAATGTTAGTCCTTGTTGCTTAAAATTGACTGGCATCCTCTAAAAATCACAAGTTGCAGTTTTAAGTGAAGTAGTCCGTTTTGTCCTACGATTTTGTTCACATCGTAGGACAAACCGGACAAAAAATTCCGTTTTGTTCACATCGTAGGACAACCGGACAGAAAAATCCGTTTTGTTCTACGCGTAGAACAAAATGGACGTGAAAATCCGTTTTATGGTATTTCGTTTAGAATATTTAATTATTTTAATTATTGGTTATAGGTAATTAATGTTTAGCAAAATTAATATTAGAGCCAAATTAACATAATGGGCATATCACAGTCAAAAAGGCACAATAAAATCATAAAATAATAACAATTATATAACTAAATATTACTAATTCTAATGCTGGTGTTCGAGATACGCCTTTATGCTGTAAAACAATTCTCTAAAAGCCAGTTTGTTAGACTGCGTTTAAAGGCGTTTCCCTCCAGCAGCTTTAGTTCCTCCGGGAGACGATTATAAGTTATTATTTCATAGTTAGTAGTGAGTTCTAATAGTGTCGGGTATCAGTCAGCATTCGATTGTATCCATAAAGATTTATTCAGCGCATATATTTTGCATCCATAAGCCACACGTATGCAACTTTTTTCTTAATTTGAAATTCATATGCGATAATGGATGTTTAAAACGTGCTAAATCGTTGTAAATAATTTTATACTCGCTGACCATTCCCGTATCAGGCCGACCCAACGCGTGATAATGCATTATTTATACCCTAAGACGACCAAACCGAATTGTTGTACGGAACGCAGCAACTTTATAAAGGCACCATAGGTGGTTGATACCTTTTGTCTTAGGACAGCAAACTGAATGCAAGATACTAACGAAAAAGAACGTACCGACTTAGCATACCTTCTTTTGTCTCAACGACAAAACGTGCCTCCTGAATAAATAACACAAATAAAAATCCTATAAATATTGAACAACCATATATTTCACACTTAAGCGAGAGCCCAGTATAAAGTGAGATATATTATGACGCCGTTTTATGTCGATGCCAGTTTTTAGGGGGTCATGTTTTTCGTAGCTTTGTTTGTAAACGAATGGAAACAATGCTTGTGTTTTTTCTCTTTTTGCCGCTTTGTAAGCAAAAAATGCTGAGGAGGCTTGGGGCATAAACTTGAGATGACAATGTGCTGGCTCTGCCAAGCTGTAATTTTTTACCGCCACCGATGGCAGATGTGATTGCGAGTTTTTTCGATCCTTCCTTATTTGGAATAAGGGCATCAACAAGAAAATACGTATGTTTTATACTTTACAATAATTATGTACTGCTTCCCGATATAACGAGAAATATTTTCACGTGTTTTTGAGTGAAAATTCAGAGGGAAGGCTTTGCCCAGCAGCATAATAAAAAACTTACATAACTGTAAAAAAAAACTTTGCTTGAGTATGATGATCATTGTTATCATCACAAGCTTTCAATACATATTAATAATTTGGAACCTTTATTCATTTTAGGCAGCAGACTTTTTGTACAGTTCTATCCCCCAGAATTGACATGAAACTACATAAAAGGTTATACTGCAATTGTGGCGACCAAGCATGTTAATACAAAACCAACTTTATGTTTGTTTAGTTCTAAGTTCTTTAGAAAATATACGCCTAATTGTAAGACAACCGTAGCATGCCGGAATCATCAAAATATTTCCTCTTGCGTTTTATGTTTACATTTTCTTCAACATAAACTTGTAAGTCTCGTTTGAGCATACTACGGAAATATGAAAGTACTTACATTAAATCATTTTAAATACAAGTTTTGAGACGGGAACGAAATTTGAAATCCTTCATGTTTTACGGATTATTTTACCTAGTCCCAGTAATTCCTGTTTATTGGTAAAATATTACGTTACAGATTTTTTTCTTTACCTAGTACGAGAAAACTTCTAGGGATCAATTCGTTTTAACTAGGGTAGCTTAAGTTTTCTAAAAATTAATCATTTTTACAAATGATAGTAAAAAGTTTTGCCAATATGTATGTTTAAAAAAAGAAAACTAAATAAAATATAATCCAGTTACTTACGGCTCTGGTCCAAATGTGCCGAAAATGCTGGCTGCGTAGCCACGCTGTATGGCGACATAAATCTAAAATAGTTTTCTTAATAAAATTGGTAACCACGCTAGCCCAGCGTGTTTTGGGGACTGCGTATACGCCTTAAATTTATTTGCACGTGTAAAATACAAAGAATATGTACCTACAATACAATACAAAACAAATACTCTTTATTGCACACCTCAATTAAAGGACACAGTACAGTACAAAATCACAATAGGTAGAGGCAAACAACAGGCGGTCTTATCGCTAATGAACGATTTCTTCCAGAAAACTGTTTTTGTATTCTGTCCCATTATTATGTACTTGTCTGTCATGAATAAATGTTTGAATCTGAATCTGAATCTGAAAACCTTAGGGTACCTACCTACGTAAAATTAATTGATGAAGAAAAATCCTATCCATTTTTTTAAATATTTTACCTTCCTGTTACCAACAGATACATAACTGTCTGTGAACTGCGGTTCTGTTTTTAACAATCTTTAGCTATGCAATTAGCTATCTCGTATATGAGACAAGACTACTGAAAAAATTGCTAAGGACTCAATCGGCGGCCATTTAGCATACTTAAATTACTAATATGGAATACCAAAAAAAGGTACGACTAGAGTATTCGTAAAATAGTTATTGTTCAGTGACGATTAACGGGGTTACGGGATTTGTAAGCGAAATTTCTAAACTGCACTTTTTTAGACTATAAAAGACTTACCAGATTAGAAATCTTGTGAGTCTGGTGAGTTCAAATTGGGACTATAAAAGATTCACCAGATTAGAAATCTGGTGAGTCTTTTATAGTCCCAATTTGAACATTACACTGAATAAATTAATATATTTCTATAATCGTGAATTATATATAAATAAATCTATAAATTATTTTCGCTACAAAAACAAAACGTATAACATTCAACGAAACACTTATTTCACAGCGCCAAGAACCGTAATTGGTTAAATCTATTGCACTTTTCTTAGAAACAAATCACCTAACAGCTTCACCTTTATTTATAGTTGCTTTATTTCATTAGTCATATTTCACACCCGCCTGTGTCCGCTCTCGATTCACTTTGATCATTTAAAGCAAAATATGATCGCGTTCAAACTAAGGCACAAAGACTGAATTATTATCCTTGAAGAGCTGTGAGACTGTGTCTGGTCTAGGAAATGTGTTTGTATTATTTTAGTCTGTGTGCATGGCAATTTGAACGTGGAATTGTGGAAGGAACGCGAAATGAATTGTGATGAACGAGGCAGCGCGTGGCGAGGCGAGGTGAAATGCCCGCTGCCTTTTGGCGATGAAGTATTGATGGAGGCTTGCTCTGACGTACATGTAAAATATGGCCGTGGAAATCGTTTTCTCTTTTTATCAACTGTCAGCGTTGAACGGTTTTGGGTTGTGCTGAGAGGAAAAAATAGAAACGCTGAAATAGAAATATCGAAAGAATTTTGAGAATAATTTGTGAACAAGGTGTAGATTCAAAGTTAGAAATTAAATGAAATCATTTATTCTATTATCTGTTAGTTATTCGTCAGAGAACAAAGGTTACCGATATAGCTCAGCGAATTAGTAAGCTGAAGTGGCAGTGGGCAGGTCACATATGTCGAAGAATCGATGGCCGTTGGGGCAGACTGGTTCTTGAGTGGAGACCGCGTGTCGGCAAACGTAGTGTAGGATGCCCTGTAACTAGGTGGGGCGATGATATCCGTAAGGCAGTGGGCAGGGATTGGAGGAGAAGAGCTGAAGATCGAGCTCAGTGGCGTGGCGCAGGCTGATGATGATGATGATGATGATTATTCTATTATATGTAAATAGGTAAGGTAAATATTTCAAACTAATTACGTTCTAAATTAACATTAATTATAAGAAGAAAACAAATGAAATATAAAAACCCTAGACACCGTCCCCAAGGTCGCTCATTGGCGGAAATGAACCCAAGATGCTGGCAACGTTTCCCCGCTGCACAGTAATGCTGAGCCTTTGCCCGAGAAACGCGCCAGCTCTGGGATCACAGACAGTTCTTAACAGTTTCTTTCTCAACGCATTGAATAATTCGTGAGCTTCTTGCCCCCAAGGACCTAGAGTTTCTATTTATTTATTCTTCAATTTAGGCATATTACATGCACTTATGAATGTCAAAAGTTAGAATGCTACAAAGTTCAATTATATCAAATCACGTTATGTATAGCGATAAGTTGCAGAAATTATTACTTTAAAAATACGTGTAAGATATCTTGTTCAAACTAGTTACCTACTAATTTTTTTTATCTTTGTTATAAGGATACCTATTTTTCTACGTTGAATTCACTAAAATGAGCTCATCTTTAATTTTACAGTTATATCAAAGCACGTTATGCAATGTACAGCGATCTTACAGAAATTATTGCGTTAAAAACACATGTAGATACCGTGTTTAAACTAGTTAGGTACCTATTTAATTTTTTTATATCTTTGGTATAAGGATACCTATTTTTCTACATTTAATTCACTAAAATGAGCCTATATTCAATTTTACAGTTATATCAAAGCACGTTATGCGATGTACAGCGATAAGTTACAGAAATTATTACGTTAAAAATACATGTAGATACCTTGTTCAAACTAGTTACCTACTAATTTTTTTTATCTTTGTTATAAGGATACCTATTTTTCTACGTTGAATTCACTAAAATGAGCTCATTTTTAATTTTACATTTATATCAAAGCACGTTATGCGATGTACAGCGATAAGTTACAAAAATTATTACATTAAAAATACATGCAGATACCTTGTTCAAACTAGTTACCTATTAATTTTTTTTATATCTTTGGTATAAGGATACCTATTTTTCTACATTTAATTCACTAAAATGAGCCCATCTTAAATTTTACGTTCAATTACCAAGCCCCGTTTCAATATACAAATATTTGCCATATTAGCTATACAGGGCGTCCCACGGCTATGCCACATGGAGGGAAAGTACCTTAAATATTGTAGATGGAGCATTTTACTGAAAGAAAACATTATATGAATTTAAAAAACATTGTAAATTGCATTCACAGATATTTAAATATTTTTATGGTTGAACCGGGAATCGAACCCGTTACACGTGATAAATTGATCAATTTTGTATTAAAAATGTTAAAATTCATGGTCTTCTTTTTATTTCTGATACTATTTTATTTAGCAAAAAATAATCCATATGATGAAGCCTTTCGATTGGTATGATAAAGCTACAGGATAATTATTTTTCTTGTGTAACGGGTTGGATTCCCGGTTCACGGTTTAATTATTATTTGAATATCTGTGAATGCAGTTTAAATTGTTTTTAAAATTAAAATAATGTCTTCTTTCAGTAAAATTTTCCATCTACAATATTCAAGGTACTTTCCCTCCATGTGGCATAGCCGTGGGACAACCTGTATAGATACATACTCTAAGATATCGGCATAGAATTTTAATTTCACCGTATAAAATCATATAGGTATCATAAACATCCCATTGTTCTTTCGAACTAACCACATTAAACTCGTATACACAGCTCCGTAACAAAGGTCCCCGACAACGCCTTAATTAACAACTTGAGTCTAGTCCGGGCTGTAACAGGATCAAAAACTCCAATTATTCCGTATCTGGCAAGCGAGATAACAAGCAATTTGGCGTAGATTACGGCTCGAACAACATACGAGCAACTAATCGCATCGGACGGCATTAAGAGGGTTAAAACTTTTAATATTAATGCGATTAAAGGAACTTCTGTGGGAAAATGTTCCACACTTATCGTTCTTATAATAAGCCCTTCTTTACATATCTAGATTTAGACCGAAATTTTGCAGACAGATTTACGGTTAGTTTTATTTGTTACTAAGAGAGGTAGGGCACAGCAAAATGTCATCTTGCTCGAATTTGGAGCAGCCCAACTGGGGAAGTACCTCCGCCTTGCAGACGACCACAGCCAAAAAAAAAATTAACAATAACATTATTTAATATATTTTGTTAGTCACTATGTTGCCCTTGGCTGCTAAACGGTTGCCGACCCCTGTTTTAGATGTAAGCCAAATATGATTTACTTTTTATATTCAACTAGCGACCCGCCCCGGCTTCGCACGGGTGCACTATTTAATGGATGTTATTATACATATAAACCTTCCTCTTCAATCACTCTATCTATTTAAAAAACCGCATCAAAATCCGTTGCGTAGTTTTAAAGATTTAAGCATACATAGGGATATAGGGACAGAGAAAGCGACTTTGTTTTATACTATGTAGTGATTTTGTTTTTGAACCACACTTTTTTGCTTCGTATTTCATTTAAATTATCACACAACCTCACATCCAAGTTGGACCCAAACGGCCGTGCACTAAACTAACAAATCCAAAGACCTAATCATCACCCACAATCGCACACCTCAATCCTACCTGGAACTCAAAGTAAACAGTCTCAGACGAGGCAGGATTGCGATTCCAGTCTTGTTTACACTGCAGTCCATTACCGTAATTAACTACAAACACTACCTTGCAACGGCGACAACTCAAACATTGGTATCGGTGAAAATTGTGAGCAAATAATATTTGTGGCTGTTTGCTAGGAAGTTGACGCGTGGGGTAAAATGACGCTGGAAATCATCTGGAGTTTGTTTATTTTATATTGTGGCCAGCGGGGTAATCACGTCACTTTTGTACTACCGTTAGATAGATTTTAATGTCAAATTTTGAAGTAAAAATTGCTGAGCTAATGTCATGTTTTTGTACCCGACGCTAGTACATAATTGAATGAACGATTGAATGGAAATCCCATACTAAAGTGAGAAATTGATGAGATTGAGATTTAGTCGTATTGACTCGTTAACTTATGACTAAAACTGTATTAACTTCATTGTTCTTCTGAATTATCAACTGTTTGACAAAAAATATCATTTGAAAAAATGTTGACTTGAAAGTTCCCATAACCATAAGTATAAATAAATAAATATTTGTGGACAATCTTACACAAATCAACCTAGTCCCAAACTAAACAAAGCTTGTACTATGGGTACTAAGTGACGATATACATACTTATATAGATAAATAGATACTTAAATACATAGAAAACATCCATGACTCAGGAACAAATATTTGTGTTCATCACACAAATAAATGCCCTGACCGGGATTCGAACCCGGGACCTCCAGCTTCGAAGGCAGGGTCACTACCAACTAGGCTAAAGCGGTCTCATTATATATCTTTACTACATTTAATTCTTGCTTGAATTTTTGTACTTTTTACAGTATTTTTTTTTAATTACAGTATAAATTATAAATTACGGTACAAATTATAAATTAAAAGCGATGATGCTACTGCAATCGTAAAATAATGAATATTGCAACACTCATTATAGGTTGTTTTTTGTTTCTTACTTTGTGTAAATATTCATATACAGTTAAAAACATGCTAATTGCATACTACCTATTTTATAATAATATAAATATCCCTCCAAAATCGCAGCATTTTTATATCCAGATGTAATTTTGATGATAAACAGAATGATCCCGAACAAATTCATAAGTTGTGGAAAAGTTTTAACGAACTTTTACTTGGAAATAAATTCAATAACTTGTGCTTGTATCAATATTGAAGTTCTGATTTCATTTCGGCTGCTTTCAAACTTTACTTTCGACTGAAATCATCCTTATATTCTAAAGTACTTTTCCTAATCCCCCACACTCTGATTTTGCATCGTCTGTGTTCAGTGTCTTGGGGGACTTTAAAACTAACAACTTTTGCTAGCAATAAAAGAAAAAAATATATATTTGTACTTAAGGGGCCTTATAAGTTTTAAAATGTTTTGATTTCAAATTATGACAAAAGTGTTGATAATATCATTAAAGTGATGAAAGGATACGATAACTTTATTAAAGTTTTAGATAGTAACATGGCCATTTTTTGATTTTATTTTGTGTATTAGAATTTAAGCGGAAAAACACAGTTTTCAGATTGAAAATGGTCGATTTGGAGTGATGTTTGAAGCGATATTTCTTAAATAAAAAACCATATATACATTTAAAATTTACGACATCAGGTCGCAATAGTCCTTTTCTAAATAGTAATACTGAGAAAATGTCAAGATTCGTGTCAATACAAACAGAAAATCGTCTAAATAGATGAGCGTTTTTTAGCTAATAAGGACCCTTAACCAAATTTAGTGACTTACAAAATCCTCAAAGGACATAAATATCTGAATATCAAAGTTTGAAACTTAGTAATACAAAGAATAACTAATCAGAAACAAAAATACGACTTATATTTTTATATCTGAATAGCATTCATCCCATAAGTAGCAAATTATAATAAATAAATAGTAATGAATAAATATTTTGTGGACAATCTTACACAAATCGACCTAGTCCCAAACTAAGTAAAGCTTGTACTATGGGTACTAGGCGACGATATACATACTCGTACTTATATAGAGAAATATATACTTAAATACATAGAAAACATCCAAGACTCAGGAACAAATATTCGTGCTCATCACACAAATAAATGCCCTGACCGGGATTCGAACCCGGGACCTCCAGCTTCGTAAGCAGGGTCACTACCAACTAGGCTAAAGCGGTAATGAGTATATAAAAAGTTAGAAAATATATAGCTCCAGGAACTTCCAATACCAGTTTCTCGCCGAAACAAAACACATTCACACTTATTTAAAAATATATAAAACAAGTATCAGCACTCGCTACAAACTCGAAAGAAGTCGATTCTTGATCGGAACTTTGTAAAACATTGCACTCCTTCAGCTACTTACGCGCTGCTTGAGAAGCTTAGTCCCAGTCTACATCTTAACAAAGTGATTCAGGCAACTTTGTCGTGCAATATGCCGACCAGCTAAAAGGCAGTAACAATCTTGAAGGCGCGAATACGTTTACCGCGTTCTTGTTTTGAATAGCAGAATAGTAACGTCGATGCACCTTCTGAATCATATTCTTTTAGTTCTTTTGAATTGTGGACTTTATTTCGCGTTACGTATGGTTGCTTCTTTGAATACGTTCGCGAGTCAGATAAGTTTTTCATACTGTTAGACCAGTGTGTTTTGCTGATGTAAAATCTTGAATAGATTATAAAGTTAAACTTGGAAGTGTCGGTTTAATGAAAATCTCGTGCTTTATGTTGTAGTTTTGTGGAGATGTGGAGTGGAGCAAAAGTAACTCAATACGAAGTTTTTATTTCATTGTGATCGGTGGTGATCAGACCCACCGTATTTCTGTGAATAATACTATTTATCCGAAGACAGCTTACTTGCAGCATCCAAGCGTGTGAAACTTTGAAAAAATAATTATCCACATTTATAGAAAGTTCATGAATAATGAAGTTGAAACTTTTATCACTGTAGTTATAAGTAGGGAATCCATCATTTTACCGAAAATCGTTACATCGATTATCGTTTCCTATAACACTATTCGCAGAATTTTATTATCACTTAGGAATCATTCATCGAACTTCGTTAGATCGCTCAAATATTTGATCGAATTACCCTTTACACAAGAATCAACTCATCGAAGTTTAATTCAGTATTTTATTTGTTCATCGACGTAGTCGTTCATCGAATTGCCTTTAGTATAATTTTGGTATAACGAAGGTTTCAGTTCCCAAAATTCTTATTACCTAGAACATCATTTCACCACTGTTTACCATTATTGATATAAGTACGTCTAAAATTAAAATTTTCCCAGATTCTTGGTGTGTACTCTGTAAAAGTACTCAAAATCAAAAATACTCAAAAAAAAATACCCAAAACCTAAAATGTACAAAAGACCTATTAGGGCTAAACCGACTGTAATGCGGATAGGTCAGAAGATTAAGACGGGAGCTTTTCTCCCGTCTTAATCTTCGGGGTTATTTTTTTATATAAGTCCAGAAAGACCAGTTAGGGCAAAACCCACTGTAATGCGGATAAGTTAGAAGATTAAGACGGGAGCTTTGCTCCCGTCTTAATCTTCGAGGTTATTTTTTTTTATATAAAACCAGAAATATTATACACCTTGAAAAATCATGCTTGCTTGGTTGTTCGATGAAACATTGTTCTTGGAAAAAATACTATATGGAACGTACTATCTGTGAATCATGTTTCATTAAATTAATACTATGAATAACGAATATTCCTATGAAAGGTAAATTCGATGTACTGTTACGCTACGACTAGAGACGGATTCGAAACGATTAACTATGAAAAGTGGTTCCATTATATAAAATGGAATGAATTGATGATTATGTGATTAGAAAAAAAAACCTAATGAAATTCGTCGAACAGTTTTCGGTGAAATGAAAATCGATGTAAGATATTTCGATAAAATAATAGACACCCGTAGTTATAGTTAATATCGCCTGTTTTCACAATTAATCCTTAAATAAATCATGTAACTTTTTTCTCAGTCGACCCGTTTGACCTGGAACGTTGTAATATAAGGTGAATCAAGTTTACCTTATATTACAACGTTCAAGACCATCGAACATATATTAATGTTCATTCAGAAGCAATTCACTACAATTGTCTTTCCTATTAGAGAAAGATTTAATTAACTATGTATATATCAAAATCAAAAAATCAAAATCAAAACATTTATTCTGCAAATAGGCCTCAAGGGCACTTTTACAAGTCAAAGTCTATCTAGGTACATCAAATAAAAATAATACAATAATCAAAGTATCATTAATTAAATGTAGTGTTACAGTTACATAAGACTAAGAAACTAATAACAATCGAGATTTGTTAGAGATGTATAAGGTCTCTAAGCGTCAAGATAAAAGTTAATAAAGTAGGTACTCTAATCATAATAAAATATTTTGAGCTATATCTATAACACGTCAACATGAAAATAATAAAATCTAATATATAACTAACAGTCCCCTCGTAGATCTTGCCTGTATTGAAATTATGGATAATCAATACTGGAAGTTCCAATTAGAACCTAAATCATTGAACGAATGCAGACTTGATAGAGGTACGATCAAACACACCCATAATAGAAACACAAGGAAATTAAACTTGCACGTCGCAATCGAGTTGCCGAAGGATATTAGCAGAAGATTGCTCGTCAACTCGAGGCTCCAATCACTTCGGTCCTCAATAGTGCCAGCGTTGATTATGCAGAACCGGTTCACTGGGACACTGATGACGTGCCAATCGATAAGCGACGCTAGTCTACTTCAATCGCTTCCTAGCGATCACACTACAGTTCACTACACGGTATTCAGCCTTTAGCTGTTTAAATCAGCGTAGTGAAATAAAAAAAGATATTTTTTGGTAACACTATAGTGACAAGATAATTATTTACATGAATAATGTGAATAGTGCAAGGCTGGTGTAAGGTAATTTTAAAAACTCCTAGACACTACTGTACATTTGTACACTGTTAAATCTAGTAGCCATTTTCGTAGCTTAAGCGGCAATTACACTAGACCTTTTTAAAGCTCGAGCATAGCCGGGTCATTGTCAGTTGTAAAAACAAAAGTTGTCCACCCGGTGGTCAATAGTTAACGGCTTATGTACATATAAGTTGTGTTTTTATTACATGGATCTATAGTTACGGAAACACCGTTTATGCGGGTTACTGGACCAATCCAAAATTAAGCTTTGTGGCCCTTAACTTTTAATTAAAGACGCTAACCTAAATCTGACAATGACCCAGACATATTCTGGGTGAGCTCGCTTCCCTGTCGGCCTCATCTTTGCTCCCTAGCTAAATGCTGGCCAAGAGAAATATCATTTTTTATATAAAAAAGTAAAATAGTTAAATAGTCTAAAGCGAACGTACCTAATTGGTGAAATGGGAACATATTGAAACAAGTGTAATATTTCGAATATCGCTGTGATTAGACAAAATAACGTAAATAATTCACCACTGAATAATTCTGTGTAGCAAAACAGACGCGCTTATAATTTTGTTTCCTCGACTTAGGCTGCCTTTCCACTAAGGCGGAGCAGAGGGGAGACGTGCAAATTTTACCAATCAAATTCGCTCCTGCGCTCCGCTGCTCGCCGCTTCTATTTAATGGATTAAAACTTTATTGCATAAAATACACAAATTGTACAAATGGCGGGCTAAATGCCAAATGCCATTGTATGTCTAAATGTGTCAGTAATGTCACGATCGCGCTGTGGACGTCCCCGTCGGCAGCAATGCCTAAGTGTACGCGTCGTGTCTGAGTTGGACGTCGTAAGCGCAGCGTTCCATCTTTCGATGGACGCTGTGATTACTCGTTTTTCCATACAATGATAATACGGGGCGTGATGTGACGTCACATTTCGCTGTCAATTACCTAGTATGGGACGTTTTCAGGGCTCGGAACTTTCTGTACTTTGACGCTAATTTTTGTCTTTTGTTGTTCTACTTGTAGTTGGTTCCATACAAAGGCTTCCTTTCCACTAAGGCGGAGCAGAGGGGAGACGTGCAAATTTTACCAATCAAATACGCTCCTGCGCTCCGCTGCTCGCCGCTCCTATTTAATGGATTAATTATTTGATTGGTATCTTTTGCACGTCGAAGCTCCGATCCGCCTCAGTCGAAAAGCAGCCATAACCCTCAATTATATAAAGACGACAACTACTATACAATTACACGGAAAATCAACTGAATATCGTAATTTCCTACAACGTTTTGAAACTGGATGGTCTATTTCGTTCCCTACAATCATTATTTGCTTCGCAAACAAGACAGAAGAGGGAAGGAAGAGTGCTTGAGAGGACTCACCAAGCCTGTCCTCGAGGCTTGAAGTCTAGTTTATTTGCGTAAACTGGATTCTTAGCTATCGTTGCTACTTAGTTACGTAATTCATTTTTCATTGATACTTTGTTGTCAATCTAGGTATAAAATCCATTTATACCTCAAATACAGTGTTTTCCTCCGGATAATACTGAACATAATACACCCGATGTTGAATTAAATCAACAAATTGTTCTTAATTACTAGATAATATTAAATTAAGATAATAGATAAGAAATAACTCAAAATACGTACCTCATCATCATTATCCTAGCGTTATCCCGGTATCCGCTACCTAATCCCAATATTTGGCGTAGACACTAGTTTTTACGGAAGCGACTGCCATCCTTGCAACCCGACTGATCTTCCCTGTTAGAAGTTCTCAAGCCGCCCGAAGGCCTCTAACTTGGCTTAACGACTGCTATCATAGACAGCAGCCGGGACCAGCGGGCCTTCCAAAGCACAGGACGATCGACGTTGCTTAACCTCGCATATCGCACGCGGTACACGGGCGCCGCTGGGCCACGAGCGCTCCTAACTTAAAATACGTACCTAAAAAATATAAAACGTCATCATTATCCATAATAATACGAGGATGGGTGAGAAGAAAAAACTTGTTTGTTAAATACAATGTAGGTTCAGATTCATGATTTTTATTTTGTAATACAGTTTTTCGATGTTGCTGGATTAACACTACCCTAACTCCATACAACATACTAAATAAACCATATCTTCATCATGCTTTGCGGTTTTAGCCTTTTTCATACTCATACTCATACTCTTTATATTATTGTTAAATATTACATGTCACATTACAATTTTGCACAATATATATAAAGTAACATTATCTTAGTACAATCATTATTAGATACAGTGTGAACAAATTGTGTTCAGGGTTCAAAAATGTCGATTTCTACTGGGTTACATTGCAATAACAAATAAAACAGATGTCAGACAGCAACAAACGATCTATATTAACCCTTAAAACGCTATCTATAAGAAGTTATGTACCTATTAGCAATAGAACCGTTATTCTTATCAGATCTACTCCAATAGGTGTGGGCACTAAATTTCGCCGCTTTGTCTAGTTTTAATGTCGATTCTCGATATCGATGTGTTATGGTATTGCCTGAGGCAGATTCACTGGGGAAATTTATACATTACGTTTCTATTGGATGCTGCGTTTAGTTTGATCTTGTATTTAAAAATGGTCTTTAAATTTCTTCGTGCTTATCAATTTCAGGGCCTCTTTAACAGATTTGCTGGTGAAAAATCAAATTGTCAAACTTATTTCATTATGGAGTATGATTAAAAACCGGTGAAATTATAATGCGGCTTCATACTTAACTAGGCGTCATGTTAGAAATTATTTAATAGAACTATACTCACGAGCAAAAATAACGTGTACACTTTTTATGGAAATTCAATACAAAGTGTACCTGATATTTTTTCTAGTGCGTGTATTTAAACTCACTATTGTAGATACTTTAAAATTGTTTATGTTCCAGGTATTAATATGATTGCGAAGGTGACTCCCCTGTGGCCTACGTGTATCAATATATATATATACACTCACGAGCAAAAATAACGGGTACGCTTTCTATGGAAATTCAATACAAAGTGTACCCGTTGTTTTTGCTATTCTTAAATTTCTTAGGCTCTTAGGTGCATTTTCGAAATGAATAAGTAATTTTCAATTGTTTTCTATGTAGTCACTTCGATATATTTTTTGGCTGTTCTTCATAAACTGTACAGATTTTAAACGATCATAGTTATTTTAAACGATCGTAGTTAGTAATTAGGGTAACTTTATCATGAAGATGATAAAGTTACCCTAATTACTAACTATATATAGATGGAAGAAGCAGGGTTTTAGTTCTCACTGCTGCTTTTACAGTGTCTATAATAGGGTAGGGTAGGGGAGTAGGGCAGGTCCCTCACTGCTGCTTTTACAGTGTCTATAATAGGGTAGGGTCCCTACCCTAGGGACCCTAGGGAGTAGGGCAGGTCCCTGTAGCGCCGTCGCGGTAGTTCGCGTAGCGATAGCGTAAACGGTATTGGTAGCGGTACACATAAAGCTTTTCAGTGCTTTATTTCAGTACGTTGCAATATCGTAACACCCGCTACTTGTAAAGCCTCCTCGATTTGAATAGAACACGCAACGGTCGGTGTCGCGTATCGGCCTCAGGTGGCGATCGCAGCAGATACGGAGATACGCGGGATGAGTGCAGCTTTGCAGCTGTTGTTTAATTATATTGTATTATTAGTGATAATGTACTAGACCATTGTTTTATTGAGCTTATACCTATATACCTTCGGCTCGAGCAGTTGTACTTTTGTGAGTCTGCTGGTATAACGTTACTGCGGGTGGTACGTACATTACTTACCAAGGGCGGCAAAATAAAGAACGTCTCAGATCACAGGTGATTGACTGATGAATATGTGATCTGAGGCTTTCTTTATTACCGCCCGTGGTAAGTATACAATTCCCCTGGCCAGGAAAGTGTATTTTCGCGCGTGGAGTGTGGGGTAAATTGCTACTTTATGGCCAGGTGTGACATAAAATAATGAATATGCCAAATAATGATATAAAGGTATGCAATTATCGTACCTACTTCATTATTTCTAGTATTATACCTACTATATGGGTTTAAGTCCTGAAAGTAAAGTTATTCTAATCTATTCTAAAAAAAGTCTCTCTCTACATCTTCGAACAGCGTTAGTAAAAACATGGGGCAATTATGATGACTGGCATGATGTCGGGTATTGGGTAAGATTGCGGATAAAAAGTATATTATGTCGCTGGTATTTCTCTGGAACCTAAATTGGTCTCATACCTACTGACAGTTAAATCACACAATATATTTTGTTGTTCTGTCCTCAACATACTTAATTCTGTTGCTGGTAACATAGTATACATTCCAGTAGCGAGAAATGATAAGACAATACGAGTACGGTCATATAAATGTTATTTTACGTGAAAGGTATTGTACATACATGGTCAAATTATATGTGATCTTATACAAGAATAATATTCAAATAACTAAACCATTCATACTAGTATTATGAATGCGAAAGTGTGTCTGTCTGTTGCCTCTTCACGATTACATCGCTGTACCGATTTTGATGAAATTTGGTATGGAGATAGTTTAAGTCCCTTGTAAGGATATCGGCTAATTTTTATCCCAGATCTCATCTCTTAAGGGGGGTGGATGTTTGTATGGAACAGCGATGACTAGGTAAGCGGCTGATATAAAACATATCAAGCGAGTTCTACGCAAAGAAAGTCGCAGGCAAATGCTAGTAGTTCATAATTATTCAAAGACGCCGAATGACTTGGAACTCCGCATTTATGACTACTAACGCCATCTGTGATGAAACTCTTGTAAACAAAGCAAAGCATACCAGTGTTTGTATAGTCTCTGTTTGGGCTTCGTTTTTTGTTAGGAGTCTTGATACTTACACGTGCAAAATTTATACTAAGCGTACCTACATTAGGTTTTTTTTTCATCTGTAATTTACAATCAGGACCAATTAATATGGGGTAATTTGTAAGATTGTAAGAATTTAATATGAAATTTACCCACTATATTTCGTCGGTTGACAACCAAAACTCCTACTTAAAATAACGTAACAAATACCTACTGAAAATAAAGCTCGTATCTCAGCATCGTTTCAGAACTGAGATACGAGGTTTCGAAGAGTAGTGACAGATTTGATAGTGAGTTTTGCTTCTCACCCGACGATTTGTTCTTGAGCATAGCTTAAATTCCAAAGAATTTTCAAGTAGTAACTTTAACTTTAAATGATTGTATAGTTGAAACTCTAACAGTAAAAAAATACACAAAAAATTCAATGTTAAACAAAGTCTCCATTGAAACTCTATTCTGCACTAGAAAGTACTTGATATACGGTGGCAATGCGTTAATATCCCGGCAGATACCCGCTACCAATAACAGGATTTCTACCAAGACATACTCTACGCAGCTAGATGCAGATAACAATGGAATAAACTATCTAGAGGCAGAATGAAGCGCGTTTTAATTACACTTCCTCGCTTTAAATAATGCATGTAGCCATGTCTCTGATTCTAATGGACCAGATTATATCCTACATGAAATGTGCATCTATAAATCCAATAGTATCTGAAAATGTTAATAGAAAACCAAATTAACTTAGCAACGTAATACTTTCAGAAAAGAATAAAGCATGAAAATTCGGCGAGAAAATAAAATCCAAGGAAATAAAGAGTAAGTTTAAAAGTGACAGCGATCCGAATAATCCGACGGGATGATACGAGGTCGCGTTAGGACCCGTCATCGGCAGTCTGAGCACGTTTGAGCCAGCCTGCGACATCCAGCCTGTAACAGAAAAAAAAACACGAACAACTTCGCGAAAGTGGGCGAAGTCATTTATCAAGCTAGCGCTAAGAACTCTCGACAGCGACAACTTTTGATACAGGATACTGCCACCAGACATTAATATTAAGGATATCATAGTGGTCGAAGTGTCTTCAAACAAGGAAAACTTTCCTCTTAACGTTGTCTTGTTTTTGTGTTCCTTCGGTGTTAACCGCGACCTAAATTGGACAGCTTAGTGGTTTTGCTTCGGAGTACGTGTTTTTGCAACATTGATATGATTATTCTAGTTCATTTCATTATCAAGATATACTCGTATACTATTATTTTTATATCAGTTGCTTCAGCAGTGTCTTGTTTAGTTCACAACAATGGTGGAACTGATGTTATATATTATAACAATAAATTCATAGATCAACTAAACTGATATTACTAAATAATATCAATCAATGGGGTTTGAGAATACACGAGCTGTGGAAAGTAAGCAGACAAAAAATATATACAACTTTTTAACATACTCGTATAAAAGTGATAAAAACAACAATGTACAAAATCTAGATAGGAATAGGAACTGATTGATAGAATTAACAGTATAAATATACTGTTATTTATAAATTCAACAGAAAACAAAACACTTAGGTTAGAAATTATTTACTAAGTCGCGAGTATATAGGTTGGTATTGCAATATCTATTTTTCTAAACGGCTTCATTTTTAAGTTCAAAAATATCTTCGGCTTACCCCAGTGGAGGGTTTCGGGCGTTGTTACAAAACTTCTGGCCCGTATTCAGTACGCAGCTAACTTCCTGTTAGGCCGTAAACGACTTTACGTGTCGAACAGGGAAATCAAATTATCAACTCCCACCAACTTCGCACCTCTTCCCATCAGACACCGGAATTTGTTGACCCAAAATGCCCTTCTATTTGAAAATTCTGTACGTTTCCTCCTCCAGACAAATGTGAGGCACAATACGCCAAAGTAGCTTTGTAGGGTGTCTTCACCAAACAATGTGAGATGGAATCCAATAAGTGAACACCGAGAGGGATTAAAGATGCTCGCGTGCAACATAGCTGCACTTTGTTCTTGATTGTCACTTTGATGTTCCCTTTATCCTTGTTTCACACTGCTGTATTTTATGGCTCTTACACTTCGTGGCAACTTAGTCTTTATTTTTAACTAATCTGTTTCAATTCAGTAAAGTGGAATTATATTTAATGACCCATTAACATTTTACATACATTAATTACTGGTCATGTAATATATAATTTAAGTCAACTGAGTTTGTATCATTTGATGAGTTGAAAACCAAAAAAGTAATAATTTATTTATTTATTGGAGAAACAACAGAAGTAAGCACATAATATCATGATGTAAGTAAGTATGTAGGACATTAGGTGTGTACCTACTTCATTAAATGTTCTCACTAAGAGATATTTTCTGATTTCATAGAACTAGTGCCGAAGTAACACTTAAGTCTAAGAGTTCAACAGTGGTTCAACTTAAATAGAAGTCTAATAACACTTTCCATGTAGGTTTGCTTTTATTACGCGATGTGGTGTCTTGATTAAGAAAACATTACATAATTGTGCGAGAGCGGTCGGCGCAAGTGGCGCCATGCAAGGGAACGTGTAACTATGTGGGGGCGGCGGGGTGCAGTGGGACGGCACTACTCTCGCCGAGCCGACGGTCTACGCTCGCCAGTCGTACACCAGCCACGATGAGGGCGGCTCGTGTCTCGCCGCCTCCCGCAACGATCGTACACGCACAACATAAACATCAGTGAAGTGCTGCACAGCTGATGCAAAGACTTACCATTTGTATATAAAGTGAAGTGACTTTTGTGAATAGTTTCAACTAAAACTGCTAAGACCAATGTGTGTAGAAAATGTTTCAACTCCTGACTCTTTTGTTAGTGACTTTGGGTGTTAATGCTGCGTATGCTCCCAGAGGCGTGGATAATTGCAGTCGACGACAAGGTGACGAGGCGAGCACAATATGCCGGGTGCGAACTCTCGAGGCAGATGGCTCGAGCCTCACACATACTCCAACCGATGCCGTAAAGCGCCTCAATGTAGAGTGCAATCAGCTCCTGCTTTTCGAGAGCTACCTCGAGGCGAACTATTTTCAAAAATTTTCGTCGCTCACTGAACTAACACTCGAGAATTGCAAACTCCTCAGAATACCAGGAAACGCGTTCGAAGGATTACGCGAGCTGAAAAAGTTGTCGATCCGATCTAAAAACTACGATTGGAGTCCAAATAAAAACTTGGAGCTTTCGCTGGGAACTTTCAATGGATTGCGGGAATTACAAATACTCGACTTAGGGAAGAATAATTTGAAATCATTACCATCTGAAGTTTTCTGCCCTTTGGGTAATCTGCAAACTTTAAATTTGACTCATAATAAAATCAAAAGTGTCGATCGCCTTGGATTTGGAAAGAACTGTGGTTCCGGCTTGCGAAGTTTGGATTTAAGTGATAACGATTTGCGGTCCTTGAGTGAGGAATCACAAATCACGGGCTTAAAGAATCTGCAAGAACTAAGATTACAGAATAATAATATCACCGATATCTCAAGTGAAACGTTTAATGGACTTATTTCTCTGCGGATATTAAATGTTTCCTACAATAAGCTCCAGATAGTGCCCGAGGGCACGTTCACGAATACGAAGGAGTTACGAGAAATATATTTAAATAATAACCTGCTATTTGAATTAGCCAGAGGCGTGTTCCACCGATTAGAACAGCTGCTTGTCTTAGATTTATCTAATAATCAGCTCTCGAGCTCTTTTATCGACGGCAGTACATTTATTGGCCTTATACGCTTAGTCATTCTGAATTTATCCAATAATGGCTTGACGAGGATAGATGGTAAGACGTTTAAGGATTTATTCTTTCTCCAGATATTAGATTTAAGAAATAACTCAATTGGGTATGTCGAAGAAAATACATTTCTCCCATTGTATAATTTACATACTTTAAATCTAGCTGAAAATCGCTTGCATACTATTGATGAGCTACTTTTCAACGGGCTGTTTGTGTTAAGCAAATTGAATTTAAATAACAACCTTTTAGTAAATATTGATCCCAAAGCTTTCAAGAACTGTTCCGATTTAAAGGAATTGGATTTGAGTTCCAATCAGTTAACCGAAGTTCCGAACGCCATTTGGGAATTGTCTCAACTGAAAACATTAGATCTTGGCGAAAACCAAATAACGGATATAAAGAACGGTTCCTTTAAGAATTTGGATCAATTAACAGGATTAAGACTAATAGATAATTTGATTGGAAATTTGTCAGTAGGAATGTTTTGGGATGTACCTAGCCTACAAGTATTAAATTTAGCAAAAAATAAGATTCAAGCCATTGAGAGGGGAAGTTTCGTCAGAAATTCTCAACTAGAAGCTATAAGGTTAGATGGTAATTTTATATCTGATATTAATGGAGTGTTTTCGACTTTGCTCTCGTTGCTTTGGCTTAATTTGTCCGAGAACCATCTAGTTTGGTTTGATTATGCGTTTGTACCCAGTAAATTGAAGTGGCTTGATGTACATGGTAATTTTATAGAACACTTAGGAAACTATTATAAAATCCGAGATGAAATTAACATAAAAACCTTAGACGTAAGTCATAACCGCATTGTCGAAATATCGCCCATGGCTATTCCAAACAGCGTCGAACTACTGTTCATAAACAATAACCACATTAACAATATCCAAGTAAACACGTTTATGGAGAAACGCAATCTAACTCGGGTTGATATTTACGCAAATGAGATATCTCATTTAGATATCAACAGCCTCCGGCTGTCCCCGGTTCCCTTGAACAAGTCATTGCCCGAGTTCTACATCGGAGGAAATCCGTTTAATTGCGATTGCTCCATGGAGTGGTTGCCCATTATAAACAATATGACAGCCATGAGGCAGCACCCTCGGATAATGGACCTCGAAAACGTCCTTTGTAACATGACGCACACGAGAGGCGTAACGCATTTGCCGCTTAGTAATCTCAGATCTGCTGATTTCTTGTGCCCGTACGAAACCCACTGTTTTACATTATGCCACTGTTGCGATTACGTTGCATGTGATTGCCAAATGACCTGCCCCTATAATTGCTCATGTTATCACGATCAAACATGGCATACAAATGTAGTAGACTGCTCCAGTAAGCGCGCAATTGAAATACCGGAAAAAATACCTATGGATGCTACCGAGGTCTACTTAGATGGTAACGACTTTAAAGAATTGCAAAATTATGCATTCATCGGGCGAAAAAATATGAGGTCGCTGTATGTAAATTCAAGCGGAGTCGAGACCATACAAAATAGAACGTTCGCTGGGTTATCCTCCCTATTAATATTAAATCTTGGGAGTAATAAACTGAAACATTTAAAAGGCTATGAGTTTGAGAATCTGACGCAGCTAAAGGAATTGTATTTGCATGACAATTTTATCAGCTTCATAGCTAACTCCACTTTTGCATCGTTGTATTCATTGAAAATTTTGAAATTACATGGTAATAGGCTAGTAGAGTTTGCTGTATGGAATTTGAATACCGTAATGAACTTAAACGCTCTCTCTCTGGGAAATAACATGTGGTCGTGTAAATGTAGATACTTACAAAGATTTACTACCTTTGTTGCTGACAATGTTCCGAAAATAGTAGACGTCCCTGATTTGTTCTGTTGGAGCGCCGATGGGCAATTACCGCAAAAGAAAGAACTCAATCTCAACGGCACGATATGCAGTGACTATTACGCCGGAGATTCTGTTATAGATAACATGCTGGTCTCAAATTACATGCCCATGATGGTGACTACGCTCACGGGTTTTATGCTAATCATGCTAGTCATCCTTTTGATTTTCTTATTTAGAGACACAATTCGTATCTGGCTTTATACAAGTTGCGGAATAAGATTGTTCCCATTCACCGGGGGGTACGATGACACTGATAAATTGTACGATGCTTACGTATGTTATAGCCCCAAGGATGATGACTTCGTTATTCAAACGTTAGCCGCTGAGTTGGAAAATGGAAGCCCCTCGTATCACCTTTGTTTGCATTATAGAGACATCCCACAGCACAATTCGCCTTACATGCAGTGCACATTGCCGCTCCCAGAGGCCGCGGAAGCCTCTAAGCGCATTATAATAATTCTCACTCGGAATTTCATAGAAACAGAATGGTCGCGTTTTGAATTTCGTCAAACACTGCACGAGATTCTCAAATCTCGATTTTATAGCTTAGTCATAATAGAAGACAGCTCAGTATTACCGGAGGCGCAATGCGATCCTGATTTAAAACCGTATCTCAAAACTAGTTCGCGTGTGCGATGGGGCCAAAATAAATTTTGGGAGAAGTTGTGGTATGCGATGCCGGATCAAAGACGTAATAAGAAATCGTCTAGTTACAGGAATAATATAAATTCATACACTATGAGAAGCGGCATGCAAAACGGGACAATGCGATCGTTCTCGTTTACAGAAAAGATGGGTGGGCCAGCTGCAGGTTTGAATGGGGCTCCCGAGTTTGCGGAGGTAGTTTCCCAGCAAGGGCAGGCGCCGTATGGGCCCGATGGAAGGCCACCGTCGGATCATATTTACTCGTCAATAGACTCTGATTACTCCTCGTTAGAACTTGGAGGGAGCAATCCAAACCGACGGCGGGAATTTCGTCACTGGCCGCCCCCGCCTCCCTTAATTGATACCCAGCCCTCAGGTCAAGCCTACCTTGTCTAGTCCGCGCTTCTCATGAACTAATTTATGTATAACATTTTAGTCAGCTTCATGTGAATTATTTTGTCATTGCAACACGCGCTATTATACCAAATAATTAAAATTTTAATCTATTTTTGTATTTTCTCGCCATTCCAAAGGCGTATATGTTTCGTAATGTTGGTGTAAATACATTCTATAAGACTGCTGTAGAGTATGTTACTTTGTAAATAATGTAAATAACTGTCCATATAATTTAAGTCACGAGTATACTATTTATATACTTTAATAAAGCCATTGTGATAATTTTTGCATACATCGACATTTTATTTCCATCATCCTTTTCCCTAATCTTGTGTTTATTTCGTATGGATTTAATTTGTAGCAGTGCAAATATTGTTCTTGATACTTAATAATAATATTCAAAATTAAAATGTATTTCATTTACTATATCGCTACACACTTAAATGCATACTAAACACAAAATAGTATCAAAACTAGTTCGAGCCATAAACACGAAGCGCCTATAAAATGCTCTCACAGTTAAAGTATACATTACACTCGGGAAATGCGGACCTTTTTTCAAAGCTCGAGATTATAAAAAGGCTCTATACTTGCACCACCTAAATCTGACAAGGCACAGGACGGCAAACGTGACCAGAATGCAGTGGTCACCTCTCATAGCGTATCATAAGCCTAAGGTAAGGCACCTCCTGAATTTTAAATCACACCGCTATAATCTACAAAAGAATCCCGCTTGCAAATTGCGTGGTTGCAATTGTCAATTTTACTACAGAGCCATAAAATGTCTTTAGTGTTGCTTTGCCGTATCAGGGAAACGACATCACAACAGTCGTATCATTAACCTTGTGGTCATTCAAATGTAACCTTAAAGGTAATAGCTTTACTTGAAGCGTTCCTTAACAGTAACACTTTGAGGCAATCTCCGTATGTAATTCTACTACAAAACATTTCATTAAAGACGTTGATTCTATTATGCTATAAGCTGCTTAATGTACGAGTATTCTTAGTTCGGTCTCCTTAGGCTTATATGTAATGACTCATTTATTAGATTTTACCTTTTATCGCTTAAGGATATGATACTTTTCCTACACACATTTCTCTATCCATTACGTCATCCAACAATGAGTCATCAAGCGATCGTCTCTGTTGCCTATCCGGTCAACAGAACTGGTGGATTAACACAAATGGACTCTAATTGAAGTCTCCTTCGAGGCATGAAGATCCCCATTGAGTAGGAACAACTTCGTTTGCCAAGTTTGTACCGGCAATAGATACGAGCGGAAGGCGGGGATAAACGCATGTATTATACAATATTATCATTATGAGAGCTCTGCAAAGTAATATTACGTAATAGAGGAAGCAGTAAATACAAATTAAAATAGATCAGAAACATAAAATAACTTTGTTAGCGATAAAGCAATTCATAAATGAATATTAACTATAACTTCATTATACATTTTTGAAATGTGTAATTTTTTAAAGAAACAAACTTATTTGAACGAACAAGAGATAACTGTCCTATAAATGAAAACTTGAGGAAAAGAAAAAAATTAGTTAGCACTTTTACAAATCTGAAAATAGTGAATTCCTGTCTTACCAGGCAGTGACAGCTTATAACAACATATCTTTAGAGCTTAAAAAAATAGATATAGATTCATTATCCTTTATCTATATTTTGTTAAAAATATAAATAAAGAATCATTATTCTACAACAAACTAAAGAATTTCCTGGCTGAAAACTCATTTTACAATGTAAATGACAAATCTAAATTATTAGGTTTAATATTGTTTGTGTAAGTTTTTTAAGTCCTGGAGTAAGTACTTATTGCTGTGCCCTAACGAGATTTATGGTGAAGCTTGTAACTTATAAAATCTTATAAAACTCATAACTGCACTAAATGAATACGAATATGAATACATAACAGAACAGGTTGATTTTTGCCAATAAAACTTTACAGCAAAATTATAAAAGAACTGTTACAATGAAGCACAAAAAGTCTACCCTAAGATAACGCCCACAGATTTGAACGAAATTAAGAAAAAAGTGTTGTTTTTGTGACAAACAGTAGCCTTCCTTTTGAAGACAATGGCATTATGTTCAAAAGCCATAAATCTAACAAATGTTATGACGCTCAGTGACTCCCTATAACATTGACAACAAAGATGGGTCGTAAAATAGTTTTTGTTTTCTGACTACCTGCATATTTTTGACTTCGGTTGCTACTACTCATGAATTATTCTAGCTACCTTTGCATAAGTAAGCGAAATAAAAAAACCGTGAGACTACTTAATTATATATTTACCAGTTTGTGCTTGTCCAATCCTCTATTCAATTTTAACTAAGTTCTTACTAAATTGAGTTCTAATTGCCTTTCCGTGATAGCGTAGAGTATCTTTCATCAGGGCTAGTACAACCTGACTGTTATGCCAAAAGTCATTATCACCTTGTATGCAATTTAACAATTAGAACAAGGGCAGTTTAAACTACCCTAGTCTTTGTCACTTGACAAGGAGTCTCAATCAAGTTTGCAGTGTTAGAGTATTCAATGCACTAGATACATCATATGTATATACATAACATAATTATATCAATTATATATCATACTCGTATCTATTGTACCAGAAAGAAAAAGATGGTAAGAAAAGAAGATGGATAATATCGTCTGGACTTTATAGTCGTTTATACGACTTCACATTTTTTGCTCTCTTACCTTCTTCTTGCCTGATAATAATGAATCATACACAAAAAGTACCTTCTCAATAAATTCCACGAATGAAACAACGAACATCAATAAAAATCTTTGATAATGCAGTTCGTATAGGTTTCAAGGCAATCAAATTCATTACTATGGTCTAAATAAAACAACGCAGAGTCTTTCCATTCTAATGACTTTCTTGCCTTTGTCTTTATGATCCACACGGCCTTTGTTACGTAAGAAACAACCTTCATGCCTGTGTGAATGAAAGAATATAATTATTACCATGATCTATAATTAAACGTGAGTTATTAAAATAATTGTAGAGCCACTAAAATAAATAATTTATAAGAATTTCAGATATTTTTTAAAACAGAGTCACATTGAGGTGACGTGTTATTAATTTGTAGGTACTTCGTTAATATTATGTTCTACATAATTAATTATTTATTTTGTAGAAAATAATATTAGGATACGCCTGGTGGTAATCAGTCACCGCAGCCTATGGACGATTGCAACCAGGGGTGTCACATGCGCATTGCCGACCCCTTAAAAGATGTAACATTCCTTTCTTGAAGCATTTCATACTGTAGTCCCTCGAGAAAACAAACAACAGGAGCAAAGCAAATAAGTAGTGAAACATATACTAAGGCTCGGTTTTATAAAGATCCGTTAGACCTTATGTCGGTTTGTTATGTCAAAAAATGTACTGAGTTACTGAAATGTGATCTGACATTTGGTCTAACGGATCTTTATAAAACCCGGCCTCAAACTATAAAATGTTAACGGTTATTTTTTAATCAGTAATCAATATTTTTTTATTTATCAGTAAAATTAACTAAACGGTTATTTCTATATACTCTAACATGTATCGACTATAAAATGCCAGGGTCATTTTCACACAAACGTAATTATTATTGATTGCATTCATAAATAAAAATAGTATAATATCAATACAAGTGTGTTTCATCACTTATCGTCCATTAGACAATTATCCCGACATTTTCCTGCATAGGAATTATTGCAAGGTCGTATGGCACTGCAATTATGAAAGAGTGGTTTTATGAAACGAGCCGAAGTCGAGTTTCATAATAAGTTTATACGAGTGTTTAATGGCTAGTTATGTACAGTACACTTTCATACACTACTTTATCTATCATATGTTAAATCCTTTCATGTGGTTCATGTGAGCACGTCGAGACGGCGTGCGCCATGTTTGACGATCATAACGATCCAATTTATGATGTTGTAATGGCCATCTCCGCCTCGAGCGCTGGCCACGGTATATCGTAAAGCTGGTCCTTACCTACACTTATTGACCACATTAAAGGGGAATTACTATATGGGTATAGATAAAAGAAAGGTTCCCGAGTGGCGGCCTCGCACGGGAAGACGGAGCGTTGGACGGCCTCCCACTAGGTGGACTGATGACTTGGTCAAGGCAGCGGGGAGTCGCTGGATGCGGGTGGCTCGCGACCGTGTGCTGTGGCGCTCCTTGGGGGAGGCCTATATCCAGCAGTGAATGTCTTCCGGCTGAATGATGATGATGATAGATAAAAGCTTATAAAGTACTTGTAGCCATCCTCTTATTAGTTTCGCCTTATTGTGTATGAACTGCGAACTAGACGATTGCCAATTGCATCAATTTATAGTGGAGATGTGTCAGGAACACGTAACCCAGGATATAGGTCAAGTGGCCTGATGACTATCTTGATAAGTCCAATATCCTTTTTATATATTTTGTACTGAATCATAGTGAACTGTTGGGATTAGGTAGCGGACCCCTTTCGACATCCTTTAGGATGCAACTGTACCGGGATAACTCTAGGATGATGATCATGATGATACTGAATCATAGTGTTAGTTGGTGAGCTTGGCAAAAAAAGATACATTTTCAATACCTTATTAGTTAATAATAAAATTAATAAAATGTATTTAGGGTTCCGTACCCAAAGAGTAAAACGGGACCCTACTACTAAGACTTCGCTGTCCGTCCGTCCGTCCGTCTGTCACCAGGCTGTATCTCATCAACTATGACAGTTAGGCAGTTGAAATTTTCACAGATGATTTATTTATTTTCCCGCAATAACATCAAATATTAAATACCAGAATAAAATAAATATGTAAGGCGGCTCCCATACAACAAACGTGATTTTTTTTTCAGTTTTTATAGATAATGGTACGGAACCCTTCATGCGCGTGCCCGACTCGCACTAGGTCGGTTTTTTGTCAATATCTAATTCGCGTTAAAATTGGTTCAGTTACATCGTAACCTGTCATGATACTAGTTATTATTACTAGGCGATGGGAGACAAAATAGGCGATGGAAATATAACTGTTTATTAGATATGTATTTCGTTCGATAAAAAATGTCAATCAAATTCTCAAAACGAATATAACAGCTGTTGAAATTCAGTTTCCAAATGAAAATCTTAGTATAGGTAATTTACTTTCTTCCCATAACGTAGTAAATGTACTTACTCGAGACAATATCACATATTTCACTAGTTTGCAAGTGAAATATTTTAATGTTACCTCAACAACATAGATTACGTAGAACTGATTGATCACAAGGAAGCTAATGAGAATTCCAGAATAAGCAATTAGCTAAACGCTGTTTATGGTTAGGCCTGTTTGTAATTGCCATATCAACTAAGACGAGAATTGGAGAGAAACAGGTAATCCAAATTTACGTTACTAATGGCGGTGTATGTATAACACGAGATTTGCGGGATCAAAATTCAAATAGGTAATTAGAGCGGCAATACGATGATTCTACAGTACGTCAGATCTATTTAAACATCTAACATAATATTGAAGAGGAAATATCATATTTTATCATAATAATTATCCTAGTACAGCCATACCTACTTATCTTATGTTACAATCATTATAACTATGAAGTTTCAAGTTTAGACGTTTGTTAGTCACTGAAGAAAACGAACTTATTAAATGAAATTAGATACAGTTTCTAACCTGCTTATAAGAAATTACTAATAAATGCAAATATTTCGGCATATACTAGATAAGATAGAAAATAGAAACATTTCAAAAATATTTGTGATAATCCACATCGAAAGGGACCTTATGGCGGCAGGCGCTTACGTTACACCTATTCACTATTGTATTGGAACAGCGGCAATAAAGGCGTAAGTGCCGGCAGCCATACGGTCCCTTTCAATATGGAATATCACATTTTGTAAATAGGTTCAACCACACACGTCGTCGTAAGGTTGTCTGGAAGAGATTGCTTGTTGTTCAATTTTAATCTTGTTATCAATGTATTTTCTGGTGAACAATAAAGAATATTAATTGTATTGTATTGTATTGTATACCGTCGTTGTATTTAAAAAATGCACTCTTTATGTTTTGATACCCATTGACCACGTTGCGTTATAGAAATAGACCGCGCACTCCTATTGCTTTATTGGGCCCGGCCTATAAAGCCACAGTCAAGTCCAAAAATGCAATCTAATATTAGTACATTACTGCAGAGAGATTAGAGGCCGTGAAGTTAGGAATTGCTGGACGAGTTTGTTGTAGACGGCCGAGTAGTGGATGGGGCCGGATAAAACGAGTCCTGCAATCCCTCTTCCGGCCGAGGATTGTGTAGTGAAAAACCCAGTGAAGCGAGCCGGGGCTAGAGCCCGCCTCTCCCTATTGAAAGTCGTGTGATTTACCGCTCGGCTACAGTGGCCAATTGCGAGTTGTAATCTAACATTTAATTCAACTCATATTTACTTGCGAAACCGATCACCACGCATTCATCAAACGTGGCTTTTAACAACCTTCTTTAATTATACAATAGACCAACACTTCATTAAATTGTCACTCATGATGCCACTTTTCGTAATCAACTTTGAGTTATTTCATACGCTGTTGTGTAACACAATATTATATTATGATGCGTACGTGACTATATTGATTTTCGAAGTAATAGATATATGTTCAATGGAGCTTTCTTAAAATACGTGTCGAAATTGCTACTTAAACCTATTGATCATTGACGATAGGTACTGATATCTGCTTACGTGAGTTTGGTACAATTGTAATATGACAAGTTGCTCGTAATTATCGAAGACATTTTGCGTGGGTTAGCTCATTATTAATTTGGTAATCAATCAGTTATGCTTATATTTTATGCTATGAAGTATTTATATGCACTTCACTTAAATATCATATAAGATCGCCTTGGTAAACTCTAATCTTATGTGACATGTATATTGTTTTAACCTGTTATTGTACACAATAAAGTGCTTACATTCATACATACATATCATTTCGACTAGCCATGTGTCATTCTCGAAGTTTTCGTTTTGTATTCTTATCGAGAATTTCTGAAATATTCATTAGGTGAGACATATCTAATTACAATCAAGCATAAATAGAATTTGTGTTGGTTGGTCGAATCAGGCCGAGAAATGAATGATGAGGATGAAGAAAGACACAATTAAATTTTGAAATTGCATATCAATTGGGTTAAAACCTTATATCACTAATTGTATTAAGAATAAGGGAGATTAATACAGCAAAAGCGTTGCTTAAGAGGCCTTAAGTACGAAATTTAAAATCATTCGAATTCAAATTATGACACAGGTATTGATAAAACCAATAAACTGATTAAATAATACGGTATTTGTATTAAAGTTTTAGATAGTAACGGAGCTTTAAGCTTCAAAATTGTTGATTTGAATGTTTGAAACGATATTTGGGCTTATTTTTATGTACTGGTTGTTTCTGTTTTTATTTTAGATAACTGTAAAAATTGGTAAGTAGATAGAGTTCCTTATTTTAATTAATATTTGCACGATTTACTACTACAGTGTCCTATATATTTTTTTCCATTGAGTGACAAAACTTATGGAGTTTTCTTAACTTACCCCCTTATTCATAAACGTCTGTGAAACCTATATTAGTTAACTAGCCGCTAAAGTTCGTTTGTCCTTATCTGTCACTTTGACATTGACGTTTGTGAAAATGGGACAAAGAACTTTTTAGTTAGCAGAGGTTTGTTAAGTTTTATGAATACGGGGATTAGTGTATAAATCCCATGAGAACAAAAAAGAATTTAAGGGTACACATTATCATTTTATATGAATTCTTGCAACCTACCTATTGTCATCCAATTCACACGAAAAATAAAAATCGACAACAATATAATAATTGGTGCATTTCTAAACCAAAAATCCAAAAAAATACTTTTTTTTATAATGTGGCCAAAATAGTCCTGTTCTAAATAGAAAAGTTGAGAATATGACAATTCATGCAAAAATAGTCTAAATAGATGAGCATTTTTAAACTGATGAAGGGCCCTTAAGGACTTTTGCATAGTTTGACCCTACCGCAGATTTCTAGTCCACCAGTCGGCGTATAGTCTGTTCTGTAGGGGAAACAGGAAATAGTTTTAAAGAGGTCCTCGTTGTAGACTACGAAACGCATAGAGTAATATTTGAAGATTTTATTTAGCGCCTTATAAGCGCCGCCAAAAAATAGTGTTTTAATTGAAATTGCCACAATAAAACACGGAATCGTGTATTTTTTTCGTTTAGAACCATACGATAATAGTAAGTACCATATATTCATTCTCATTTAAATTTACTTCAAATTCAAGTATTCAAGTACCTAATTATATGCATCAGAACAGAATTAAGATAATACAATTTCCTGCAAATTGTATTGATTTTCCCGGTTTCTTCACGTTTGTTCGTTCTGCAATTACTTTCTGCACTAACATCACTCTATGAGGGCTATCGTTTTTATGCTCACCAGTTGGCGCCACTGTCGAGTAAGGTCCAGCTGTCAAAAATTGTTATTGGTTATTATGGGAATGAGAACGAAGTTTACATTTAAATCATATTTAATACCTTAAAACTGTACCGTAAAAATATCGAACATCTCGCATTGTAGCGCAGTCCCGTTTTGTTTGGAAATAAACGAGGAAATAAGTTTCCGAAAGACAAAACTGTCTCAAAGCACTGACAGTCATTGACCCGTAACTCACATTTGCCATAATCAAGCTCAGGTATTGCAAAATAGTCACCATATTGTTCTAATTATATATTAACCCGCGTAGCGCAACAACAAAGAGTGACATTTGACATTTCGGAGACCTCACGCTACACTAGCGCCTCTGGTGGCGAATTCATACGCGATATGGCGCATGACGCATAGCCCTCATTGGCCTAGGGGTTGAGTCGTTCGCTTTATTGTATTTAATTGTATTGCACACTTTTGAAATAAACAAACACAGTCGTCTCTTTTCCTTTCTTTATTCCCGGCAGTCCATCGGTATTCGCAGCAGAGTCGGGCTCGGGCGAGTTCGTTCGAGTTTCAATTTCAATTTAGATACTTTTATAAATAGAATTGCATATTTTTATTTTTCTTCGATAGTTGACTGCCAATTTTAAGTTATAGTGATTGGAGTTACGAATTTTATTTTTCGTTTTAGCCAGCAGAATATTAGTTTCATATTTTCTGATTTAACTGTAAATTTGGACGTTGTGATATGCAAAATTTTCAACATTGCTATTACTACGGTTAAAATTCAAGTATTAATAGACACAAATATTGACGAAATGATGACCTCAGAGAGTTTTTATTATTAACATTTTAGCAATTCACAAGTCACTTAGTTAACTTTTGTTATAATCCTTTACAACAAAATTCCACATTGTGTAATCCTGAACGGCCGTTATAAATGAAAATGTATTGTTTAGAACAAGGTCAAAGCAAAAATTGTATTTCTTTTACAAAAATCGTCATACTTTTCTAATTCACTTTTATGGTTCGATAACAATCTTAATAGTGCAATTCAGCGAGCATTCAATTATGAAAACAATAATTTAACCCTTCTAAAAAAGAAATTAAACGTTCACTCGTTGACACGGCATCCATTTTCCTTTGAAATATCGCATTTTCGTCATCAAAGTAAGACATAGCGACAAAAAAACCTAAATTAAAACACATTAAGATTCCTAACATCCAAGTTCAAGCAAACTCGGCCGTAATAAAAAAGCCAAATATTAGACAATGATAACAAGGTTTACGGCCGAAATGATGGGAGATGAGAATAATTTTATGGCCTAAAAATGGGCCATAGCGTGGAATGAGACGCTGGGATGAGTCTTTATTTGCCCGTTGTCAACGGTTTGTTTGAATTGAGACTTTCCCCACTCGGCCTTACCTGGAACGAAGGAAGCCAGTAATAAATAATGAAGTGTGGACAGCTCTTTCATACACTTTAAGACTTATTTAATTTCGTGTGAATGAATTATAGTTCAAACTTTAAGACACACCTGTTGCGACAGTTTTACTGCAGACGAAACGGAATAAAAATTCAGCTTCTAAAACTCTTAATGAGCCCGATTGAGAGAAATTTTTCGTGAAATTCCCGAACTCTCGAAAGTCCTCGGCGAGGAAAATTTATAACACGACGAATACAACCCGCGAACGCATAAATTACGAATTTAATGAACAGTTTTATTTGCTTAATAGAACGTCCTTTGCCTGCGAAATGGAAGCTTCTTTACATAACGACATTGTCGCAAAAACATTGCTCCCAGACAAAATTTTGTGGTAGTTCGCTGTTAATTACTATAATGTCATTCGCGCTCTGCTTTGGTTGGGAGTGCCTATTATTTTCATTCATGGTTGGTTGAAAACCTTAAATGGCAACATTATTTCACCGTCTAATTTTCATTGTGCAAAATTTCATTCAGTTGGCCATAAGACTTCGCAATTACGGAGGTACGTGTCTCGCCGCATATTAGCCGTTTCGTGTGTTCATCGTTTGTACGCACAGAAATTATATGTTTTACGATATCACAATGAAGGTCTGTGTAGAGAAAGCTTCTTTCCTTAATTTGATTTTAATTTTCATTTAATGTACCTAATTTGCTTTTGTTTACTTCATGTAATTAGACTTCAGAGTCGTTAGTTTACCTACAATTTGTTACTATGGCGAATAAGTGCCGTGTCACTGTAAATTATATCAGAAGGTACTTATTAGGTACCTGCATAGGTACTATTTATTTGTTTTGCTTTACATTTTACGGTTTGATGGTTGACCTAGTGCCCTTAGGAGCTAATTTTTTAATGCTGCTCTTATAAATGACCACCTTTATTTAAGAAATCAAACTAAGGAAACATGGAATCGCTGGTATCAGGCTTCACCAATAATTCTCAGTCAAATTCGAAATCCGGTAGCTTCGAGTATATACTTCCGTGCGTTAGTACCAGCCAATAAACGTGGCAATTTATGCACAGCCCTAACGGAAACCTGACGGGATGTCTATTTCCAATAGAAGGACACTTGTAAACGTGAATTATTGCACTTGTGCGTAAAAGCCTTGTTCAAAACAGATGTACATAATTACGCGATCTGTTAATGATTTTGTCGAAATACTAATGGATAACATCATCATAATCTTTGTCTCTTCAACTTATAAGTCGAACTAAGACAATTTCTCATTACTAAAATTAGATTCGCTAACAACATTTCCAAGATCATAACAAGAATAAAATGCCACAACATTTGTACAACTCAAAACACCTTTATGCGACTTACGAACATCATAAATTTATTTGCAGAGACGCCAACGGAAGACATTTAATTTAATATAACAGATGTTCCCATCTCGAGTGGACACGGCTCGCTGCGAATGCTTTGAGTTTGTCGGGTTGACAAAAAAAACCAACAACTGTCAACAAAGGATTGTTATTACAAGTGCGTCGAAGGAGTTTTGCTATTGGGTGCTTCAGAGGATAGCAAGAAAAATATTTTGATATTGATTTTACTAGCTCGGTAGTAAGACGATTTTGTTTTTATTTCGTCTGCAATCCGATATTTTGAATCACAGTTTTCTGGCTACTGGCGTTTGATACCAGTTTGAAAAAATATGGAAGTGTGTGTGTGTGTTTTATTTCAAGCCAGATAGTTCACTAGTGAGGCTATCAAAACTGCCGCTGCGAGTAAAGAAAAATCTATCCTCGTCTTTCTAATTCGTACAGTACGAATTAAATGGCAATCACTGAGTCGCGCGAGATACGACTTGGCAGCATGTTTTGCTAGCCGGATTTTGACAAATTTTTTTCAATCCCTGTAAGATATCCTGTATTGTTCATTCACGTGGATTCATTGCATACGTATTGCAAGGAAAAATAACTGGGTCATTGGAGCAATCTACAATCAGCGTCAGATAATTTATAGTATGGACTGAGACCTTATACATTTTTTTTTTATTTATTGGCCAAAAACATTATTTTACAAAAAATGGTAAATATTGCTTCACCAACGGAAACATCGAGGGTTTATATGCTGGTGAATAGTTCCCTATGGTATAGATTAACTTTTTTACATTAAGTACAACAAACTTTGTTCAACTATTCCGGATCAAATAACGTTAGATATCTTTTTATAGCCGGTATCGACTTGAAGCTGTTTAAGTATCTTTGCTGAAGTTCTTTAGGTAGTTGGTTTATTAAATACGGAAGTAGATATCTGACATTTCTTTTACCATGCACATTAACACTAACTTTACTGATGTTGTAATATTTGAAATAGATAATTTTGCAAGTTCATTTTCAGTGTATGACATTTATTATCCTATATTTGTAATTTCGAAATTATTATTCTTTTATACACTGTAAAAGAATTATTTTGACAAAAAATGTATTCTTATAGTCAGACTTTCATAAATTGTAAATTAATATTTGAAAAAGTGCCCTTGTGGCCTATTTGCAGAATGAATATTTGATTTTTTAAAACTATTTATTTGCTAACTGTATTACTCGGGGAAGTATATTGAGTTTACTATTGACAACATAATTTGTTTTTAAGCAATAGTACGTAAAGTAGTAGTACGTAAATAGTAAGCAATAGCAATAGTACATATACAATGTTGATCGCGCACTGTCAACGAGAGCATTTATTTCGGATACACAGAACTGTTGTCAGAGACAACAACCGACTGTGTGATTCGGGAGGGTTAAATTTATAAATGTATGAAAAGCGTTGTTTATTTATTTATCGTGTCAACTTCTGGAAATAATATATCGTAGATGCTTTTTATTTATTCGGGGAGAGCAAATGTGAAAGGTCAAACCTACAATGTATTAGGTTACGCTGTATTTGTGTGCGCGAGAAGCGGTTTATGTATATATTCTTCCAATCATTGTAGATCCAAGACAACCACACTGAAATAATAAACTTCTTGAAAAATCTTTAGCTTTTTTAAGGTTATAGTAGTAGTAGTAGTAGTAGTAGTAAACACTTTATTGTACAAATCAAGTACATACTAGAAAACAAACTTAATAATAGATATTATAATAAGAACTTATCCCTTTAAGAGGCTTTATAAGATTTAAAATGTTTTGATTTCAAATTATGACAAAAGTATTGATAATACCAATAAAGTTATTAAAGGATACGATGATTTTATTAATGTTTTAGATAGTAACATAGCCACTTTTTGATTTTATTGTGTATAGTAGAATATAACGGGAAAAACAAGTTTTTAGCTCGAAAATGGTCGATTTGGAGTGATGTTTGAAACGATATTTCTTAATGAAGAATCGAAAAAATACATTTAAAGTTTATGACATAAGGTTGCAATAGTCCTGTTCTAGATAGTAACTTTGAGAAAATGTCAAGATAATGTGTCAATTCAAATATAATAGATAAGGACTCTTAAGCAATAATATCGTCGTTTTATAATATCGTCTTGACCTGTTCAACTCTACTTTTACACTACGTCATCCGTCAACTTGTTTTCCATTCCAAAGCAATTCAAAACACATTTAATACTTCCTTATTTATCGTCTAAGTACAATCGGCCAACAAAGTGGTCTACCAATTTTCGACCCTATTACGTTTTGTTATACAAAGGTTCAAAAGTGGTAGACCACTTGACTGTCTATAACAGCATCGCACACAACCTTTAATAGGTATCAATCCTATATTATTTAATTATATCGTATCCTCTAGATATGCTGAGCCCGAGCCTATTGTCGCAATTACTTTTAATTTATTTTAATGTACCTACCTCTATTATTAATTTCTGTTTCTGTTATTTGTTGCTTTTATTTTGTGTAACTTCCTTCTGGCGACAATAAACCTCTTTTTATTTTTATTTTTTTTATTTTGTATACACCTGAAGAAGTGGTAAATAAATATATGTATGTGTAATAGAAGCATCATCAGTAATTTCTTAAGAAATACACTCAAAATTATGTTACCAAAGTTGACAGACTAATAACTATTATACAATTATAATAGGTCCACAGATTTATTGTATTTTAACAGAGCTGCTTCTCTTCGGCTTCACAGAAGCCTCATTTCAATTAAAATGTAACCTAAAATAGATAATTAAAAACATATTACAATACTCTCTTATCCTGTCACAATCATGTATGCTACAAACGTAACTTCTTTGAATCATATCTCGTATTATCAAATGCTTTCAAATTTAAATACAGATAATTATGCACTTGGCTTATCGGACTATTTGACAGCTTGATATCTAGTTGGCAAAACATTTCAATTCTAATTTGACTTAAAACAAAAGCTACTGGGAACGTTTAAAAAACAATTGAAGATTGCTTCAATCTCGATTTTAGTATGGGAACAGAAAAATTAATTCAGATTTATAATTTGTGTATATATCTTAAGGTTCGATATTGTCTACAAAATTAAACGCATCACGTGACTTGAACATATTAATTGACAGAAAATTGAACAAGTAAACAACACTAACTTCTTAGTTGTCATAATAGATAAAAACCTGTACTGGAAATCGCACATTGAAGCGTTGAACAAAAAAATTTTCAAAGGCTGCTATTTCCATATTGACCAACACTACTTCAACAGAGGTCGCTTTAAAAGCATATTATGGTTATATATTTCCCCTACTTTCGTATGGAGTAATAATCTGGGGAAATTCAGTAAATGTACAATCCACTTTCATTCGCCAAAAAAAGTCTGAGAACAATATATAGACTTAATAATATTGATTGTTTAAGAGCTGTATTTATAGAAAATAAAATTCTAACATTCGTGTATTTGTTAAGGAACACCCTGAATATTTTAGCAAAAAAAGTGAATGTAAAAGAAATCTACGACCACAGTACAAGTATGATTTGTGTACAGTTAGGCCGACTGTACTTAATAAGAGTACTTTTGTCACTAATATACAACCATTTACCAGAATGCATTAAATTACTAGAGGGTCCCAAATTCAAAAACAAACTTAGAGAATGGCTATTATTCAATTTTTTTTTAATAATTTAATGAATATTTTTGTATAAATCATTAATACTCAATTATTATTTTAAATCACTGTAAATGTTAGGTATCTATATCGTCTCTTATCTCACACTTGTTTCGCTATGTTAGTATAATTTTTGATTGTTTGTAAATGCGACTACAACTCACAAAAGTTATAACTGTGTTATAACAAGATAAGGTTACAGATAATATTGTACTTTTTGAAAAGGTTGTAAGTGCTCTAAATACTTTAAATTCCGAATACGATTAAACCAAAAAACATTGTCTGAATTCCTATTGAATCCATTTTAAGATCGTTTGTGTATGGACCATTTCGGCGGGAACTGTTGGCTGACGTTAATAGTGTTTGTGTTTGAACCATTTCCTGGAAGCTAATCTGTAGGGTAATTTAAATAACTTACATTGAATAAAATAATGCTTATATTGTATTGAAATTTATCGGTAAAGTTTTTGTTTATTTAAAAAATTTCAAATTGTAAATAATTGTAATTATCTATAAGCTTCAAATATAGCTATAATTTAATGGCAGTGTGGTTGATTAACTTTCTGCCAATTTATTTCTTTGATGAGTTTATGACGCGCTTAAAATATTAAAAGTCAATTGCTTAAAATGTTTCTAATTTTAAAATACAATGTCAACATTTATTTAGTTTTAATACCCTAATTTAAAATATTAGCTCTCCATAATTATTAACACAGTTTGAAATCAATAAGTTTTTACAGAGGTTTCGATAATTGGTCAATTTTTTTTATTACTTTTCCACCCATGGGGCGACATGTCTTTCTTTCCACCCGCATCTTAGGTTAAAAAAATATTACCTACGTTCAGAGTATGAGGAATTAAAAATACTTTACATACCGACTGGGTTCACTGGGTTCTTATGTAAATTAATTCATAATAAATATTGTGCTAGACTCCACAGCAGTTGAATGCAATGCCTCGTTAAGGCGGAATACGGTATATTAACATATTATTATTTATTAAAAAAAACGTTATTGCCCCAGTTTTCATGTTCTCAAAATGGTAACAAGATTCAGAAATTAATATAATAAGACACACGAGTATTAATTTACTTTCACAAAGCGACGTTGTTAGCAAGATTGTGGCATAAATCTACATATTTATTTTCAGACTAGTATTCGCCGGTATTTTTTCCTATATGGGAGACCTCGCTATAAAATTTGATATCCGATTTGGTAACCCACGTTCGTCAGTAAAGTGGCAACACGTTGAAAGTTCCAAGGCTGTTATTTACAACGCTTCAGTTTGCATCACTTCAGGCGAAACAGTGTAGGTACCTACACTGTATGTTACTATGAATCACGGTGTCACCTGTGCCTTTACCATGAGGTTGCATGACCGTACTCGCTAGCGACTGCATAAACGATTTAGTATGCCGATTCATAGTTCTATTGGGTAACCGCCAGAGGCGCTGTACTTTTGCCCGTACATTTTTTTACGCAGTCGCTAGCGACTACGGTAATGTAAAATCATGGTAAAGGCACTGATCGCTTACCTGTACACCTAGTATAAGTTTTTTCGAAACGAAACACAAGCGAACGCATTGGCGTTTAGTCTTAATTTGCATGGCAAAAGATAGTTACCACCAAAAGCCACCAGAGTCGCTGCTCGTGTTGCCAGACGTTGTGACGACGTCGTGTTGACGTCGTGTTGACTAGAGGTACTAGTAGGTATTATAGTATAGTTTTACTAGTGGAGGGCGCTGAGGTGAGGTAGATAAAGTATCGCGCCACTACGTGCACTTCACTCGCTTGTTGCCGTTGCACACCATCTGCCTAAAATATAAACGAATGAATATCCAACTCATTTATATTCCTATTCAGTAGGAATTATCTTTTCGTCTTAAAAGTCCTTATCAGTTAAAAAACGCTCAACTATTTAGGCCATGTTCTGTTTGAATTGACACGTATCTTGACATATTCTCGATGTTACTATCTAGAACAGGACTTTTACGACCTTATGACAAACTTTTAATGATTTTTTGGATTTTTCATAAAGAAATATCGTTTCAAACTTCACTTCAAATCGACCATTTTCGAAATAAAAACTTGTTTTTTTTTTCGTTTAAATTCTACTACACACAATAAAATCAAAAAGTGACTATGCTAACTATCTAAAACTTTAATAAAATCATCGTATCCTTTAATAACTTTATTGGTATTATCAATACTTTTGTCATAATTTGAAATCAAAACATTTTAAAACTTATAAGGCCTTTTAATATGAATAATATTAAAATATAAGCAGTGGAAAGTAATATTTGACTGTTTCACTAACGCAAAATACATTTAAGTGCGTGTAATAAAATTGGTTTCCTTTCTGGAATTAACATTATGTAGACGTAGACATGACGTAGGTTTAGAAACAACGTCATGATCTTCTACCTACGTACCTCTTAAGGGTAACTACTTAACAAAAAAAATTAAGCCTCGTAATAATATTCCAGGTGTATTAATTTTATTCGTGTCTCACAATAAACCAAGGTAAAGTAATATTTTAGGTTCATTACGCCGCTCTACTTACATACATAAACGTCATAAAACAAAGTGGTATGCATACGATACGGTTTTTCGCGAAATTGATTGACAGGCGTGCTTGTTAAAAGTTCAATCACTGTAGTAGAATTCCGACCAGCTTATTTTTTACAGTTAGCAACAATAACTTTGGAACCAAGTTAATTTTTGTTATGATGTCGATGTTATTTTATTTATTTTTTGAGAGAAATAAGCGGCAAATTTCTGTAACCAAAAATTTGTAAAGAAATGCTTGTAGTTAACATAAGATCTACAGTTTTCTTAAATTGAAATTATGATAATTGCAATATAAACATGATTATAATAAAAATAATTTTAAATTGCTGGATTCTTTTGTAAAAATGTTACAAATTAATCCAACATTTTAAAATGTTTTGAATTATATTCGTGTTTATTTTTTTTTTGTACATAATTATCGATTTATAATCGACTTTAAAAAGTTACCTATTTGTGTTCGATGGTGATCAGTAATCTTCAAACTATTTTTGAATAATTACGGGGTTAGACTGTCCCAATTTGCTAACCTATCTTGGAAGGATTCCATATTGCATTTATTATATTATTATTATAAAGAACCTCAAGTATCCCACTGCTGGGTAAAGGCCTCCCTCCCTTCCCTCCACGCGTCCCTGTCCACCATTAAAAAGCAAATTTGAAAATGAAAAAAAAAATGTCGTTCAACCAAAATTGAGCCCTAGTTTTCTAAAGCCTCATTCACACTCCTGCGAGAATCGCATGCATTGCATTACAGTTTACCGAGGTAAGTAGGTATAATGAAGTCAATTATCTATCAAACTCCGCAATATAGTCAAACTTGTATGCAAATATTTTACGAAACTTAATTCCATACACTCAACAGCAAATAATATGTGTACAATTTTTTTTTATCAATAATTTAATTTCATGGTAATATTAGATACTTCGTAACTTTACAAACACGGGTACACTTTGTATGAAAGTGCTTTGGTACCTATTCATTCCAAAGCAACGGTTTAATTCATGGTAATATTAGATACTTCGTAACTTTACAAACACGGGTACACTTTGTATGAAAGTGCTTTGGTACCTATTCATTCCAAAGCAACGGTTTAATTCACGGTAATATGAGGTTCAGTCAAACTCACAAGAGGCTGAACACCCTTGTACCTGGTCGCACGATGTGTTGATGTTTAAACTGTCATACTAGCATTTCCAACGGGTGAAAACGACAATGTGCCAAAATGTCCAACTACTTATGAAATCAACTGTACTTTATAGCGTTAATAAACACTGCTTTAAAATTACACTCTCGTCATATCTTTTCAATGTGCACTGTTTATTGGTTTCAGCATCACTCCATCATCAGTCCCTAAGTGCCCGTTATCAGCGGTTGTAAAGCCTACGCACCTCGGAGATGCCTGTGTATTATACAGATCACTGTACAGTGTATAGTGATCCGTAATGACCGCAGCTTTGTCTTTATCAGACGCCGTTTCTTATTCTATACACGGAACCAGCTGGGAGATACGGAGCTATGTTGTGTACGGCTTCAAAATGGAAGAGGTAGCGGTGACAAGGACGCTGAAAATATCGGATACTCGTTTTAATTTAGACCTCTTTGTCGAGAGAAAAGCTATTGCAGCATTTTGGAGAAAATAGGGTTACGTTTGAATGTGGTATATTTCGATAATTTACAAACTTCATAACAATATAATAAGCAGCGAACTCGTGTCAACACCGAAAAATTAAGACACTGGATTCCTTCTAGCAACCTTTAAAAGTCAACAAAGTCAATCATATAGTCAATTTATATAGGTTCATAGGTCTTAAAATTATTAATATTACTTTATATCTATCCAATCTATTCTATGGCAATACGGACTTAGTCCATAAAAAAATATCTGTGACCTCGGTGATACACCTCGCATTTAAGGATAGGCAAAAATAACTGAAAGCCTTTTTTAATTAAATATAGTTTGGGCAAGACTGAAGAATCAAGAAGATGAGGAAAATGGGGCACGGAATATAGAATAGTTAGGTTCGAAATACTGACTGGCACTGACAGACTGGTCGAATGTGAATTTCTAGCTTTTAAATAAACAAAACAAAAAACCACGTCTACTAAAACCAATTATTATCTTCTTATTATTAGTAAGTACCGGTACTTCTGACCAGGGACCGATACTGGTATTATTAAAAAACCTTGAATTAGCCCAACATTCTGGATTATTTTTTGGTCTTTACGTGGCTGAATCATGTATTTAGGTAACAACGTCGTATTATTAGATTGTCCCATTAAAAAAGAAATAATGAACCGGTGACTGTAATAATACCGGTATTTTTCTATGGAGAAAATACCGGTATCCGATCCCTGCTTCTGACACACATCGTTATTTCTGGAATCGCTAACAGCTCTTCATTTGTACCGCGGCAAAGCTGAAGGAACGGTTGAAATGGTCCACTGCCTTTGACGTGACTATTTTATGTAATATTTATCCGGTGTCTGTCAGGTGACGGGGTCGGGTTTACGGCCACCGTATAAATGCTAAACAGTCTCTTAGCTTCCTGTACAAAGTAAGAGCGTCTAATAAGCCAGCTACCTACTAGTAAATAATAGCATTTTGCCACATTTGTTGTGAAGCATTGTTACAATTGTTATAGAGTGAAGGAAAAATTTAAAAATGTAGGCACCGAGCAGGATTCGAACCTGCGAACTCCCGGCACTCGCGGCCAGTCGCTCTAGCCAACTGAGCTATAGGTGCAATCGCTACCCAGTTCCAAAAAAAAAATATATAGATTTAAATTTTCTACACCATCTAATGAAAGAATGGCATCCCATTCTTGTCACAAGTATTTTTACTACTTACTAAGAGACCCAAAGCCATGTGCATGTCTTATAATTTAAATTTAAGCATTATTAAAATCAGTCCTGTCGTTCAAATCGACTTCAGTATGCAATGGGTTCTTAGAACTGGTAGTGATAAACACCATTTTAAAGATAGAAGTTATTAATGTTTATTTCATTTTGCGGGATATAAGACTCGGATCCAAGTCACTCAAGAACGCATTCAAACAGAAAATCCTCCACAAATAAACTCATCACATCAACTCCAAAACACAAAACCACCCCTTGCACATTAACAATAGGGTGACTTAAGACACTCGAAGCTTGAGCGGGGCATTGATCTCAAATGGACCGGCGCCCAACGCATCCGAAAAATAATTAAAACTTTTACCAAACCCACCGAGATGTGAAGAAAAGAAATAAATTTTCTACTCGAACGCACACTTTCGTTTATCCTGATTTCTGATTTATTCCATCGCAAAGTTACATGCGGTTGGGGTGTTTAATCGGGTTTAGTTTGTCATTGACAGAGAGGTGGTTTTGCTTCTACATCTATTTCGGGAGAGGCAAACGCACGCAACGCACTTGAAAGTTCGACATGGATTCTAAGTTGTCATGTAGCAAGACTGATGTTAACCAAACTTGATTTATTGAATTTTATTTCTGATTGTACAGTTTTGGCTGTTTAGTATCCTTGCGCCTTATTGCCTCAAATTGCCTGTCTTCACTTCTTTTCGTTTATATTTAAAATATGTGATAATCCACATCGAAAGGGACCTTATGGCGGCAGGCGCTTACGTTACACCTATTCACTATTGTGTTGGAACAGCGGCAATAAAGGCGTAAGTGCCGGCAGCCATAAGGTCCCTTTCGATGTGGATTATCACATATGATGATGCAACTAAACCCGCCGTTTACCGGTCCCTGGGATCCCTGGGATCATAACAAAAGAATGCTATTGTTTATTTTTTTCACCGGAAGACGACGGCTTAAGTCATCAACTTCATTTTTGAAATGTGAAATGAATGAGAAAAGGTGGATATGGAAGAAACTGGACCAGACTTTTAAAAAACATTGGTAGGGTCATTCTACTTTTTCATAACCAGTTTTGTATTACATATAAATCTATGATATGTATTGAATTGGTGTACAAAAACAGGATTTTAAAATAGTACCTGAACCTAATAAAAGGAATTTATAGGTGAAAATACTTAAATATTAACATATTGCTGTATAAGGTGGGTAACACAGTGGTAAAAACCATTTTTTCATACAAATGGTGAGACATCCAAGGATCACTGAGTTACTCGATTTATGGATATTAGCTGTGGTCCGTTAATGACCAAAACTATCGGAAGTGATACTGCAATTACACCTCTTTCTAAATAACAATACAAAAATATAAAGTGAGGTCCAAGTATTCCAAAATCTGCATTTAAAAAAAAGTGTCTGTAAATTATTTACATGAAAAAGTAGAATGGCCCGGTAAACGTTTTAAACATTTCTGAAGTCCGTGGTCTAGAAAATGTCTTCTACCCTGTCATCCGAGATAGGGAGCCTGTTAACAGCAGTGAGGCGTATCTAGAATCATAATAAATGAAATAAATGAACTTTATTCTGCAAGTAGGTCGCAATGACACTTTTACAAGTCAAAAACTACTAGCGTTTCTCAAGAACCCACTGTCGAGAAGAAGCGCCGAAAGAAACTCTACAGTCAGTCATTTTCTACAGAAATATGCTTATTGCAATGATACTACTTATATGATGAATTTCTATAATAATAATAATAATAATAAATAAAGAGAATAATAATATCAATTTATTTCAGGCATTTCCCATAAAATAAATAAATAAATATTACATGACAATCTTACACAAATCGAACTAGCCCCACAGTAAGCTCAAGAAGGCTTATGTTATGGGTACTAGACGACGATATATTTAATAGATATAAATACTTAAATACATAGAAAACATCCAAGACTCAGTAACAAATATTCATGCTCATCACACAAATATTTGCCCTGACCGGGATTCGAACCCAGGACCGTCAGCTTCACAGGCAGGTGTACCCACTAGACTAAACCGGTCGTAAATAAAGTGTTAGTAGATACAAATTTTTAAATCTTACAAAACTAGTGTTACAAATGATATAATAATGTGTTCAATGTTTGTTATAGCGGATAGAATTTACATTGTACGGTTCTAACCCTACTAATGTCGCAGAGATTCCTCATTTGACGGGATATGATCAGTATTCCATTTGCGCAGAACCGGTGCAGTAATGCATTTATTATCGCCCCGCTTCCGCGCATCCCGCTTCGATCAGGAAACACTCATTTAAATGCACAAGCGCAGTAAAAAACGGTACTGACTGGACTGAAAATTGGGAACCTTGAGTTTTTTAGATTGGTCCGTATTACATTTTTTATATATAGTAGACTTATTATCGTTTACTGTATTCAGAAGAATTTATTTATTTATTTACATTCATACTTTCATAGATGTAACTGTCACATTTGACATCTGTCAGCTGTCAAGTTGATGTTTTGTTTTGTTTCGCGGCAGACCAAAGCACGATCCTATTAATCTCTTCAGACGTTTGGTATGTCAAAGATAAGATAAAAAAAAATCTTAAAAACGATTGATAAAAACCGCAAACAGTTTTGAACTCTATAATAATTCTATTATAAAAAAAATGTAATATCGACCACTCCAAAAATTAAGATTTCCAATTGATACCGACAGCTGACTGTTTTCCCATATCATATCATACCGCCGTCACATCGATAAATCAGGAAGTCGCCTCAAATGGGATAACTCATTAGAAAAAGAAGTAACAGTACCTATTTTACTCTCAGCCGAAAGAACAGTAAAATTTACAATGTCTACAGACACAATAAAGCTTTAATCCAATTGCTGCGGACCACAAACTTCCGAGGTTAAAATAAATCCGGATTTTGATTCCGTAATTTCCGAGGCCGAACCTAGATTTATGTCCAGATTTAAGTCACGCGACAAATTAATAGGAGTTATGACTGTTCTTGTTGGATTCAGTTCAAAATAGATACCCTTTGATCTGTGAAATATTTTACTCGAGTTCAATTGACGAGTTGCAATATGTCACTGCGTATCGGATTTGACGTTGTAGGAATTGGTTTAATTATTAATGTAATTATTAAAACACGAGATTCTGAGAATACGACTCACGTGTAAACTCTTGGGTATTATATAGCAAATTTAATATTGAAATGTGTCAAAATTTTAATTAGATCGTCAACAAACCCAAAACATAAACAGCGAAAAAAATAAACAACAGCATTCGTTTATAATAAGCCCTCCCAGGGTTCGGTAGAGGAAGGGTTAATTTAACAGGTTTACCTTACCTGATAGTATATTAGATAGATAGATAGATAGATAGATTCATTTATTTCCTTTAGAAAATAACATTATTATTTTACATCAAAATAAAATAAAATGGATTCATTAAAGGATCGTCTACAATAATTTCAAAACTTCAAAACAATAATAACACTCGAAAAACTTTGTCTTTTCTTCGGAGATCAGATAATGATGATGACTACTTACTTAAATTACTTATACACATAAATATAAGTTTTAGACAATTTACAACAAAAATCTTTCGAATTTTGATTCGACGAGGAAGTTGATCTATCTTTTCGACACTAATGAACACACACAAAACATTCACAAAAATATTTTTTTAAGACGCAAAGTCCACCGTAATATTTTTTATTGTTTTGCAGTAGGATTTACATATTTTCAGCTATTATTTATTTAACCTTTATTGCCCAAAAAGAAATCTTAACCTACAAAGTCGTCGCGTCTACCAGTCAACCTCCAAGCAAAACAGAATGACCTCTAAAAATCTACATCCAGAAAGAGCTACATTCTTAAAAGTTATAATACCAAATGTATGGTAACTCGATTCTAAAAATTAAGGTCGCAACAGGTTTACTTACAGAAGAGAATAGATTTTATAGAGGTTTACTTATAATACAATACATTATTATGACAATGTTGTTTACGTCTTTATTTTACGTGATAAAAATAACGGTGCTTCGTTTTATTTTCATTTTTATTGTTCACTAGCCCGAGGCTGTATAACATTGGATTGGTACTTGTACCTGTTTTGTGAAATATATCGTGACTATAACGAGTATTATATTACTTTTCTGTTTTTACATAATACGCCAGCTACTCAAAACAGTCTAGCGTACCGTCGTGTACCGATCCCTGGGATTCCCGGGATCATAACAAAAGAATGCTATTGTTTATTTTTTAGATTATTTACTAGCTTGCCTAGCATTTAAGTTTCAAGGTAGTATTCTGCTGTGTATTTTTTTGTAATTTCTTTACTGGCTTGCTACTACAAACCCGGCATTGAAAAACTAACAATCAAAACACTGAACAAAGGCTATTCATTAAACGCGATTGCATCCAATCAATGTTCCAACAATAACCCTGTAAAACTGCGCACATTCAACCCCAGTATTTTAATTACATATAAAACTAAAATAAAGGTCGCAACATCGGTTTACGTGCGGCTTTCGGTATCGAATTACCGTTGTAATTGCTCGGGCCTCCATTCGAACTACTCCTGTATGGGCTAATGCAACAATTTACGCATCAGCTAATCTGCAAATTGGTGCAGCTTTGTCGGCAAGAGCTGCCCGTGTCGACGGCTCGGCCTGTCTACAACCGGCTTTAGTCAGGTAGCTACATACAAGCGGGTTAAGCGATTAGTCTACATAATGACTACTGTTATCATTATATAGGCGTTAAGGGTTGAACTAGATTTGGTCAGTTTGGAAGAGAATTAAGTACATGAACGACATAATTAATTAGAATTACGATTTGAAACGGGATATTTACCATGTATATTTGTATTTGTGAGTTCCCAATATTTCGGCACTGTTGCAAGCGCCATTATCAAGGATTAACTGACGTGCTGCGAGTTTTAGTTGTGGTCTACCCACACACCATAGCGATCTACCCTCGGGTTCGAAATTGAATCGTAATTCTAATTTAAATGACCATGTGAGCTTGAAATCTTATATTGACATAATTAATCTTTTCATAATGGTTGCTGAGAAAATATTTAAATCATCAATAAAATGCACTGTCTCGGTCATGTTGAGAGGATGGGAGAGGATCGTGTGGCCAAAAGAGCGTATAGTTTTTGTGTTTTTTATCGTGTCCAATTCATTGTCCTATTGTTTGGTTTGCTACCTCATTATCGTCCGTCATAAAAGATAAGCATACTCCTTAAATAAATACTACATGTGCACACTTTATCGGATTATCAACTCTAGGGCCTTTGCCAAAAGTTTAAATTGCTTTAATTGAAATATGACTTTACACGCATGGCCCAATACACCCGGCGGCGTTTACCTGAATATCTGAGAATAGTACCAATAGAAGGCACCTGGACCGCCGTTTTTCTATTAATGCACTCGTAATATTTTGCTTACGGAGATAAGAGTCGATAATTAATTGAACATTCAAGGCGGTTGTTACGAATTTTTGCAACGTGGTCATTAGTGTTTTTTGCGGCTACCCAAACAAAAGTATTGTCTTCTAGTGGATCGATCAAAAAAAAAACAGACTATACCTGGGGCGTCTAATTTGGTTGGTAAGGATGAATGTTCTGCAGCCCCCTTTTTAAGTCATCTCGTGTGGTGCATCATTGTATCAAAAACGAAAACAAGCTTATGAAACCTTCTACATGTCTGAATTATCACAGGCTGGGATTGACGATAACTCGGGGCCAAGATATACTAACCGTTATTTTCTTAGTGTCCTTAATATATAAAGTGTCTTTTTTTTTTTTTTACGTTGGGAAAATACATTTACGTATCCCACCCAGTGAAAAACCTGGGTGGGTATGACGGACTATCCGGATGGACCGTACTACCGTCTAAAAACCCAACGAGTACCGGCGACGCCTTTAGTGGAGCGCCGCAGGATCGCCGTGGCATTCTACTGCGACGCACCGGCGGGGGGCCCGCATATTTTATTAATATATAAAGTGTCTGAGTGGTTATCTTATTTCAAACAAATTGTACGGATTCTCATTCAAGCCATTCTGGTGGTGAATAAGGCCGCCTGTTGATGATACACAGAAGTAAGTTCACCAATCGAGAATCTTTCAACGGGATTCAAATCGACTAACTCTTCAACATTATCGTCCGTAAATAAACAACATGTAAGTGATGTAAGTAAGTTTTGGTTACCTATAATTAGATAAGCATCAACCTTTGACGTCAATTAGATGTAAGAACATTGTTTCGTCCCGACGCATCTAGTTAGCGTAATTCGGAACGATAAAACGTCACACGTCATTGAGCTGTCATTTGAATGTAAAAGAAGAACATATGACCTAAGCTTGGTTGAAGGCACGCGTAGACAAGACGCGCATGATGGCTTCATTTGTGTAGGTATTTAATTGAATACGCGGCTTGACCTAGTACAATTAAATAGACCAGCGCGATGATTGATTAGTAGTAATGTAATTTAAGTTCATGCGGATATCTAATTGTGCGGTTTGGGGAGCGTTATGAGTCTACGTGAGGCCTGCGACCGGTATCTGCTAATCGTTCTTTCCAGGGCCGGAATTGGTACCAACTGCTGGGCCCTGCTCCGAAGAAAGAAGAGAGAAGTCCAGCGTATTTGTGTGCTAGTTTTTAGTTTAGCGGCGCGCCACCGCACCCAGTTGTTCGCCTCAGGATAAACCCAATTTTGGATGAGGCCATCTATGGGCCCGTGGCCTTTGTGTTGTCCTGGAGCGAACAAACATAATATTTGATGTTTTGCCTGTTGGTAATCCTTAATAAATAAATAAAAATCTTGATTTCCGCTAACTGCTGCACCATGTTCTTACCTGAAGCCGCAACCGGGGCGGTTTCGTTTGCTCCGCTTCAACTAGTAATTAATTAAACAAGTCTGGTCACCGGTGCCTACATTACTTCAAGATAATTCACCTACAGATAGATCCTTTAATCCACTCCAGCAAAAAAGAATATCCTTTATTACAAACCTGTTTGGCGATAAGAGCTTTATAAAGCCATTAGGAGATAACGATATTGAAAGTAAATATCCACCAGGGACTTCAATTTGCAATTAACAATATCATTTTAATCCCTTTTCATATCAGTGCTTCTTGCTCATACACACTTAAAGGCTCTTTTAGCAGAAGTTAGTATATGCCAATATTGACCATAACCTCGATACGGCAAGGAAGGCACACATTAGATATAATTTGATTGTGATATTCTGTTTGACATTCAGATTTTATTGTAGGAACTATACTACTCTATTTATTTATTTTTATTTTTCGTCTTGACGATCGTTTTACATGATGGCATAGCGAAGCACGACAATTTTCGATTTCGATTTTCTGTTAGCTTTGTGTCTTTTCCGGAATAAATTACGTAAATTAAAAGATTACAACGTACAATCAACTAGTAATTCATATTCATCGATTTATTGTTAAAGAACCACAAAGTTTCAGCGGTTAAATATTAATGAAATAATTGATACCATTATTTTAAATTGTTCTGAGTCCAACAAATAATTAGATTAATGTTACTGAATGTGGGTAGCCGCAATTTTACCGCTATACGTACTCAAATTCAAAATACATTATTTCAGGTAAATATCCACATCGGGTAAGTTACAATATAAAACTTATATATATGTTAGAAATAACTTATTTACTACATATTTAAACACTAAATGAAAAGCATACAAAACACATTAACAATTTAAAAAATGCTTCGTTCGAGGGATGATTTTCGAAATAAAAATATTATTTATATTAATTCAGGCAATAAACACGTTGTATACAAAGTTTCATCATAATCAGTTCAGTCGGTTTTGCGTGATGAGTAACAAAGATCTAAATGTTTTGATGCTTAGATCTTTGTAAAATATTTAAATTTTTGGACATCTAAATATTCAAACACTTAAACTTTCGCGTTTATAATATTAGTAAGTTTTTTTTTTATACAACGCCGGGGGCAAACAAGCGTACGGTCCACCTGATGGTAAGCGGCCACCGCAGCCTATAGACGCCCGCAACTCCAAATGAGTTACGTGCGCGTTGCCGACCCTTTATAATATTTGAGGATGCACTGTATTGACAGCAGAAGGAACACATTTAGGTCCCTCGCTCTCAACACAGTGCATCCTCGAGAGCTCTGGCAACCTTGCTCACCTCCAGGAACACAACACTACAGACTTGTATAGTACATAATGTTATTATGGCTGTGGTCTTCTGCAAGGGGGTAGGATTAGAACGATAAAACTAGGCTTAAACTTCATAACGGTGCTAAACACGGTAGATATTTATAGGATGCGTGGGTACATAGTCTGGCAAATGAAAGAGGAGAATGAGAAATAGCGGCAAATTAAACTTCATAACGGTGCTAAACACGGTAGAGATTTATAGGGAAAATGAGAAATAGCAGGAAATTAAACTTCATAACGGTGCTAAACACGGTAAATATTTAGAGGATGCGTGGGTACATAGCCTGGCTAATGAAAGAGGAGAATGAGAAATAGCGGCAAATTAAAAAAACAAGTGTGCTATCCCTGACGTGTAATGCGGAAAGCAGTCTTGACACTTGCAATATTTTAAAACTTTAAAACGAATTTATTAATTTAGCTATACATAGTACAATACAAGCTAATATTATAAACTATTTGTGCCCTGCTGCTGCGATATCGTCCGCATGACGCATGTGAACTTGACCGATTCATGAGTTAAAAAGTACCCTGTATGGTGTCTAGTGTAATAATCGACCCCATATCAAATTTCATATCAAATAAAAATATTAAGTTAACCTGACATAAGTTAGCGCGTACTCGTATAAGATAATGAGTAGCGATGAGTAATAGGATAAACGTAAGTATCAAAAATGATATTTCATACAACAATGACATTTGACAATTCAGGTTGTATTGTCACAAAAGATGTCCCAAAAAAACATTCCCATCTTTATTTTTCCAGACTCTACTGACTTTATATTGCCCTTGAGAACGATATTAAATATAAAACCAATTTCTCAAAAAACATAATGCTACACAAATAACAATCTTCGCCATAATATAAACCGTCCGTCATATTAAAGTCAGACATGGATGATTAAAATTAACCAAGTTTAGTGCGATTGAGTCATTTTATTCCCAATGTCTCAGTAAGTAGATATAATTCATATAACATACCAAAAGCCGATAAGCTGGCCCCGCCTGTCATTCCCACACCTCCACTGACATGTGTCATTCTAATAGGATTAATTTGACAACAACTCGAAGAATTTTAATTTTAGATTTGATTCACATTTCACACTTTTTGTGAGCGAGTTTATAAGTAAAAAAGGTGAAGTGAAAATGATTTTTGTGACATGTTGACTTAGACTGATATGTTTTTTGTTACCAAAATGAAATGAATTTATACCTAATAAATCTGAAGAGATTAGGTACCTCGCAATATTATAAGTGTATCTTTTTGATTGCATACAAACTGTGCGATTTATAAAATGAAGCTACGAAAGATGACAGAAATGTGTTTTTATATTTAAGTACAGGATGGTTAATATAAAAAATACTAAAAAAAGGATGAACGATTACTTGACGAATAATATATTTCAGTTTATAGAACTTTATTCTCAAAAGAAATGTACATTTCACTTAATGAGAAAAATATATAAGTAACAAAATTATCATGCATCAAGAGCAGTTTTACACTAAAGCATAAGGTATTTATAAGTTCAATATTAAAGAAGAAGAAAAAATGTTTAAATTTAAACTGTCGTGATGTATGTTTAGATTTATATATTAATTACACTTAAATTCACCTATTAATTCACTGGAGGCATGATGGACATTGTATTGAATTTAGAATTTAATCGTATAATTATGTGTTAAAGAAAACATGTTCACTTTATTCGGATAATATATGTAGAAAGTTTTCAGCCCGCTTATTCAATTGCAGGAAAACTTTGACATCTCCTCTGATCGATGGTGTGTAGACATGAACAAACTTGACTGAACTCGTTCCAACGGACTTTATATATATTTTTTTAAATAAGTTGAAATAATAATGGAACCCGTCATACTATTGTATGCTTTGCGAGGTAATTATACCCAATATTTCTGTAAAAGTGCTACTCTTTAAAAAATTAATTAATTAATAAAGGCATTCTCACAGACGATTCAATTACAATTTTAAAATAGTCGCTAGGCTCCTAGTAGACTTTATTTCCATGTGTGCGTTTCTGTGTATTGCGCCTTTTCATATGCTTACATAAGATTGGAGGGCCGTTGCGTTTCAGATTGGCTTAACAAACATAAGTCCGCCACACAATAAGTAATAATTACACTATTTTGCTACCCATCCTATTTTATTATATGAAATATTATACTGTATGTTTACAGGTACAAAATATTATACTGTATGATTTAAGCAGCATCCATTGATTTTTATTTATTTATTTACATAAATAAATTATTTTATATTATGTTTGACAGATAAGTTTAATGTCGTCAAACCCTATCGGGTTTGTATCGACATGGTATCGACACAACGTTCCCGGACATTAAAGTGAGTAAGTTTATATAAAATGAGCTAAAAGCTATGTATGACACATTGGAAAAAAACATCGACATTTTATTTTATTAATTACACTGAGAAACAGTTCTAAATAGTTAATCCCATTCGGGTACCGAATCCACTCGTATCTATACAATAACATAAGCGTGCTATTATCGACACATTAGGGCTCAACTGTCTACTGACTCCAGTGTAAGTTAATGCTAATCACAATACAACTGTATTTAATCGGAGGTATTTTTCCACATTGCAGCACTTCAGTACTTGGCTTGTAATTGATGATGATAATTTGCAGACGTAGCTGCTAGTGTCGCTCTTGTAAATATTAATTTATTTATCGTATGACGATTATTTCGAACCGTGTGATCAATAACATTACAAGTTATGCACTGAAGTGCTGTAATTAGAAGGATGCTGCTTAAATCATCTATTAGACGTTAAAGACCAGTGATGAAGATGACGATGAACAAAATATAAAAAAATTGCAGGTATTTCATATATTTGAACTCCGATTTACCTTGTATTATTACCCTCTATTTACTAAAAGGTAAATGGGGGTTAAAAATTATACAAATGTGTGACTCGAAACTTTTTTCCATCGCATATTGAATGCCATATTTACAACTACAGTCACTTTTGTTATGTCGCATCAACAACACCACACAACCATATGTGTGAATCTACAAAGATATAAAGTTTGCTAAAATATCAACGTCCCTATTAAATCGTATCAACTCATGTTTTAACTCGGGATGATGTGATTTCAGAAGATTTATATAAATAATATTACAACTGATACCTAAGCGTAATATTTTTTTAAAGTTTCCTCTGGCAGCAATGTAATGTAACAACAAACCATTTCGAATTACGATTATAAATGGGATATTTAGAGTGTATAATCAATCGTTACTCTAAAGTACCATGTGAGCGGAAATGACAAAGCATTTGTTTAACACTTCTTCATCATCATCATATCAGCCGAAAGAAGTCCACTGCTGGACATAAGCCTCCCCCAAAGAGTGCCATAATTACCGGTCCTGCGCCACAACACTTCTTAGAAACACTTAAATGTCTTTTATTATATAGACAAATTAAAAAAAAACGAGTAACGGAATGACAGTGATATGAGTTGTTAACTTGTTGCTAATACATTGCTTTAAATATTATTACACTCTGATTAAAACAATTATTTAAAATGTTTTTCATATTTTCCGTCACTTTCATCGTCAAAATGATAATAATTTCTAATGCCGTTTCCATAAGCCACGTCTTTAAACCTTCCACGTGCCCCGTACACAATTTACAGACGCAATACTACGGCGGGTGAGTGCTTGTGATTAAACAATAAATCGTCGGAAACGACGCCTTAAGAAAGCTCGACTGGTTGATTCCGTACGAATTGCTCTAAGGGAATAAAAACTCGTTAGGGCTTATTGCGGGATTATACGGAGGTGTTTTGTAGACATGTTTTTTGAAAGAGAAAAAAAAGAAAAAAAAATACATATTGAGTCGTGTTCCTGAAAAGAATTACGACTGCTTTAGCCTATATACTATATAAGTATTTATATCGTCTAGTCGTCTTAGTATCCATAGTAATACAAGCTTTACTTCGTTTAGGACTTGGATTTATGTGAGATTTTCCACAAATAGGTATTTATTTATTTATAAATAGTATTTCAAATGAATTCATTGCCTATTAATAAAAATTGAAACCATTGATTCATAGCCTGAAGATCGTTACTATTCTAATTTAAGAAATGCGAATAGGTACTAAATTAAATACCTAACTTTGCTACTTCGTAAATCTTCACACTAGGTATACCCGATTGAGAATTTACCTACAGAAATCTCTTTTACTTCTGTTTTGCTTATGTCCCTAATAACCTTAGACTAAAAAAAGCACTTGTCCGTGACGTCTATAAGCGAAGTTCTTTCATTTTTCAATTGTTTAATTTACAATAAATTTAGAAAATACATTATTTCACACTCGAACTTAATTAAAGAACATTGACAACAATATAAATGTTGTCGATCGCGTGTAATCTAACACAAAGTGCATGCTGAGAACAAAACAATGCTACAAAAGATTTAAAAGGCATGTAAATTACATTTCTCGCTTCAACATGTCAATTGAAACAATGACACGAAGAGCTTTGTAGCTTACAATGGGCACAAAACCGGGCTAGCGGCGCGAAGATACCCCCTGCCGTACTAATTTCCTTTTTTAGAACCTCCCGAGGGCAAACTTTAGGGTACCTTTTAAAGCCAAAAAGATGTTAGAATAGAATAAAGTAGTATGATTTAAATTAATTCATTCAATCAGGCGCCAAAAGCCCAAACAAATATAATAACAGGATAGTTACAATATACAATATTTGACAATTTTGTTTGTCACTTTCTTGGTAATTTGTTAACTTTGTTATTAGAATTTCTTCTTTAGTTATTGTTAAAAATTTGGTTAATAATATTAGCACCTAGATACGTACAGTATGAAGTTCCGGCTTCTACTTTGTATGCAGTAGAATTCCGCTTATAAAATTTTACCGCTTTTAACGACTTCGAAATCACCACACATTAGATTTGTTATCAAACATTTTCAAAATAAATCAGTCCCTTTTGTGTGACGTCCTGTTAGTGTGACGTATCACCGGTCTATTGACTGTTGCTTTATCCGGATTCCACTGTATTATCAAATCAGCCAATGTACTCCATTTCGTCTGATGTCAATCATAGAGTAACAGAGATTAGTCATATTTTATTGACAGAAGCTAATTTCAAATACTACAGAACCATAAACTTATATAATACCCACCAGCTTGTCCTTTAACTCATATTTTTTAAACTCAAAAGGCATTTATAATTAATTACCAGTCGTTGAGCGTATCGGACATGGCGGGGGCAAATGGGACGGATGGCCACATTCCATTGTCGTGTAACTTACGCACATCGTTCATCAAGTTGACAAGCGTTAATCCAGTTTCCGGGGGTCCTACTACGGGTATGATGCGAGTTTTTTCTAACAAATTCACTAATAGCTTTATCTTTGTCTATCTGCCAATCATAGATTGTCGGTGATGTCTCTTAAAAGAGTATTGTGAAAAAATATAATATGCCTTTTTTTGCTAATATCGACATCATCAGTCTATTTTAATCTATAGCTGGACAAAGGCTTATCTAAAGACACGTTACCTAACATGATCTTTAACACAACTCAGCCAACATAAATAATCTTAAATGTAAACTGAAATCAGCTACATTTTAATTAGAGAGTGCCTTGTTCTATAGAATACATTATTTAGTCATTCTTGGTTCTTTAATAGGTACTGTATTTTTCTTCTAGCGCCGCTAAATCTGATGAATCATACCCGCCGGAGTGAACAAGCAAGTAGAACACGCAATATAAAAACAAGAATTTTAAGTTTTTTATTCTTTTCATTTGAGTTTGTACGTATGTTGGTATGCAAAAAAACTGTCGTAGTTTTTATCACTAAAAGCAAACCGGTAGTACTTTTAAACAGCGTTTAACCCGCCCCCGCCAAATCTCAATGGCAAATCAAAAGCACGTAGTAGCACAAAATTTAAAAACTAGACGTTTCACTTTTCTATTCTCCTCATTCTCTGAATTTGATTTTCTTTCGTATGGTGTTCACTTTAAAATTGGCCGATGCATGTCCAATTTGCTATCAAAACTGCGATAGTTTTTGCCACAATCTTCAAACGAGCGAATAATCCTAACGCAATTAGGCGCAAACGTAACCTAAAAACTAAACGTTTAACTTTCCTTTCTCCTAAATCTCTGAATTTAAGTTCCTTCCTGTTCTTAATGGCTACTTAAAAATGGGCCAAAAAATCAAATTCGCCAAAACTGTGATAGTTTTTGTCACAGACCGGTAGTACCGCGTCTGTACCGCCCCCCGCCAAATCTCGATGACAAATCGCCGCGTAAATGATAGTGTGCGTTGAGTCGTATACGCTCGAGCGCTGTTTTTGTTGTTTGACGTATGTCTGCGCTTTTGTGCAACGCTTTTGTTTGGTGGGCATGGATTGCACGGTTGCTCGCTCCATTGGGTCAACCTTAGTGGAGAATATTGTGGCTGTTTTTCGTACCTGATTGTAAGTTGAAGTGGGCATGGGATGGACATGTGCGGACTTTTGTAGATGCGCTACTGAATTTGTTGAGATATAAACCTGTTATTTTCAGTTGCAAAATAAAGTTAAGTACCCATTTTAATGGTTAGAAATTAATAGATAACTATACCTCGTTTTTTTAAGCATTCTCGCACATATTTATTCGATTATCTAGGATATCTGAGGATAACATTATACTAATTTTACATCTTTCAGTAATTTATCACGTTTAAAAGAAATCACGTCGCATATTTTTCATTTTAAGTTTATTTTCTTTAAAATCGCACGACGGTAACGCACGATTTTTCTAATCTCTAAAAAATGGGGGTATACATGTCTATGTCTGTCTATGTCTATGACATAGATGAATATGTAAATTAAATTTGTTGCATGCATTTTGTAATTGTAATTTTTTTTTGACATTTAAATTCACTATGTAATAATTTGAATAATTTACCTAATCTAATTGAAATTTTTATTTTTTATTTAATCGACATAATTAAATTATTGTAAGAATCTTCTGACATGTAAAATTTTTGTATATTTTATGAATAAATAAATATGAATATGAATATGAATATAGATACAAGATTGTAGTATACTAAACTTTGCAGAGTAACAAAAAAATGGTTACAAATTAAAACAACATCGTATACTACGTTACGCAATGTAACATACTAATCTACTAGATTAATTTAAACTGTTGCTATACCAATTAAAACATCTGCTAGAAAGTGTGACATTCTACGAATTGCTTCATTGGCGCTCGTTTTTCATGATCAAAAACGGTTTCCGAGAACAAATTCAAAACGGCGTTATCGTGATGTCCGGCCATGGAATAAAATTTCCGACACTTTTGGTACTTAAAGTGATTGAAATAAAGTCGAAATGTTACGAAAATTTTCATTCCTTGACTATCAATTTAAACCCTTTTACGCTCAACGATCAGATAACAGGCACCTGGCCGATAAAACTATTGGGAGGGCCACCATGTGGAAGCCGATGACAAGAACTAAGTGTGTAATTAATCATTATTCCCTACAGAACCCCAAATGTGAGGAACAACACGTAATGACGACCGCGGGCGGTTTTTTGTTTGAGCATACGTTTCCTGTAGCTATTCATTTATGCTGCCCCCAGACTTACGTTTTTCCTTGTGCCCTATCCATTAAATTTTAGTAGTTTTATTCATCGATCACTAATTGCTAAACGATCATGTCAATCGTAAACTCATTTAAGGTATTAACCGATTTAAAACATGTCATCATCATCATCATCATCAGCCTGTGTCAGACCACTGTTGGACATAGGCCTCTCCCATGGCACGCCACTGAGCTCGGTCTTCAGCTCTTCTCCAATCCCTGCCCACTGCCTTACGAATATCATCGCCCCACCTAGTTACAGGGCGTCCTACACTACGTTAAAACGTGTAATATTACTTATTATTACTCTCGTTTGTTCGAATGTTTAAAAAATGCGTTTTTGCAGCAAACGTATATAACTTAGTCCGCAGTCCAATATGAAATTACATACATTCTTACATTTGTTACTTATAAATTGAGAATGTGAGTGTTGCTCAAATGCTTAACGCTTTACCAGCTTCCATGTCATGTGTGGGACCAACTTTAGTTTATCTATTTATCAATAAAACCACAACAGCAAAACAGTAAAAAGGATTTTTCAATTAATATCTTGTCAAGTTTTTTTAATATTCTCCCGCACGCAATGCGTGTGATCCCAATTTTGACAGCTCACGTCGACCTCACAAAAAGTTGTCATAGTAAAATATAACTTCAACTTCTCAACATGCAATTTGGGGAGAAAACGTGAATCAAATACTGCATTGTCACCTGAAACCGTGGAGCAATCTGAATTTGATACTTCAAAAATTTAAAAAGACAGGAAAATTAAAAAAAGACTTGAGGGCGTTGTTCAGATTTCAATTACGGTGCAGCATATTCACGGTATCGTGTTTTGCTTTCATTCATTCCAACCGAAATAATCTCTACCGCAAACAACTTTAGTACAGTCGGCTTGACAGGCATAATGCTCCCTTTGTGGACCCAAAATCGATTATGGCCTTTTTGTTGTCAAAATTGTGGATCTAAATTCTCAAGTTTCACAATAGTTACGATGTTTATCGCAACCAGGTGTGTGCGGTCCCTTAAACGTGATTTAATTGAGTGCAAGATGGTTACTCAATTCTGAGGAGTTGGTGCATGTTATTGTTAAGTCTTAAGTTTTTGTCCAAAGACGCCTGTAAGGTAAGGTCTAAGGATTTGTTTATTTGTTTTCTTAAGTTCTTAGAGTGTATTATAATTGTCCCTCGGTATACTTGATTCCCACCGGCATTATGCAGGGACCCGTAATCCTCTGTTAAGTTTTACGCATCACATAATTAACCTTTGGAGCTGGAACTTGATGGTTGTGAATTTCAATAGTGAAAAATACGTTTATAAACTTTAAAAATGTGTTAGAAAAAGAAATGTGAAACAAGAAATGTGAAGAAGAAATGTGTTAGAATGTACTTGCTAATATTATTAGTAAAAAAAAAGATTTGTAGAAGTTTCAGAAATGTAGGCGGGTTAAGGGCTTATTTTTACTAGCCGTTTCAATCCGTGACTCGCGCACGACGTAGGGACTAGATTTTATAAGGGTTTATTTTTACTAGGCATTTCCCGTGACCCGCGTATGGAGAACTTGTGTTATCATGTTTTCTCATTTAACAAGGATGGACAGTAGACATATGACAAAAGTATTTACATAGAAATAAAAGGTCAGCCGGCAAAGCAATTGCAATAAGTTTAGGTACACACTAAATGTCTGTACCTAATCTAAATCTTTAGTCCTTAGGGTATGACTGATAATTCAAAGTGGTATGTTTTTTCAGCTGACTGATGACGCGAGATGCAGACAATAACTTGTAAAATGATCCTTTAATCAAATATCCATGTAAGTACAGTGAACCATAAAGGGGTCTACCACTTTTCGACTATTTCTTGTACTTTAAGGTTCAAAAATTGTAGCCTACTTTATTTGCTGAGTGTACTAACAATTTTCAGAGTCCACGCTCACTGTTTTAAAATTTCTTGACACATAAATTTAGTTTTCAATCTGCGCAACCCCGTGTCTAACTGCTTTAAAAATTCCTGACAAAAACTACAATGAAGATGTTTAACGACGTTTCCTTTGCGATCCCCTCATTGTTCTTAACAAAAGAACAAACGGAAGGTCCTAAACATTGAAGAGACAAAGCCATTGCATTTTAACAGTAGCTGGATAATAAAAACGTTTCACTATTTATTCAAATAACAACAATACTGAACAAAACTGCGCGTTTCACACCACATTCTAGGGGAAACGAGGAAGCCGACTGCGCAGTACACAAGTTGAAAGGCAGTATGATATTAGGTATGCTTTTAACAAAAATCAGCCCATCTTTTCAAGAGAATCTTTACCTACAATGAAGCTATAATAATCTGTGGAAACATCGGAAACTTGTAACACGTACATATGATTTATAATAAAAAGGTATGTTGTCAATATGAAGCGTGTTAAAACTAGGATTATTGAGATGATGACAACAATAAAAATTACAGTTAGCCTTACATTACGACGAAACAAAACTCACGTTTCGTTTTATTTTTGATTTAAATGCAAAAGGAGAAAAACATTAAGCGGTTTGAGCATAGACAAATTAGTGACATCACTTGTGATTTCCCTATAAACACATTAACAAAAAAATTTTGACGTTACACAAAAATGGTGACTTGACTATGATTTAACGTCCCTATGAAGGACTGTTCTTTCAAGTAAGAAATAAATGACATAATGTAAATTAAAATTCCTTTCAATTACTCCCCTTGCTCTAATTGGTTACCATGGAATGTACAATACGATCATCTTTAAAAAAATTCAGAATATGCCAATAAAAATGTAGTTAACACAAGAAATATTGAACATTATTTGAAGACAATGTATATAAAATCAGTTTCTGCTCTGTACACTGTGTCAGTGTATAAGAAAATGTACTTATCCTTGCATTGCAAAACATAAAAACTTATTATACTGAGATGGAAACGGTCGAGACTGTCGCCTTTTTACAACCTTCTCGGGGAAACCTAATGACACACTGTTTACTTTCGCAGTAAGACTTTTGAGTGTTCAGAGGATAGATATAATTAAAGTTAGATGTGTACTGTCTCCAATTTTACTCTAGTAAACTGAATAAAATTGAACTTTGTATAAATTGACTAAAACTGTTGCATGTATTGACAATGAATACATCAAATGTAACCGTGTCATTGTTTGAAGTTTCTTTTGGTGGAAAGTCCCATAAACGTTGTAATTTTAAAAGACATATAAGATTATCTAGAAGTAATATCTTATACCTGCTCTGAATCGTGTTTTTTATATTTATAATACGCACGTACCTACACGACATCATCTGTTCCCTCTGAACATTGATTTCTCAACTGAAAAGAGAAACCTTGCTGATTTCATGGATTTAATGGCAGTTTTGGTTCAATTACGAAACGTATCACTGTTGTAGTAAAGCTGTTAGATATTTTTTTCATTTAATATTGACCTATTTGCTATGTCAAACGACGTTCTAACATAGAAAACAATGAGGTAATAAACTCAGGAACTTGGAAATTAAAATTAGAAACGTATTCTTAAAAAAAAACAAGAAAGCAATAATTATTAATTCAAACATTTAAATGAAATATGAATGGCACGCTAATTAATATACCTAAAACAAAGTATCAATGTTATAATAAACATTTAAAGTATATGTTCACATTCAAACCTTCTAGTCAAGTTATAGGCTCAACACACGAGAAAAATCATGCCGTATCTACAATCTACGTTATCTAAGGTTAGAAGCGTGCCATACAATTCTGTTAGGTTTTGTCGAATACAGTAGCAATTCGTTACAATAAACCCTTTGTTAACTTTTCTATACATGGACTATTTGGGCTCCGGCCGCTTCGGTCGATAATTCTAATGATCCTGAAAGTAGCCCATTGCGTATTGTAGTCTTTTGTCCTCTTCTTAATTTATGAAGGTCAGGGATGATGATATTGACTACGGGTGGCTGATAATAATAGTTATTGTTTTTTTACATTAACAGTTAAAGTCCATTTATGGGCATTACATGCAATAAAATTATATGAAAGTGTTATTGAAATAAGTATTTCATAATTAAACCGGTGCGATATTTTTATGTTCTATGTAGTATCAGAATATATTATGTATATTAATTTCACCAAAACAACGTAATTACAATTATAATTTTAATTTCAATAAATACACAATGATTAAATAACAAGTTAACAAAAAACTGTACATGTCCTGTATTTGTTTTTTTGTTATGCTTGTACAAATAAGAGTACTTGTATTGTATTGTATCAAATTTAATTGTATCAAATCATTAAAATACATAATATCATAATATAGATAAAATACATCACTACTTAAGAGAAAAAGCTGTAGTTTATTCTAATTTATACTCCAATAACGTATAATAACTGCCAATAAGCTATTTTTCTGCCTCAAAATAAAACTAAACAGGCTCCAGATAATTAAATCAGTAATTAAGTCTCAGTAGGTGGACTTGTAAAGTATTGACATAAATATAAAGAACATCTCAATGTGGTAGGAGTTGGCCGAATTACCATAAACATCGATCGGTACAAGTCTCCGTCACAGCTTGAATAACATTACCGACGCGTTGTTTTTTATGGTGTCTATAATTTAAGAATTAAACTGTTCTACTCTGTGTTTAGGGTTCTGGAAGGATATTAGAAATATATAGGTATACTGTTATTATAATATTGACGACCGAGTGTCACTTTCAATTTACTTTATATTACCAGGGATCGGATTTTTCTTCATAGAAAAATACCGGTATTTTTAGGTCACCGGTTCATTATTTCGTTTTTAATGGGACAATCTAATAATACGACGTTGTTACCTAAATACATGATTCAGCCCTACGTAAAGAGCAAAAAATAATCCAAAATATTGGGCTAATTCAGGGTTTTTTAAAAATACTGGTATCGGTCCCTGTATTACATCTAATGTAATTAATCTTTATCAGTCAACCACAAGCCTAAGGTAAAAAGCACCCTTAAAATCCTTAAATTCAGTTTCTTTTTAAGTTTATTTTTATGCAGCTTTGTATGCTAAGTGAGTATATCCCCTAAATTATCATAACTGTCATGAAAATAATACAATTTATCATTAACAGAAAAGACGACAAAATACTCATAATACCGGTCTTTAAATGAGGATACAATAAGTTATTTTAGGTGTAATTTTTAGACTAAGGATAGTAAAATTTATTGAATCTATGCTACGGATCCCTTCACTGCGCGTGGTTCTAAGACGGATATACCCATATTTATTTTGGCCTTCCCTTATATCGTCTTCCTAGCGTCCCGCGGATCGCGCCCATATTGGTCCTTCAGTCGTAAACTTCGATTGCTTTATCTTGTACAAGCTTTGGACTTTAAATAATTATGCGATCGTAAAACTGTGTCTGTTTTTACGATAAGTGCGCCTATCTCTGAAATCAGGCGGCTTTATATTCATATCTTTATTTGCATTATATTATTTGACATTCTTATTGTCTTGAGATAAAGAAGACGCACAAATATTTCATAACACAGAATATTATATATTCACTACACACTGTAAACACAGTTATATCTAGGCAACTGATATTAAAATATATTCATTTTGAGAAGCAATGTCAGTAATAAATATACGTCTATTCTTTGAATACAAAAGACGAACTTTGTAAGCCAAAGTCGATCGTCCATTGTCTCGTAGTATAACTTCACAGAATGACAAACATTAAAAGCCCATTATTGTTTTACTTAACACTACCATTAATAAAGCGAGCGACAATCAAAGGGAAATGCCGATAGTAACCATTGAAATCCAAAAGGCATTAACAGTATAAGAGCTTCTTATGATCATGTGGCTTATCTCCTATGGGCACTATTTTTGACCAGTTCCTCAACGGTGACTCCCACTTAGCCATTACAACTTAACTGCATTCGAAAATCTGATAAGAAACTTGCTAACCGACAAAAAGAATGCCACAGGTACCAACGGTAGCTTTGAAAATTTATAGGCAGGTTCAATATCTCAATTTCGATTCGGTCCTATCGCCATTTATCAATGGAATCTAATGATCAGGCAGCTATAATACGGCATTGGGCGTCAAACTAATGAGAATATATTCCATTAGTTCACAATAAATTTTGAGAGGTTTCGAATGGAACGGCATATTAATTGGATATTAATGTACATTGACACCTTCAGTGTAAGCGGTCGCGTTAGAAACGATTAGGTACATGAAGGCATCCAAAGCTTTTCAAGGCCTATAAAATTACACGGGTATACTTTTTCACATTGCCTCGAGCATTGCGATTTGAATTCAAAATTAAAGAACCAGTTTTTTTATGCGCAAATTGGCAATTCTTATCCGGACTTGAAGAATTCAGACATAAGATATATGAGAACGGTATGGATTTATCGAATCACGTTTAATTAAAAGTCTGTTAGCGACAAATTAAATTAACGCTCCATAAAATTGACGATATCGTAATTAATTTCTGATACGAAAAAGATACCAATGACAATTATGTTAATAATTCAATTTACAAAACTGGTCGTACGTTGCTATATTCTGTACAAAAAAAAACTAATTTTAGGATTGTAATTTGTCTGCTGTTATTTCTAGCGATAATAGAAGATAGGGTTATCAACCTTGGATCGATGAAGAAGAATTTAACTGAATCACTTCAAAGCAATCTTGGGATCAAAAAGAAACAAAAGAGTCCAATACTACGAACTTTTCTTTAATAACTCCCTGGGCGATTTAGATAGCATTTCTTTTGTTTTAACAAATTGAATCTTGCTAAATCTTACAGAGGGGTCACCGCAATCGGGGATCCGTTGTCACTGTAGATAACATCGGAGGAATCTCATTAGAGTTGAACATTCGTCCTGAGCCTCACTCGCTTTTAGATGGCGCGTCTAACTTCGCCATCGGAATCTTAGCACTGGAATTGTTCCGAGTTTGTATCCGTATGAAGCTTAACTTTACGACTGCGTATTGACTCAGGGTTTCTTCCTCTTTGAAGCAAGTATCTTAAGTTGCGAGACTGGCTTGTCTTGTATATTATGTAAACAACGCTAAATTTAATTCAATAACTTCTTGTAAGATGGTTCATAACAGCTTCAAGGTCTTACCAAAATTCTTATAAGACTCTTAAGTAGTTAAAGTAAATTTGGTTTAAGAAAGGGCTTAGAGTGTAGAGGGTTCACCAAGTCCTTTAGAATCTTAAGCGCCAATGGTGCATTTGAATTTTAAATTGAACACAATGGCAACAAATTTAATTTTTCACACGACGTCTCGACTTGAACTCGTGCAGATTGAATCAGCCGCAAACTGTAAAAGCCCCAGCCGCCGGCGAACGGAAAATTAAAAAGCAAAACGGGGACCGTTTCCTTGCCATTCTTTTTAATTTCTCCCCGTCACTATGGACGTTGGAATCATTAAAATTTCCACCATGTGCCACCCCAGCGGATTTATTTGATGTGGAATGATAAACTTGTTCAGCTTTAAAAGTTTGCAATGAAGTGTTAATAGGGTAAGCTGGCGGTGTGAATGCGCGAAGGAAAACAGGTGCGGACTGTGCAAGATTGCACAACTTTTTATAGCCTTTTACTCTTATAGTCTTTGATTTTTATATATTTTAATGTCATGTTGATTGGAGTCAATTTAGCTTTTGTCTCTATGGCAAACCAGTGCCTTTTAATTTAATATTTAATACGGACGAAACCTTTATTTTAAAGCATCTTGTTACTGTATTCAATTTCTATACGGCTTATCTACATTATTTATATAAATATAAAATGGTACCAAAAATTACACCCAATTTTTTACTCGTAATGCATAATTAACACTAATTCTATCATTCACACAAACCGGTTACATTTCGTGAGAAACGTTTCATTATCTTAACTTTGAGCAATATGAAGGTCACGATTAAACTACTTTCTGTCTATCATGAACAATGCGGTTCTAAATTATTAAATATCGTAAAAGCCTTAAATAGTATAATGTCAGAGCTACCAATTCGTAAGTCAAAAGGAATTATTGAATTCGATTTATGTGTCGACTCCGGAATTAATTGTAATGAAGTGCAGAATTGCGTGTCTGATCCCATCAATTTTAAACCCATGTTATTAAACTTTATTACTCTAGTGCTAGAAGGACGTAACTTTACAGAAGTTCTAACGACAAGTGTTATTTTAATATTGGACATTAATGCTACTGCGTTTGTTTCCAAAATGTCAATGTAATTTTAAAATGGCTGATATTTAGATATTTTGCTCGCATATACCTGTTAATATTGAGCCTGTAAATGAATCTTAATCCATGGTTGATGAGGGTTAATGACAATGAAAAATCTTGGATTAAGCAGTTTAATGAGCTCGGAGTGTTGGATCTTAAATACCTACTAGACTTCATGAGTTAATTATTGTTCTTCTGGATATAAAAGTTTTAAATGTGTTATTTTGGATTTAAAAAATCTTGTATTAAACAGTTTAATGAGCTCGGAGTGTTGGATCTTAAATATCTACTAGACTTTATGCATTAATTATTGTTCCTCTGGATATAAAAGTTTTACATGTGTTATTTTGGATTTAAAAAATCTTTGTTTAAGCACTTTAATGAGCTCGGAGTGTTGGATCTTAAATACCTACTAGACTTCATGAGTTAATTATTGTTCTTCTGGATATAAGTTTTACATGTGTTATTTTAGATTAAAAAAAAATGGATTTAGCAGTTTAATGAGCTCGGAGTGTTGGATCTTAAATACCTACTAGACTTCATGAGTTAATTATTGTTCTTCTGGATATAAAAGTTTTAAATGTGTTATTTTGGATTTAAAACATCTTGGATTAAGCAGTTGAATGAGCTCGCAGTGTTGGATCTTAAATACCTACTAGACTTTATGAGTTAATTATTGTTCTTTTGAATATAAAAGTTTTACACGTGTTATTTTGGTTTGAAAAAATCTTGAATTAAGCAGTTTAATGAGTTCGGAGTGTTGGATCTTAAATACCTACTAGACTTCATGAGTTAATTATTGTTCTTCTGGATATAAAAGTTTTAAATGTGTTATTTTAGATTTAAAAATTATGTTTCATTATGATAGTGTGAAATAATCAGTGATACAAAAAGATATAAGCTACAAATAAAATAAAAAATTCAAGGTGAGTCTTCTGGGTTCATCTTTACTAACATAATTATGTGAAATGTCTGGTCATATACTTGTATTAGCGTAGGTACTAAGAACCCAAATGTTAAAGTTCCTGAAAAGGTCATAAAATACACAACATATGTGCTTTCTATAAAAGTGAGAAAGCATGTCGCCCAAAAAATACACGACGGCGTCACATTATTTACATAATCCTCTTACCGTCGCTAATGCATAAGTAAATAAGAAAGTATTAAATAATAAAGGCTGGGAAAGGCTTAGATACAATAAATCACTGACCATTAGCAAACCAAATGTGTTTATAAAGGAACACAAAGTTAAAAGTAATATTTTATACAATGCTCGAATTATCAGGGAGTCTGCATACTTTAAGTTTTATTTAATATAATAAATATAATATGTAGCAGCATAAACACTTTTAAACATAAGAATTATAAGACACGTGTGCATTTTTGTATATGCAATATTCTATATTATTAGGTGTATTTTTATTAAATAAATGATGTTGTGAGGTGTTCAGGGTTTTTATTTCTTCACTTTGCTTAATAATCTTTATATTAGATAATATTAAATACGGAGCATAATAACAGCGATGGTGGCAAAGAGGCAGTTATCAAAGTGACAATATGAAACGTAGATATTTTTCTAAAGGTACCTGGCCACAGTATTAAAGTATGTTCAAACGCTACTACATTAGGTACCTACATTATATTGCTCATAAAAATACGCAAAAGGCAACTGAGTCAGATTAAACATTAACAAAAATTTGGTGTTCTGATTGATGGTTTGGTTGATAACTTATTAATATTTTTCTCTATTATAACGTAATTTTTAGATCCATGTGCCTCAATGGAGCAAAATAATGTATTTACGGCGAGGGCAGTATGTTGAATCCCGAGTGAAGTAAAAGATTCTACAATAGAATCCTAGGCGCAGCGAGAGATTGTAAAGTAGAATCTTAAGCGGAGATACTTACTGCATTTCAGACTGCAGAAGGGACACATTATTTAATTTAGTTTTATAACCATTGTTTATCATTGTTTTGCTAATAAAAAATTGTTTTATCTTTATGCGTGCAAAATAAAAACTTAGCTTACCTTATCGAGTACATAATTAAGCACCATTAACTATCCGTTCCTGCGTGGGTGACTTTACTAATGCGGAGAATTGTTGTTAACTGTATTCAAATTGGTCATTTTCTACGAGCAAATGTCACCATTTGTATAGATTAATGTTAAGAGACGTTATTTAAATGGAATCTTGTAAATAGAGAACAATGTGAGATTTGCATAAAGTAAATTGATGATACCGCATTAATTTTCGTTAAATAAAATGTTTGGAACTACCAGATGCGCATATTTTATGATAGTAGGTAATAAACTACGTTTAGTGTCGATAGGTCACAATAGGTGGCGGTAGCGACGGTGATTGCTTTCCAATAAGTTGAACCTCTAAATGTCACGTCTTTAATTATAAAACGTTTGACTTTATAATAAACGGTTATTACATTTTAAATTGGTTTGTTGTGGTAGAGATAATCGACATATCATGAATATGTTACCGAATTTGTCTGTAACCTGTTTTGTGTAGAATATAGTATTTAAATACGTACATAATATGTTATTAGACATTTTGTGACTATGCAAAATATTGTAATAAAACTGGTAATTTTATAATGCATAATTACTAAAATTAATAGTAGTCCCTGTGAGTACACCCAGGCTGTAAGTAAAGGTATAATTAATTATTTAAACTTTTAATAATGACTAACTAGTATTTAATCTACATTAAATAAAAAAGTGTTTTATAGCCAACAAAACTAATAAAATAGCCAACGTAAAACCGATTACAACTACAGCCATTGCCAACAAAATCCCTATTGCACTTGCAATAACAGAAAAGAAATTTAAAATGCAATAAGTGATAGTAAAGAGTGTCATAGTTTTGGTAGCGTTCCAGCAGATGGGCTGTTGTTTGACACCATCGTAACATATTTGGCAGCTGTGAGTGTTGGCCTACTTCGAACATATGTTATGATATTTATGAACTGTGATGAGAACGCTCAAGAGCTTAAAATTTATATCTAATTACGGTATAAAAGGCTCTGGCCCATTTTAAAAGTAAATAAAAAGAAAAAATACGGTTACAACAGTGTATAAGCAAACATAAGAGGCTTTTTATTCTAAATAGGTTTAAATTATTCGCTGTATAGCATTAAAAGATCTTTGTTGCTCACAAAAACAAATATTAGTATAATTTTTTTAAAGCAGACCGTATACGTAATGCATGACATTTGATATATGCCGAGATTCCAGGAGTTGCCAGACTAGGCTAGGCCTGCATTGCGGGAGACCAGCTATACATCTATATGTCATGCCTAAAATTTTGTTACAGAATTATCTTAGAAACTATGGTTGAGTAACAATGTTATAAAGAAGAATTTCAGTTGAAATGATTTATTTTTACTGAGACTCTAAGTCGAAATCTGTGAAGGATGATACAGGACCCAAAAACGCCAGAGGCACAAAAACTAATCACGATAGTAATTATAGGAACCTCATTTAGCAAAGATGAGTTTTAAAATTTAGTTAATGTCAGTAAAGTATATGTTACTATCCCTCATTAACCGTATAGTAAATCTAAATACAGGAGCAAAACAAATTTGCAATAATACAAGAAGGAAAATTGTCTGACTGATGCTCCGTTCACTTCCAAGCAATAACATGGGGGCGTAATCCCATCTCATTACTGTGGTCGACTCGACTCGTTGCCAACAATCTAAGAGACAATTTTTTCAATTATGTTCGCCCGCCACCACGAATGCAATCACATTTTCTTTTATTTATGTACCTAACGTGCCTGTTAATTTTAATATTTTCTTATTACTGCAAAATTGTTTCTCCCGTCTATAATACGGTTTTGGGTCAGCGTGGAATTGAAAATTTCTTTATTACCACCGGCTAACTCAAAGAGCTCATTTGTAACCATGAAGTCGGTTCCGATGTTGAAACTGAAGCACCGTATAATGTAATCCAGGATTATGCATAAAGATTAATCACGCGCTGCGACATCTAGCCGCGGGCGTTCAAAATTGGCGGCCGCTTATAGAATAAAACACGCACCAGTTCTAGATTTATACCCGACCATAAGGCACGATAAATCAGGCAAGGTATCGTGTCTTCTAACAATTCATAATTAGGCACCGATATCGACTTCTTTGTGCTTCCAAGCATGCAAATGTTCTTTGGACTTATTTATAGTAAGGCTAGCGTACTCCATGTTTTACTATACGCCGTAATTAATGTCACAGCGTAGTGCTTCATTGTGTCCTGAAGTTTGTCGGCTCGAACATCCGCCTAAATTATGGCATGACTTTGTCGCGTGTGAACGTTATAATGTTGGGGCTTTATGTTAGCTTTACCTATGACGAATGAGCGCTAAATAGTACTAAACCCTTTATGTTTATCGTCGGATTCAACTTGTAAACTGTCTTTAGATAATGACCGTTGGAATCCTTCTCGGGAATGTTTCTGTAATGTATTTTGTTTTATGAATAGCTTACAGGTATTTCTGAGTAATTCGTGTAGTGTAGTTATATTACGAACGTTTATTCTCAGTAGTTGAATAAGAAACTTCTATTCTCAAAGTTAATATTTCAAGATTGTTTCCCACAAAGTAATACTTGGTCTCAAGCGGAGACTTTTTCATATGTTACACAACATGTACATTACATTACGTTACATAGGTATACTTAAACTTCTTTATTTAGTATGAGCAAATATTTGGTAGGTACCTTAGAAACAGAGGGATAATTTCGCCTTTGCACTTTATATTTTATAATTTTGAATTTGAAGTGTTTTTATGTGCAAAAGTTTCATACATACATATTTCAGGTTTGAATAATTCTTATAAACTTAAACTTTACTACTATTAATAAAAATATTTTAATCGTTATACGTGTTTATAGGCAATAAATGCAGGATTATAACACACTTAGGTATCCAGGGGGAGTTTCGTAATTGCAAAATATTTTCTGTAGATTGATAATCTTTCTTTTGTTAAAGTTCTCAGAGCAATCTTATCTCTGTCTAAGACATAAAAGCTATCTAAAATTCAAAGTAATAGCGAATTTATATTTAATACAGTGCTCATAAACATGTATTCAAACCAAACCCTTAACTCAACGTCGTAAAGTATGTTACTGTGTACATACTTTTGACTTGAAACGCGGCTTTTATTGACTAACTCCAGACCATTTGCAACAATTAGCCGTACTTGGTTTCTGTTAACGAACCAATTGTCCCCTGTACCCTCGTCTATGAATATTCTGTCTATTTAGGTTAAAAGACTTATGTGATACGGACTTCTGACAAAGTTACGACGTTTCATTTCTAGGGCGATTGGATTGTTGATTATTCGATCGTATCGTTGCTAAAGTGAGAAGTGCAGTAGGATATTATGATGCTGATATGTTTTGTAACCTTTTTATTTTGGACGTTTATCATGAGAGTAGTTATAGATGGAAGGGTTGATAAAATTAGCCTTCTATTACCATGGTTGGATGCAGGCTGTTTAATGTATTGATCCTGATCAGAGATACAAGTAAAGCCAATAGACGTAGTGTTACTATGTATTACAATCAGGGATCGGATACCGGTATTTTCTCCATAGAAAAATACCGGTATTATAATTACGGTCACCGGTTCATTATTTCGTTTTTAATGGGACAATCTAATAATACGACGTTGTTACCTAAATACATGATTTAGCCCTACGAGCCTACCTAAAGAGCAAAAAATAATCCAAAATATTGGGCTAATTCAGGGTTTTTTAAAAATACCGGTATCGGTCCCTGATTACAATCCAAACAATTGCACACCTAAATAAAAAACAGTAAAACATAACATAGCGAGTATAAGCAGAGGTAACAACATACGATCTTATCTCTAAATAGCGATCTCTTCCAGACAACCTTCAGGTAGCGGATAGAACTAAACAGACATTCAATGGGTGGTGCAGAAATAAAAGCTACTAGAATATATAAAATTAAATGTAAAAGTAAAACACATAAACTATATAAATAAACATATATCCATAACTATTCGTTATGTACCATAAAGTTAAGAGATACCCAAAAATAAACTACAAACTAGTATCAAAACAAAGTAGGTATTATGGAGAGACAAATAATATTTTATGATTATTTTTGAATCACGCACTAGATTTATTTTGTTTTGCTATAACTATAGACGGTGCATTTGAACCAATAGGATATTTAGTAAGTCATTCTGGATAGGATTTTAATCTCTAAATTCTATGTATCTATTCGATTCACATTGGAATTGGCGAATGCACTATTTTGACGAAAGCAACTACCATCTGACCTTACAACCAGGGAAAACTGGACCTTGTTGCGATTAAAACAGTTCTCTCATGATGTTTTCCTTCACCGCTACATACCTTTTTTTCGGGTAAAAGTCGCGTAAATTACCGCTCGGATTTTAATAAAAAAAAATTTACATTGTAATAGAAACAATTTACATTTTTACATTGTTAATACCATTATTTTTTTTCACAACCCTACAAGCAAATTGGGTTAATATCCATATCATTGAGTTACCTATAAAGTTATGTCGTGTGAAACATGTCGTCTATTAATACCCTTAGAGCAGAGGACATTAATTAAAGCTATTGGTCGTTAACCTATTTCGAGTCCATAGGCGGAGGAAACATTAATTCGTATCATCATTAAAACAGATCATTGTCTTAAGAGCGATAGCGAAGGAGTGCAGTAATGTGGACTTTACAGACGAACAATACGGTTTCATACACAAATTACGAGTATAATACAACTGTAGAGTAATAACATTATTAAATAGATTTTCTTCCTTGCAATGGCCATCATTTAATTTGCAATAAATAGGTAACAGTAAAGGTTTTCATTATCATTCTTATTCGTAGTTATGTACGAGGTTTGTTTTGTGGCAATATTAAAAATGTCAGGATTTCTTACGGCTTTAAGATCGAAAATTGCTCAACATGTTGTAAACCGTGTATCGGCATGTATGATGAGCGATTAGCACTGATCGGTTTGAATCATGTCGTGCGATATTCGACTTACAGACGTCACTCACGTTTCGTTATTTTAATGTCTCAAAATCACGACAGTTTTCAATCTTAAAAAAATAAATAATGATTTTATTGCGGTTATTATAACAATGGCATTTGAAATTATGGAGAACATTTAGTAACCCCTTTATAAAACAAACTAAAAATAGTGTTACGAAAACAGGTTAGTTACGTTTTACATTATCACATTATTCCACCCGAAATGGCTACCTATAATGTACCTCGGTACTTAAAAGGGCGATTCTTTTTACCTCCTTTCTCCCTTTTTTGCTTCTTAATTTGTAATTAACGAGTTTACATTGTCAAGTGCAGTCTCGGGTTGCAAGCGTCGGCCTTCGACAAAAGAAAGGGTTACGATAATTGAGTTCGAGTAGAGAAAAAAATTGTGAAATTTGATTCGCTCCCTTTGCCTATACTTTTTATAGTTCTGCCAAGTTTAGGTCTATTTTAGTTGCCACTTCGTAATGTGCAGCGTGTGTTGCATGGTATCGTTTACAGCGAACTGTAGATTGGTAAGCGCAAACAAGCGGGCGGCTTTTGCGGTATAAGGATGCTCTGAAGCGTTACATAAAGAGAGTCCATATAGATCCATCCAAGTGGGAGACGCCAGCAGAAGGCCGGTCACAGTGCAGGAATACTGTACATACACAAGTGCGTGAGTGTGAAGCTAGGCGGCGCATATAAATTTGGATGCTAAGTGCGACAAGCTGAAGGCCAGACCACCTGCGGCCATCTAAAATCATTATGTTTCAGGGGTGTTGGCAAAAATTCACTGCTAAAATCGGCTACGTCAGCTACCAGAGAGTACATTAGTGTAGCTCTCAATATTAAAAAACACTCACTGTGGCCGAACAAGGCTGCTAGGGCGTCCCCTAGCAAACGATGATGATGAATGTGTACCTAATAACAAGCGTGCGAAACAGATTGATACGCGAATAATAAAAATGGGGTGTGAAACAGAATACCGTGTAAGACCCAGTTAACTAATTTTTCCGAACGTTGAAACAGACGAGGTATTCGTCTATTTGATTTACTTTTATGGCGACCAGTTTTTAGCTTAACAGTTAACTCCCAGTAGCTCGATTCCACTCACACCTCAGATTCGGTTGAAACCGCTCAACCAATCTCACTGGAGCGCAAACTCTTCGAGTATGCCAGTGTTCCAAACCACACGCGTGATCGTGTCGGAGGTTTCCCCTGGATTTTTTCTAGGCTACTCTCCAACCGCGCACTCCTATCGCTTTATTGGGACCGGCCTATAAAGCCACAGTCAGGTTCAAAAAAAAATCGTAATAGTGACCCTGCCTACGAAGCTAACGGTCCTGAGTGGTTCGAAACCCGTTTAGGGCAAATATTTGTTTATGTCTTGGACATTTTCATTCATATCTAATAATGTATCATCATCATATTACCCATAAGCCAAGCCTTATTGAGCTTTCTGTGGGTTTTTGGGTTTTATGAGATTGATGACTCCTTATGTATATTTAAATATTATTTCTAAGTCCGCGGTGTTTATGTTAATTTTAAGATAAGGTTCAGACCCGAAGCAATATCGCCATGTTATTTTTAGGGTCGCCTACATTAAATAGAATAGAATAGAATAAATTTTTATTTTGCAACAACAACATAATTAATTACATTACAAAAGGCTTAAATCTAAAAGATATGCAGTGTTGTCACAAAAATGGAGTCCATTCAGCATGTGTCGAGGCACAGGGTGAAACGACGCTGATTTTCAGTGGATCCCATGAACTAAAACTAAAGAGAAAAATACAGTATTTCGTTTATAAATAAGTTTAAAAAAACATCAGACGCCAGATCATCATCTGAAACATCCATTACGTTACGAATTATTAATTTATCAATATTACCAAGCATTTATTATCTTCAAAGTGCTGGCATTATCCTGCCAAGCTTCCTTGACGACTCAACAATAGTCAGAACACAAATAGGTCACCGTAATAGATTTACTGGCTCAAAGACTCCACGGGGCATCGCCGATTATCTCGCTAAAGGGCTGTTATTTGTCTTGTGTAAGACGGATTGTGTTCAGCAAAGAAAACAATTTAATGGAATATTCTGCGGTGGTCGACCACTCACTTAAGCGTAACTCGAGAGCCGCTTGATGGGCACCGTGTTTGTACAGTAACCCGATATTACGAGCTAAAGCTTTGTCTTCATTTGCTTTCACAACTGAATTTGCTTGACCGAAATTTCAGGATGATTTTAATCAAGAAGTAAACAAGTGTGGGAGATGCGCTTACGTTTTCCGTGCATGAAATGAGACGTAACTCTCTTCGGGAATAGCGTTTTTGAACACATTTCGATAACTTTTTGACATTGCTAAATTGTATTCATATTTTTTTTAAACCTGACTGTGGCTTTATAGGCTGGGCCCAATAAAGCGATAGGAGTGCGCGGTTGGAGAGTAGCCTGGGGAAAATCCAGGGGAAAACCTCCGACACGACCACGCGTGTGGTTTGCAACACTGAAATACTCTAAGAGTTTGCGCTCCAGTGGTTGAGCGGTTTCAACCGAATCTGAAATATAACAATGAATTGTTCAGCTTGCGTAAGGGTCTTTATAAACGCACTGCTAGTAAATATTACAGTGTCCTATTCGATGTCATTAATAAAAATATTTAATTTTGTTAAGTATATTTAATTGGCTGCGAGAAGATAATTAGAAGCCTTCGAAATGTGATGTTGGCGAAGAATGGAGAAAATTAGTTGGACGGAAAAAAATACAAGAATAGGAAACTATTGGAAATGATAGAAAATAGAAGAGAGAAAATTATTGGTCATCTTATACGACACAACGATTTTATAAACGGAAAATTAGCAGTCGTGTCGTATAGTCAAGGAGTCGGCTCTAGACAGAGTGAGATGGAGAGAGCTACATCGACCAGAGTACTCTTAAAATGATAACAGAAGGTGTGTACTCTCATTGGTATACATATTAATATTTATATATATTACGAAACTATTGAGGATGGCTATATTTTTACAGAGGCGGCGAAAATTTGGAAAGACTGATTGTGGTTGGGAACACCGAAGGCAAAAAATCGCGCGGTCGTTTACCAACACGATGGACCGATCAAGTGAAAGACTTGTCGTCCTCCAAATTTTACACGGTTGTACGAGACGCATTGGACAGGAGCCAGTGACGTAATATCATCCGTTCCAGATGCAACCCTGATGCTGACCATGATCCTCAGACATGAGGGACCGACCAGAGAGAGAGAAAGATATTTTTATAATTAAAGTATTCTAATAAAATATATTTTTTTGCTATCAGTCATTATTATCGCTTGCATATCGATCTAATTAGTACATATATATATTTATATTTAAATTTCAGCATTCTAGGAACCACGCCGCAGGGACCTTTTTTAGATTTTTATTAGTTTTTATTATTTATTAGTTCTACTTTAAGTTAGGTATTGTTATAATTTTTTATTTTATTGTATGTATTTAAAGATAGTCTCAGTCATTTAATTATCATTGATATTTCCGTCTCAGCAAGACACTTTATATTGGCGCCGTGATACGGTAAATAAAATGAAATAACACACTTATTATATACTTATGCGCAAAATTAAATAAAACAATCTGCGTTAAATCTAATCACAATATTTCTATTCTGACACTCATAATAGCCGACTATAGTGGGGCCGCGGCTTTGAATTAAATAATTTATTGGATTATTTTTATACTAAGATTTGGTTTTAAAATATTCTTATTAAATAAGCAGTCACGCGCCTAGGCACATTAGTGATAAGCAACGCTCATAAATAACTTATATTAGGTTATCTATCCATAATGTAGAAATATAATCACAGTAGGCCAGCTGCGGGCGAATGGCGAAGGGGCGTTGATCTGAGCTTCAGGGGTTGATGTATGACGTATTGCAAGATATAATCACACATTTGTTTTTAACAACGATATTCGTTAGGTTTTAGTAACATGAGATATATATAAGTAATTACTTAAAAATAGTCAATTTTTGGAAAACTTCATATTCACTTTTATTTAACTTGGTTTAATTTTTTAAAACAATATGCACATTTAATAAAATTGTATGCAGTATAAAAAACACGTTTAAGAAACGCTAATTGCTGAAAGAAAATTTTAATTATATGCCAGTTAAATAAAAATAAAAAATTAAATAAAAAAGTTTAAGTTTAACCAACTTAAACTTTTTTATTTAATTTTTTATTTTTATTTAACTGGCATATAATTAAAGTTTGAAATGTATCGCTCTAAAATTATTTCAATCAAACCTACTGACCATTTTCTCAATACCGCAAATCTTTAACGTATAGACTTATCTATTTAGGCATAAATTTGGCCTTAAATAAGCTGTCCCAAGCGGGCTGCGGTATAATTTTATGCCTATCCGGATTACACTCTTTTATCTCGACCCCACATAGCACGGGTCAGAAATCACTTCGTTATTGAATTATCATTTGAATATGATTTATATCGCGATAATAAAATTGGGTTATGCAGGGGTGCGTTTGATACGTGTGAAATATTGCGATGAAGTATGATAACATTGCAAATTGCACGTGATTGAGTTTTTGATTGGAAAGTTGATTTGATTCTATTTGTAGTTTGATATTGTTTTTCTCTAATAATTTTACTATATTTTTTTATTTCATCCGAGCGCTGTTAGTTTGTTCAGTTTGACTCACTGCAGTTAACGAACGTATAAAACAATTATTATATTTATTTAATACTAAATTTATGAGGATTGAACATATAAAAATTTACGAAAAAAGTTTTTGATTCTTACAAAACTGGCCTTATTTTTAATTATTTTATTATAATAGTAAACTAGTATAAAAACAATAAATACGTTTATAGATTTTCGTTGTAGATTTTATTAAAGTTAGTATATATAAAAATATCTGCTCATAGTATAAAAATAATGTCAAACATAATTGGTGTACAGTTTTTTTTTAGATTTCTGTTCAGCTTGCACTTTGACCCTTGTATTATGCTGAGTTTAGTAAAAGTTTAGTTTACAAATCTATGAAAACTTATCGTCTCGCCCATAAATACACCATCCACTCAATATTTCAGCTAAACACACACATTTAAATATAGAATTTCGGAATCGGCTCTAAAGCAATTTGTCCTGAAATAGCGCGATGGTAGCCCAGCTGCGAAGTTTCCAAAGGGACAACACACAATTAAAATATCTGGCTAATGGAGTAAATGGAATTCGAACCACTTTAATGAACATATTGCCGGCGTGTTCTTTATTTGTCCCTTCGAGGGGATTTCAAAATTTTGTGAAACTTTGGAGCATGTTGCGGAATATTTGGGAACCGTTTGATAATAATGTGGAGTATTTAAAAAAATATCCATGTATATCGTGTAGCAGAAGCTTTTTATTTATTAAGACTACATTAAGATAGTAGGTAGCCAACTCACTTAAAATTACTACTGATATACTTAAGATTATAATAGACTGATGGATCCCACAGTCAAACTGTGCAAACAGTTTTTCGCGACGTTGTATTTAATTTTAAGTCATGTCATTTGCTTTACTGAATAAATAAATAAATTAATAAAATAAGAAGTTAGCTAAACACGGGACAGAGGATGGAGTACATTGGTTTTAAAAAATAATGAAAAAGTATAAATACTTGTCTGTTAGCTGAGGAATGAAAAATAACTTGCATGCAATATTTGGCCATTTTTTTTACACGACTGCCCAAAAAATGGGTGTACGTTTTTAGGGTTTTATGTATGTACAAATGTATGTACGTGAGTTTCTTTGTTCCCCCATATCTTCTCAACGCCTGAAGGCCGTGCAACGAGAAATATCGCATTCTTCGAAACGCTGTTCTTCCTAGACGAGAAAACAATAAGGATTGATTTTCAGATATATGATTTTTGACTATATGAGTGTGTTTCTGACAATAGCCGAAACATATTTGCTTAAAATTTTCTCGATAGAAAAAAAATCTAAAGTTGAGTTGAGTTGATTTTCCTTTTTTTACTCAGCCTACTAAAACAACACATTATTAAACGACACAATTAAGTTAGAATGGTGGTATTTTACCTTATCTAAATTGTGTCAAGAGGAAATTTTATAAAACTGCACGCAGTCAGATATTTATTGAGATTTGTCTAAAAAGGCCATTAGCGAAGGGTGTTGCATCCCGTTTTTTCATGCGCGAAAGATGATTTTACGCCATAAGATACTTTAATAACATGACTACACTGGACCTACTACATACTATACCAAAATATAAGGTCCCCTAACTGCGAACAAAATAGATTTCCGTACCCAAGTTCTTTATTTTGAATATTGCCTTTTTTATTTTTAGTTCAATTTTATCCAGTGCAGTCGTATTTTTATTTTTTATTAAATCATACGCGCCATATAGACGACATATCTATTGACTCACTTTAAAAAAGTGGTTCTTACTAAACGATGCATACTCATATTACTCATACTCATACTCATTTATTAATAAAATATTAAATAATATATAAATGTATAATAATATATAATGTAACTCAATATTATAGTATTGTTATGAAATTACACTAGGAGTGATGACGCGATCGTCAGTCCGGAGAACGTACGCGAGTCGTCCACCTAATCGAAGATCTGTTGGGCGTCCTAGGTACCGATGGAGTGACGAAGTCCAGAGAGACCTGACTGAGCTCCAGACCATCGTCGACTGGACGTAAACAGCTATGGACAAGGAAGCCGGCGATCATTAGTGTAGGAGGCCAAGATCCAATATGGATTATTTAGGCATAGCAGTCAGGATTTCAAGGGCAATTTTGATTAATTGAGAGAGTCCAAGTGAGATTTAATACATCAGGATGTAGGTAAGTTAGAAAACTTATAAAGAAAAACCTTGAAGGATTTCTAAAAAAGTAATTTTAATTAAAATCCCAGCATCTGCTGCTACTCGTTAGCGATTTCCCTGTTCACAGATCGCGCAAAAAAATGTTAAAGAATTTTTAAGTATTATAATTACAAAACTTATTTCTTGGAGATACTTCGAAAGAAAAGAAATAAGTACTTTATAAAACGATAGGACAAAAACTGTCCTTTGATTGTAGTTGCCTTTTTTTACAATTATTTGGAATTTTAAAGTGCCAGACTTTCAAATGAATTATCTTGAACAGGATCATAATGGACTAGTAAAGTTGGTAAAGCGGATACTTAATTTTTTTTTAAATACTTATTTAGATTATCTTCTTCAAGCAGAGTATTATTTTCCGAACCGGTAATAATTTGTTGGCATTCCTAGTTACATGTGACATGTCTAAATTGAAGAGTAAATAATTTTGACTTTGTATAAAAAGTTCCGTAAAAAAAACTGCGTTTATATACTCTTAAATAAATTATAATAATTAACATTACGAAGAAACGGAATGAGTTTAAGATTAAACTAAAATAACTATAACTTAATATTGGTCAAATATCAATATTGGGGGTAGCGCCGTGTTGAGAGTGTTTTTTTTTTTGTAATTGATTTTATTTGTTTTTTACCGTAGTTGTAAGTAGTGAATATTGTAAATTTTCAGAATTATATACCACTGAATAGACTTTTAGAATTAATTAGAATACTCAAAAAGAGATCGATTTGTTACTCAAAAAAAAAATTACTTAATCAATGTTGTCAGTTGTCCTTTTCATTAAAAATTATGTCACCATAATTTTGACACAAATTAACCCTGCCGAGAGCTAATTATATGCCAATTTATTTTGCGTAAAATTAACTTCATGCTGTTATTTTGTTCCAACTATAGGCAAAACCATTTCCATAGGATCGGAAGCTTTGAAATATTAATTATATGTGAACGTAAATTTATTGAAACTGCGTATAATTTTACAATTTCGTCGTTAATTATGTAACATAATATGCCATCTACTTTATTTTTATGGTGACTCAAAAGTGCCTCATTATTTTTTAATATCTCATGGGACACACATAAGCTATTAATTTTGTCAATTAATATACAGTGCTGATTAGATTACCAATCAACCACAGTTTCCCCTATTTATAATTTATCATAAAGTGCGCCAAATCAAAGCTATAAATTCTACAATCATCTTAAAATAAATGTTAATCTCATTGTATTACGGCAGTGCTTCTACCAAGACGAACTATAGGGCACTTCCCTTTTCTCGAAGCTTTTCGTCGAATTTTCAAACCCAAAATACTATACAAATGCAAAATACTATCGAAATCAAAATAAAGGTTCAATTCCCATTCTAACCGGAGCACAGCAGCAGGGCCTCCGACAAGACAAGCCAACCGATATCTCCCTTTTCTCGAAGCTTTTCGTCAATTTCTCAAACGCTCACATATGATCTGCCATTAAGTAGTATAATGAATCACACAAAATTTAGTTTGTCTAGTTTTTACACTTTAGATTTTATTGATACCTAAAATAGGTCAATATCGTCACTCATAGCTCACTTTCGCAGACAAGATCATCAGATCAAAGCTGGGTTGAGATAGGCTGCGGTGCAGAAGGTTTGACCCTATTTACGAACTGATAACTTTTTTTTAATGAGCCAGGAAGTCTTGGAAATTCCTTATATAATATATTTTAATAGGACATTGTAATTCGTCGAATGTAACATACTAAACGTTCGCAATATCCAGGCTCCTGTCTCCAAGTGCGCTTCCAGACATAGGTTGGGTAACCTAAATTTTCTTTTTTCTCAGCTAACAACTCAAATAACAGACTTATTTCAGTTAATTTTATATTCCAATCCACATGGGTGACAATACTCTGTGATGTTTAAATTACATATTCTGCCATGTTGATTTTAGACACTAGGGGCTGGAAATCTCCACGTTAATAGAAATATGCAAATACATTGCCTCGCCTACGTTCGGTCGTAAAACGACTCAAGCGGCGTTATTATCGTATAAAATATGCCTTTCTAATGTCAGTCTGGTCAGTTCCTGTACAGGATTGTACGTGTAAACATTGAAAAACCAAATGGATGGACCTAAATTCATTTCGGTAGTAATCATGTTTTTTTAAAGAGTGTGGGTATATTTTCATTAGGGCGTTTTAGAATTTCATTATGGTTTCTATCTGACTTAAAAAAGACTTTTCTAACCGACACTTTAATTGACTGCTTTAAGTAGCCAACGTTCACGTTTCTAGTGTTGTTTGTGATGGCACAGATCAAATAATACAGTGATAGCTTCATAGAAACGTCAAATCAATATTAGTGTTTGTACGTCTAGAAAATAAGATAAAAGTGAGCTTCATTGAATTACACGCTCAATGTTTTTTTCAATGATGAAAGAACTTTAGCAATTAGTAATACTTTGTACGAGCATTTTGATAAAAGTTTATTCACAACTAAAATTATAATTCACGTTTCTCTAATTATAATTTTAACGGTGATTTTCGCCTATGTCTCATTCTTCGTTTCCTTAAGACAGAGTATAACACTGAACTAATTTCAATTATATCCGTAATTTATTACATTTCAAAGACAGCAAATGAAATAAATGAACTTCATTCTGCTGCAAGTTGGATGCAATGGCACTTTTACAAGTCAAAATCTAATAGCGTTACTCAAAAGAAAACCACAGCATGGCGGCTAAACGAAATTTCTAATCTGGAAAAATACCTATCCTAGCCATATGTCTAACTGTTATACACATGGCTCTTCTCATGGCATGAAAGACTGCGCTATCAGTTCTGTGCTGGCTTAGTGCGGGTTTAATTTTATCGCAGTATATTGTATATATAGACTTCCTCATGGCCTATTCTACTCCAAAAAAGTCAAATTCAAAATTATTTATGCTTAAATTTAGGGATATAAATATGAACGTAGGAATGTCAATCAACTACTATCGGAAAAGCAGGTCTTCTGCGAGCTGACACAGAACAATTATAAAAAAATAGTTGTTTTCAAACATAACAAAATTTATCGATGTCATCTACATACGCAACATTGGAGCACTTAGAAGTTGCTAAAACCCCACCCAATTTGCATAAATACCCATTGTCGCAATATGGTCAACAAAAACAAAAAAAGCTTCTAATTATTCCAAATTCAAAACGAATCGCGTCACATACAAAATGCTCGTTAAGTTGGGAAGATCCCCGTGGGATGGAAAGCATATGCGCCCGTTATAATTAGCGAACAATGTTTAGCTTTAGCAAATCCCTTTTGGGGCGTAAATTAAGAGATTTCGCTCTCGGACGGCTTACTGAGACATTTGCGTTTAAGCTAGCGGAGGACCGATGTTTGTTTGTATGTAGATTGCCTGGTCTTATTACGCGTATAAGGATTTGCCAATATATCAGAGGCTTTGTTGAAATTTTCGGTTACTTACATGCTTTTGCTCGGATATAAAAGACAGGTGGTCATACATTTGGCAGAGTCGAATGATTCTATTATTCCAGTGCCATTATTATCACATAATTGCATGACACCATTATAACTAGGAATCGACAACAATAAATGTAGGTTAACATATTCCTTGTGTTAGCCATAACTCACTCGTTTTTGCCTAACTTTGCATGTCAGAAGCACATTTGAGCCTGATTGTTACACATTTTTAATTAACTTGGTTTTATAAATTACACCTTTATGTTACTTAAACAATAAACCCTATTGCTACCCTTTCATATGTTAAGTATACGATTGAATATAATTGGCACAAGTAGAGTTATTAGTTAAACTGTAACTTACAAAGGAAACGCTTGAGTATGAATACAAAGAGACTAATAAATTTAAGAAATCTGAAAATTATACAATTACCTGCTTTTTTATATCTGTGGTAAAACTTACACCAATCGACCTAGTCCAGAAATAAGCAAAGCTTGTACTATGAGTAATAGGCGACGATATAAATACTTATATACTAAAATAGATAAAAAAGGATCCGAGACTCAGAAGGAAATATTCGTACTCATCACACAAATAAATGCCCTGACCGGGATTCGAACCCGGGATCTAGGCTAAAGTGGTCGTCGTTCTTTCTTGCTTTGTATTCCGTAGCCACTAAATAGTATAATGGTGAATGCAATGTTTGCTCCGACATATGCACATCCTGGATAGAGTTTAAGATAAATAATATTTTCTTTCGATGTATTGATTAAAGACATTTTTAAAATGTTTATGATGCGTGTAAGTAATAACTTAATGTTCATGAAGCGTGTCCCAAGGGAGAAGTAAAATTGTTAAAATGTTGATAATTAATTATTTTTGAACGCATATTGGCAGGAAGAATTTCTTGTTGGTATCATTATCATATAGTTCTGGTTCTGATTCTTACTATATAATTCCTCACTTTTTGACCGAGTGAAATGAAGGTCTCTGCTTCAGCTTTGCTCTTCGTATGTCCAGATTCCGAATTTCCGTTTGTTCTCGTCTACAGGTCGCAATTCTCACCCGATTCTCGTGAAATTTCGTGAGCGTGGTTCGATAGTTAGGTATATAGAATTTTTTGGTTGAGACTGTTTTTGGAGATTTCCTAAAACAATTTTTTTATCAATGATTTTGTAAGTTTCTGCGGGCGAATTTCGGTTTGTTCTCCTCTACAGGTCGCATTTCTCAACCGATTCTCCTGAAATTTTGTGAGCAGGTTCGATATTCACAATTGATCTTTTTTATAATGCCAGATTTTGGAAATGATATAAAACTCACTGACGAGGTCTACAGCTCACAGGGCCACTAGTTTTATCTATACAATTTCCCTTGCTTTTATTTATTACTAGCGACCCGCCCCGGCTTCGCACGGGTGCAATGCTGATGCATGTATTTTACATATAAACCTTCCCCTTGAGTCACTCTATCTATTAAAAAAAACACATCAAAAACCGTTGTGTAGTTTTAAAGATTTAAGCATACATACGGATATAGGGATATAGGGACATAGGGACAGAGAAAGCAACTTTGTTTTATACTATGTAGTGATTTCAGTTTGTCTTTAAATGAATGAATTTATATAGCAACAACTAGAACATGACATACCATTAGCATGTGTTTCAATCACGTTCTTCCACCCTTTCTCTCGTCAAAAACTCTATAACCACCTATCAGGCAAACCCATCTGCCTAGCAAATAATTTTACCGTCAAGTCACTTTCAATCTGTTAAATAATGAACCATATTAGAATGCACATAAAATTTGTTGGGATTTTTTGCGAGATGTATACTCAAATTGGTTATTAGGGTGGGCTAATCTCTCAGCTGAGCCGTTGAGATCGTTTAAAAGCTGTCCCCTTGTTATTGTTTATTTAGGATGGTTATTCGCGGTGAAAACCGGTTTTTGAGGCGTGTGCTAATGCGATTGTACGTCCGTAATTCCTATCGCGATGTTCGAGTGACTTGAGTGTGTGGACAGCTTTGTGGGGAGTTCGGTGCTTGATTTTGTTTGAGAGAATTCGTCACTAGCTTAGCTCCCTTTTAGCAAAATTTTTAAGCCTTTAATAGAAAAGGTAAGAATTTGGTACTTTACAAGTACCTAGATAATGAAGTACCCACAGAAACTGAATCATTCAATAGAATAAAGATTTCATGCAGCCGTAGCTAAAGAGTAAGCTTTTTAAACTAAAAGAGAATCACGAATGTAATGATAATATTTCTGAAACAGAGGGGGTACTCCGAAATTCGAAATCCGAACTTCGTATCGTGCCGTCCCTTTCACTTATATTGTGTTAAACACGAGAGTAAAAGGGACGGCACTAAACGACACGTACTTTTTAAGAAATGCTCAGAATAGAAGTTCCACCCGCGTATTATAAAGAAAGCGGGACTACTCCCGCTCACGGGATGAAGATTAGTCTATTTTTAGGGTTCTGTACCCAAAGTTTAAAACGGGACCCTATTACAAAGAGTTCGCTGTCTATCCGTCTGTTTGTCCGACTGTCAGCAGGCTGTATCTCATGAACTGTGATATTTAGACAGATGATGTATTTCTGTTGCCGCTACGAGTATTACAGCAAATACTAAAAACAGAATATAATAAATTTTTAAGGTACAACAAACGTGTTTTTTTTTGCTGTTTTTATAAATAATGGTACGGAACCTTTCGTGCGCGAGTCCGACTCGCACTTGGCCGGTTTTTTTATGTTAGGTATAGCTGGCAAACGAGCAGACGGATCGTCTTATGGTAAGAGATTACCGTCGCCCATAGACACCTGCAACACCAGAGGAGTCACAACTGTCACAAGTACGTTGCCGGCCTTTCAGATGGGAGTACACTCTTTTCCTAAAGACTTATCCCCTCCACCATATACTGGTCAACGAATTTTTAAATAGAAATCAGATGAGTAGTTCCGGTCATTATCCATGGCATACTAAAGTCACATTTCACAAACTTTACCTCTATATTATTAAAAAGGAAGAGACGAATCGAGCCGGGTGGTTGTACACTAGGTCACTGACTTCCTTAACCGACACCGGTAAAATGGGTAAAATGAAGGGGAGACGCGATCTCCTGTCCACCTCGTAATCGACTAATCTAATATGGGCTTCATCGGTGTGTAGGAGACTAGGCGAACATTGGCACTCTAAGCTACTCGCAAGGCATTCGGCTTTCTCGATATCCTCGAAAGCAAGAGTAGGATGATCCGGACGATCCAAGGGGGTATGGTCCAACAGGCATCTGATTTGAGAGATCTCGCTAGTTTCCAGTAAGCCAGATGACTAGGAGCGATCTCACCCATCAGATCCCTGAACGAGTTCTCCCGAAATTCGGCAATTCTCTGCTTGGACTCATTACACAAGTCCCTCAGGATTTGACGGTTTTCGGCAGAAGTGTGGTTGGAGTAAGTCCTGATTGCACAATTTTTCCTAGTCACTAACTCTCTCAATTCCCTAGGTAGCGGTCGGTTTTGGATATCCTCCGCCGACACCAGACCTCCCTTGAGGCCTCACTTCGAACACTGTTGAAATAGTTGGTGAAAGAATCGATCGCTTGGTCGGTCTGTTCAGTAGTAGTTATGCAGTCAGGGATGTCTCTAAGCAGAGGAGGATGTGTCTATAAGAGACCTTTAGGAGTGCTATGTCGAGTATGCAGATCTCTACGTTATGAGGGAAATGAGTCGGTTCTAAGGGAGCGAGGAGATCGAGCGCCACGACGACCGAAGGACCTAGGAAGGCTAGTGAGTCGAGGTCAGTCTTAAGTAAGTCACGTTGAGGTGAAAGGTAGGTTGACGCAATCGATATCGGGGCGTGGCCATCCATCGATATACTACAAACCGACACTTCCATGTTTGTCAGGGGAGGGGGGGTGAGACTTATGTAATGTAAGTTACGTTTATAGAAAATGAGCGTGCCCCCGAATGGCCTACCATCTTGCCTATCATCTCTAATCTGATTATTTTTGACCTTTCAAAGATCTTCCTGTAGGTGCGGGTGATCGCGTAGGTTTCACTGTATCTACATAAATAATGGAAGCTGCTCGTAGGTGATACGTGACATAAATAGCAAGCGCCTTCTTTGGAACATTAGTATTTATAAATAATTTTCTTTGATATGAAGATTATTTGATGATATTCCTATTTTTGCAATGGTTGATGAGCATGATACCCTGTTTTTATTTCAATAACATTTTGTTATTTCAATAACAATATACCGAACTATTACAGGTAAGTACCCTTTCCATTTTTCCATTGCATACTTTTTTTCCTTCATAGTTATGTTTTCTTTGCCATCCATGCGCCACCGTTTTAACTCTCAACGTGAAAGAAGTATGAAACATTATTTTAATATACTGCATAAGAGGATATTACCATGAGGCGAATACACACAAAGTCTACCCGTCCAATATTCTCTAATGACGGTATAATTCTAACTTCAGTTCAGATTCAATGGATCCTAGCCAATCGGCGAGTCCGCCGTACAAAAGGACAATTAAGTACAGCGGGGAGCGATAACAATGGCGAAGAGCACACAATTTGTTGCAGCCGTCTTTATCTGACCCACTACTGACCCCTTTATCCTAATTTACTCAACATCCCTACCCTTAATTCTTAAACGCGTATAGTAAATAAAATTACCGTCAAAATTTTACATACCGTGCATTAGCGAGGAACATTTTCCCTTATGATTTTTAGCTGTGGCGCGGTCCCAGTTTAGGGGTGGCAATTTATTATTATTCAATGTGAACAAAACATGTGGTTCCAGTTTGAGAATTATGTACGCTTTAGCGACAGTTTGAGAGTGATTCGCATATTTATTCTATGCGAAACCCCTGGGATGCGTGGCTAATGATATCTATCATTACTCTTAAGTGCACGTGTATTTTGAATGGGTTTATCTGGGCTTGATGATTGGATTATAATCAATTTTGGGGAAGCGTTGATTATTTGTTAATGATATGTCGGTAACGATCATTAGGCCTAGTGCAGGTGAGTTTTTTTTTATTTTCAATATTTCAATCACTTGATAAATGAGCTTTCTTGATACTCGAAGTAATAGAGATATGTAAGTGTTTTTTTTTTCAGCAAAAATCCTCTCAATTTTCATTAAGCTGTATCAGCCCCAGTAGAAATTACGAAATTACCTCTCTGCTGGAGTTCTTGTGAAATTACATGTTATTTAATAAATACCATTAGAATTAGCTAACTACTGAAATCCATGATCCCACCATGTAGGGAATTTATTAGAAACAAATGCAAAGAACCAAAAAATGAAGCAAAGAGCACGGAAGGCAAATAAGGATCTCTTCTCAGAAAAGAGGGAAAAGACAGCAAAGACTCAAAAAGGAAAATGTAATAAAAAAGCTACAAAAAGAATCGAAAGTAACATCCAGCGAAGATGAAGAATATGTTAGATTTTTTTTTAACCTGACTGTGGCTTTATAGGCCGGGCCCAATAAAGCGATAGGAGTGCGCGCTGGGGAAAATCCAGGGAAAAACCTCCGACGTGACCACGCGTGTGGTTTGGAACACTGGAATACTCTAAGAGTTTGCGCTCCAGTGAGATTGTTTGAGCGGTTTCAACCGAATCTAAGGTGTGAGTGGAACCGAGCTACTGGGAGTTTTGTCGCTGGTTCACTAAACTTAGCCTCGCTGAGAAGAGTCCACCAAAAAACTCAGCTACGCCCGACCTGGGTCGGACTGACTCTACCCGGTGTTCGGCGGTACCGGGATGAATAGGGAATATGTGTCAATGTTGTCGCGATCGCGCGGTGGACGTTCCCGCCGGCGGGAATGCCTAAGTGTACGCGTCGTGTTTGAGTTGGACGCTGTAAGCAGCGTTCCATCTTTCTATGGACGCCGTGATTACGTCTTCCGGGTCTGTAACTGTGTGCCTAGGATGCCGGACCATGCAGCCCCTATTCAGTGGTCGCTGAGTTACAACAGAGGGAGGCGCGATGGGAACGTAGTCGACAGCCTTACTAACTAACGGATTAGATGATTTACATTTATTTTCTCAACCACCAGTGGAATGTGTTCAGTGACCAGCATGTTCTTTATGGATACACTGTAGCTCTATCGTCGTTGAAGACGATGACCAAGGTGTTAGGTTTGTTTGCGAAAGGTGTGTTGGTGAGTAAGTGCACAATATGTTGCTTAATAGTTTGTTAAGCGAATAAGAATAAATCAGTGCCTTTACCATGCGTTTGCATGACTGTACTCGCTAGCGACTACGTAAATGATTTAGTATGCCGATTCTTAGTTCTATTGCGTAACCGCCAGAGGCGCTGTACTTTTTCCAATACATTTTTTTACGCAGACGCTAGCGAGTACGGTCATGTAAACTCATGATAAAGGTACTGTTGATTATTTTTCTATTCCACTCACTTAAGTGGTCCGGATTACCTTCAGTTCCCCTAGTAGCAAAATTGTCTAGACTATTCGACCTTAAATATAAAATTTACATTGTATTAAGTAGGCCTTGTCTGTATCTTTTTTAAGCTAAAGTAATCTGGCCTTTAACAGTAAATGTATTTTGTATCACCTCGCACGACGAGACAAATAACTTTTAGTGGTAAACTCTATGGTCAAAAACATCAAGAAAGAAGCAGGCGAAGACAATGACAGGACATTGCGTCTGTCTAACAAATCCACTGAAAGCACCAACAAGTGCAAAAATGTACAGCACGTATCCTGCTAACCATTAACATCTTTGTTATAATTTAGACCATGTACCCAGCTAAGAAGACTGAAAATTCTTCGTCTACTATCAGATTCTGTATACTATTTTGCGTCTCAAAAGACTACGTGCACTACATAAAATCTGCCGTCATTACCACTCGCGGTTTCGCTGCGTCTTCACAATTCAAACGAACAGTATGGTAATAACTCGGCCTATCCAATTACAGGGCAATACGCAGTCAATCACGCTTCTGGCGGACAGCTCATTTCTGCGTCACATTATGCGTATTAGCAGCGCAATGTCAGGTGTGAGGCTCGGGGTTATTGGACATCTGACTTATGGATGCTGGGGTGCGTATTTTGTTGCGGACTGTACTTTATGGTTAAACGTGCGGCGGTTTCGGTTGAGCTTTGGAATATATTTTAACAGTCTCATAATGGGTTGTGAGAGTTACTAGTTAACACTCTAAATGGACGCTAGGAGTCCATAAGATATGGAAATATAATAAACATGACATGTTTCTGACCAATATTATCATCATCATCCTAGCTTTATCCCGGTACAGTTGCATCCTAAAGGATACCCGGGGTCCGCTACCTACCCAAAAGTTGGCGTAGGCACTAGTTTTTACGAAAGCAACTGCCATCTGACCTTCCAACCCGAGGGAAAACCAGACCTTATTGGAATTAGGCTTGTCAAGTGAGTGGGCAACTTGACTGTTAGAAGTTCTCGAGCCGCCCGAAGGCCTCAAACTTTGGCTTAACGACTGCTATCATAGACAGCTGCTGCAGCCGGGATAAACGGCTTAAAGTGTCTTCCAAAGAAAGGAAGCGCACTGTTAAAAACCACTCAAAGCGGTCACCCATCCAATAACTGACCTGGGCTGATGTTGCTTAACCTCGCATACCGCACGAGGTACGCGGGCGCCGCTGAGCCACCAGCGCTCCTAACCAAAAAGAGTACCAGCCGCGACGGCCGCGCTAGCACTGTGCGCTCACTAGCACTTAATTTAGAAGAGGAACTTAAAATTCATGGCATAAAATTGCATTCTACTCAAGGTTAAAAAGTATTATAGTCTTCTATAGTTAATTTTTATACAATTTTATTTGTTCTTTTTAGCAGCTCTATTACATTAAAGACTGTGACAGCTATACTATACAAAACACAATAAAAACATCTAAATCTAAACTGCATTTAGTTTGCAAATAAGTGCCATTGAATAAATAGTGCTGAGATAATTTCATAAATATGATTGTGTTTTTTTTCTTCGGTTTATTTCAAGTAATGCGATGAGAATTGTGTGAAACACTATGAGAAATATTCTGTGTGTAAGTACGTGAACGCGCCTTGCGTGCTGCCAGCAGGATTTCGATTCGTTCCGTATTTTTACCTGTTAAAGCGTGTTGTGTAAAAAATAATTAAATTTTAATAAAATGTACAAAATTTTATGAGTAATTCGTTTGCTTCAAAATTCTACAATCCATAGCAAGTACTTATATAAATTTCTTATTTAATTTAAGAGTGGTAGTGGAGCACTTGCCTAACAGATTCAGATTCAGATTCAGATTCATTTATTTCATAGATGTAAATTACAATATAAATTTGCATTCATGTCAAAAGTATACGAATTCACATCATGATCGTCAATTAAGATATAAATAATAATAATGGAATAGGATTTAAACATATTCACCGAATAAGGATCGTCATAACATAATTGGACACACAGAAAATATAAATAAAATACAAATGGAATTTAAGACAACAATTGGCAATTAAATTAATGGTTAATTCGAATGTAATTACACAATTTTAAACAAATGTCAAAAAATAATTAATCATACAATTTATAATAAAACAACAACATCAACACCTCTACAACATCTCTTTCCTCTGCCATTTTTTTTACTTTCTGGTTCAAACTATATTCTTTTATTTTAAAAGCATACCCCGTGACAGTTTTAAACACAAAAAGCAGTAGATAATGGCAACGCTAAGTGCGCAAATTATAGTTACGTCGCCAAGGGGCTCAAAAATGACATAAAATTCGCTTCCATAATCAAAACCTGACAGAATTAAGTATACATTAAGACCCTCTTTTGCTACGGGTAATTAAACCTTTATATCGTGAATTGGCCGGACAAATCATATGCAATTGAAATATACGTAGACTTCTGTGTTATTATGAAACGGGAATTAAATGCACTTCATGCAGGATATAACATTACTGCCCGCCATTTGTAAAATTCTGTGTTTTTGTGCTTAACTTTGAATAAATAAATATAACGATAAACATATCTATTGTCAACAATAATAAATTATTAAATAATAATAACTAACCTAATTAAAATAAATAAATAAAATAGATAATCACAGAAGGTCACCCAGGTCGGATCCCGGGGGGAGGGTTCTCATAAGACTGGCTGCGTTTCCCATTTGGATGGCTATGCCTATCCGCTGGGCGAGAAACGAGCCAGCCCTATGGTCCCCGGATGATCTGGCCATTTCTTTTGCCAGTTGGCCAAACAAAATATGAGTGCTTGGGCTCCACGGTCCAAGCGTTTCAACAGCGAAAGCCGCAAACACCATCATCATCAGCCTGTGTCAGTCCACTGCTGGACATAGGCCTCTCCCATGGCACGCCACTGAGCTCGGTCTTCACCTCTTCTCCACCAATCCCTGCCCACTGCCTTACGAATATCATCGCCCCACCTAGTTACAGGGCGTCCTACACTACGTTTGCCGACACGCGGTCTCCACTCAAGAACCAGTCTGCCCCAACGGCCATCGGTTCTGCGACATATGTGACCTGCCCACTGCCACTTCAGCTTACTAATTTGCTGAGCTATATATCCGCAAACACATTAAATAAATATTATGAAAGCGTCGTGATAACCGGATTCACTTCAGTAACACACATTTCAGTAATAGTGCCTTTACCATGAGTTTGCATGACCGTACTCGCTAGCGACTACGTAAATGATTTAGTATGCTGATTCTTAGTACTATTGCGTAACCGTCAGAGGCGCTGTACTTTTGCCAATACAATTTTTTACGCAGACGCTAGCGAGTACGGTCATGTAAACTCATGGTAAAGGTACAGGCTAAAATTACTTCTTACGTACATTTCACAGCCATTCACTTACCATTCAGCACTAAAAGCTGATATCGGACTTCTAATAAAATTAAGGCTAGAGTAACCGAAAGTGAAGGCTGCAAGTCAATAAGTTTTGTATCCTACTTACGACATTTTGTGTAAGACAGGTGAAATAACGGCGCTTCACCGATGAATGGGTCCCGGTTCACAGTTCCAATGCACTAATTAGAGGTTGTCGCCAGCAGTTTGCAATAGAAAAGTTTTACATGCAGCTTTCTGAAGCGATTCGGTTTAATGCTCACGGTTAGCCTGACTAGAATTGGGTGACTGGAGTTTTATAGGTGCTATGCTAGGGTAAATATCAACTGATAGAATAGGTCTTCGGCCCTCGCTTGATGTATAAAGATGACTAAAGGGGGTCATCGGGGTTGCGAGTGCTCAATGCGTCGGGGCCGCAGAATTTGCATATCAGCTTCAGAGAGGGTGGCAAGGATCCCTCTAAAGATCAAAGCTGGGAAAGAGAGGGGCTCTAGTGTGTTCAGTATTGAGATCCTGGAGTTCCCCACATGATAGCGCAGACAGCGGTCACCGTGGATTTTTTAGTGGGTAGAAATATCACATAACCATATGATCTTCAAACCTTCAAGAAAGGAGCATATTCCCTTCTGAAAGGCCGGCAACGCACTTGCAACTCCTCTGGTGTTGCAGGTGTCTATGGGCAACAGTAATCGCTTACCATCAGGCGATTCGTCTGCTCGTTTGCCCCCTATATCATAAAAAAAATATATATTATGTGTGGGTACCCGGGTTGAAGGTTTTCCCCACGGAAAAAAAGGTGCTACGATATAATATTTATAAACTATTACATTTGACACGGACTTTGAATTCTTTGTAATCAGCAGTCACCCGTCACCGTTTGCTGAAGTGGTTTCTACTAATGAGGTACCAATTTACCATTGATATTTGGTATCGAAGTAAAATTATGATCTTTTTAGTATTTTATATTTCTCCTACACAAACAAAATATGAACATTATCGCAGACCACAGATCATAGACAATATAGATATAGGTATCGCTAATAGACAATCAAGTTTGACATACACTAGCAAAGCTGCCTATTCAATACTAACGGTTGCAGACTAATCAGTGTTTAATATGCCGCCGGCATTTGTTTCCATAGCAACTTGTGAAAGTTTCCATACAATCAGATTTTAAGGAACGCAGTTTACGAATATTAGCAGTTCACTGCAATCCACCCTTGAAATCATATTCGGTTTTTGTGGTGCAGTCAGTGACAGAGCATACATACTGTTAGCTTCATCTATTACAGAATATTTACCTATAAACAGAACAGGAAAATCTCTCAATTTTTGGCCTCGAACGTCATTTAAGTGAAACAAGGTACCAATTATTTAGGAAAATGGAAAATTCGATTATCTCGTAAACTGTGGGACTTTTAATAAAACTGAAAGTCCATTTTCTGGACGAGCCTCAGATACTCTATCGGTAGTTAGAATCTTGCCCATTATTTACTAGATGTGGACATCCGATTTACTGGGCAAATATATATACAAAAAGATGTGTATGAAAAGGTTGCCTATAATGTTTGTAGCGCATTTATCTGCAAAGCGTTATTAGCATCATACGTTTTGTTCTTAGTCGTCGTAATTAATAACTCAATGATAGTCGAGTTAGTTCTACTTTTATTAACAGGAATATGTTGGTATATATATTTTACGAAGAAAAACTAGGCTCTAAATTCTTGTCTTCGACCACGACTTCGCCCGTGTTGAGCTTGATTTTTGGGATAAAATATAATAAATAAATATTTATGGACACTCTTACATAAATCGACCTAGTCCCAAAGTAAACATAGCTTGAACTAACTAGGTAATATATATATATATATATGTATATATATTTTATACCACGTCGGTGGCAAACAAGCGCACGGCCCGCCTGATGGTAAGCGGTCACCGTAGCCCATGGACGCTTGCAACTCCTGGGGTGTCACATGCTCGTTGCCGACCCTATAAAAGCCGGATTAAATAAAATATATCTTAATATATGATTGTTGTTAACTATTTTTAATCCAAATTTCATCTAAACACACATTTATAAATTTGTACTTACTTATAAATAAAATAACTTTCGCAACATCTGTTTCAAAATCAAAAGTAACATCAAAAGTAATCTGTCGCGCATTTTCTTCAATGTAAGCATAGCAATTCACTGCAGCACAGCGACAAAACAAGAGGAATGCAACAATTTCACACCCTACTAGGTACTCCACCGCAGGTCATCCTAGTTCGAGAACTTTCTGTAGATAATGTTGAACATAGAACTAGAATGCTGTATCTTCGTCTACATTTGGAGAGAGTTAGTTCGTTTTGAGAGCCCCTATATTGTTGAGGGGGTCTCTAATTAGTACATTCGGTTGTGAGGCAGACAAAAGGGCGAACTTTGCGATTGCGCTGCTGTATGAAGTCGTCTAGTTCTGTATCGTCGAACACGTTGTTAGGAAGTTTAACTGATTTAGTTTTGTGAAAGGAAAAATGAAACTAGATTGTTGTGTACGTCTTATAAATGTTCACTTTATTGTTTATTTTGTTTTTATAATTAACATCTATACTGATACTAAAAATGTCAAGGTGTGTCTGTCTGTCTGTTTTTCTGATGAACCAATTAAGACGAAATTTGGTATGGAGATAGTTTGGGTCCCTGGGAGGGACATAGGTTACTTTTTATCCTGGAAATCATCCCTTAAGGCGGTGCAAGTTCCGAGTTCTACGCAGACGAAGTCGCGGGCAAAAGCTAGTTGTATTATAACTAGGTACTTAATAGGAACACTGATTATTTAGGTATACGTAGGTAATAAGTTGTTTATTACTTTACACGAAATGTAGTCAATCAAGCATGCATATTTTCAATGGTAAAGTTATTCCAAGTTGGTGCACTACAGTTTTCTAACGAACCGTTAAAAGCAAGCTTTTCAATTTTCTCCTCCATAATTATACTTAGAACATTTTTTAATTAAAATAACCACGAAACCGTCTCGTGACGAAATTAAATAGTTAAACAAAAACCACAATTTCACACCTGGTTTGCTCCCTCTACATCCAAGTTTTCTATGGGAGCTGAGGAACTTGGAAAACTCAAAGTTTTAAGTGCTTAGAAACTTGTATTCACTTAAGACTTTCTTCGTTAAAGAGGTAACGGTGTCGGATGTTGACTAATTAGAGCTTGCGTTGACGCGGAATGGAGGGACCAATGTGGAAGTGCAGAGTGAAACGTTACGGTGAATTTTTGTTGACAGATTTTTATTAAAATAACTGCATAGGTTATTTTAACGACATATAATGAAGAAAACTAACGATAGTTAAAATAGGAGGAACTGATTATGCAACATGCAGGTTCGTCTAGATTTAAATAAGGCAAACATCGCAGTGTTCGATACTTTAGCGGCAAATAGATGACATCTCTATTACACTTTACGCTATTGAATGTGTTATTTATTGGGTCAGTGTCGAGCACAGGGACATTTACCTTCATCCGAGTTTTGTATAAAACAAAATCAAATAAAAAAATGCATCATCCTGGCATGATTTAGCAAACTACAGCAGCTATGCAAGTTAGTCACTAAATCCAACCATATCCAGAAGTAAAGAGACTATGGACGCTCCGCCACTGATACCTAGTAACACTTAACACTTGAGTTTTGTCTCTTTACTTAAACTCGATTCCCGCCGGCTTGCCTAATTTTCAGCCAGTCCAATTCTTTACTACGGCTCATCAAGAATAAGGTAGGCAAATAATTTCCGGCTTCCCTAAGAATATTTTTAACGCGCCACCACTGTTAGGTATTCAAATGTATCATATGCAAAAACTTATACATGTATTTCTCAAAAATATTCCTCTCTTCTACTCAGTCATGCACTCTTGTCAGTGGTCGTGGTTATGGTTTTCTTCTTCCGTATTAATTGCAGATTTCGCGAGCTTTCTCCTTCTCTCTATTTCTAGCATTGCATGCAAACTCTCTTAGGGGACATTTTGTGGATTTTACTAGATCTTTCCATCTTGTAGACCGGCCGCAAGAACGTTAACCTTGCACTTGCACAATCGACGAGTTTTTCTTTGATAGTGATCTCCTTTAAGAAAAATATTCCTACAGGTACATTTTGCGGCGGAAGAATATAGAAGGCGTGGCACGCACTGTGTCCCTCATTAAATAGATTGATGACTGCACCAGTGCTAACTAAATGACATCTGTTACTGATATAACATGCATTCCTAGTTATGCTTGTTCATTAGTAACTGCATTCCTGTTCAGTTGACTACTATGTGATATTGAACGACTTTTCGGATAAATGTTGCGTGCAGTTTAATTATATTAATGTTTTACACATACACACATAAACTGACGCCTGTATTCCCAAAAGGGGTATGCAGAACACATTTTTAATTCCAGTGCTACACTTAGCAATTATAGGTTTAAAGGTGGAGAAATTGTGATATACTTATATTTTAGCTGTATTAAACTAATGAACATCATTATTTTTTTGACTACTTTAGCCTAGTTAATAGTACCCCAGCATATTCAGTTCGATTCAATTCAATTCATTTATTCATAGACAATAATACATACGAAAATAAAATGATAATAACGAATATTTACGAAGGTAGTGATCCTAAGTTGGAAACGCAGGGTAATCACGCAACTTTTGTACTACCGTTAGGTAAATTTTAATTGTCAACGGGGTAATAACGTAACTTTTGTAATACCGTTAGGTAGATTTTAATGTCAAATTTTAATTGTCAGCGGGGTAATCACGTAACTTTTGTACTACCGTTAGGTAAATTTTAATTGTCAGCGGGGTAATCACGTAACTTTTGTAATACCGTTGGGTAGATTTTAATGTCAAATTTTAATTGTCAGCGGGGTAATCACGTAACTTTTGTAATACCGTTGGGTAGATTTTAATGTCAAATTTTAATTGTCAGCGGGGTAATCACGTAACTTTTGTAATACCGTTGGGTAGATTTTAATGTCAAATTTTAATTGTCAGCGGGGTAATCATGTAACTTTTTAACAACCATTAGATAGATTTTAATGCCAAATTTTAATTGTCAGCTCATACTTCTATACTTCAAAAATGACAGTAAATTCTATCTACCGTTAGTACATAAAATTACGTTATTCGCCTGAGCTCATACATCTATACTTCAAAATTGACAGTAAATTCTATCTACCATTAGTGCATAAAGTTACGTAATATGCCTGCCTAATATCAAATATTTGTTTGATGACCACGAGTCGTTTTAAATTTCAATAAATAAAAATCTAATATAAAAAAATCGCTAGCCAAGAATACGAGTATAATGTCACTATTACTATAATTGTTATGTTAAATCTACATAGTCGTTCGTTCTGAAGCTCTTCGAATCTTACTTCACTATCATCTGCTAACGTTCTATTGTTTCGTCTAGACTCAGTCAATGGTTTGTGTATCCAATGGCTTTACTCTGAGACTTGCACAATCGACTGTCTGGGAATTTCGTTTCACTTATCAATAGATTGTCATTTTTACTGTATTTGCAACATCAATGGTACTAAAAGGTATTTGAGTCTAGACTCGGAAAATCTTTTAAAATAAGCTCGTGCTTTGAGCATAAAATTAAACTGTTGAATGTTGAGAGAGTACCATTCCGGAGGTGGTTCTACCATGAAATTCCAATTAGGTAAACAAATCTTAAACTAGTTGTAGACCTCGAAAGGATTTTTGAAAAATTTCAACCTCCATAACCATTTTCGGAAACCAACTGTCTCTACAAAAAAAAACATTCAATTATCGAACTAGCTCACGAAATTTCACATTAATTAGTTGAGAAATTTAATACGAGCTATAGAGGAGAACAGCCGAACGGACGTCCGGAAATCATTTTTCAAAGCGGAAACAGAGACCTTCGATTGCTTCGCTCACTCGGTCAACTGTTGGAATAAAGACTTGAAAAAAAAACCTCCAGTGTGACACCCTATGTCATTTTCTAATCTAAGTTGAGGAATGTCATGACACCGTACTTGTCGCTTAGATTGTGATACAACGAATCTTCAAGTTTATAAATGGTCGGCAACGCGCTAATGTAGTTTACGGCGTCTGCTTACTACCAGGTAGGCTGTAATATTTTTTGCCAACGTCATCGAAATGTAAATAAAGTCTTAACGAAAATTTGAAAGAAAGAAAGAAAGAAAATACATTTATTTAACAATCAATTCAATCATAAAAGCAGAATTTTCCAATTTATATTAGATAGGGCCTGAGATTTTTGTTTATACTAGTTTATTTGGCCTTTATTCATACAAGGTGACGCTCCTTTCACCGAAACCCAAAAAGTGTCCCGAAAGTTTTCATATTTATTAGGTATCTCGGTCTATTCAACATTGAGAACCCTAGATTTAGGTACGTTTATATCTCAGATCCAACTTGTTATCCCAGATCAAAATTTTTACGAGGTACCTTTTGGAAGGATACGAAGGATATCCTTTGTTAAGGCGATCCATTTTATAGTTCATAGTTCAGGGATCGCAGAGCAAAGAAAGGCTAAGTATGGGATGATTTAGAGCAGTCATATAATCTGGGTAATCGGTGGTTAGCACTTAAAGCCGGGCTTAAACGACCCGAGTGGCCTTATGGTAAGTAGCAGACACGCAATGTCCGAAACTTAGGGTACATAGACTGCTAAACTCATAAGCGTTATTTTTGGCTTTACCGTAATCGGGTAAAAAATCGATAATGAGGTAAATAATATGCCGATATCACCCAAGGTGCTACTCGTAAGTCTTCAGTGAAGACTCTTCACACACAATATATTTGTAGTACAACGCTGTATTATGGAGTGAGAAATGTTTTCTTTGCATTGTGTTTTTCACATTAGTATTACATTGAATTTAATTTGGTATGTGAAAAATGGTTTTCACTCATCATCCTCCTAGCGTTATCCGAGTACAATTGCATCCTGAAGGATGCCCGGGGTCCGCTACCTTACTCCAAGATTTTGGCATGGACACTAGTTTTTACGGAAGTGACTGCCATCTGACCTTCCAAACTCAGGGGAAACCAGCCCTTATTGGAATTAGGCTTGTCAAATTTGTGAGCAGCTTGACTGTTAGAAATTCTCGAGCCGCCCGAAAGCCTCTAACTTGGCTTAACAACTGCTATCATAGACAACAGCCGGGATCAACGGCTTAACGTGCCTTCCAAAGCAGGGGAGTGCTCAGTTAATAAAGTGTCAGTTACTCAGTGGTCACCCATCCAAGAACTGACTTCGGCCGACGTTGCTTAATCTCGCATACCGCACGCGGTACGCGGGCGCCGATGGGCCACTAGCGATTCTATCACATCAAATCATATTTCAATATATTTATTGATTTACAGGTGGTAATCATAGTTAAATAACAATAACTTGAATAATATTACAACTATAAATGTAAAACAGGTCATTGGGGCATTGTGCCGCGAGGATGCTGGCGGCATTTCCACGCTGTATCGCAATGCTGATTCGTTGTGCGTATTAGGTAGTACTATTATATATTGTAAGGTATGCACTATGCACCTGTCGGTGCATCTAACCATTAATTACTTTCTAAGTGGGTGGAACTGAGAACAAACATTCGTACACAAACGAACAATCCAGACACCATACAACCGTCCATATGGACGTGCTACAAAGAACAATAATTTCCCTTCTCTATAAATATCTATGTTAGGTTTATAATGAAGGCTAAGAAATGAGGTCCTATCTAATAGGACTAAAGACCCTAAAAAAGAAATATTGTATCTACGCGTCCAGAAACGCTCACAGTACTTTATATGTACTTACTTAATGCGATCTTACAAATAAGTTACCAATTGTAGATTTTTTAAATGGTTGGTATTAAAATACAAATTAACACCAGAAAACCTACGCGGTCTTAGTTCAATTAATCATACTAAAATAACCGAGAGGAGGCAAGCGGACGTGTGATAATGAAGAGAATGCTATTAATGCCAAGGTTGCTCCCAAATTCAAATATATATTATAGAAACATGTGGTCCGCTTTCATTTATAGACAATTATGATTGACATTTTGCTGGGGCGCTATCGTGGGAACTGTGTCGCATATGTCTACTTTGTTAATTAAATTATAATATAATTTTAATGATGTTATATCGTATATCACGCAACTTTGATGTTCCTGTGAATAGGTAAGATAATTTGAGTGAAATAGTTTTTTTTTAATAAGTCGTGGAATAAAACATGAAGGACACTATTTTATTCAACAGTTTTATGTACTCATGTTTACAAAAATAACTTGGAGTATCGTTAATTATAACAATAATAATAAATATAAGAAATTAAATGAATAAAGAGATAATAAATATTATTTATTACACCACTATAACAAAAATGAAGATTCTTCTTAATTCTTATTAGTTTATGTTTACATGATAAGCAGGAGTGTGTTAATATTTTTATATTGTGTATAATGTCCAGATATAGCCGGATTATAATTATACGCAATTTGTCACAAATGCAATTTTCACAATCGTCATTCTTCTTAGTATTTCATACTAATTGTAATTGTATATAAACTTACAATAGTCATTTACCACATTTATTATACAGGGTATTATACGAATATGGTGAAATATTAGTGTAAAGAATTACGTTAGTGCAAATTAGGAATAAAACCGGCCAAGTGTGTGTCGGATCACGCACCATAAACGGTTCCGTACCAACACCAAATTTAAAATCACTATCCAATACATTGAATCTACAAAGGTCGTATCTTCAAAGTAAATACGGCACTTACGACCTTTTGTTAGGGCAAGTCAGCAAAAACTGTAAAACTTATCTTGTTCAAACCAAAAATCGTTAAAAGTATTTATTGAAGCATACCTATCACCTCAATTTTTTTCAGAATTTTTAACGTCATAGTTTAGTAATTAGAGGGGGAAACACAATTTTTATGACTAACTATGGCAGCTAATATCTCACAAACGGTTGACTTAAATGGAAAAGTTTTTAGAAAACTCCATATCATTTTTGAATGCCTATCCATGGATACCCCACACAATTATGTGCGTTATATTTTTTTCATCCAGCGGTTTCATTTATAGAGTACTTTTTAAATAGTTTTTTGTAATTTCACATCACTTTTATATAGCGGTTCATAGAATACACTTTTATACCAAATTATGAAATTGTAGTGATTATAATCTCCGAATAAATCGGCTGTGACATACGAACGGACGAACAGGCATGACGAAACTATAAGGGTTCCGTTTTCGCCATTTTGGCTGCGGAACCCTAAAGCGTGTGAGTAAAGAGAACTGTGAAGAATGTGTGAACGTATAGTACATAAATGTTTAAAATGGCCGTATAATATACGCAATTCAAGACCACTACTTACCATCGCGCGTCTTGAGTTTCATTCAAGTCACAGAATATTTATGTCCGGGTGAAACCAACGCAAAGCGACCTCCTTCCAATATTTATTACGAGTATTACTATATTTTATAACACATCATATCAGCTGAAGCATATATTTTATTAGATTCATCATCACGGAAAGGAAAACGTTTTTTTCTGGATTCATAATTTCTATTTTTAACCGACTTCAAAAAAATTAGGAAGTTCCCAATTCGGTTGTATGTGCTTTTTTTATTTTATTTTTTTAATGTATGTTACCTCAGATCTCCGTCGTTTATGAACCGATTTGGATTTTTTTCTTTGTTTCTTCTTTAGATGAAAACATTTAAATATATCTATATTATTGAAAAAATGCTTTATTATGTTAAATGAAACTGGATATATATTATTTCTGTGATGCAAACAAAAACCAAGGGCCATGAAATGTTTGACGATTTAGACGCTGACGTCACGTCAAGCCAGTGAGCGTTTTTGCGCGAAATTTGAAATAACGATTTTTGATTAGCATTACTTAAATTATTTTACTAAAACTTTTTCGTGTTATGTATTTTTACGTAATCCTTAAATCTTTAAAATGTACTAGATTAATGAGATAATGCAAGTTGCCTACAGGCCGATCAATGTTAAATATAACTAACTTTCAAACTTTCCATAAAATTTTAACGAACACAGCTTAAAATTACACACGGTTTGATGCAACCCATCCTAAATTAGTTGGTTGATAACTCTCTCTACAAACTCGTACTAGAATTTACCTGGAACAAAGTTCCTAAAATCTCTGGACTTTCCTAATTTCAATATACTCCAACAAAATTAATCAAACTCAGAAAGGTTAAATTTGTTCTCCATAAAGTAAACGTCTATGACTTATCTGGAATAAAATTTGGAGCAAACAGTAAACATGAGGATCATTAAAACTTACCCAGACTTTTGTAGCGGGTTTTAATTATCGCTTTTCTTAATAATTTTCGCTTGAAAATAATATCTATTAAGTTATAATTGGTATGCTTAATGAGTACATGAAAGAAAAGGTCGGTTTTTAGACGAAGTTGGTAATAGGGTCATTCTACTTTTTCATCACCAGTTTTCTATTACAAAAAAATCTATGATATGTATTGAATTAGTGTACAAAAATAGGATTTCGAAATAGTACCTGAACCTAATAAAATTAATTTTTAGGTAAACATACTTAAACATTAACATATTGCTGTAAAAGTTGGGTAACACCGTGGTAAAAAAACATTTTTTCATACAAATGGTGAGACATCCAAGGACAACTGAGTTACTCGATGTATGGATATTAGCTGTGGTTCGTTAATTACCAAAATTATCGGAAGTGATACTGCAATTAAACCTCTTTCTAAGTAACAATACAAAAATATGAAGTGAGGGTCAAGTATTCCAAAATCTGCATTAAAAAAAAAGTGTCTGAAAATTATATGAATAAAGTAGAATGGCCCAATAGACCATTATTTTGAATCTACTGTATTCAAAATAATCAAAATGGTCTAACAAACTAAAATACTTATTTATTTTGAAATAACGATACAAAAAAACGATATACTCGTAAAAAAGAAGAATTCGAGAAGAGGTTTCGGAGTTGAGACGAAAGCAATAAGGTACAAGAATAAAGCAGATTTGAAACAAAAAAGAATGGCGGCAATGAGCAAACCGAGCATGCCTGAGCAAGACGCGAGGAGGGACTCTAGACAATACGCTATTTGACTTTTTTTTATGGTGCCACTCGAACCAGTTTATCGCATCAGCGATCAAATGTCTATATGGTACTACAGTTACAATTAGAGCAAAATAAACGGCAAAAAATGGTGTCAAACCTAGCTCGACGCTAGTGACCCTCGAAAAGGCTCCTACAAATCGTCACTAGTTAATGAGTAATGACGTCACGCTCATAGTATTGAACTAACCGTTGTACGGGAAAATAAGTATTTTTCTGTTTTATTAGTAAAATACATACTGCAGTTACGTACATAATTGTTGTACAATTTATTCTTCATTTTTACATAATGTTCCTATTGGTACCTTTTATTTGACTATTAGACGATTAAAACAGAATCCGAATTTTTGAAGCTCCCTCCAAATTTTTTTGTGATATTTGTACAATTTTGTAATTTACAATTTATTGTGATATTATGATGATTTCCTATCCATAGTGTTATACATTTTAACATGTGTCAAATATCCAATTGAGATAACCTAGAATCCTGGAATCCTCCACATGGAATTTTTAGTGGGTGTAAATATCACATACCGAAATCAGGCTTTCCCTGATAAATGACCCGCAGGTTTTCATCACAAAAAATAAACAAATAAAAGCACCAAAAAAGGGACCAGGGTAGCTCCGTTTTAATTGCTCATGAGTGTAGCAGTCAAAAGCATGACTTATCGTATTTTTATTCAAGGAAAATAAACATCATCTGTGTATCAGCAAACATCATTTTTTGTGCTCATGATTCACATAATTAAATTAATCACGGGACTTACGAAGAATCAGAAATTACCGGGCAATATATATATTCCTTGGTGGATTCTTAGAATTTTGTCATTTGCACGGCTAAGTTAAGTTTAATTGGCGTAGGTTACGACATAATGAGAGTAGTGTGGAAATAATAAGTAGAGATTACGCGGAAAAAAGCACGCTAGGTCAATTTGGTTTATCATTTTCGTGTCGCATTAGCACTTCAATGTGTTCGCTTGCAGGTTTAGGTAAGTTAGCTTGGCGGGCATGGAAGAGACCGCGGTATTTGAAATGCCAAAGTGATGCGAATTAATGAACCTAAATTATCCTGCATGTTTCACTTAGCATAACAATTTTGGCAAGCCTCTAAATAGGGTTTATTCCACATTAGTATTTTTTATCTCACGACTGGTAACTTGAATTTAATGGTGGGTAATTTCTTAGATAACCGAAGTATGTTTTCGGCAATTGACTGTTGCCCGTGACTTCGGCCGAGTAAAACTTTTTGATTGTATTCCCTTCAAACCCTTCACATAAGAAGATTATTAGTAGGTCACAGGCATAAAATGTAATAAATAAATATCCTTAATTCTTTTCATGTTGTCGCTTAGAGACATCTCACAATATTTTATTATGATTAGTGTACCTTATTACTTTTTAGATCAGAGACCTTATACATCTCTGAGGATATTTATTATTAATAATTATTAGTACATCATTATTTGCTGGCGAAGTAGGTGCATTTGTCGACGTTAGACATGAGTAGTTCACGAATGAATTATTCAAATTAAGTATTTCACCTTGTGTCAGTCTTTCGTTCACTAGTTCAGTTCGGATTCATATACTACAATACTTCAGTCAGACCAGTTCATGAATCGTATCGTTTAGGTCCCTGTACTCATTCGCTGCGAAAGTGACACAGACGCCATTATTTCAGTCAGACCACTTCATGAATCATATAGTTTACCTACTCATTCGCTCCAAGAGTGAATGACTGATATCATTACCCAATCTATATCGTAGATGGATCTGTTGAGCTACTGAACTAAACTGAACTAAATGAGTGACATTACTCTTTGTTCCACATCTCAATAAAAATCAATCAATGCAATTACTCTTTGTTCCACATCTCAATAAAAATCAATCAATCTTTTCTTGTTAGTGACACATTTTACGCATGACTAGTCTACGTCTAGCTAGAAATATGTCTGTGGAATAAAGTATTACATGTCGTTAGTGACGCTACTTGAGTTCCAAATCTGCAGGCACGTGGCCATACTTAGACCGTCTTAAACTCAGTCGTTAAATTTTAGGGCCGAGGCGAGGGATGAAACTTTGGGGTTGTAAAACCATTTAGGAATAATTTTTATAGGGATATTTTAGGAAGTATTTGTCCATTTGAAGTAGCTATAATTACTTTACTAGTATTTAATGGAGATTAACAGGGGTATGAAAAATGTCTGCATATTATGTCACGATTATGAAAACACGTTTCTAACGGGAAATTTAAAATACACTCAAGAGCAGAAATAATGGGTACGCTTTCTATGAAAATTCAATACAAAGTGTACCCATTACTTTTGCTCTTGAGTGTTTAATTACACTCTAATTACAATTAGACCAAGTAAAAGTACAGTAGGTATGTCGCGTTTAAAATGTATTGCTTGGTAGCTTCACAGGTATTTTCTACACCCGGAACTCCAAGTAACCGTTATAGAGAATAAAATACTCTCATATCAAATTCATGGAACTTTGCAGGTATTAATAATAAGGACCGCCATTCACGGTGCGATTTAGTAAACGATCCTGCGTTATAATGTTGATCAAGTAAATGTTCCGAAACGCTCCATTGAACGGAGCCGGAAAGTGGTTATTTCGTTGCTCTGATGTATATCGGTAGAAAAAAATAGTCGTTCAATAAATGGTAGTCATTAGTGGCCTCGGCTTTTGTGTAGAAAATATTAAGGCGAGCTAATCTTCGCTGTTCGTACTTTTTCACACTTAGTATTTAATGTTGACTTTGTCGGTGATTTTGGAGAAAGGGCTGTAAATCAAAAATATCTCTATGGTCTTCATTTTAAGTGACAGAAAATAGATGGCGCTTCCAGAAATCACTCTATAGTTTTGTTCATATTTCTGATGACAGTTATGCTTCTAACAAATGCAGTGTTTTTCTAAGTTAAGTAAATAATATATTTTTAAGACAAAAAGCATGATTATATGATGAACATGATTATAAACAAGCGTAATAATGTTTTTGATAACCGACCTTGTTTGAAGTAAATAGGTAGGTTAACTAGAGGTCAATACTAAGTAGCAACTTATTCACCATTAATTTTCAAATAGCTACCATAGCATTATCATATCTAACATCTCGTTAAATAAATACGGAATTATGCTAATAATGCATTTTTAAACACAAAATAATCTATTGTTTTAAGGATTCTCCCAACAGAATTAACGTTGCATCTTGATTGATATTTAATAATACCGTTTATATTGGCATTGGCGCACACCTTGGCCCCAGATCTAATAAAAAATTAAAAGCATTTCGAAATTCGAAAACATCATAATGGTAACAACAGCATAATTGCTTAATGGCGGCCAAATTGTGATTCCATTATATATTTATTCATGAGTTGCCGATCTTCACATGCGATCGCCTCGCCTCAACCCTAAATTATCTATCCCATTATGTCATCAAGCGTTTTATGAATCTAAATTCTTTATTATATGCTTTAAGTGCCTTTTTATAATGAGCGTCACGGTCGCTTACCTTCTCTCGATTAGGGCTAATAAGCGTTTAGCGTTTTAAGTTCGGTTAATCTGACAGAACTGAGTCACCATATTGAAATTACATTTAGTAACTATAGTGGGTATTTTTGATACAACCGCCAACTCTGAGAGTACCTAGTTATAGCCATAATAGACATACTTTCACACGTTTTATTTAAAAATACGTTTCTTTTTCGTATTAAATAAATCAACTAACAGCCACTGTATCATCACTACGTTATATCTTTTTGTTTTTATTCAAACCCGCTAAATCCTATCAAATTAATGTACCTACGCAAACAATCTCAATATTACACTATCTATTTATATCGCTTTATAGCACTAAAACCTACGTCTGCTTACAATATGAGGTTACTACATCAAAAGCATACACTGTATAATACACATATATCGTTTATTTTTACTGAACTTTCAACGGAGCACGGTCTTTAATTTGATCTACATTAATTACAATTATTCGCAGTCTACATTTAAGAATTTTATTTAAAACAATAATTTTGGTCTTAGCGTGGGTATAGTTGAGATTTTTTGTAAAGGCCGTTATTTTATAAAACCGTTATTGAATTTAGAATCTCCTAGAGAGAGAAAGAATTGGAAGTACACCATATAACGTCAGTCTGTAATTAACATTACCTGATAATATTGAAATTCCCCTCATTATCATAAATAAAAGGGACTAATCGCGCACAATTAAATTCAACCTTTTGAGGTTTACCCCACGTTTCAAATGTGTCACAACATCCCTAGTCGCGAGTCGAGAGCTGACAAAGTTAAAGCAGAAGATGTTATATACTGTTACTTAATTTTAAACATTATTATATCCCCAAGATTAAAAGTTCCATGAAATTATCGTACGCCGCTAAAAGGGAACAAAACAACTTTGACAGGAATGAAAACCCTCTTCTAAATAAATTGTATCCCTTAAATTGGCCTTTTTTCAGAACATTCCTTACCGTTTAAAACGTCGTTGTAAAAGCCCTGTTCTAGTCTGACCCCGATTATTTTGAAATTAGTCATCGCTACAAGCGATCTCATTTCGGCATCCCTCATTATAAGATTGTTACGTGTATTCAACATAGAATATAATAATTTCGTATTAACATTTAATTTTCCAGGCCAACGATCGGCGACACTTAATTCGATAAAGGTTTATGTGTTACGATTTTTTTAAGAAAATGGGCCGTTTTCTCACTGATGACTATGTGCTGTCGATTCAGTTCCCACAATTCTTAAATTACTGTCTTTTGTCTTTAATACTATGGAACTATAAACACGAGCTTTAGTTAAAATTGTGAGTTTCATTTAATAACGTGAAATTACGTTTTGAAATTCCTATTTTAAATTCTTCACACGGTTCGTCCCTTTTCAAATTACCGTAAATACGAGTAAAAGGATAATTGCATAGTTTCATGTTTTGAATAAACGTTTCAGTTTTTTACAGATATTTCTTCAAGACAAACTTAAAATGCAAAATGATGCCGATAGTAGCGACATTTTATTATTATTTCTTTTTCTTTTTTTTATTTATTGAGAAACAAAGTCATACACAGTTTTATGAGAATTTTTAAAGATAAGATATAGTTTCTATAGTTCCATACAAAATAAAGCATAAGAAGAAGGAAAACACTTAAATTAACTTGTATTTTACAATGCCAAATTACATTCTTAAACTATACAAATCAATGAAATTGATACTTCTGTTAAAAATACATCGTAAGTACCTACACGTAGGCAAGTTGTAAATTCCAGGTTTAAATAAATTTATACATGTAATATAGCTTTTTCCGCAGCTTTACCCTCGTACTAAGCGTAATTTTTAACCGTCTACAAAAAGGAGGTTTTTTAAACAACGCCGGTGGCAAACAAGCATACGGTCCACCTGATGGTAAGCGGCCACCGCAGCCTATAGACGTCCGCAACTTCAAAGGAGTCACGTGCGCGTTGCCGACCCTTTATAAGATTTGAGGATGCACTGTGTTGACAGCAAAAGGAACACGTTTAGGTCCCTCGCTCTCAACACAGCGCATCCTCGGGAGCTCTGGCAACCTTGCTCACCTCCAGGAACACAACACTACATACTCTCATAATAATAAACTTACTAAGGAACTTCTATTAAAACCTACAATTTCATTGCTCTGTCTGCATTATACTAGACGAGAGTTTAAAATACGCAGGCATTTTCATTCCATTACCTTTACAAAGGTCTATAAGATATACTACAAGTTTATCTTATAATGGTACAGTTAGCCAAGAAATTGGTTAACCACTTTTCGACTCTATCATTTCGACATTAAGGTTCAAATGTGCATTTTCTTATCTTACTGTAGCTCCAAACTCACCCCTAACGTGATGCCGTGACCCTCCGTCAGTATTTAAGGACCGTCTTTAAGACACCATAATAGGGTCACGTGCCTTGTCAACGGGAGTACAAAAGTGTATGTCGTGTGTACACAATACGTAAGTCTTCCCTTTTCACGGGCACAGGTACTATCAGATCAATACAAACTAAATAAATAATATGAGGTTTGTTAATTTTCTGATGTTTAAAAAACAGATTTTACGTGAATACATAATTATTTGGTTTTTATAGGTCATCTACTATGTTTGTACGACTGCTATTTTTTTTTATACAACGCCGGTGGCAAACAAGCGTACGGTCCACCTGATGGTAAGCGGCCACCGCAGCCTATAGACGCCCGCAACTCCAAAGGAGTCACGTGCGCGTTGCCGACCCTTTATAAGATTTGGGGATGCACTGTGTTGACAGCAGAAGGAACACATTTAGGTCCCTCGCTCTCAACACAGTGCATCCTCGGGAGCTCTGGCAACCTTGCTCACCTCCAGGAACACAACACTACATACTTGTATAGTAGATAATGTTATTATGGCTGTGGTCTTCTGCAAGGCGAAGGTACTTCCCCAGTTCATCATCATCATCATCATTTCAGCCGAAAGACGTCCACTGCTGAACATAGGCCTCCCCCAATTTATTTTTCCCTTGGGGGGGATTTGCCATAGTCGCCACGCTTGGCAAGCGGGTTGGCGACCGCAGTTTGATGGTGGTAATGATCGAAGGATGCTGCTGCCCACCCTCCGATTTTCCCTTATTCGCCTCCTACGAAACCCACGGGAAGAGATGGGGTGGCGCAATTCTTACCCGGCAACCACACGGGCGGGACTTCCCCAGTTGGGCTGCTCCAAATTCGAGCAAGATGACTATTTTCTGTGCCCTACCTCTCTTAAATCTCTGCTATTTAGCTTTGAAGCAAATTTTCGTATATATATTTTTATTGTTGGTATGTAGCTAGAAATTATTTTCATTTTCTTATAATTTCGATTGACCGCGAATAGGATTTTTAGTAACGTTCTGTGATACCACGATGTCATATAGTCAAGCGCAAAATGTGTCACTAAAAAGAAAAGATTTATACTTCAATCCGTCACTGTGAAGTATATCATTTAGTTCACTAGTTCAGTTTAGTTCAGTAGCTCAAGAGATCCATCCACGATATAGATTCGGTAATGATATCAGTCATTCATTCAATCACAGCGACTTTGTTACTCTCGGAGTGAGTGAATAGGTAAACGATATGATTCATAAACTGGTCCGACTGAAGTATTGAAGTACATGAATCCGAACTGAACTACTGAATGAAAGAGTGACACGAGGTGAAGTACTTAATTTGAATCATTCATTCGTGAACTATATACGTACTCGTGCCTAATGTCAGACATTGTACAGTTCGTATATTTTAGTATAGATGAAACATGCAAATGTCACATAACTAATAGTATATACAGGGTGTCCAGTAAATAATGGACAAGCTTCTAACCACCGATAGAGCACCTGAAGCTGTTCCAGAAAATTGACTTTCAGGTTTAGTAAAAGTCCCTTGGTTTTCGAGATAATAGAACTTTTCCATTTTCTTAATATTTGGTACCTTGTTTCACTTTAATGACCGTTGAGGCCATGAATGAAATGATTTTCTCGTTCTGTTTGTTGCTAAATATTCTCTAATAGTAATGCTAACAGACAGGTATTAGAACTATAGGGTAAGGTACAGGTAAGAAAATGGAAAAGTTCGATTATCTCGAAAACCAAGGGACTTTTACTAAAGAAAGTCCAGGTGCTCTATTGGTTGTTAGAAGCTTGTCCATTATTTACTGAACACCCTGTATATCAATCTGTGTTATTTATACTACCTAGACTCCCTACAACCCATATTCTTATGTACAATCGCCATCAGATATATCGGAGCGAACAAGGTGCTCACAAATATCTGAACAAGATTCTATTGTCAAGGCGGTAAAGTGCATTTTCAGATATTTTTGAGCACCCTGAAAAGTACTGATATATTTAATGGCGACTGTATTAGTGGCAACCAGGATAACAGTCTCAACGGCATGTAAGTTTTTTTTATTTTTAAATTATTTTCTCACTTATACCCCTCCAAAAAAGTGCACTGATAGCCTCCTAAATGTCAAATACAAACATTGATTACACTAACGCCGGCATCAATCATTAGGTAAACCCGTGCATTGGGCAGATTATCCCAAAGCGGTCCGGCCGACGTGGCGGATAAAACAGTAATCCTTTTAAGTAATGAGCAAGTGCAACATAGACATAGGAACGAGGCGATCTGACTCACGTCGCATATTTGAAAAATAAGAGACCAGCGGGGTAATCACGTAACTTTTGTACTACCGTCAGGAAGATTTTAATGTCAAATTTTAACTGTGAGCGGGGTAATCACGTAACTTTTTTCTACCGTTAGGTAGATTTTAATGCCAAATTTTAATTGTCAGCTCATACATTTGTACTTCAAAATTGATAGTAAAATCTATCTACCGTTAGTACATAAGGTTACGTGATTCGCCTGCAGCTCATACATTTATACTTCAAAATTGACATTAAAATCTATCTACCGTTAGTACATAAAGTTACGTGATTCGCCTGTAGTTTTATTAGTAAAAATGTGAATGTGTTAATTATTTTAATTTCAAACCCTTATTCATAAACAGTTATCAAACCTAATTTAGCTAAAATGCCGTTAATATTCGTTTGTCTTTATCTGTCACTTTGACATTTGTGTTTGTGGGAAAAGGACAAGACACCCTTTAGTTAGCAGAGGTTTGATATTTTTTTATGATTAAGGGTGAAAGTTATTTATCCTTGAATCCGGTATATTACAGGCACATAAATGTCAGTAAACTACCACCGGTTCTTAAAATAAACCTCTGCCTCGAGAAGAACCGGCGTAAGAAATTCGGCTTGCCTTATGATCTGTCTATTTTTTAACCTATGTTTTACTAAATGGTTAAAACTAACGTACGTATTAATTGTTACTCCGGGCGACATGTTTCGAACTCTTCGGGAAGTCTTCTACAGTATGAGTGCATTCGCGACGAGTTCCTAACGTGCACACACGACTCAGGAAAGTTTATATTCAAGTATTTAAAAAAAGCAATTAAAGCAATTTAAACCTTTGGAAAAGGACCTAGAATTGATAGTCCGTTGAAGTGTTAATGCACATGCAGTCTTTGTTTACAAAGTATGTTTATCTTTTATGACGGACGGTAATATGGTAGCAAACCGCAATAGGACAATTAATAGGACACAAGAAAAACACAAACACTATACTCTCTATATTTCCCTAACTCTTCCGATCTAACTAGGGGTGAGCTTATCAATCTACATTATGATCCTTCATTATTAAGAGTGATAGGTGCGGACTGCCAGTGCAGATTTATCTCAGGTTCAACCTCTAACGATACCAGCCTCGAGGGAACCAACCGGCAGGGGAAGGAATTTGTTTACTTTAGATAGTAGTGGTCAAGTACAAGGCAGTTAATAACAACTTAAAGTTTATGGTAAGAGAGTGCGTTTTTGAATACGGTTGTGCGTTGATTTGGGTGCTAATGTCAGTTTCTTGAGATGGATGTGTTGAAGCATTAGCTAATGGTGAAGCGTGACTTTTGATTTTATTTGCATCGCAATGCTATATTTTTTCAATCAAAATTTACATTGCCTGTTTATACAGACCATTTTCATATCAGCACATGTCTTAAGCTTGTATCTTAGACGTGTGTGCCACATTCTTGAAAATCCAACAGTCGTTTTTTTGTGAAGTAGGTAATAAAACTATTAAAAAGTGTGTGTGTTCTTTAAATGTAGTCAATTAGTCATATACCCCTCTTATGTAAATAGTCATTTAAGAGGCCTTATAATTTTCAAAATGTTTTGATTTCAAATGATGACCAAAGTATTGATAATACCAACAAAGTGATTAAAGGCTAAGATGATTTTATTAAAAAAGTTTTAGATAGTAACATAGCCATTTTTTGATTTTATTGTGTGTAGTAGAACTTAAGCGGAAAAAACTAGTTTTTAATTTGAAAATGGTCGATTTGGAGTTATGTTTGAAATGATATTTCTTAATGAAAAATCCAAAAAACACATTAAAATTTTATGTCATAAGTGCGGAATAGTCCAGCGGGGTAATCACGTAACTTTTTTTCTACCGTTAGGTATATTTTAATGCCAAATTGTAATTGTCATCTCATACATTTATACTTCAAAATTGACAGTAAAATCTATCTACCGTTAGTACATAAAGTTACGTGATTCGCCTGCTGTTCTAGATAGTAATATCGAACATGACAGAAAATGTCAAGATACATGTCAATTCAAACAGAAAATGGCCTACATAGATGAGCATTTTTAACTGATAAAGACTCTTCAGCTTTTCGGTAGATGTTACCGTATGCACACGTGAACACGTAGGTATATGTAGACAATACGTAAAAGTATACGTTTAGATAATTTCAGAACAAGTCTCCACTTTTAGTACCATATCTGTATTTTGTACTGATTTAACGACCTCACTTAAAATGCTTTCAAGACCGCGCTTAACTAACCAAACAACATTATCATTATAAAAGTAGCTAGTCATAAAACTACTTCTAACCCCGTATTAAGCTGCTGTAAAGATTTAGAAGATACCACTGCGCTTTGAAGGTAAACTCAGGATTACGAGAATTATTCTTAATCTTGCATTAAACAAGTGTTAACGTGACTCGTAAAACTGCATTATTAATTTAATAGGTCATAAAGATACGTATTAGCGTAAACATTTCGAGATATTTTGAATGCGTTGAAGACGTTGTAAACAAACTGTAGATTACTGTGCTGATGCTATTTTTACAGCCGGCTATTGTTGACGATTGGCACTTCTACATCAACATTCATCTAAAATATGGATATACAAAAAAAATCCTTAAGAAATATCACACAAATTGCACCTAAATAGACAGGTAATCTAATATTGTATATAGAAATCTATTTAAAATCTACAATGAAGGAAACCATGCGGTTTCTAAAATATATACGAAATCACATCACTGGATTCGTTACTCTTGGCTAATAATAAAAATGGAATTGGAACAATGTACTATTTTCAAATTGATGCCTCGAAAAGCATGTTTCTATATATTGCAATTCTGTAGATAACATCTCGAGTACTCCCAAGACAAAATAGACGCAGTAATTACAGTAAGTTAATGACACTTAAAATAAGTGCCTGGATACTGGCACTCAATTCTCAAAACACGAAACTGAGTTACTAAGCAGTAAACATTAGCAACCCTAGAGACAAAGAAACAAATGAACCCCACCGTTGAAACAAATTAAGACAATTTCGAATTAACGGAGACTGGAAAGTCTGAAATATGTGCGTAGAATCCGAGCCACATAACGTTCTTGAATTACTTGTGTGCACAGCGTACAACTCGCGACCTAACTGCCACGAAGACACGTGCTACAATTGCATACATGGCCCACAATCCTTTGAACAGACCACAGACTAACTTAATCCCTTGCAGTAAATTTCACAGCTGCCAGTACAGCAAATCCGAGGCAAAATTGTTTATATTCCGATTTAAACAGTGTCGGTATGTGAGCGCGCTGTTACGGATGACTCTCAAGGCCTGAAGGGGTCCTTTTGCTAGGGGCTGAGGCCCCTTAGGCCCCTTCCTAGCGGAGCGGGGTCCCTAATGAGTCGCCGGAGCACTAGAGTTGTAGGTCGTCTCGCGTTAAAACTTGCCAGTCCCCTGGCACTAGAGTTCCTTCGAGCGACTGCATCGCGGGGAATTTTCTTTTGTTTCCAATGCAGGCATTATTAAGGGAAAAGTAGGACGATATGCTAGGATGGAAGCTCTGCTGTATAGTTGACTTACGCGACACACATATGGGGGAGAAAACTGGGTAAAACGCTTCTTTGTATGACAACAACAACACACGCTACGTAGCTCTTTACCTTATTATTAATAATAAAGAGGTTCTAGATTTTTATTCATTATTAAATTACAATCAGACAGATTATTCTTTTTCTTTTTTTCGGTTGTACACTGTTTTATAGACAACATTTTCAAAGAATTTCGTTTCGCAGAAAATGTTTCTCATATTATCATTTCACAGAATAATCATTACGCCGAACACTTACTTTGTAGAAACTCAAATCAATGATTTTTGATATCAATATTCTTTACTATTTCGAAATTCATATCATAGAATTACAAATGAAATATTATCTTTTCTGATATTATTTAGTTTACGTAAAAATTATTACCAATACAATAGTTATATAGAATTTTGTTTCTCATAAAATGAATCTCATATTATCATTTCATAGAATAATCAATTCGTAAAATAATTAATTTGTAGATAATTTTATAGTAGATTTTTAATACAAAGAAAAGTTAATGTTTCGATATTCATTACGATATAATTACAAATCATTTATTCTTTGACCTTACGTTATTTAGTTAATATAAAACTTATTACGCAGAAAAACATGTTATTGAGTTGCAGTTTCTAAACATTCCAATTCATGCCTTTGCCTTTGACAAAATGCATACCCTCCTATAAAATTACAACACTGCGTTCACAACAACAATGCGGGTAAAAAATCTAGTAAAACTGAACTGTTTAATATTCTAACCTACCCGCGTTAGAGTTGATTTTTCCCCAACAGGTTTTCTGGGCTTTTATAAAAAAAATAACCTCGAAGATTAAGACGGGATCGTTTGTCAAAATCTGACAGTTTTAACTTTTAACTTGATAGACTAATAACTACTATAAGCTGACCTCTCATCTAAGAAAAAAGTGTATGGTAAAAACAGCAACCAGAGGTCTATCTTTTAATTACTAGTATCTCAGAAACGGTAAGAGGTAGCTCAAAAATAATGTCATTTTTGAGCAATTCACACCCTATGCATGCAAACAACCAAACAAGCATGATTTTTCAGGACGCATAATCTTTCTGGGCTTATATAAAAAAAATAACCTTCTAACCCATCCGCATTACAGTCGGTTTTGCCCTAACAATCTTTCTGGGCTTATATAAAAAAAATAACCTCGAAGATTAAGACGGGAGCAAAGCTCCCGTCTTAATCTTCTAACCTATCCGCGTTAGAGTCGATTTTGCCCTAACAGGTCTTTCTGGGCTTTTGTTAATAAAATAACCTGTATTATATATAGATACTATATTTTTCTATGTACACATAGTTATTGTGTTGATGTATTTGAAATACCATGAAAAAAAAACACCGAACAAACAATGTTCGTTAAAACATAATTCTACTGTTTGATTAGTTTCTTAAATAAAGAAATAAAAAATAGAAATTCATTGAATTGTGTTTCAGCAAAGATGTTTCTGTATAGTGAATAAGCGGTGATAAAATCATATTCAAAATAAAAATACAAGAACCAAATATTATTTAATATAAGTTTCTGTAAAACGAAATTCTATGAATTTTCTATCTGCGAAACAATGAAATACCAAACGTAATTCTACGGTTTGATAAGTTTGTTAAATAAAAAAATGATATTACAAAATTCATTGAATTGTGTTTCTGTGAAATATGTTTCATTCAAGTAAATAGTCATTGAAACAATAATAGTCAAAATAAAAATACAAGAACCAAATATTATTTGAAACATTTTCTACGAAACAAAATTCTATGAAATTTCTGTCTGCAAAACAAGGGAACACCCTTTTTTTCACATTACCATCTGTTAGAACTTGATTCAACTCCCTGCGTTATATTAATTTACTTTCAAGTTGATTTAATTTATTGCTTAAAAAATGCTGCATTAGGTAAACCTTTTTAGTGTTTTTAATTTTAATTACAGAAAATTGAACTGTGTCGTACTTTCTATGTATCTTCTGTGTTCTACTTTCATAATGTTTGATTTTTTTTTTGATTGGACAACGCAAGAACAATTGAGGTTAATGTACCAAATTTTTGGATCTTAATTAAGCCGTGGTCTCCTGGCGAAAAAAATGAACAATAGCATTATAGATATAGCTCAAAATATTTTATTATGATTAGCGTACCTACTTTATTACCTTTTATTTATCTTGACGCTTAGAGACCTTATACATATCTAACAAATCTCGATAGTTATTAGTTTCTTAGTCTTATTATTGACATGTAACACTATATTTAATTAATGATACTTTGATTATTGTATTATTTTTATTTGATATAGATAGATTTTGACTTGTAAAAGTGCCCTTGAGGCCTATTTGCAGAATAAATGTTTTGATTTTGATTTTGCTTCTCACCCTACGATTTATATTAAATCCAAAAATAGTCAACTTATTTCTTTTTTATTCTAAAGTCCTATTAGATATATACTATTGCAGTCACAAACTGTATAAAGCAATCAAGAGCTATTACCCAATTTCGACAACTTAACAAAACAAGTGCCCAAGGAGAATGACTTAAGCTTCGACCTCATCAAGTCCTTTATTTTGGGCCGACGTGGGAGGGCAAAGACAAAAGGCATGTATTATTTATTCTCAAATTTATTCAGATCCGTTCACAGAGATAGCTACGGTGTTCATTTGTAGACTGTTATCTATGGAAAGTTACGTTTTGATAATGAGTTTTGGTAAGATGCGCGTTTTCAAGTTCATGGGGAGAAATTGTGAAATAAACTAGTTGGTTATTGAAATAAGGTAATCTTTACCCTTTTTTATATTTCAATGAATGAATACGTTCGAATTAAATGAATGCCTTAGAAAATGTTCTATGCCTGGTATGAATATTTTAAGTTTCAATCATCTTCAACGGAAAAACTAAAAACTCTAAAGAGAGGTAGGGCACAGCATAAGAGAGGTAGAGCACAGCAAAATGTCATCTTGCTCGAATTTGGAGCAGCCCAACTGGGGAAGTACCTCCGCCTTGCAGAAGACCACAGCCATAATAACATTATCTACTATAGAAGTATGTGTTGTGTTCCTGGAGGTGAGCAAGGTTGCCAGAGCTTCCGAGGATGCACTGTGTTGGGAGCGAGGGACCTTTTGTCCCTTCTGTTGTCAACATAGTGCATCCTCAAATTTTATAAAAGGTCGGCAACGCGTACGTGATTCCTTTGGAATTGCGGGCGTCTATAGGCTGCGGTGGCCGCTTACCATCACGTGGACCGTAAGCTTGTTTGCCACCGGCGTTGTATAAAAAAAATTGACGAGGTTCCATACTTTATCAAGTCGAGAAATCTATAAATATTAATATATATATATATATATATTTGTGGTCAATTTTACACAAATCGACCTAGTCCCAAACTAAGCAAAGCTTGTGCTATGGGTACTAGGCGACGACATATATACTTATATAGATAAATATATGCTTAAATACATAGAAAACATCGGTAATAAAATATTTTTGAATAGCAATCGACCGCCAGATCCATACATAGATACATCTTCCAATCAAAATTCATTATTCTCTCGAGATTATTTCCGTTGGGCTATCATCGGAACTATTACTAGCTTATTATAAGTTACAAAGAGACGTAGGCGTCGAAGATATAAGTCTGATAGATGCGGGGGTGATTCTATATTGTCATCATGACCCGAGGTGATTGAACTTGCAATCCGGATATCAATGTCAACACAATCCGATTGAGCAATTGGATTGATTTAAAAGATAAACAGTTCATTGTTTTGGTAGTGATTTGTGATGATTGCGATGTTTCCCAACATTTTCTAATAGCTATGGTAAATGCAATCCTAGTACTTGACAATGACCCAGTACTTAACAAGTTCAATCTTATGTATAATAATTATAATAGAGGTGTATAATAGGGTGTCCACTATTATTAATTAACATTTACCTTGTAGAAATCATTACCAGTGTTAATTACAACCAGAGTAGGTACTTTATTTGAATTATCTATTGAGACAAAGAGCGGTGAAGATATAAATAAATAAATAAGAGTACAAATATTTATGTTGAATTCGATTGTATGGTATTCAATTGGTTAAAAACTACTTCATAAATACAATAAAAATAATCAATTGAAACTAGACCTAGAAATAAAAGTAAAATACAATCAAATATATCTAGAATATTGGGCCTGTTTGGCATGGTACCATTGATACAACTGGTAACCGAAGAGCTGGCAGCATTACCTCGCTGTATTGCAATACAAATTCGTTGAACAAGAAAGCTGCCAGCTCTTCGGTCACCAGTTGTATCAACAGTCTCTTGCTCATCTCCTTGGAAAGGGAGTGAGCACTAGGACCCCACGGGCCTAGGGTCTCTACGCCAAAAGGCATAAAAATGTATTCTGGACCGAGACCCCTGCATTTGTGGTTATTTAGATTTTCGGCCGCCTTAGCTGCCGCACCAGAATGCTGGTACGGCTGAGGTGGGATGGAGCAAGTGTGTCGATGCAAGTTGCGTCCCATACAATAACTTTTCCCAACCTCAACGGAACCAAACATAATCAATTTTATAACGATACTCTTGTTTTTCTTACGATATTATATCTCGATGTATATAAGTAAGTGACGCATTTTTTTATCCTGATAATATTTAAAAAAAAAAGAGAAAATACGGAAAAGGGGAAGACCTAGAATGAGGTACATGGAGCAAATAAAACATAAAATAAATGCTACGTCATACAAAGAAGTGATGGACAAAGCTGAATGTAGAATAAGCTGGCAATTACTCCACCGACAAGAGCCAAGCTCTTAAATATTATAATGATAATGAATATTTTAAAAGAGATGGTGCCAATGTTGATCTTTCTCAATCAAAACTGCTGAACGGATTTTGACGAAACTTTCCATTTAAACAGCTTAACCATCGGAATAGAATATATGCTATAATTGATAAACGTACCAAGTTGTAAGCAGAAGCTGCTTAGTTATAATTTTGATAGTATCGGCACATTCTGTTTCAAAATTAGATACGGTTAGAAGCAATGGACAACCTAATCAAATAGAAATGTCCATGGCTAAACAAAAACCGTATCGCAATAGTATGTCTTATAACGGCACTTGGAAACACTTAATTAAACTTAATTCCATCATTAACATTTCGAAGACTATTCAAATCTAAGTTTGTAGCGCTAACAAAAATCCCAGACAACGAAGCACGGACAAAAGCAGTAATTCAGTCATCACGAAGTCTCTCGTCAAGACCGTATATTCATAATTACTTTGGAACTCTCCTATCAAATTTCACTATTTTACTAGAAAAACAACTTTATTTAGGATGAACTAGAGTTGAATGTTGAAACAGAACGGGAAAAGAGAATAAAGTTTAGAAAAGTGAGCAAGCGGTATTCGAGTCGTTAACTGTACGTCCACACATCCTCCCGTGCCTAATTGAGACATTTAACACGAAAGGATGTGATTATGTGCGACCCATAAAACAGTATTTTGGTGTGAAAAGGATCTTTAAAAATAGAAGGAGCATTATGGAGTGCAGAGTAACTGAACTTTTAGGTTATGCATCTGCTCCATATTTTGAGAACTAATAACGCTGGTAAAAATTGGTAAATTACTTTAGTTTTATTTCAAAAACCCTGTACGTTTTTTTTTGTTTATTTATGTCACTTCATGCTAAATTAGGTTATTATTAACCGACTTCAAAAAAGGATAAGGTATAATAGTACCTCCTCCTGTTTCCACTGTATGGGTTTTTTTTTATTTATCTATGTTCACCAATTTCTCTTTCAATTTTGGACTGGTTTTCAAAATACTTTTTATGTAGAAGTTTAGCTTTATTTCTTGATAGTTGATCAGTGATGCAGATTATTATTGTGTTTGTGTGTGCACACATTTAGTTTACCCACTTAACCTATTTGTCGACAAATATTTATTATATACGCACATTTTCTTAAAGCTACTTAATGTTCTAATATTTTTTTTTATATAAAGCTCTTAAAACATGTTTAAAACCCAATATTTCCAAAATTCACAAGATCACATTGCTAATTTCAAAGGAGTTAGCACCTTTACGGTTCAAATTCATAATATTTCGAATAATGACTGAGTATAAAGTGATTTCATGCAACGAAACGGTTAACAAAGAGCGAAATGGGCAAACTCAATATGCATAAAGTGGTATTTCCGTACAAGGGGTCGTATAGTAGCCATATAAGCATACTACATAACGCCTTTTGTAAGAGAATTGGTAGCTGTGTGGGGTTTTATGGTTTACGATACAATGTGCCTTCATTAATGTTTTGGCTTAGAATACATTTGCTCGAGATATCCTTTGTTGAAGTTAGGAATAAGGAAGACATAATTTTCTAGTTACTATGGTTCTTGACAGAGTGGTGGCGATCATGGGTCCTTGCAGATGACAGTGCAAATCTACGCTAATGCCAGAAAATGACTGTTCGTATACCTCTATCATTCGATTCAATACAAGTATGATAGAAACGGAAATATTAGAAGGATTGCTCTTATACATAACTCCATTTTGTTGGTTCGTATAAAATTTTCCAACATTATAATCTATTCTAATATAGACTGTGATACTCCAGAAAACAGATATTTAACAAGAGTTGGTTTAGGCTCAAAATTAGACTTGTATACAACATAAATGATATCCAACGACAGAAACTGCTCATCAGCTTAAATCATATCGATTTGTTGAATCGAATAGTAAATGATATATGGCAGTGGAAACTCTCAGTAAACGTTAGTAATGCATTGCACCTACGTCAGCTAATCGAGCGGAAAACAGCGCTTAATCGACTAGCGTGGAACGATTGTGTTGTCAGCAGCTAAAAACAAACCAATTTGGATGGTTTGATTTGTTTTGTATCATGATTTGGATGTGTATGCAGGTAATTTATGCAGAGCTCATGTTATTTATTGAAAAGTCGACAGAAAGCTATCAGATCTATTTAAACGTAATTAGGGACTTTGTATTGAGTATTTATTTATCGAATAGGGGTATGTCATAAAGCACATTTACTACAAGATTTTTTTAGTTCGAGACGAAAATATGTGTAATTTTAGCGTTTGCTTCTGTTTGCTTTTCTTCACTATTCACAATCCTGGCTTTTCGGCTTTTGTATATCTATTAATTAAATACTAAACTATGTATTCGAGATCAATATTTGGAATCCCTTAGATAACTCGCATGACCAGTTAAAATATAAGGCCGTTAAGTCATATTCATTAACATTAAAATAAATGTACAGGACAGTTTAAATCTTATCTACAAAGTATCAAAATTAACAAGCTCCTATTAATGCTCTTTAAGAGCCATGCGTCTCCCTATCGCCTTCTAAGATCGGTGGAATATCTGATATAGCACCTTAAAAACTCCAATGATCAAACGGTTGATATGACACCGACAAGGAATCTGAACAGCTTCTAATTTATAGTTAAACAAACTTACAAGTGCTCTTCACCGCCGCGCTACTCCCAAACAAATGTTAACAAATTATATGAAGAAGTTTTAGTTCTGCCGTTGGCCACTCGCATTGAAAAGTTTGCATCGCGCTCCGAATTAGGTGTGAGCTTTGAAATTTGAAACCGCGACGTGAACCTAGTTTAATGAGAAACTATCTGTGAAACGGGAGCGGTTTTTTAATTAGGGAATTTGTTTTTACCCACAACTACTATTATTATTATTATTTAAGAGTTTCACTCTTGTTGGTGCAGTTCTCTCCAGTCCTTTCTACTTAACGCCAGTTCTTTGACTTCTCGATACGACTGAACGTCTACCTTTTTCTTTAACTGGTCCAAATAACTAATCATTGGCCTTCCTCTTCCTCTCCTTCCCTCAAATTTTCCCCTTCATTATCTTTTTGAATTAGATCGTCGTGTCGTATCAAATGACCCATCATTTTCCCTCTTCGAGTTTCTATTGTATGTAGTATGTCTCTTCTCCTCTACCCTTTCCAATACTTCCTCATTGGTGACTTTTTCTGTTAAAACTACTAACTCTGCAAATTAAATTATAAATCGACTAATTGTGTAATGACTCGATAAAAAAAATGGTTTAATGTCGTTTAAACGGCAAAACTATATAACCTGAGGTTTCTAATTGCGAAAGGAAATGGTGTCCTATTGTTTCTGCCAAAAGGTAGCTTTTTGTTGGAGAATTACAGGATAAGGTCGCCATGTTATGAGCTATGACGCTAAGCACGAAGAATATCGTACATTGACCGCTCAGTCAATGCCGCTGTGCGAGCGGGACAGTAACATAATTATGCGCGTGCAATAGAGGAAATGGCGTATCAATGTCCACTAAAAAATGATGTCAAGAACAAACAACAACCTAAATTGTAACTTGTGATACTTCACATAAAAAATGCGGGCTGAATAATAATTTTAGAATAAGGTATCATCGTAACCCCACCGTTAATCAAAACTTTGGAAACGAATATCATTCGGTTTCAATCTAAATCAATGTGCATGCAAACTGGCCCACAATTGCGTCGTAATTAAAAATGAAAATGCATTTCGATATTCGATAAATGGATGTTAAACACAAACGTTCCATTTAAAAAAGAACAATACGCAGTAGAAAATAAAGTTTAAATTGCTAAAAAACGCAATATTTAGCAGGCAATCAGTAGATTTTTGGAAGCGCACAAAATATAATAGGCTGAGTGACGGCTCCTGATACGATGGCCCCACTCAACCATTTAAAAGTGCAAAATGTGCAGTCCGGGTTTTCGAGTAAGAGCATTGTTAACACATTAAACCCTTGTGAGGGGGTGTATTTTTAGTCTTGTTTTGGGCACGTGCTCTGTATTAGGGACCGCTGTTAGACCGTTCTGTATTAAGAGCGCGGTCGTGCTGGCAAAATTATCGCTTTCTTTGTATCGGGGTTCTGACCAGACTAAAGGGATAAGTTCGCCTTTGTATACATGATTGACCTTTTTTATTTTTCTGTATAATTTATTTTACTTGTCTTGTGTACAATAAAGTATTTACATACATACATACTAAACTCTCGGAAAAAGAAATTTGAAAACTTCACAAAGTTAGGATGATTATCGAATTTTGTTCAAAATAACCATTCTCGAAAAGTGTTGCATCTCTTTTTACCTAAAGAGGAAGTCATAAGCGTGTCTCTTATACGGCGGCGTGGTTTATAGAATGGAGGAATAAATCTTTTAAAATTTTAGGCAAGTAACTTGAAGAACAACATTATTGTTTATAATACGTATTGAAACCTTTGCCAAGTCATAATCACTTTTTACGGCTTTGACAGCTAATATCGCACCAACGGTTGAGTTAAATTGAAAATATTTTTAGAAACCCCTATATAATTTATAAGGCCTATTCACACGCCTATGTGCATTACATTTTTTTTCATCCGCCTATTAAGTGTACCCCCTTATTTTTTTTTCATAATTTCACATCACTTTTATATAGCGGTTCATAGAATACACTTTCCTAACTTTCATAATTGCAGAGCTTATAGTCTCCGAGTAAATCGGCTGTGACATACCGACGGATAGACATAGCGTAGCCAAAATGGCGAAAACGGAACCCTAATAATGATTGCTTACAAGTTACAATCCCATTGCCATTAATTTTCGACATTTACTTCTCAGACAGTGTGACAGCCAGCCACTTAAGGGACCATGTTTTGCCCCCTACCGCCATATTGCGATGAACGCGCGCTCGCCACGTGCCTACTACGCGTTTATCTCGACTTAGGATGCACATTCACGGGAAACCAGTCTAGGATATTGTGGCAAGAGACGCAGAAATACAGAAGATCAAAATTTAAACCTATTTAGCAAATGCGCCCCGGCTGAATAATGCACAGCACAACTACACGCAAAAATTCAATCAAAATGAACATGACTGATATTTCTAAATCCGGACCCGGGTAAGTCCTAAAACTACGACCAAGACCACCGGGGGATGGGCAGCAGCATCCCTGTGCCCTTACCATGAGTTTGCATGACCGTACTCGCTAGCGACTGCGTAAACGATTTAGTATGCCGATTCTTAGTTCTATTGCATAACCGCCAGAGGCGATGTACTTTTGCCCATACAATTTTTTACGCAGGCGCTAGCGAGTACGGTCATGTAAACTCATGATAAAGGCACTGGAGTGCGGTGGGAAATACTGTGATCGCCAACCCGCATGCCAAGCGTGGCGATTATGGCATGTACCCCCCCCCCCATGCAAAGTATGGCACTCTTTGGGGGAGGCCTATGTTCAGCAGTGGACGTTTTTCGGCTGATATGATGATGATGATGATGAAGATATTTCTAAGATTCCACCTGTTATGGATGGACTAAGCTTAAAGCTCATATGTTTCTGTACGCACCTGAGTGAAGCCTACGTTGAGGGTTAGAATATGTGGATTAATTACTCGTATTGGTTTAGTTTGTTTTTGTGTGATTAGCATTTTACGTATTGTATAATTACAATACATCGCAAAATGTGCGAGCAATAAAAATGTACTTTACATGTGCATTTACCTTAAGTGCGTTCTGTGAACATTTGTCATGATGTACATTAAATTTAAAGATGTGTTGTAACAGAATCGTCGACAAAATAAATTATTTTGCTGACTGCAGCGGTTTATTAACCGACATTATTTTGTCGAACACAAAAGGAATACAAGAATACAGTAACTTAAATAATATTAAAAGCGGGCACGGCGTAGTAATTGAAAATAGTATGAAAGTCATGTAACATTAATCTTATAAATATTGCACAAAAGATCCCACTGGGTCGAAGTGCATCCGCTAGGGCCCTCATCCAAATAAGATAAGATAATCTTATAAATAAAAAAATATTTCATACTAACTTCTAATCCAAACACGTATTGCACAATAAACCTTTACACTTTTTGCGGATATCAACGGAGTACTCATAAAATTTAGACATTCTGTTTTTCTATCTATTATGTCACGTCACTAGTCCACACGTCTGTGACGAGTTTGCAATTGGATTAAACCATTTGTAACAAGAGTTGCCCCCTGTTTGTGTCTTATTGGATTTCGTTTTATAATATTATTTGATTATGGAACATCACGTGTCATCTGATTTCAAAACATTTTAATTTAATTGAGTATTTAAATAGATTATGTTTATAGCGATTTTGTGTTTATATGTTAGATGCCATACTTACTCTGTAAGATAAGATATGTGGCATTGGTTTTGTGTGCCTAATGGTGGACAAACTCAACGGTGCTCCCGAGGATGTACTATGAGAGGTACCTTTCTATGTATAAGCTGTTGACTCAACTAATCCTCAAATCAATGACAGGTCAGAGGTCAGAAATGTATTTGTGGCCTCTGGCGAGGTGCTCATAGGCTGTAATATTTGATTATGCGGCCAAGAAGCAGACAGGGTAGGTGTAAATAAATAAATATTTGTGGTCCAACTTACACAAATTGACCTAGTTCCAAACTAAGCAAAGCCTTGCACTATGGGTACTAAGCGACGATATACATACTTATATACATAAATATATAGAAAATATCCAAGACTCAGGAACAAATATATTTTTTTCATGTTTGTTGCCATAATGTAAGATCAATCGGTATTACGCTAAGATTACGCGGAGGCTAAACTTATTTTGTTATAAAAACGATTCCGTCATAATTTTCCTAACAAGAATCATTAAAAATATAGGCATTAGGTACTTATATGGAAACTAGTTTTAAAACGAACGTTCGTATTTGAATTAATAATTTAGTTTTGTTTTAAATTGGCTAAATTTATGGCTTAATTAGATCTCTAATAATATTATATTGTCATTATATGTGATACTAATATACTCTTCCGTTTTAAATCAAGAAACCTATAGCTAGTTGATTGTGTTTTATACAATCGGGCGGTTGAAACGCTTACCATGTACAGATCCAGTTACAATATTACCTTATTGAATAACGAAGGCAAATTCCATTTTTTAAAATAAATCGGTTAAATGCATTAAAAGTTATTGAAAGGCCTTAATTGGGATTCAAAATCTAACGTTTTTTTATTAATCACAGAAACAATTACAAAGGCATCTCTTTATAATTATAATGAGTGTCGCGAATATAAAGATACATTAGTTATTTCGTTTCTATTCCATTTTTTTATTTTCTTTTTAATCTTCTTTCTACACTGAAAGATATTTTGTCAGCCTATATACCTACTATAACCAAGCATGTCTCTCTAGTCGCTTACGCTAAATTCCGCTTTCATGTCGATATACCCGGTTGCCCTAGGAGTGAAAGAGTACTATGAGGCTGGGTTTTATAAAGATCCGTTAGACCAAATGTCAGATCAAAGTAACTCAGTACATTTTCTGACATAACAAACCGACATAAGGTCTAAGGAATCTTTATAAAACCGAGCCTGAGTCTGTCAATATTGGTATGTTTAGTCACGTAAGTTCTATATAAAATAAATATTAGAGGACAATCTTACACAAATCGAACTAGCCCCACAGTAAGCTCAGGAAGGCTTGTGTTATGGGTACTAGCTGACGATATAATAGATATAAATACTTAAATACATAGAAAACATCCAAGACTCAGAAACAAATATTCATGCTCATCATACAAATATTTGCCCTGACCGGGATTCGAACCCAGGACCGTCAGCTTCACAGGCAGGTGCACTACCCACTAGGCTAAACCGGTCGTCAAAATATAAAAGTACTATTAATTACTCTGTGTTATAACTGCGGTCATTCTTCTGGACGTTCTAAAATCCGCTCGTTTGTACGTCCAGAAAGCGAATGTCGTGGGCGTGCAGAATTTGCATAATACGTATTTACGACTCAGTCGAGTTTGTTTTTATAAGCGAGTTCTAACGCAAACTAATGCCCGTCTGAGAAATCTGTTCGAGTAGTAGAGCCATGAATTCTACGTCGCTTTCTCAAGAAAGTCGGTTTGTATCTTGCGACTAATCGCCCTCATAAGGACTGTTGGCAGTGGTTATATATGTAGGAAGCTCGGAATTGGCCATTTGGGTGATAGAAGAGTGCTACTTTAAATACAATTTAAATTTCATTATTATCATCATCGGCTCGTATACGTCCTACTACAGGCACACGCTATGCTCAGCCAGTGGACAAACTATGCTTGTTAATTGATTGTAAAATCTTTTTAACCTATCAGACGATCTTAGGTATCGGGTCTTCGATTCCTCTTACACCAGTTACACTGGTATTGCCAAAAGCGTGAACGCAAGACGAGCGAATTGAGTTGGGATTGAGGCCCAGAGGGGTAATTGCGTAATTTACGAACAAGCGTTAAGGATACTTCAACTCTAAAACTGTTCTTTTACAAAAACAAAATTATCTACTTAACCAGCTGCTAGTGGACAATATGACTGTCATGTTTACCATACGCACCCTCGAAATCGATAATTTGTGGTGTGATTATGTAAGGTTTTCCAGTTTCTGTAAGATGAATCTAAATGTCAAATTTCCGTACTAAAAATCACAGTTAGCTCGCCTAAGTTACGTATTCAAATAGCTGGTCTCACCAGCTTTCAGCTCGTGCATTGACGATGCGCGGTGAAGGTGGAAGTATCGTAATGCTGGCTAGTAGCATAACGGCCTGTGATCGCTTGACACTGACATACGGCAGCTATAGGTTGGTCCTGTACTGTATTATGTCCCAGGATAAGGCCTGTAGCGATTGGATGACTACTTATCGGCAAAATATTAACTTTCGCATGAGTTCGGCATAAATGAGGAATGAACAGGATGATACATTTACCGATTTGAAACCCAAAAGATGCAAGTGATAGGATGCAGTATCATTGTAATAAGCATATTTTTGGGTAAAAATGACTGACTGTCGAGTTTCTTTGGGCGTTTCTTCTTGGCGGTGATTTTTTTAGTAGATTTTGATTTGAAAAACTGCCATTGTGGCCTACTTGCAGAATAAACTTTATTTTATTTCATAAAATTAAAAATGTTTTTTCATGTTTAAATGTAATTAAACTACCACGTGACGTAAAATGTACGACTTCCCATCGCTTCCTGGGTCTACCTCTTTTCCTATGGCCGTTGCGAGGTGTCCAGAGGGCCTACTCCGAAGTTCGTATCGTGCCGTCCCTTTCACTCTAGGAAAAACTTTATTTTATTTCATTTCATTTCACTTCAGTTCATTTCATTATGTAAAATATTACTAACATTATTTTAGCATCAACCATACGCGTGCCATTGTGAAATGCTACACTTGCAGCGAATGTGTGAAATCGATCAAACTGCATTCGTAAAATATGCATGGAAACCATCTTACGGCGCTACTATGAATTCCCACCGATCGCGTATGTACTCGATCGCACGAAGAGTCAGAGGCTACAGGCGTCACATCATTCATCGCCCTTCTACCGCTTTACCCTTCAAATGCAAAATGCAGTAACCTTCTCTGAACTTCATAGGTCATTACTACTCTTCTCGCTTAGAACGCGGCTCTCACGTGTTCACCGCGTTACAACTCCTGAACTTTCACACTACGATCTAAAACCAAACGTATAGTGAGCGCATTGGGATTAAATTTCAATGGCGCAGCTTAAATAATTGACGGAAAAGGGCTAGTTGAAAATGAATCTTAAGGATGTGATAACTGATTCTGTTTTAGATTGGTGTGAAGGCAGTAGTTGCAAGCGAGAGAACGGGCCAAAACGTGTCGGTCTGTAATTCAATAAGGGCTAACTAAATTGAGTCAGATGCGCGCCGCGTTTGTGGGTTGCCTAATTTGTTGGCAAACATATTATTTTGATAGACTGTTGGACGGGGATGGACGCAAACAGAATTAGTGATACGTATTTAATTTGCATAATAATTGCTTATAATACTGAAACACCATAAGAATTCTATGATAAATTTTCAAAACTGATACCTATTTAAATAGGTACTCTGCATGACTTGAAATACACGTATCAGCATTGCGATACAGCGAGGAAATGCCGCTAGCATCCTCGGTACGATGCCCCAAGGGGCTGTTTTAGATTTAAGTTAGTTGTAACATTATTTAAGTTCTTGTTATTTAACTATTATTCACATCCAAACTACATATCAGGAGCAAGCACTTCCTTAAAGATAAGAAAAGAAAACTCAAATAGGTACCTATATTGAACCGTGATATATTTTAAACGCAAAAATATTATATTGCTTCCGATGAAGATTTAAAGTGTTTCTGGATACATTTTGAGTGCCACAATCAACATTTTAACCACTCAATCAATCTAACGAAAGTTTAATACAAGCTTACACAATTTTGAGTAAGATTTAACGTGAAAATTGAGTAAGCTTGGCCTAATGGCTAACCTAAAGCCAGTTCGCTCAAATAATATCAGGCCTACATTGTAGTCCTATTTCAAGTTAGCCAGTCATCTCACACCAACCTCAATAAATCATCATTCCTTAAATAAAAAAGCGCTTTTTCCTCATTTAATAACACAATAACTATATTTTTCAGCCAACAACGATCAATCTTCGGTTTTGACCGTTTATGGATATCTGTGTGGACTTTAATGTTAATTGGTTTGTGTAATTAAGTTTCGCTTATAATTTATGGGCCGAATGAGGTTATTAATGCATTTTTTGACATTTGTGGTTATAGCCTTTTGACGGGGATCGGTGTCGGCCTGCGCAATAAAATGAGTGAAAATACAGACGATAGGATATTGGTTTGGGATTATGATTACATTTTTGGGATTTCAGTCCCTATTTGTAACGGACAAAACGTCATTGCACCTTTTTTATGTCATTATTAATTTAGCTTAGCAATGTCAATAAATAAATATGTCAAAGACGAACGTAAACGGAAGAAACGTATTAGTATGAAAAAAATAATAATTTTATTTTGCGTGTTATTTGAATGCTAATGCATCGGTAACACTATTCTTAGTCGGTTTACGTTGTTTAGGGTTCCGTATGTAAAGGATGCGAATGGTACCCATTTGCTGGACCGGTCCTGAGTTGTATTGGTCCACTTCAGTCAAGTCTCCGGAAAGGATTATACCTTTCCGGCCACTTGGTCTCTCTTTTCATCAATTGTAATTAAACTCTATCAATCAACTTCACTATCTTTAGAATTATCACCTGATTACCACCTGTTACGGTACATTTCAGGGTTGATATGAAAATAATTATTGTATTCGGCAATTTGTAATAAGTTGGTCATTTTGGTCATCAAACCAAAAATTATTGACAATAAAATGTAATGTAAATGTATTTCCAATAATGTCTATCTATTTTCAATCTTCTTTTTATTTCTAAATTTTTTTTTTTTTTTCAAGACCTGACATTATTTTTGTATCCAACTATTTCATATAATTTGCGATTATTAAATGTTCCTAAATGAAATTGTACAAATTAGCGCGTAAGGTTAAACTGTAAGTGCTAATTTTATAAATGTGTAAATGAATAAAACCATTAATTATATTGCATGCCTATTTTAGGTCGCACATGGAGCTTCTTCTTGTTATTACCACCTATTGTATACTGTTTTTGCAATAAAAATATCTTTATCAGCCAGTTAATTATGTAATGTTTGAAATTTAATTTAAGTTGATTGACCTCTTATTATAACGATGAAAAATTACTGTAAGATCAACTTTACGTTAGTTTGAGAACGGTACTTGCGTACTGGTTTCACGTTATAAATAAAACTTTACAAACAACTGAAGTATCTAGGACGTTATAGTCTGAAATGTGCATTGTACTAACTAGTAACTACCCTAAAGACGGCCGCATACGAATAATTTAAGAAAATTGCGTGACCTGCTTAATGAGCACAAAGTGCTCTACCACAGCATCTATAATTTAAGAAATTACAATTAAGAATTCACAAAGACCTTCGCACATAAAGTATCTCGGAAGATACACACGTCGCACTGCCGCCGCATAAAAATTAAATCCTCTAAGATTTACGACCAACCGCTTGAAATACAATAACAGCGAGTTCAGGTTACAGACTCCGAAGTAATTTATGTTTATAGGTGAGGCTTTTTGAAAACTTTGTGAGTGTAAAAAGCTATAATTCTGGTTACCGTATTGATTTATCGTGTTGAACATCTGCATGCTAAAAACGTTAAATCCCGAGAATAAAGCCTTTAGCTTGTACCACGTAGCTTGTAGGTGTAATTAAGTTTCTAGTTTTTAGTCTATGTTAGAAACATTGCGAAAGTTATAGTAATAATATTGCCTATTAAGGATCAAACCTTGATCCCTTGTGACTTCATATATATATTAGAATTACGATTCGAAACGGGATATTTACAATGTATATTTGTATTTTTGAGTTCCCGATATTTCGGGTTCCGAAATATCGGGAACTCAAAAATACAAATATACATTGTAAATATCCCGTTTCAAATCGTAATTCTAATGTAAATGACCATGTAAGCTTGAAATCTTATATTCATGTATATATGTATACATATATTAACAGCAATAAAAAAATCACAATCGCGATCCTATTTCAAGTCATCATCAGTCATTGCAAAAGGTAAAATTACCTCAGTTTGAATACGTGCCTGACAAAACTGTTCAACTTTGTTTCCACGATTTTCCTTCTGCAATAACCGATATCCCAACAATACCCGATGGGTCAAATTTTCGTTCACGGAACACAATTTCCCTGCAAAATGAACGAAACGGCAAAAAATGGTACAAGCGGCCCCTTGATTTGTGGGGGACATTCGTCGTAGCGACAGGCTAGTTCGGGTCGCCGCACACTACGCGGTTTTTATTATTTATTTATTTATTTAAACTTTATTGCACAAAATACACAAATTGTACAAATGGCGGGCTTAATGCCAAATGGCATTCTCTACCAGCCAACCATTGGGCTAAACAGATATTTTATAAAAGGTGCAAAGAAAAGAAAAAAAGAAAAAGAGTATGAAAATGTATATCAGAAATGTATATCGGTTTTTGAATCCGGTATATAATAATAATAAAGCTTTATTTATTCCATACATTATCATTTACCATTTTTACAATCAGTTCATTTAGCTACTAATTAACATGCAAAAACATAACAGTATTCAGAATTTCATCGTTTCAGTGTTTGTATAATTCCTTTAATATCTGAGATGAAATTATAAACAAAATCAGCGTATATATTTATATGCATATTGACCATTGTCGTTATGAATTGAGTGGCTAATAATTCTGTGCTTCGTTTGTCATTATTATATTTAAAAATATTAGATTTTCCATGTTTTTATATTCTAAATACTATACTTAAGAAAATAATCTCGGGCATAAGATTGTATACAATTACATGATCGAATGATATCATTGATGGTGATCGCTGAATTTATTCAGGCCACGAAAATAAACTAATAAATGATATTGGCTGGATTTGTACTACCACATGAATTATGGCTTCAGTGGCCATCAAGAAACCTTTCCGTATTTTTTTATAAACTAAATTAATATAACTGACATGCAATAACACCTAGTGTGCGAAGTTGTGACTGAACATCGTAATAAACAACAATTTTAAATCCTACCAATTATTTGAAAGTTAACAATCCAATGTTCCATCTATACGCAAATGCAGTATGGGCAGGGCACGCCTGTTAAATTCACGTCACTGGCTGATGTTGATTGAGTTATACGTTCTGCCGGCGTCGATATGCCGTGGTATTTAAACAAACAAACAGAAATAGACGTAAATGAAATGCGGTTTCGCGAGAAACATATTTTTTTAATAAAACGCGGAAGTGAAATACAACCGTGCCAGTTACGATTTCTTTAACTATTTTTATATAGTGAAGTTTTCTTAGTCAATTGAATAATATAATCACGCATCTGAAAAATGGCAACAAGTGACCTTTCAACATTAACGACTCGTGATATGGCACTTATATAACAATTTTTTAATTATTTTTTTTCTAATCTCAAATAAGCTGGTAATATATATTGCTCTGGTAATATGATGCTGGTACTCGTAGCTGTCATTCAAAACTGCTAATATTAGATCCCCTGAATAATATCATCAAATTAGTATAACGTTCAATTTAAAAATAAAATTACAATTCTGAAACAAATTAAAGTCAATTACCTTGTCAAAACCATCTCAATAAAGTAAATATAATTAAGTTCCGCCAATTTTATCAAGTGCTCGCTTTTACGTAAAAGCAAACAAATCGGTTCAATAATTTGTTTACATTTAATTAAATCCAACAAAAGCTGAAACGGGAAAAGGCAAAAATATCACCTAATATGTACCGGCCCTCGGATTCCTTAGACCAAGGGTCGAAAGTATAATTGGTTTCAAGTACGCTTGAGGATGAGATGAACCATGTTTTTTATGGAGTCCCGGACAAAGGATGTGTGTTTCGGGAATAAAATGATGTCCGTCTAACGAGTTGCGGTAAATCTGAGTATCACGGCAAGTCCGGTCTCAGGACTTTAAGAAAAATTTAATCGTGGTCACCTACAGTATACTTCTAATTGATAATTATGTAGCTTAGTCTGTATTCACAAACAGTTTCGCCTGCGATTTCGCCAGCACTCTTTAATTAGGTTCACTACATCAACTCTAATATTAGTATACTATAAATCCTAAAATCCCGAGGGTTTCCTCTAATGACAAGATTTAGAAAACTAGACCTTGTTCAGATTAAACCAGTTTCCTCGCGATGTCTTCCTTCAACAAAAATCTACTGTTAAATATTAAACGATATTGCGTACTGTAGAGGTTGTTACGGTATGAGACTGGCCGTGTAGATCCAGAATCATAACGTATACAAATTGAATTTAAAATATGATTCGAGAATGCGTCGAACAATTGGTTTTCCAGGGACTTGTCTTCACGACACCATCGGAGTCACATGTTCTGTAAATCATTTAAGAGTTAATTGCAATTATGTTTCAGTAACACTATGAAATATACTATACTCATATGTGCCTCCAGTCTTATATTTTAGCTACGATCTCCTCCCAGTAGTGTCATACTTAGTTGAAAAAAACAGAAGATAACTTTTGGTATGTCCACAGAAAAGACGCGAACCTAAATCCGTGTATAACCCAGTACCTCTAAACCCGTACCTCTCGTGCAGCATATCCCATTACTTACCACAGTACACAAGTTAGTATTTAATAAAAATTATGAGTTAGTATTTAAAAAATAAAATTACACACTTTTTGGACGCCCTTTTTTCTCCCAAAGTCATCAGTATTGTTCAATACTCTACTTTTAGACTCATTCAAATTGTTTTGTTATCCAAGTTGACATTCGATTCTGAGAATAGACTTTCTTTGACACTGTCTGGCTTTATTGAATTGAATAGGTAGAAGCCAATCCAAACGTTAAGTCCGTCGCGGTCTTTTTTGTGCTTTAGCTCAGTCAGACTAATGAAACCTTTAATTGAATCAATTTTCTTTACCCAAAGATTGCTTAGAAGTAATAAATTATATTTTCAATAAATATTTGGCCTTTCATAAGTCGCGAAGGAGTTTCAATGAAATATATATAGTAGAGTTCGACCGAAACATGTTTTTTTGCCGACACCGAAACTGAAGGTTCGGCGTTGGCTCTAGTTTCGGCCGAAACCGAAACCGAAAGTTTTGTAGATGCATTAAAATCGTGTCAACGAACTTCGAAAAGTAAAATTAGTGATTATGTTTTATGGGATATAAAAATATAAAATACTTAACTAAAATAAGTTGTACTGTTGGCGGAGTCGAGCTAGCTACGCCATTGCCGGCTGTGCCGATGTTAGCCGAACGCGATCCGGAAGTACAATGTTGAAGGTTTCAGCGCGGCCGAATGGTTCGGCAGTTTTTTGGCCGAAACCGGACATTCGGCCAAAATATGATTTTTAGGGAGAATCCGGCCGAAACCGAAACCGAAACTTCGGTTGGACACTAATATATAGGCAATTAGTCAGGCAAATAATGTTGACCTCACTAAGATACTAATCACGCCACAAATTACTAACTTAATCAAAATTAAACTGATGTTGACTAAGGCTGAAGCTGGGATATTAACTGAAATATTATCCCGTTACCTATGCTAGTATGTACATACCTCTGGGAGATATTTTTGTAACCTTCTCTTCTTGATTGCTACTCAGGAGAATAACCCATAAAAAACATGTGTAGGTATTCAAAGATTTTTTTCTTGCCCCACTAATGTAGTTCACGTTTTTTCGTTTCCATGTTGCTAAAACACGGGTGTTTTTTCACAAATGCTCAGCGTCTAAATAAGTGCCGCTATCTGTGATGCACAGATTGTGTTCAATCATCGAAAAAACGCCTCCGGGGACAGATAAAAAATGCCCGTGTGAAAATTAACACTACTCGTACGAGGAGTAAAAAACACAATCTCCAAAGAACTAGTTCACTTCTAGAGATAATGTAACAATTATGCACATAATCTCTAGAAGTGAACTAGGTCTAATCTTAAACCAATAGTCTAAGGTTAATCCAATCTCCGTACAGCTCAGTTAAAAGAATAGCGCCAAAATTTCAAATGGTATAACTAAAACTATTGAGAGTGATTTTCATCAACGTAAAATGATATAACCAAATTGTTTTTTCAAATAATTATTGTCCAGTTAAAATGTTTACAAGCATCTGGTTACAGGTACAATAGAAAAATACATGATTTTTCACTTTGTTCTAGGATGTTACTGAAAAGTAGATAATTAAAACGACGACCGGTTTAGTCTAGTGGGTAGTGTACCTGCCTGTGAAGCTGACGGTCCTGGGTTCGAATCCCGGTCAGGGCAAATATTTGTGTGATGAGCATGAATATTTGTTTCTAGGTCTTGGATGTTTTCTGTGTATTTAAGTATTTATATCTATTAAATATATCGTCGTCTAGTACCCATAACACAAGCCTTCTTGAGCTTAATGTGGGGATAGTTCGATTTGTGTAAGATTGTCCTCTAATATTTATTAATTTATTATTTATTTAATTACGTATACATTAATTGACCGAGTGAAACTAAGTGTGCTTCAGGTACTGTTCAGGAACTGCTTTCGTATATACTTCCGTTTGTTCTCCTCTACAGGGCGTATTTCTCAACCGAATCTCGTGAAATTTTGTACTCAGAGGGCCTACTCCGAAATTCAAAATCCGAATTTCGTATCATGTCGTCCCTTTCACTCATGTAGCGTATAATAGAAGAGTGAAAGGGACGGCACGATACGAAGTTCTGATTTCGAAGTTCGGAATAGGCCCTCAGGATCGAAAATTATGAGAAATTAATTTGTCGAATCACTTTTTAGAAATTTTAAAGCACATTTATTTAAATTAATTAATACCTATATATATCCTGCATTACATGACACTGAAAATACAGATAGTGTACAAAATAGATACAGATAGTGTCCTTCATTTAACTTACAGTTTTGATAGCGAAACAAAAACTGCAACCCTCGCAATCTGAAACTCCGGTGCACTTTGCGAAAGACATCATCTATCATAGTTGGGGCGTTGTTTTTTACCAGTTAAACCTTCAAGTGGCTCCTGGCACTGGGGGAGATAAGATAAAGCCTGTGCAACGTACCTAAAATAATCGCCTTAATTAACGGTTTGCGGTTCTTTGGGTTAACGGGAAGTTTCAGTGTTGGTTAATTAAGAATTTTGATAAGGATTATAATGAAGCGATATGGATATTATAATCCGTAACGTTTGAGAAAACACATTAACTATCGCTTCTATGGTTGAAGAGAACGATATGTGATATAATCAAGCTGATGAAAGAAAGAAATATTTAATTGGTGTTAAATCATTACACAATAATAAAGTATATGCAATAAGATGAAATAAACACTAAATTAAGTATGAGTTATGAACACCAAAAAGGATACCTCTCAGCATATGCCAATAGCAATATATGCTAAGGCGCTGGTTTCCGGGGCACCCTAAGAGAGATACAAAAATAATCTTATCTAATAATACATCTTAACTAAACTAGACTGCTGAAACAGTTGCTCCGGTCCAGGCGCATGCTACGTACAGTCAAAATCATAAATACAAGCTTAAGAAACCATCACGTAGTAGGTATTGCTCAATATGCAACTAATCTTACACTAACGAAAGAAAGGACACAGACGCGAATCATAAACTTAAAATACTGGCAGTTAAGTATCCCGGCTTTCTTACTCCAGCCAGTTCCGACATCGGAAATTAAAAATAATTGGTTCCATTTCTGAAATGTTCGTTTCGAATTAAAGATGCCCAAACAGGTGCCGGTATTTAAGTTAATCCTACAGCATCTGCTTAACTTTGAGTATTAACCAAAAGATTTCATTCATGAGAGCTCCTGTTGGACTTTCGACCTTTAGACTTTAAAGGACTAAACTGACGTATGGCTTTTAAAATGTTCGCCTTAAGATTATGATTCCAATTCTGACACGTACAAAAATAACCACGAAATATGCGAGGCGACGACCCGAGACATTTTTTTTTGTTTCCGTTGCGTTGGTGGTAGAGCGGGTGATGGTTGTTGGTTGCACAGATTTTTTGCGTAGCGAGAATATGTCATCGGCTGCTGGTGAGCGGTTTATAAATGTTTAGTTGATGTTAAACATATTCTAGCGTTAGAATAGGCAAGGGAAGTGAGCTATGCTTTTTGTTCCACGTAAAGCAGCATTTAAAATAAGTAACTATTATTATTAATAATAATATTTGTGGACAATCTTATACAAATCAACCTAGTCCCAAACTAAGCAAAGCTTGTACTATGGGTACTAAATGACGATATACATACTTATATAAATAAATAGATACTTAAATACATAGAAAACATCCAAGACCCAGGAACAAATATTCGTGTTCATCACACAAATAAATGCCCTGACCGGGATTCGAACCCGGGACCTCCAGCTTCGAAGGCAGGGTCACTACCAACTAGGCTAAAGCGGCTGCTTTATTTTTATATTTAACTTGCGCTGTTCGTATGTAAGCAAGTATGTATAGTTGTATACGTAACATTTATTTAAAAGCTATCCTTTTATTGAGCCACATGCCGGTATCCGATTGAGCTGAAAGGCATACTTATGTTCGGTGACAATGCAATATTATGGTACCACCGAGCGAATCTGATGAGACAGAAGGTGGCCATGGTATCTCCTAAACTACACAAGATAAGCCCGTCGTGTTTGGGCTCATTAGAACCATCTCCACGAGTAATTGATGACTGTAAAAAAATCAAGAGTCGGCAATAAAAAATGATTTTTTTATAGAAATTTATTCATTAATGGACTCGTTTTGTTGCATTACACAAATAATTATATAAAATATTAATTTTGAGTTTCGTTAGTTGTTAGTTGCACCGCCAACAAATCTTTCTGCTTCGCCTTAAGGTTGACTGGTAGAGAATGCCATACGGCATTAAGTCCGCCTTTTGCACGATAAGGTTTCTTTGTGCAATAAAGATTAAATAAATAGATAGATAAACATTCTCTTGCATGCCAAAGGTATGTATACGTAACATATATCTATTGCTATAGGCTATTAAATAAAACAGTATCAAATTTTGAAATGAATTAGCTAATGAAATTGAAACGAACAACTCGTCTCTTGATTGATGTTTATACTTACCTAAAAATTTAAATGAACTAATTACATATCTTACAAACACAGCGTGTGTATGATATGACAGCCACGTCTCATTTGTGAGACAAGGGTCACAGACTGATTGATTAAGGTAATGGTGACTCCTGTGTCCTTTTAACATCAAAAACCGGCCAAGCGGGAGGTGAGTTTATTTATTTAAACTTTATTGCATAAAAATATAGTGGCGGCTGGTTTAGCCTAATGGGTAGTGCACCTGCCTGTGAAGCTGACGGTCCTGGGTTCGAATCCCGGTCAGGGCAAATATTTGTGTGATGAGCATGAATATTTGTTTCTGAGTCTTGGATGTTTTCTATGTATTTAAGTATTTATATCTATCAAATATATCGTCGTCTAGTACCCATAACACAAGCCTTCTTGAGCTTACTGCGGGGCAAGTTCGATTTGTGTAAGATTGTCCTCTAATATTTATTTATTTTATTTATAGTGTAGAAATGGCGGACTAAATGCCATTTTCCACCAGTGAACCACAGGGCTAAACAGAGACACTTAAAAATGGTGCAGGAAAATGTAGAAACGTTGACAGTGCTAAGCAGACTTCAATAAAATTAAGATATACACCCAATTACATTTTTTTTATACAACGCCGGTGGCATACAAGCTTACGGTCCACCTGATGGTAAGCGGCCACCGCAGCCTATAGACGCCCGTAACTCCACGAAATCACGTACGCGTTGCCGACCCTTTATAACATTTGAGGATGCACTGTGTTGACAACAGATGGGACAAATTTAGGTCCCTCGCTCTCAATACAGTGCATCCTCGGGAGCTCTGGCAACCTTGCTCACCTCCAGGAACACAACACTACATACTTGTATAGCAGATAATGTTATTATAGCTGTGGTCTTCTGCAAGGCGGAGGTACTTCCTCAGTTGGGCTGCTCCAAATTCGAGCAAGATGACATTTTGCTGTGCAGACACACCTCTACATACACACGAATATAAACTGTATTGTATTGTATATATACATATATATATGATGGACGCAATCTAAACTCTTCTATCAACAAATGTTTACGAAGCATTCGCTTGAAAGCTAATTTGCTTGCGGCTTGCCTTATAGGCAGAGAAAAGCGTGTTCCAGAGTCGGATTGCCTGTACTGTGAAAGAGTTGGACATAAAACCTTACGGTGTGAAACTTATGTTTTATATACCATTAGAATGTTTTTAAGGCGTGCTAAATCTCTTGCTGTCTTCAAAAAACAGCTTAAAGAACACTATTTGTCTCTCTCATTACACACTTAAGACTTAGCTCCTTTAGACTATGTGGCTGACTATATATTTGTATATGTTTATGTACGTATATTTTTTTATACTATATTTATGTATGTTTATTATCCTTAATTAAATGTTATTGTTGTAATTATTAGTAGGCTTCATATGTATTAACTCTGCACCACCTGCTGTGAATCGTTCTGATTAGATTTCATTTCCGCTACCCTAAGGTTGTCTGGAAGAAATCGCTCTTTAGCAAAAGACCGCCTGTTGTTAGCCTCTTCTCATTGTGTTTTTGTACTGTACTGTATCCTTTGATTGAGGTGTGCAATAAAGAGTATTTGTATTGTATTGTATTGTATTGAATTGCATTTTGTAGTCCTACAGCCACTATATAGCCGAGCGATAAGGCACACGACGTTCTATCATGTCATGGGTTCGACCCCCACAGGGTTTTGCAAAAAAAACTTGTGTAAGAAACGTAATTTGATTTAACAGTAGTTTGTGTTGGAAAACGTGAGAAAGGAGTCATATTACACCTAATATCAACAAGGTGTAGTTTTCCCTCTGGGTTGGAAGGTCAGATGGCGGTAGTCTTCGTAAAACTAGCTCCTAAGCCAAATCTTGGGTTTAGGTGTCAAACCGGACTCAGCCAAGATAACGCTAGGACGATGATGAGTTCCACTGCAATTAATAACGCCATACTCTATTCGAAGGATATAATTTTCTTTTTACATATTGTGAGTCACGTGGTCACACAATTCCAGCAGCCACGAATATCTACTGATGACGGGAAAGTTGGAGGTTAGACGAGTTCGTGGTAGACCGTCAGCTGTATGGAGTGATCAAACCGTAGGACCCAGGTGGCTTACATTCTGGCACTTTAGTAGCCTTCAATCATCATTTGTTAATGAATGAAAGCAGACATTGTAAGTAGGGCAGAAAATATGCAAAGCGTAAGGTTGGCGCTCCTCGTCCATCTATCTTAGGCCCTAAGGACCCTTCACGCCTCGGCTATGGAACCCTAAAAATGTAAATCAAGTGTTCATTCCAAATCTCCCAGAGAGCACTCAAAGATTTCTTTACCAACAAAAAGGCAAATCAGAAACCATATTTTATTTCACGGCCGTCTTGCGGATTCCCGATACCGATCTTCTTTTGTTTCGCGAAAATGTTTACGCGCCGCTAACACTGAAATATGCATTCATTCATATAAGTCATAATTATTTAAGATATCAGCGGAGAACTTTAGCAACCTCGTATCGCGGGTGGCTTGGAATTTGAACTTAGTTTCCATGAGGTAATGTCGGGATTGCAGTTGAATGATTACTTGAGATACCCAAAACGCGTGTTTTTCTCGATGTGCCCGGGTCGTTACGCCATGACATATGGCTGTCAGAATTAGTCGGATTAGTGATTTCACGGCGCTCATGTTGGGTCCAATTACATACGCCGGAACTGTGAATTAACGGAAAAAAACAAACGAATATGGAATGGAATTCAAAATGCGTATCTACGTAATACGGTGGACAATCTGTATGAATTTCGTATGGAGTTAGTACGTTTTTGGCCATTATGTTGATGTTTGGTTTTAAAACCGTGTTGCGGATATGAAAAAGCTCCGAAAGGCCGTTTTCAATTAGCCTTGTATATTTATGAGCGTTTACTGACGTTAACATGTATGATTTGCATGTGTTACCCCACACCATATCCGTTAGTCGAAATTGTTGATTTGAAAAATATTCATTGTTGAGAAGAAATGTTTTCGCCAATTTTGGACGTGTTTTGCTTTAATAATGGATACGTGTATTCAATATGTCGCTTGGGACAAACTAAAGTAGGTATTCAATTATTCAATTCGTATCTCGTTCCGTATATTTTAAGCATTTATATATTATGTATATATTCATATTCGTAGGTTAAAACTAGTAGCTACGTCAAATCTCGGGATTACGTAGCGGTCCCCGGGCATCCTTCAGGATGCAACTGTACCGGGATAACGCTAGGGTGATGATGATTCATAATCGTAGGTTACCTTTATATGTATTTACAGAAATGTGTGAAGCTTAATTGTAGGAAAAACTAAGTGATTATTATATCAGCAAAATTCGTTTGGAATAAACTCCTGCGCATGTGATGTACATTGCGCCATCTAACGGTACGATAAGGCATTAACAAGTTCCGCTATCCGCCGCTAGATGGCAGTCAGCTGAAACCTATGAGTAACATTAAAATTACGTATTACATTTAATAATAATAAATAGTACACACAAAGACATCTAAAAAATAAGTATAACTTGCTAATAAATCGCCTTCTGTGCAATAAAACTTATTGTATGTAGGTAAAGTCAAGTAAGTAGGTACTAAAGTATATATCTATGAAGTGAGTAAAACTTTATTGTAAATAATTTATCAAAAGTTTACAAATAACATATACGATGAGTTAAAAAAAGTATGTACGAAATTCATTTAGATATTTAACAATAGCTTTCGGCGAAGGAAAACATTTCGTGAAAACCTATCTAATACCAACATGTCTGGTTTTCCTTCTAGGTTGAAAAGCCATGGCAGATGAGAATGCCAAAAAGAGATGGCAACTTTAATTTTGTAAAACTAATGTCTACTCCAAGTCTTAGGGTTAGGTGCCAATTTGGAAGCGGAGGCGGTGACGGGGTGCCTCTAGGAAATAACCGAAAAAACTCTAGGAGGATAATGACTGCTCCGCTGAGGTGTCAGACACTTAGGATGCACCTAGGAAGTAAAAGCGCAATTTTTTTTATTGAGAAATGATAATCTTACTTGACTCTTAATCAAGTTTAAAAACAAGTTTAAGTTTTATATTTTTAAATATCTTTTTCAACAAGCATCAGCAACACGCCTCGTCAAACAATGCAGGCATTGCACAGACTACAAATCCACAACAGGTTTCGTCAGCTTAATACTAAATTAAAATAAGCTAAATCACACCCAACTCTGATACTCATCCGGACCAAACGAGCCAAAGATACTGGCGGCATTACCCCGCCGAATGGCTAGCGAAAGTTGGACCAGGTTATTAAGTATAATTAAAAATACGCCGTCATTTTTTCAAACATTCCCTAATTGGATATTGTCTGTACAAACAATTCATCAGCAAATCCCTGCCATCAGCACGCGTTAATTCGTTCCCATTCATAATTCAGTTTAATTAAAACAATTCTGAATAACAGGGAACTTATAAAATAATTTCGCCCTAAGCCGGCTGTCAACTGTACAATTCCGCTCGGTCCATCAAAATTAATCTAACCTAATCCGAAAACTGTCTCGAGTTTAAACAAAGATATTGAAAACTGAATACGAAGAGGGTGGAAACATACGGACTGCTATTGCTGAAAGCAGGGCTAGCACAAAACGTAACTTGGAGTCAATTAAATTGTGGACAAATTAAAGCGTAAGATTTTCATCTACAAAATAATTGATTCCATTGTGACACGAAAGTCACCAATATAATCATACGTGCATATTTTCGTGTCCCAGCAATGGTTTAAAATTTGGTCCACATCCAACTTCTTCTTTTGTGAGGTTCCTCAAGCATGAGATGCCCAATAAACATCGATGGAGATAGATTTGGCCGTTCAGCACGTAATAGTAGGCACATATCGTTAAATCTACTAGGGAGAATAAGGCTTACATGGATAAAACTTCAAGAGACTTTATTCCTTGTTGACAAATGTTACTATAAATGTTTTTTTTAATGATACTACTAACACAGCTTTATATTAATATGTAGTAGTTATTTTTATTTAATTTGCTTATTGTTATATTAAATTAATGATAGTTGTATTAGTGAATGACATGTTTATTATGACCGCACGAAATGAATTTTTGTACACCTGCATTGCGGGTAAAACATAATGATAGTGCTCAACCGTATCTGTCTATATACCATCTTTTTCTACCTATGTTTAACAAAATAAATATTCTGATTCTGATTCTGATTCTGATTCTGAAGAGTAGAGCTAGTAAAGATGCTTCCAACTTTCATATGCATAGTAAAGTTTTGCATATGATTATGACTACTTTCTCTTACTATCTAGTTAGGTTTCCAAGAAACCAGATACCTTATTAATGGCATAACTCGAGTCTTAGTTTGTACAGCATTATTTTCTGTAAAATTAAAGTGTAAAAAAACATTGTTGTTGTAAATATGCCACAGCAAGCAGACACAGTTATGAATAATTTTCGAGAGATAATCAGATAAGTTGATAGTTTTTTTAGGGTCAGGTCAATACTGTTTCAGTAAATATATTTAAGAGTTACAAAACTGTATTTCGGAAGGCATTCCTACACGTATGTTCTGACACTTGAAACGGACTCCACTATTTTGTTATATTGTCCCCCTTCCTTGTCGCCCATTATTAAACTCACTCCCTCACTCCACGCGATGGTATGACGAATTACTATAGAGTTACTAGAAATAAACAGCTTAGTAATACAAGTTGATAATGTTAGGGTTGAGAGTCTGCGCGATCAAGAAAGGGCAGAAAATAATTGAAATAAACTATTTGTCCTTCTGTACGGTCTATCAAAGTCAAATATATGTACGTTCCCTAAGTGGCAAAGAGATGTTTACGCCTTTACGCCCTTGTCGTTTATGTCACATTCACATTCTTGACACTGAATGTGTAGTAAAAAAGTTTTAGGTTTGTATTGTATTAAGCTCTCAAAGTGCAAATGTTTTTGAAAATGTACAGAAAAATATAATAATTGACTCCAAACGCTGAAACATGACAATTAAGTCAAAATTAGCCAAGAATCTTATTCTATCTTTATAATTAACAAATGGTATTGGTACTAAACATTCATAATACACAACTAATAATCTTATGATATCTTTAATGCATCTCTAGTAATTATACAAACGTCACATTTTGACTAATCATAATGTAGGCGCTTTCATTGACATATTTTTTACCCCAACATTAAACTCTTTTGACATTAAAACCTATGAACATTATATATATGCTTTATTATACTAAAAGTCACAAAATTCAAATATTTTTTCAATCAACCCTTGATGTACATACAAGTTTAGTCACAATAAAAGCATTTCTAATAAAAAGTGATAAGATTCCGAAACGAATTTTTTAAAAAGGTTAGCCAACAGAAGCATACAGCAAGCAAATCGTAAGTTTAACTACTCCATTATAAACTCAATTATCATACATTAGAATTCAGTTTCGACTGCATTAATTTCTATACTTTTAATTCGGGAAAGGAGCATCGCGTCCAAGCTGCCAGTTTTAATCAATAAGTAATGCCAGTCTCAAATGTCACGGGACCCTCCGACTTATCGCGCGCGATATTACAGAGTTCGTAAATCGTTCCTAGCACGTTATTGTGTTGCGTTTGTACTTGTTTGTGTAAGGTTTATATTAGTTTGTGTTTGTTCCTGTTCGATGTAGGCAATATTTCGATTTTGTTTGCTTTGTCTGACAAGCGATTGACGTGAGCTTACTGTGTTGCAATAGTACTCTAGTAAAATTGTCAGATTTAACAATATCCTCCTAGCATTTTCCCAATTACCTTGGTTAGGACCTAACCCCAAAATTTGGCGTAGGCCCTAGTTTTAAGTCACTGCTCTCTGACCTTCTAACAGGGATAATTAGACGAAGTTGGGGTTAGACAGGTTTCTTCATGATGTTTCCCTTCATCGAAAAGCTACTGTTAAATATCAAATGATATTTCGTAAACATTTTTTTTTTATCCCCGTGATACGAGCCGGGGTACAAACCCACGACCTACAGATTGAATCTAAACACTTGACGAATTGTCAGATTAAATGTCATTTTTAGGGTTCCGTAGTAAACAAGGAACCCTTATAGTTTCGCCATGTCCGTCCGTCCGTCCCCCGCTTTTCTCAGTAACCGTTAGTACTAGAAAACTGTAATTTGGCATGAGTATACATATCAACGACGCCGACAAAACGGTAGAATAAAATCATAAAAAAAATTTTTTTTAGGGTACCTCCCGTACATGTAAAGTGGTAGTGCAATTTTTTTTTCTTCCAAACCCCATCGTGTGGGTATCGTTGGATAGCTCTTTCTCTAAAAGCATTTTTTAATTGAAGAATCGGTTGGCGTGATATGCTTTGAAGTGATAATTTTTGCTATGGTCAAGTGTCCCCCCCTCCCTGCCAGTTAAACGGTGGCTACTAGGCATGTGAAAATAAATCATGGTAGTAGTATATACGATGAATTTAAAAGGAAAACTATCACAGCTAAGTAGACATTACCGTAAAGGGCAAAAATATGTATACAACACAACATCTCAAAAAAGTACATCATCAGTACTAAGATCAGTACAAACCCTTCTACGGGTCCGTAATTCCGCATATGACCGGTGACGTGATGGAATGGCAACTATGGAACCCTACACTGTGCGTGGCCCGACACGCACTTGGCCGGTTTTTTTATAATTCCGTAGAATATCCGATGACTTGAATTTTCAAGCCATTTGATTACGTTATTTGATGACTTTTAATCAGTCCGAGCCAGGTCGGGCCTAGCTGAGTTTCTTGCTGGACTGTTCTCAGCTAGGCTAGGTTCATTGAACCAGCGACAAAACTCCAGTAGATCGATTCTACCCACACCTCAGAATTAGACGAAGCCGCTCAATTAATCTCACTGGAGCGCAAACTCTTAGAGTATCCACTGTTTAAACCGCCCGCGTGGTCGTGTCAGAGGTTTCCCCTGTATTGAATTGGGTTATAAAGAAAAAAATCTTTAGGAGCCCTTATGAGTAAAAAAACTCTCACTCTTATTTAGGCCATTTTCTGTTAAAATTTACACGTATCTTGAGATTTTATCAGTGTTACTATCTAGAACACAGAACTATTGCGGCATAGTGGCATAAAATTTAAATGTATTTTTTGGATTTTTCATTAAGAAATATCGTTTTAAACTTCACTCCAAAACGACTAGTTTCAAACTAAAAACGACTGTTTTTCACTTAAATTCTACTACGCACAATAAACCAAAAAAAGCTATGTTACTATCTAAAACTTCGGTAAAATGATCGTATCCTTTAATCACTTTATTGGTATTGTCAATACATTTGTCGTAATTTGACATCATTTTAAAATTTATAAGGCTTCTTAAGAAAGAAAGTTCATTTGAGTATATTATTGGATATGGTTGAGGCAGCGTTATCAATATCATATTGATGATTTTGTGTCCATACAAAGCAAACTATAACCTATTACACCCATTATAACGATGTTATTTTTAACCTTGAAAAGTTCAATGCTGTGTAGTAAATTCAAAATTTCGAATACATGATCCATTATTGACTTAGAGTTGCTCTTCCCCCTTTCCTCTCAATCCCTCAAAAGTTATCTGGAAGAGATCCTTCGTAGGGATAAGTTCGCCTTTATACTTTAATCTTATGTGACATGTACTATTGTTTTAACTAGTTGTTGTTTGCAATACAGTGCTAACATACATACATACTTGGAAACCATAAGGTAAACGTTCCAAATCTCGACACCTAATGCCCAATAGATGACAACAATTGACCACCTCTGACAGTATCACATACGATTGAAAGTGCTGTAACGTGAAAGCTGTGGTATTTAAGTTAACTGTGCGACAGCCCCACTTACTTGGGTGTGATGGTTGCTTGGTTAGGTACAACGTCCTTCCACACTTGTTGGTATGCCTCGGTCTAGACAGCTGAGAGTATTTTCAGGGATGAACGTGGGTAGGTTTGGGCAGCGGTCGTGGATCTACGCTAATAGTATACTCGATTGGAATAGAGAAGATAGAGGGCGCCAGGCATTTATATTTATACTCCAAATGCCAAGAGTCATGGGTTGAATGTATAACGGTTAGATAATTAAAACAAAAACTTGAATTGAAAACCACCTGGTATGTATATTAGAATATATAAGAGCACACTAAAACAATGTTACACGGCCATGCCTGCTTACATTACTTTATTCTTATATCTATATGTCATGGCAAATGGCTGTCCCGAGCGGACTCAACCTGACCAAGGTTTTGAAATCGACTCTCTAAAGTAGAATATTATAGTTTTCAAGTTTAAAGTAAAGACTAAGCTGCTGTGTGAGAACTTGAGGTGCGTTACAAACTATAGACCTCTTTTACAAAGTATATCCGGCAACACAGAATGCGTTAAATTACGTTGAGGTTAGAATTTTGATTGCGGAACGATGTCACCTGTCAAACGTGGCGTTCGCGGCGGAGCTCACGCACGCGCAGACCACGACACGCTTCTCCCCTGATGACCGCAGGGGCCACCAGCTCGTGACGGGTTCCACGCTCGGTGCCGGCGCATGCGCCAAGCTGCACCTCGACGCTCACGGCGTCCGATCGACGGCCTATGGATGACTGGGACAGGGGAAAACCCAGCGGCCAGCATCCAATCGCTGTAAACACCGTTAAATGTTAACGTATATTCATAACACGACACAACACTCCTGAAAAGAAAGCAACCCGTCGCGATCTCTAAATGCACAGAGTGAACCAATCACGGGATAAACATGAAACTCACCTGGCTAGATACGAGACTAAGCTTAAGGTGTATTCCTTGGTTAAGTTCTTGTACAAATTTTAAATCATCTGTAACAAAATAAAACGTGTCACGCACTGAAATGTTTTACTAAACCAACAAATATAAACGCCGCTTATGCATCCATAATGCGCGCGCACTTACCTCCTATTCCATAGTGTCATCGCCCAAATTCTTTGCGAGATGTTATTAGATTAAAACTGTTACATAGTTGCAAGCTAAGTTAACAAAATATGGCCGGAGGGCCGAAGCGAATACCAATGAGTACGTGCACTCTGCTCACATGATGGCAACGCACTGATTGATGTCTATTCCTTTCGCTGCTGTCTGTGACATGAGCAACGATGCGTTCTTGTATGTCGGACTCCAACAATTTTGTAAACAAACAAAATTTCGAGACAATTAATTAGTTTGAGAAGTTTATAATAATCTATGCCTTTTTTTTAATATCTTTGTTTATTATTTAAGGACTTCTAGTGAAAACTATTTATTTGGATATCGAAAACAAAATCTAGAGACGAACGATCGGAACATGCGCTAGCGTCGCCGTCCGTACTCTCCAGATGGCTCTGTACCTGACTGCAAATAGCTGATCACAGATGGCGCTAAGAGTCTCAAAACTATAGATAGCAGACGTGTAAAATTACTCCGTAACATTACCGCTATAGTAGAATTTTTTTTTTTTTTTGAAAAAAAAAAAAAAAAAAGATAAGATAAGATAAGATAGCAAAAGGAAGCAACTACCTCGACCAGGCGGGGAAAACAAGACTTCAACAGATATCATCCATCCGAGAGAGCCCGATGCCATTGAACTAGCCTATGAACTCTTAACAAACATCCTCATACAGAGGTCAATGACCCTTGACCTACATGTGATTACCACCTTATAAGTATACACCTTGTAAGCCAATAGGTGCCATTCCATTAAGCTTAACTAGAACCGGTTATCCTATCTTAATGTTTACCTATATGCGCAGGCGTCCCCACTACTATGCTATAATCTTCACTACGAATCTAGCTAAGACCTAACTATTTTTCATGTACCTATACGATACCTATCTATCTTACGGTATGTACCTACCTATTCTAATGATTATACTTAATCAAGTTAAGCATTCACTTATTTGACTATATTGTATGTTATACCTACCTAACGCAAATGTTGGCCAGTCAAAAGCGTATCCTACTATTTAGGTCGACTGTACATTCCGGTATTTTCCGTGAGTGTGTAGTCATTGCCCTACAGCAACAACCTAGGAGAAACTACGTCCCTATATCCTACTCAACGAATGACGATTTCTCAAGAGATTGGCAGAATTCCATTATAGGTATAACACAATACATAACATAATGTGCATATTATGGTTTCTTTATTACCTACATTACCTACATGGTTTAGTTATCAATCGGTGGTCAATAAAAAGAAACGCTCTAATTAAAGGTTTCAATTATATAAACAAAAAGTTATTTATTTTGCACTCTTGTCATGGATAAATCACGAGTCTACCTACAAGGCTGGGATATTTTATTTCCCTCATTATGACTCAGATCATTATGAGCGTGTTTTATGCACTATACGTACCTACATCAGAACAAACATAGTCACGATTGAATGTATTTGACCTAGTTAGTCTCAGGAGCATTATTGTTCACATTAGTGTAAAATGTCTCTGACCTGTGACCTAGTTTTTTGTACAAGGGCAGTTTCTAGTGAGGACACCGGGTCTCTTGCACCTAAAACATATGGTCGTGGGATATGCGTCACAACGAGAGTGGTGGTGGTTTCCACCACACTTTGCACAGTTCACAGTGGGTCTAGTTTGTCCCTGGCCAACGTTGCGAGGCCTAGCATCAGATGATAAGGGAATAGGGTTTGAGATCCCAGTACAAAAGTTAGGTACCACAGACTCTCTACCGGTGTTTAAAAATCCACGGTTTTCGCATTTAAACTTTGACACCTCTAAGCGCGCACAAATACTCTTAAGTTCCCTCACGGTTTGTACCTCCGTCAAGGCCAGACGCGAGATGAAATACGGATTCATGTTAGTCATGATGATGTCGAGCTGCTCTGCATCAGTGATAGGCACTGACAGGCGTAAAAACAAACCTTCCATGATATTAACATATGATCTAATCGATTCATTCTTGTCTTGCAACCTAGCCCTAATCTGGTTTAATAGACACCGTTCGTATTCTACCGGTTGAAATTCATTTTTAAGCGACTCGATAAGATCTTCAAAAGTACTAAAATGAGACTTATTTATGCGAAACCACGTTAGAGCTTCTCCAGAAAAAAGATAAACCGCGTTTCTCAACAATTCTACATCTGAAACCTCCGAAGCGTATTTGAGCTCTTGTAATCTAAAGACGAAGTCATGGACAGGAGCCCTACCGTCGTACACAAGACCCCACTTAAGTACCTGAGATGTATGTTTTTGACAGACTAAAGAAGCAACAGAGTCAGCAGTATTCGTCGCAGAGCTTTGAGAAGATGTGCCGGGCTTTGGATTACATCTTAAATTTTCTGTAGCGTTAAACGCCTTCGCCACCAGCGCTATCTTTCTCAATCTCTGTTCAGAACTAGTCAAAATCAATTTCTCTAACCTGAGTATGACATGAGACAACTTCGATAGACACCTTCTCCGACAGGACGATGATGAGTGGTCAGTCCGCAGCACTGCATCCAGCTTCGCTTCGCAGACCTGAAATTCGTCGGCAACGGACAAGCCTGAGATGAAAGTGTTCGCTTTCACACTGTCAAGGGAAGTGCCTTTAGCAGACTTAAATTGTTGTCTAAGTTCATCTACTGTGTTGCTAGGATCTACATCTATGCCTCTTGTTTGCAATTCAAACAGTAGTTCGTCCTTGGTCAGATTTTCGACTTCAATTTGTAATGCCATGTTTGACAAGTATATAAGTGTATAACACCCAGTTAAACAAATAAAACAGATAAGTGGAAATAGTTCCTAGTGTTAATTACACTTATCTTTTTCATTTAGGAGAAGATAGGTTATTTAATCACACTTGTGATTTTACATCGAAGTAGAAAATTATTCTTAAGTAATATCAAGAGTAACTTATGTATGAATTTGACAGTTCAATAATTATATAGTGGGTTAGCTTATTTACTAAAACCATCCACAGATTGTGTTCACTTGGAACATTAGAAGCAGTAAAGTTTTACTCATTTGAGTGAAAAATATTTAATCACATCTCGCAAATACACAACAATAAATCTAAAATATGTTGACACAATGGAGGATACTTATCAATCTATGATGCTAAGTAAGATAGTAGTCTTGTTTTAATCACAACCACAAGCCTCACACACAGCAAATAACGTTTAAAATTCAAGTTTGTTTAACAGATTATTATTTATTATTCAATGAAGTAAGAGCGTACATCCACAAACCCAAAATATTCTCCCAAAAGCCATACGTTGGGCCGCCAGAAATGTCACGTGTAAGCTGTGGTATTTAAGTTAACTGTGCGACAGCCCCACTTACTTGGGTGTGATGGTTGCTTGGTTAGGTACAACGTCCTTCCACACTTGTTGGTATGCCTCGGTCTAGACAGCTGAGAGTATTTTCAGGGATGAACGTGGGTAGGTTTGGGCAGCGGTCGTGGATCTACGCTAATAGTATACTCGATTGGAATAGAGAAGATAGAGGGCGCCAGGCATTTATATTTATACTCCAAATGCCAAGAGTCATGGGTTGAATGTATAACGGTTAGATAATTAAAACAAAAACTTGAATTGAAAACCACCTGGTATGTATATTAGAATATATAAGAGCACACTAAAACAATGTTACACGGCCATGCCTGCTTACATTACTTTATTCTTATATCTATATGTCATGGCAAATGGCTGTCCCGAGCGGACTCAACCTGACCAAGGTTTTGAAATCGACTCTCTAAAGTAGAATATTATAGTTTTCAAGTTTAAAGTAAAGACTAAGCTGCTGTGTGAGAACTTGAGGTGCGTTACAAACTATAGACCTCTTTTACAAAGTATATCCGGCAACACAGAATGCGTTAAATTACGTTGAGGTTAGAATTTTGATTGCGGAACGATGTCACCTGTCAAACGTGGCGTTCGCGGCGGAGCTCACGCACGCGCAGACCACGACACGCTTCTCCCCTGATGACCGCAGGGGCCACCAGCTCGTGACGGGTTCCACGCTCGGTGCCGGCGCATGCGCCAAGCTGCACCTCGACGCTCACGGCGTCCGATCGACGGCCTATGGATGACTGGGACAGGGGAAAACCCAGCGGCCAGCATCCAATCGCTGTAAACACCGTTAAATGTTAACGTATATTCATAACACGACACAACACTCCTGAAAAGAAAGCAACCCGTCGCGATCTCTAAATGCACAGAGTGAACCAATCACGGGATAAACATGAAACTCACCTGGCTAGATACGAGACTAAGCTTAAGGTGTATTCCTTGGTTAAGTTCTTGTACAAATTTTAAATCATCTGTAACAAAATAAAACGTGTCACGCACTGAAATGTTTTACTAAACCAACAAATATAAACGCCGCTTATGCATCCATAATGCGCGCGCACTTACCTCCTATTCCATAGTGTCATCGCCCAAATTCTTTGCGAGATGTTATTAGATTAAAACTGTTACATAGTTGCAAGCTAAGTTAACAAAATATGGCCGGAGGGCCGAAGCGAATACCAATGAGTACGTGCACACTGCTCACATGATGGCAACGCACTGATTGATGTCTATTCCTTTCGCTGCTGTCTGTGACATGAGCAACGATGCGTTCTTGTATGTCGGACTCCAACAATTTTGTAAACAAACAAAATTTCGAGACAATTAATTAGTTTGAGAAGTTTATAATAATCTATGCCTTTTTTTTAATATCTTTGTTTATTATTTAAGGACTTCTAGTGAAAACTATTTATTTGGATATCGAAAACAAAATCTAGAGACGAACGATCGGAACATGCGCTAGCGTCGCCGTCCGTACTCTCCAGATGGCTCTGTACCTGACTGCAAATAGCTGATCACAGATGGCGCTAAGAGTCTCAAAACTATAGATAGCAGACGTGTAAAATTACTCCGTAACAGTGCCATGGTGTCGAGCATTGGGACATTTACTTTATATCTAGGTAGGTAACATTTCAGTTCGCTGTGTAAACACCCGTCAAACCTAGACGCCTTGTATATTATCACAATCCCATTATTTGTCAACATAACAATCTCATTATTTTTAACGAGCGTCTGACCATATTTTTGCTTGTCAAAAAATCTGCCCAATTTATCGGAAAAAAATAAAAATAGCCGAGTAATTGCCCGATATTGTCGGGGGAGGTTGTGCCAAAATGGACCCTACGGCTGTGGGGTTTTATAGCGCGCCCATTATTTCACAATAACCAATCAGTGCCATACATGTCACTTGCCTGACGCTCCCTCGTGTTGGTTGAAATTGTCGTAGACTCGATAAATGTTCATGTATATGATACTTTACGAGCTAAATTCGTTACGAGATATTGCAGTCGCTTTATAACGCAACTACAATAGAAATTAAACTAACTATTGCGGGTTTGTCGCAAACTGCTATTGCATGTTTCAAATTATTTACTCCAGTATAATTATATAGTATAAATTAAATCAAATAATGAACGATTTAATAATACATTACTAACCACGGTTTAGTCGAAAAGAAAATATTTCATCTCACATGTGAAAAAGGTATTCACAATACATGTAATTAAAATTGTAGTAGTAGAATTTTATTACGAAAGGTAATTGAAAAAATATATGTTGCTTTCTAACTATACTAATTCTTATTCTGTATCGAATACGCCCATATTTCCGGGAATACTGAAACAACATTGCCTACCATAAACCGTATAAAAAATGTGACTTTCAGCAAAGTTTTGGGGTGAAACAATTGCTATTGAAAATTTAATAACGTAAACGTTTTGTTCTTTGCGTCACGCAGAAAGGGTAGGATTGCTTCGATCCTTTATTAAAATTGTGCCATTCCACTCTGTGATATTAAATTTGAACTTTTATTTTGATTGAGCATAACGTTATTTCAGAGAACAACAAAGTTAGTAAAACAAAGGCTGCTAGTAGCTTTTCTTTTACTAATGAGTATCCTTATTGTATTAGTAGTACTTTTTCTGTTAAACATCCTTTAATTTGAACTTTTGAGTTAGTAAGGAAAATATATTTTTACTAACAAAGGCCATATTTTTCATGAATTTAGCAAGTTTATTCGTTTAATAAAAAAATGGAATATACAGTCGAGGAACTTGAATATTTGGCACTTTTCGACTCTATTACATTAGAAATAGCGTCCAAAAGTAACAAGTATTCAAATAGCCTGACTGTACATATGAGTTACAAAACATGCATGACTTTCTTAAAAAATACTTTTATTTGACATAGGTAGATGCACAGTGGCAAATAAACATAGCATAAAAGGATTTTAAAAGCAACTGTAAGTTGAACGTAAAACTATGTAATAATAGTACCTTTGTAATTCCCAGCACGTCGTAAGTCATAAAATTAATTAATAACTGGGCTCTAAAGTCTCAAACAAGAAACATCGTCCGTAAAGTTGGTTATTTTAATAGCGTTAAAAAGAATCAATAAACGCGATACATTCTCAACGTTTAGAAAATAAAACAATTATACACTCCGAACTCAAAGACGTCGACACATAAATCGAATCAAACTTCGAATAGGTAATTGGTTAATAACACGAAGTAATCCCGGCCCGAGGAATTCAAACACACGCTTGCTAGGAAACTATTCGCAGAGTTAACAATAAAATCGGACCAACTTGGCTCGTTGCAATTAAATAAATTGAATGCCGTCGCCGCCCGATTCATTATGTGGTTGTACGGTACGTCTAGTGTTGGGATTTTATCACTGCTTTATGCACTTAGTGGATGGTGTATGGTTTGGGCTTTAAGTGAATATTCTAACAGAAAACGAAGTTACGTATGTTTGTGGGTATTATTTTAGCCATAAGTACTTTCGGTTAGTGCTTTTAAAACAGATATGTATTGTAAATAAGTGATGCTACCAGACTTTGAGGTGTTTATGCGTTATCATATTATATTGTTTTATCTAGCAGTGACGCATTAATTTTATATGTAGGTATAGGCTAAAAGAAGTATATAATAGTTAAACAAACCTTTTAACCACAGTCTAAACATTCCATCCCAGCACCTCCACCAATTTTGAGCGTCTTTTACAACAAAGGGGTTACAAAATGAAATATCGTCACAAACACGTTGTATCAAATAAGGATAACTTTATATTTTTCTTTCGTCTCATCTCTCGACCCAAAAACAGGTTGCAAATAAATCATAACATCAAAGCTCACCTGAAACCCAATAAAATAACGTTCATTCGCCGTGAAAGAGGAAGAAAACAATAACCGTTGCCGGATATCCGGTTACGCGGCCTACAATCATCGACTTATTATAATACCGCTATTTTTGCACCCATTTGATTGCAGCTGTAATAAAGCTTGAGGAAAGCTTTGTAGAAATTCAGGAGCTTTATTCGGTATAGGCGTTAAATGTTAACTTAAATAATAATATTGTGATAACGTTGACATCAAAATTACTGAAAATATTTTATGTTAAATGAAATCTACGTTGTCAAATGAGATTTTGTCTTTCCACGCCGTTTTTATTTTTATTCATATTTTATAAATTATAACGAAAGTAATCATAACAAAGGCTTTGTTGAAATAATTATCACATTAGGGCACTGCTTCTCTAGATACATAAAGGATTTCTTTCTAGTACCTACTCTTTAGCTAAATTAAATGTAAACTTAGTAATGTTTTTCATCCCAATACCCAATAGTTGTCCACTTTTGTTAACCTCTGTTATCCTTCCATACTAATATTATAAATGCGAAAGTGTATCTATATGTCTATCAGTCTGTCTGTTACCTCTTCACGCTTAAACCTGAACCCTGAACCGATTAAGATGAAATTTGTAAAGGAGATATTTTGAGACCCCGGGAAGGACATAAGATCCATTTCCGAGATAAAAAGTAAGTTTGTATGGAAGACCCAAAACTAAGTAAGCACCTGATTTAAAATAATAGCTAATTACAATTCTAATGCTATGAACGAGTTTTACGCTGACGAAATCGACGGCAAAAGCTAGTTATGCCATAAGACTGAAAATTTGTAATATATTGTTGCAAATTTTATGGGGCAAATAAAATGTACCTTCAATATTTCATTTCGAAATCACTGCTTCGAATCTCCGGTATTTCATTCCGACAGATATTCAGCAAAGCTTCAATCAAATACCGTAAAATTTACAGATGCCATAGAAATGCTCCGTAGAAGCCGTGCCATAGCTATACTATAGCTATTATACAGAAATACCGATGGCCGAAGGCAACTCAATCATCCCATTGGTTCTAGGACGGAAAATTGGAATTTGTCACCCTTTTGAGCGTGATCTTTCTCAGCTTCGAGCAATTTGCCCACTCGGTTTTGATTGAAATAGGGCGTTCAAGTATATGAATTAGTAAACAACTGGGTTCTTCAATATTTGTAATAAGTAGGTACGTATTGCTATGTGTTTCATTTTCCACTTGAGTATAGATTTAAGATTAATTTTAATTAAAATTTTATTTTATCCTTAACTTACTCAACACCTTGTATAAAAGAGCGAAATCATTCTAACACACGTCATCATCATCATCCTAGCGTTATCCCGGTACAGTTGCATCCTGAAGGATACCCAAGATCCGCTACCTAATCCTAAGATTTTGGCGTGGGTACCAGTTTTTACGGAAGCGTCTGCCATCTGAACTTCCAACCCGAGGGGAAACCAGACCTTATTGGAATTGGACTTGTCAAAGTGGGCAACTTGACTGTTAGAAGTTCTCAAGGTGCCCGAAGGCCTCTAACTTGACTTAACGACTACTATCATAGACAGCAGCCGGGATTAACGCCTTAATGTGCGTTCCAAACTACCGGAGCGCTCAGTTAATAAACACTCAAAGCGGTCACCCATCCAATAACTGACCTAGGCCGACGTTGCTTAACCTCGCATACCGCACGCGGTACGCGGGCGCCGCTGGGCCACGTTTAACGTTTTTTGATAAAAATAAATGGTTATGAATTTTTGATTTTTTTTAAACGTTTTTATACTAATAACCTGGCTGGTTGGAAATACAAGTGACAAAGACAACAGAAGACTAAAGTCACGAAGTAAAAGTTTGCTTCTAATGCGTAAATTTATTTTTTACTCATCTCGCTCCTATTGGACACAAAACGTCATCATTACAGCTTGATAATGGTCCAAAAATAGTCATGTACAATTATTGTATAGTGCTGTGCGCATCTGTTAGGGTATTAAACGCACCACCCTAGGTTTTGTGGTTGTTCAATATCGATGAATGTTAAAGCTGGCACCACAACTGCACAGTGAAAATACCAAGCGTGATACCAACCAAATGTACTTATCTAATAATCAGCAAATTTTATATTAGTCTGAATATGTATTGTTAATGTCATTGATTGGAAACAGATGGTAAACATGTTGTATTTGAACACGAATATTTGTTCCTGAGTCTTGGATGTTTTCTATGTATTTAAGTATATATTTATCTATATAAGTATGTATATCGTCACCTAGTACCCATAGTACAAGCTTTGCTTAGTTTGGGACCAGGTTGATTTGTGTAAGATTGTCCACAAATATTTTTTTTATATATTTTTTTTATATATTTTAAGCTTTGACAATGTCCTATATACCGAATCGACCCTTGAAGATTTGGGCATTTTCTAGCACTTACTAATATTTGCTCTCAGATAAGTTAATGTGGACAACCCGCACAGTGCAAATATTATTTACTTATCAGAAAATAAAGTACTTAATAAAAAAATAACTGCATGCAAGCTGAGCGAAACGCAAAGAGATACACGTCGCCATCGCTTACATTAATAATGACCGGCGCCAAATTCTTATTCTTCGAAATTTGGGGCCGGGTGGTAGTTGCACCTATAGCTCAGTTGGCTAGAGCGACTTACTGCGAGTGCCTAAATTTTTCTTTTGTTTATAAATTTGTAGATAGCGTTAGCAGCGTTACTGCTTTATACAAAAATAATGATAATGACAGGATATACGTTTTATAGAAAATTTTCGTGAGTATCAGCCATTAAAATATAATGAAACAGAACATTCACATCAATAATATATTCACGTCGATCGATATCTGGCCTTAAATACGTGAATGACCTATTTCCTTAATATTTGAATAGGTTACAAAAACTTAAATAAGTTTTTGTCTGAAATTTCATTTTTGGTACCTACTAGTCTTTTTTTGTCGACGAAGGTACTTTTTTCATTGTATTCGCTTAATTGCCGAGAGCGTTCTCTAGAGTCCAAACAAGACCAGTTTATTTTGTGTAATTTAGGATTTTATATTTATTTATATTTATATAGGTATGCCAAATTTCAGCACAATCAGTTGTAGATAACTGGTATAAAATCAATTTGTGAGATTTGCCCCACACATGTCATGTACATACTAACAGGGCAAATGAAATAAAAAAGTATCCTTACTTCACTTAAAACTAAAATAATGCATGAATGCGATAATCGTGTATATACTGTATACCCAAACGGTGTTTAGCCAGCTTTATCTGCAATGTGCGGATGAAGGCTCTAATAAAATCAATTACCATCAGATCGGCGATAACAAATTGCTGTGGCGAATCCGGACAGAACTCTTTAAGCGAATTATTGTTATTGGTGGACTGCAAAACCGTACGCGAAGTGATTACTCTAACTGACATATAAATTATACATGTAATATTTTGTGTCATATAGATTATACATGTATACAGTAATTATTGTAATTGACATATAGATTATACATGAAAATAAGTATATTTGTAAATACAAACAATAAAATAACAAATTAAGCTAGACCCAGAAAAACCGTTAAAAAACTGAAAGTTTAAACAAATAATTTCGCCGGTTAGTAGGTAATGTACCCAAAAGGCTGGCTATGCTAGATGGCAATGCTATAGTCTTATCTTATCTTATCTAGATGAGGGCCCTTGCGGATGCATTTCGACCTGGGATCTTTTGTGCAATTTCCCCCTCCTTTATGCCTACTCCAAGCTGCTCTCCAGCATTTCCACAAACCGAATGATGGAGTTCAGCGGGAGTACTCTAAATTCCTTTGGTTTAGGGTAACCATTGCCAAAGTCATTCATTCTCTGTCTGGCAAGGGCGTGACATTCACACAGTAAGTGTTCCATTGTCTCGTCATACTCGCCACACATCCTACATTCTGTGTCGTCTGCTAGTCCCATCTTGGAGAAGATTCCTTTGACCCGAAGTGACCTGTAAACACCTCAGTAAATCATCCTGAGCTGCTTTCTGCTGTATTTCCAAAGTTTTTTGGTCCAGCCTGTATCCACTCCTTCCATGAAGAGCTTTGAGTGCCTAAAGCCCGCCTCATTCCGCAATGCTGTAGTACTCATTGAAAGTGTAATTTGCAATCGAAAACCAGTTCCGTAATTGGGTATTTGACTCATAGTAAAATTTATAACTACACTAAACGCTAAACTTAAGTGGCAGTGGGCGGGGCACATTGCACGTAGAACCGATGGCCGTTGGGGCCGGAAGGTTCTCGAGTGGCGACCACGGACCGGAAGGTGCAGCGTGGGTTGGCCCCCCACAAGGTGGACTGATGACCTAGTAAAGGTCGCGGGAGTCCGCTGGATGCGGATGGCGCAGGACCGGTCATTGTGGCACTCTTTGGGGGAGGCCTATGTCCAGCAGTTGACGTATTTCGGCTGATATGATGATGATGATGAAAATTTATAACGTGGTGTGGTTATTTAGGCACAAAACCATCAATTTGTCACAATACATAGTAATTATGACAAATTAGAAAATCATAATAAGGTGGGACTATAAAGATTCGCAAATATGTTGTTTTTTTAATAGTCCAAATGTAAATTGAAAGTTGCCAATAGAATTCTCATGTTTCAATAAAAAAGAAATTGTATAGCAACTATGTCCATAAACGAAATATTTCACGATTAAAATTGCAAACACGTTTTTCCATCTAATTATAGTTGGTCTCATACACACGTTTGATCATCTCTAAAACTAATTTTAATGGCACCATAATAAACTTGTGAACTCGCGAAATAATGGTGTTAATATAAAAACATCCAGCTCTAATATTAAATCCATTGGTAGTTAGAACACTAAGGCCGGGTTTTATAAAGATCCGTTAGACCAAATGTCAGATCAAATTTCAGTAATCAGTACATTTTTTGACATAATAAAAACCGACATAAGGTCTAACGGATCTTTATAAAACCGAGCCTAAGAGTGTTAATTTGTTACTTTTCATTTCACTAAACTTGATATAAAATTAATTTTGTATAAGCAGTACCGCTGCTAACGTAAACTACAAATTTAGAAATAAAGAAAAAAAATAAAAATTTAGGCACCGAGCAGGATTTGAACCTGCGACCTCCCGGCACTCGCGGCCAGTCGCTCTAGCCAACTGAGCTATAGGTGCAACCGCCACTCAAAAAATAAATTTGATATAAAATGACTGGGTACACGTAATAAATAACTCAATATAAATACTGGGGGATTTATTAAAAGTACGCTGTTCAGTAGTATTAATTCAATTAATTGTATTTTTATGTAACGATACGGAGACAAACAATCTTTTATTTTTATAACTTCCTTTTACCTAGTAAAGTCCCCGTCTTTTATAATAATCGATAATAAAAGAGTCTATCAACAGGATTGTTAATAAATCCGCTCTGAATACAGAAGGACTAATACCTATTCGTATTATATACACAAGTATCACAATATCTTAACTCAAACAGTACCTCTACTATAAGTTTTTACGAAACAAAACACAAACGAACGCGTTTGCGTTTAGTCTCAATCTGTATGGCAAAGCGAGCAGCGGCTCTGGTGGACTTTGGGTTTATTGCCATACAAATTGAGACTAAGCGCAAATGCATTCGCTTGTGTTTTGTTTCGAAAAACTTCTACTAAAGGTACAGAAGACCATTACGTTCGCAAATCATTCTACCTGCATCTGACCCCTGACTCAACCAAAACTATTTTCCTTATCCCACCTATAAATCCTTGGAAAACAAAATGCCGCGTTTTAAATTATGGTTACAAAACCAATTATCATAAATAACATTTGGTTTGTGACCTGAACATAAAGAATTAGAATGTAATGTAAGATTTATTTCTGCCCAGTGACCGCAAAGCGATTAAAATTCACCAAATTAGAAATCATCTATGAAGCAACCTATACTTTACCTACCACTATCGATTGTACCAGCAGAGAAACACAATTCAATTTATCCTAACGGGCAGAAGATGTCCCGATAGCTTTTGTTATTCTGAATTTGAAGATTAGAGACATGAATGTGGCGATCCTTAGTACCGAGATATCACATTTGGAACCGCTAATCCCCATGTCGTGGTGCAGACCTCAGTCTAGGTCTCTCTCCTCAGTCTAGTTTAACGCTCCCCATCATAGGAATACTTTAGTTAGGAAGGCTGTAGAGTACGTCCCCCCCCCCCGTAACTCGGCGATCACTGATTAGGAGCCGCACAGTCCGGCGTCCTAGGCACACGGTACCGGACGACGTAATCATAGCGTCCATAGAAATTTAGAACGCTGCGCTTACGGCGTTCAACTCGGACACGACGCGTACACTTAGGCATTCCCGCCGACGGAGTCCCTATTCATTCCGGTATCATCGCATACCGGGTAGAGTCATTCCGACCCAGGTCGGGTCTAGCTGTGTTTCTTGCTGGGCTCTTCTCAGCTAGCCTAGGTTTAGTTAAACAGCTACAAAACTCCCAGTAGCTCGATTCCTTACACCTCAGATTCGGTTGAAACTGCTCAACCAATCTCACTGGAGCGCAAATTATATTATGCGCTATTCCAGTGTTCAAAACCACCCGCGTGGTCGTGATGCAGGTTCTCCGCAGGATACTCTCCAACCGCTCACTTCTGTCGCTGTATTGGACCAGCTATAAAGTCACATTCAGGTTCAAAAAGAAAACCGCGATTCAGTCTGAACAGAGTAAGAGTCACATCACGGGATTGTGTTACACATCGCATTTAATAAAATGTTCTTTTATGTTAGCTTGTAAAGTTTGTTAATATAATTCTTTATTGCCTGAATCAAAAAATGATTAAATAAGCGACTGTTGAAATATTAATATACTTTCACCGTCCTAAAGAAATTAACGACGGCATATAGTCCAGACTGATTCATTCGTTTATCACTAAATGACTAATAGAGAAACCGATTCGCACATTAAATTATGTCATGCAGGTAACATACATTTTAACCACGGATGACTATAAAATCATTTGCACAATTCCACTTAAAATTTTATGGTTAGCGAGCTATCTAGTGATGAATCTTAAACTTTCATGGGTGTTTTACTGTCTTTCCAACTAAAGCAGGTTTTTACATAATCTTTGCTATATCTGAGTCATAATGGATGTAAGAATTCTTTAAGGCCTATAATTAAAAATACCGGTGTTATTTATCATTATGTTTTTCCTTATAGGTAAGCTACTATACGTGTCTCCCATGACATGATATGTACGTACTTACAAAATAAATATCAGAGGTTAATATGAGATAAAAAGAAAACACATGTGAAGTGAAATTAAATCATTTAAACTTCAATTTAAGCATATTACATGCACTTACGAGTTGACATTTTTCAAAACAATATACAATGTATATAAAATAACAGTATCATAATACTACAGAATTAAAATGCTGCAATATAAAAAATATATGTATATTTTTATATATATATAAACCTATATGAGAAGGTACACTCACCAGCATCAATATCTGCAACAACAAAGGAGCGCATATATATCTGACACATGAAAGAAAAGAAAGAAAATAATTTATTAATGACAAACTATACAAAGTAATTTAAAAAATCATCAAAAAAAATTATGACTTAAAAACTATGTTATATTAAGCAGCAGCTTGTCACGCAATGGTTTCGCCTCAGCATAATGCTAACTCGGGCTGGAGCCAGCGCTAGTCTTCCCGCGAGACCACATTTCGTGGGCCACCTTCCCTGCTGTCCGACACGGCCTTTAATTAAACTGAACGCAGTCATTGCGATTACGTCGATCAGCGCCATCTGGTTGCGAACAGCAACTGCCACTGTAATCTACGCTACGCATTACACATGGCCGCAATAAGTTCGTACGTACAGTCGCCATCAGATATATCGGAGCGAACAAGGTGTTCACAAATATCTGAACACGACTCTATTGTCAAGGCGTTAAAGTGCATGTTCAGATATTTTTGAGCACCCTGAAGAGTACAGATATATTTGATGACGACTGTACAACATGGGTACAAGTTTTAATTCAACATCTAAAAATAACAATTACAATAAGAAAAACGAGAAAAACGAAAAAAATGAAATGAAAAATTACATCATTTAAAAATGTATAGTTAAATCCCTAAAAATATAAATGCAAACAAACACATCCTAACGACCCTAGAAATAGAGACGTATCAAATATTTTTGCGCTTCTTGTTGTAGCCGATATTTATGTTAGTGACGGTACAGTTAGCATCATAAACATTTTTTATCAGTCATAATGCCGACGCCACTCTATGTATAGTGCAACTTACTTACTATGACAAATCAGATTCTTAACACTATGTACCCTAGCAGCAGTCAGTCATTTCCGTCTGCGTATGGCCACCAAATTAAAACATGTGTACACTTTTAGACTTTATATACAAACAACAGAGTGGAAAATTGCATGCATGGTAATGATGCTGATGCTTCAACCGAACATTTATGGCCAACTGTAATAATGTCTCAATCTGAGGCTAACCCAAGGAAAAACCAAGTTTGTAAAACAACAGCCTGTATTATTTATTACAGCTAGGGCCATATATCCTAGAAACACCAGAAAATGTGAAAGACACGTAGTTGTAACCCTTCGGCCGTCTACGAAACCGGAGTTTCGAAACTGGCTTCGATCGAGGCTTTTGTAGTACTTGTACGTAACTGGTTTCGATCAAGTATTTTATTTTACTTGTACGTAATTAGTTTCGATCAAGTAATTGTCACATTTTCTTTGGCCGCCTACGAAACCGTAGTTGGAAAGTATTTACAAACTTAACACTTAGCTTAGCACAGTTTAGTTTGAGGTCCTATGGTGTTTCCTTACGATTTATTTTTTATTTTTAGATAACGCAAAAAATAACTGCTATTTTTAACAAAAATTGTACTGCAATGTGTGTGAAAATATTCAATAAGCTGCCATCTGACATTAAATACTTAACATTTAATAAATTTAAGAAAGCCCTATATGAATGGCTGTTTGATAAAATGTATTATTTACTCCACAATTATTTTCAATAACTCGATAAGTACATATTGCATATATTGTAATAAGTACTTGGTTAAGAACTACATCTAATATTTGTATGCTGTTTGTGGATGATTGAATAAGGAGAACATTTATTTTTATATTTTTATTTTCATTTATTTATTTATTCAACAACAAATTAAGTTTATCATTACAGGATAATACCTAACGCGAAAGACTAAATAATGTTCTTAAAACAACGACAAAATAGTATGTATATGTAACAACTGTAATCTGACTCTATTCACGCAAATAAATGATTTATGATTTAAAACCTTATTATTCTTTGGACGAATCGACACAAAGAAACACATTTGTATAAATCACCCTCTTTGTCCAAACCGAGTTTCAAACCTGCGGGGCTAGCACAACTGCCGCTGCGACGCGACGAGAGTAGAGAAAAATCTACCTTCCTCTTTCTAATTCGCACAGTTCAAGTGAGACAGGAATCGCTAAGTCGCGCGAGATACGACTTGGCAGCAAGTTGTGCTAGCCCACCTGGGTCTACTAGTTTTGCTAGCATGATCACAATTATGGTAAGAAACCCTTTAAACCGTTTCAATACAAAGACGAGCACTTTAGGCTAATTGCTAGTGACCACGCCTACGAAGCTTGTGGTCCCTGGTTCGAATCCGCGTCAGGGCATTTATTGGTGTAATGAGCACGAATAATTCCTGAGCCTTGGCTGTTTTATATGTATATAAATATTTATCTATTTTTAGAAGAATGCATATCGCCGGCTTTTCCCCATAGCACAAGCTTTGCTTAGTTTAGGACTGGGTCGATTTGTGTAAGACTACATTTTATCACTACATAGTATATAAAATAAAGTCGCTTTCTCTGTCCCTATATCCCTATGTATGCTTAAATCTTTAAAACTACGCAACGGATTTTGATGCGGTTTTTTTTAATAGATAGAGTGATTGAAGAGAAAGGTTTATATGTATAATAACATCCATTAAATAGTGCACCCGTGCGAAGCCGGGGCGGGTCGCTAATTTTATATAAATATGAAAAGGGTTCAAATATGTATAAGTCTAAAAGTTTATTTCTGTAGACTGTGCCTGCATAAGCCTGATTATAAAAAAATATGCCATGTGGAGCCACCTTAAACATTGCTATTATTATAATTTTTTGTATAATCGTATTCACAACGACGAGGAGACGTGGATAACCTCGTTGGCGATGGCGAAACGAGCTAGACTCGTTTTTGAAAAAATAATAGCCATAGACTGCTGAAAATAATAGCCATAGAATTCAAAAGTGCTTGTTGCTAGGCCTATTTGAATAAAGAATATTTTGAGTTTGAGTTTGAATCGGGAGCAATGGAAAAAGTGAGGGGAGGCGTTTACCCAGCTGTGGGACACTACAGGCTCGTAATAGTAATAATATATTATTTTTTATGCAACGCTTGTGGCAAACAAGCTTACGGTCCACCTGATGGTAAGCTGCCACCGCAGCCTATAGACGCCCAACACCAAAGGAGTCACGTACACGTTGCCGACCCTTTATAAAACTTGAGGATGCACTGTGTTGACAACAGAAGGGACAATAGGTCCCTCGCTCTCAACACAGTGCATCCTCGGAAGCTCTGGCAACCTTGCTCACCTCCAGGAACACAGCACTACATACTTGTATAGTAATAATCGTATTCGTGAACAAATCATAATGAAATGGTATGTGACAAACTATTATGTGTCATCACAACCTATTATTGTTCATTACAAAAGCTGAACTATAACTTTTTCACACAATGGTACAGTAACATAAATCACCGTTAGCACTATACTTTGAAATAGGTGTTATACCAGTCAACGAAGAGGTTGACTATGATGATAATGATTTAGTTCAGAAATTACCTGGACTGAACAAAATTATCATTCATATGCACGATGTATATATCTAAAAGATTTATCATTGTAATAGTATGTTTAGGCTTCATTTATACTCTCGATAAATTTTCATGTTCTACGACGCATACACAACGCTGTAGAGCGTAATTTATAGCAACATGTTATAGGTATTATGCCAGCGTTGGTACTTTTGAACTAGAGGAGAACAAAATATTATCCATACACGATAGATTACATAGATTCTAACACGATAAACGAGTTCTATTTAGACGTAGTTGCGGGCAAAAGCTAGTTTGATATATAACAAAAACTTTTCGGTGCAAGAAACCATCGTAGAAAACCGGTAATATCCCAACAAGGGTGTGTGTCGTTCTCAGTCCGTTTAGTGTTTACGCTACGAGTATTGTGTTACTAACTAATATGTTTTACAGTCAAGGGCATAAATATATATACATTCCCAAAGCGACAAAAATATCTCTACTAGCCAAAAGTTCGATCAGAAATATGTGAACATGAATCGAGTAATTAAATTCTGTACGCTAATACGTTCATAAATATGCGTACAATGACAGACAAATATATGTAGATAAACACGCGAACAAAAGTATCCACGCACATGATTTTTATATACAAATTGTATGGATATTTCTGTCTAACAGATAGTAAGTACATTTTTATCGCTTTGGGAACGTATATATATTTATGCCCATGATTGTACCAGATAATTTCATCTCGGTTTAACTTACAATAATATTCCTTGTTGATTAGAGTACCGTGATGACGTAAAGCGTCGTCCATGAGTCATTTCCAACGAAAATTTTAATGGTCCTCTTAATTTACGAGCCTGATTAAGGTTTCTACATTGCTAGTTTTACGACCTTTTAAGCATGAGTGGGGTTATTAAAAAAATATTAATTTCCTATTGAGCAACAATAGTAGGATATGGTGAGACAATGTTGTAGATATATATATACACATATTCTATTTGTATATAGTATGTACGTTGTTTGAAAATACTGTTAGATATAAAAGCTCCACTCCTCAGTAATTACATGGTTTAATACACTTGAATACAGAAAATAAATAAATAAATAATAAATAAATAAATAAATATTAGAGGACAATCTTACTCAAATCGAACTAGCCCCACAGTAAGCTCAAGAAGGCTTGTGTTATGGGTACTAGACAACTATATATTTAATAGATATAAATACTTAAATACATAGAAAACATCCAAGACTCCGAAACATGAATATTTTCATGCTCATCACACAAATATTTGCCCTGACCGGGATTCGAACCCAGGACCGTCAGCTTCACAGGCAGGTGCACTACCCACTAGGCTAAACCGGTCGACAAATAAACAAAGATAAGGTATTCTATTTAGATGCGGCAACCAATCTGTCAGATTTTACGTAATGTGGATCGCTCATGGCCCTGTGGCGCGCGCGAGCCACGTACGCGTGCGGTATACTAGGTTAAGCAACGTGTGCCAGGGTCATTTCTTGGATGGGTGACCGCTTTGAGTGGTCACTAACTGAGCGCTTCCGTGCTCTGGAATGCACTTTAATCCGTTGATCCCGGCTGCTGTCTATGGCAGCGGTCGTTAAGCCAAGTTTGAGACCTCTGTCAATAATTGCCATACGATAAATAAATAAATAAAAATGACGTCGTAGTGATGCGACACGTCGCTAGTGTTGCACGACTAACTCACCATAATTATTGACAATTGCTAACAATACAAATGTCATTACGTTTTGTATTGTCAAAATTTACTATTACTTAAAACGTGACTTAAATATTCTCTATTCAATGTCATTAAAAGGATTCAACATATAACACAAGTGAATACTTTTAGAAATTACTCTCAAAAAAACGATAAGTTACGTTACGTAAGTAATGCAAGTTTACAGACGGAAATGTTCTGCACTATTAGTTTAAGACAAACTTGATCTTCCACGAAGACTTAAACGTCTTGAATATAAAGGTTAAATTCGTTTAATTACCAGGCCATTGGCGCTCGTCGTACGGTGGGGAATCTGGAAAGTTTGTGCAGCCAATGGAACCAATTTCCCGCATCGGAGACATGGATATGCACCTCGGGTAGTTCTGTATTAATTTGCTTCTTTGGTCGGTTTATCTACTTTGCTCGTTCCCATCCGTACTTGCTTTTATGTGTAAAGAGTCCGTATACAGTTTTGAATCAAAATTTTAAATTATACCTGAGTGTTTGAGTTAAGCTATGTATGAGTATACAAAAATATTAGTATATATTATATCTACTTTAGTATTTACACGTGTCTTCAATGAAATATTTGGTTATATAGAATAACGTTTCATTTAGCACAAAATATTAGTTTGAGTTCGTATATTTTTCTGAAATTGATCCCCGTTAAGTGTATGATAATTATAATCAAAAGTATGTGAACTTGGATCTAATGAAACACAGTAAAATAACTCCTTTATTCAAGTCTGGTAGCACTTCTGACCCCACTAATTTTAGACCAATATCTATGCTACCTACATTTAGCAAAATTTTTGAAAACCTAGTTTTGTCCCAATTAATAAATCATTTTAATGCTAACAATTTAATTCATCATAAGCAATTCGGTTTTACGCGGGGTCTCTCGACAACCGACGCTACTGTCCAGCTAACAAAACATAATTATATTCGATGCCTGGGAGGATTCACATGATGCCTTAGGTATCTTCTGTGATTTTTCCAAGGCCTTCGACTGCGTATGTCATGAAACTTTGATCAGGAAACTACACTACTATGGAGTTCGAGGATCGGCACTTAATTTGCTAAAGTCTTACTTACATGATAGAATACAATGGGTCGACGTGAATGGACAGCGATCAGCGGGTTCATTGGTTTCTAATAGGTGTGCCGTAGGGATCAATATTGGGACCTTTCCTATTCCTTATCTACATAAATGACTTGCCATGCCTCGTAAAGACCCACCATGATATAGTATTGTTTGCTGACGATACTTCACTCATATTCAAAGTCACACGGCAACAACAAGGTTGCAATTATGTAAACAATGCCATTTCTAAAATAGTTAATTGGTTTAATGTCAACAATTTACTGTTAAATGAGAAAAAGACTAAATGTATTAAGTTCGTCACGAGTAACGTAAATTACATGCAAACTAGTGTCACTGTTAAAGATGAGGAATTGGAACTAGTTGATAGTGCTGTTTTTCTTGATTTGACATTAGACTCAAAACTCCAATGGGGTCCCCATATTGCTAATCTCTCGAATAGACTGAGTTCTGCAGCATTTGCAGTGAGCAAGATCCATCAATTAACAAACCTGAAGACAGGTCGATTAGTATATTTTAGTTACTTTCATAGTATTATGTCGTATTTTACTCTGGGGCAGTGCTGCAGAGATAAATACTGTTTTTATTCTGCAGAAGAGGGCTATTCGAGCAATATATGAGATGAAACATAGAGACTCACTTAGAGATAAGTTCAAGGACATTAATTTAATGACAATGCATTGTCAATACATCTATGACAATATTGTGTATGTACATAAAAATATTGTAAATTTTAGGCAGAACTGTCACATAGATAATATTAATACTAGAAACAAATATAAGCTTGCGGTACCCTCAACTCGGCTCCAAAAAATAAGCTCATATCGAAAGCATATTATAGCACAAAACTACATGAATGATAAAACACCGTGGGTATAATTGTGGTTGAAATACTAATGATATTTAAATAATTATGACAGTACATCTTAATGACTATTTTCATAACTATGACATTAGATGTTGACGTTAAATTTTCCTCTTGAGATTCAGATTTTATTCTATAAACCGTCTAGATTATACTATTTTTTATGTTTTTATTTTACATATTGACGATCTTTTTGTGAATTTATTATACTCTCTTTTGACATACATTACAGTAATTCATTTTTTTTAATTTCATATGCATCAATAAATTGCTCTGAATAATTAGATTCAATTTATGTAATATATAACTGTAATATATAAGTGCTTGTTGCTAGGCATATTTGAATAAAGAATATTTTGAGTTGAGTTGAGTTGAATAAGTGTTCCACTTACTGCTTAAAAGACATTATTTTTTACATACCGGCTTGACTTTAATTTATGACATATTTTAGATGCTTTTTTATACAAATTTTTAAGTACAAATTGACAAAACAGTCATTGGGTTGATGTATATTCAACAAAACTTAATAAAAAAGTTAAAAAGAAGTGGCATAGTTACCTATATATTCCCTAAAACAGCAATCTCTCCTTATAATGTATCAAATCTGGTATGAATACTATTTCATGGTTTCGCTACGTAAAGCAATGTTAAAAATGTTGGCGAAATTTCGAAATCGGTACGGACTCTTAATATTGGAGAAGTTTGAATGTAGTTTTCTCGTTGAATAGTGAATTATCCAAATATTTTCTCCTGCATAGTAGGTAAGTTTCACGAAACGAGTAAAACTTTGTATTTGAAGTTTGTACATGTCGGAGAAAGATCATTACGAGGCGATGGATCGAGGTCGGGATGATCTTCATCACCGTCCATATTCTTCGTTATTTGGCACAACAATAAAAATGCACTCGAATACTTCAACTATCCTTTAATCAGATCCACTTATCGGCTTACAAAAATATACGGTGATTGATTTGGTATTTACAGATAGAACGGCATAAGGTGTGCACTCCACGGGCATTGAATCAGAAGTGTCAGGTCTGGCGGCTCCTGTCCCCCACCTCCAGACCTGTCAGTTCATCCAACTGTCCGACCGTACCAGCTTAACAATATTGATTAAGTGTTGCCTTTAATAAAAATAAAGTAACGTTTCTTTACAACTCAAATGACAGATTAAACGAACGAGTGATTGAGAGTGAACGCAATCCAACTGTCATTGTGACAGCGTCACTCCGACATATATGTATTTTATATGTATTTGATGTAGGAAACGGCTCTAACGATTTCGATTAACCTTTTGACCGCTTGGCATCGGACACAAATGACACATCGCTACTGCTTTGGCCAGTGTCTTTACCATGAGTTTACATGACCATACTCGCTAGCGACTGTCTAAAAATTTGTTTGGGAAAAAGTACAGCGCTTCTGGCGGTTATGCAATAGAACTAAGAATCGGCATACTAAATCGTTTACGCAGTCGCTAGCGAGTACGGTCATGCAAACTCATCGTAAAGGCACAGTATGTCGACTGCGTCCATGAAACGATTTTCCGATGACGAGTATTTATAGCCGACTGTAGCGGTCAAAAGAAAATTTTGCTATGGGAGGGGGAAGGGGGGAGGATTTCGGGGGCGAAAGTGGTACTCCTTGCGGAGACCTATGTCCAGCAGTAGATATCTTTCGGCAATTTTAGTCAAAAAATAAATGTTGAACCTATGAACATTTTTTTCTAGATCAAAGAGATACTACTAGTACTTTCACAGAAGATATCCTTCCTACAAAACATGATAGATAAAAACCGTCAATAATTTATTTTAACAACGCCCCACAGGTATTTGAAGCATCAAAAAACAATAAACACGTCTCAACAATCCACCGAGGAACTCTAAAAATGTTGGGTGACCGCCAACACGAAACGACAGGTCGTGTTAAGACCTGTGCTAATTTATTTTCTGCGATCCAGTTCAACTAAATATGGCTGCAAAAAGTTAATTAAAACGGGAGAAAGGATTCTGAACGAGGACAGAACACGCCCTTTGTTGATCGTCATTTATTCAGTCCGTTGCAACCAACCTTTTGCATGCTACTTCAATTACTCTTGAGCCCTGCGGCTTTCGTCTGACTATCGCGTCCCAATAAAGGAATAATATATTTCCTTTCTTAGTATATGTAGAATCGCCGCCAAATACGAGTATGTATATATTTTTCGCCTTATTACTAAACAAATTAAATTATAACCATTTTATTTATGTCAATCAATCAGTTTTCAAATTCATGTTATACAAAAACATATTCTGAGGGCCCGTTCAACACTCCCCCTACATCACATCAGGGTTATTGACTAGTCCTAGTGAAGTTCGCGTTCTGAGAAAGTTATCCTTGGGCAGGGTTTTCGTAAAAGTATCCGCTGCCTGGTCTTTTGAAGGAACGTAGACGACCATAACCTTCTTCTCTTCATGTAACTCTTGCAAGAACTTGTACCGCGTGTCTATATGTTTCGTTTTGAAGTGAAACACTTGGTTCTTTACAAGCTTGATAGCGCTTTGGTTGTCTACACCGTCGGTAAAACGTCGGATCCTCTAATCTTGTGAGGCGACTGAGCCATACTACCGACTTTTTTTTATATACAACAACACCGGTCGCAAACAAGCGTACAGTCCACCTGATGGTAAGCGGCCAACGCAGCCTATAGACGCCCGTAACTCCAAAGGAGTCACGTACTCGTTGCCGACCCTTTATGAAATTTGAGAATTTACTATGTTGACAGCAGAAGGGACAAATTCAGGTCCCTCGCTCTCAACACAGTGCATCCTCGGGAGCTCTGGCAACCTTGCTCACCTCCAGGAACACAACACTACATACTTGTATAGTAGATAATGTTATTATGGCTGTGATCTTCTGCAAATTCGAGCAAGATGACATTTTGCTGTGCCCTACCTCTCTTCAACTTTCTGTTTCTGATACTATAATACTATAAAACTAATACCATGTAGTGTAATATTAAATTATAACCATTTTATTTACGTCAATCAATAACAGTTTTTAAACTCATGTCATATAAAAACATTCTGATGGCCAGTCCAACAATTACAATGTAGCTCGATAAATGAGTGCTTACAAGGGGATGTATTGAATGGTCTAAAGCAGAAAGTTTTGCCTGTAGGGTTTTATTCAGACTAATTACGCAAACACACTAACATACTAAAATACAGAACGAAAAAACTAGACAATCATACTAAAAGTCCCCTAAGAAGGTCCCGTTTTTCGGTTTTTTGTTTAAACCTCGAAAACTATGCATCATAGGAAATTTTGTTGTACCTATTACATAATGAAAGCTGATTCAATTTTCTACACCATAATTAGAGGGATTGATAGTAATTAAAAAAAGTCTATTTGCATTTCTAGTTAAAAAAGCTTACTATTCACTAAGGGAATACTTGACAGATGAAGAATTGTAACTGTTTAAGCATGCCCCATCTTGACTCAAAATATTTGTATGCCTTATGGCAAAACATAGAGAGACAATAATATTAATAATTATAAGACATATGTACCTATGTTTACAAATACATGTTTTTGACTTTTGACTTTGATTTTGACTACAACTTTTTACCTATTCCCAATCGTTGTCTAGACATGAGCCCCGAAAGTTGGCTCTTCGACCAGTAGATGGATTGTACCAAAAATCAAATTTAAAGAAGGGTGCTAACTTTCTATTAAAATAGATAGGTATTTGTTTTTGTATACCAAAGTAGTCCACGAACGTAACGTCCTTTGCTACAATCAAGGTTATTTGTTACAGCGAAATTTAATTTCCGCTAACTTAAATATTTCATATTAGACTTAACAAACCACAATATTAACTAATACATACTTCACAAGCAAGATCAAAGAGAATTAATTTAGTTCGTTAAGTTTTGGTTAGTCTTTGAGTCTGTTCTTCCTTAATTAATTTTATTCAATGTGTCTTGATTACCGATAAACAATTTTCGACAAATTAAATTAACGATAACACAATTTACCAAGTTTCCCCTTAAGCCGACACTACATCTGTAACTTAATTGCCTTCGAATTTTCTTTGAGTTCGGAAAACATGATTTCCATAAACATATAATTTCGGGAACTCATTAATTTCCCCTGGAGAGGTTTTGATTTTCAGATATTTTTAAAATTATTCAGGTTACGTTGGGAATTCGCAAAACGTTTTTTGAAAACAGCTTAGGAGGATAAATAAGCAAAAGAAGCAAGTTTAATTATTATTCGGCAACAACAAAGTTATAATATCATTATTTGGAAAAATATTGACGACCGCTTTAGCCTAGTTGGTAGTGACCCTGCCTTCGAAGCTGGAGGTCCCGGGTTCGAATCCCGGTCAGGGCATGTATTTGTGTGATGAACACGAATATTTGTTCCTGATTCTTGGATGTTTTCTATATATTTAAGTATCTATTTATCTATATAAGTATGTATATCGTCACTTGGTACCCATAGTACAAGCTTTGCTTAGTTTGGGACTAGGTTGATTTGTGTAAGATTGTGCAAATTTATTTATTTATTTATTTTATATCATGCACATTTGAATCTTGTGGTCTATAGTACCTAAACGGCCTGTTGTAGTCAATAAAACGGATTATATGTGCATGTAAGATATGTTTTCATTTCATTATTATATGTATAAAAGAACTTAAATCCGAAAGATTCATACCTATTATAGGGGTCTAAAAATATGGCCATGTTATGCTGATCTATTCGTACAAATCCTCTTAACAGTCAGCCTCGTTAATGTAACGCACTGATAATGTAAAATAACTTTTTTTTCACTTCTTATGCTCGAAAAGTGTGTCATATTAGACTTGTGAAGCGGGGCTAAAGTAGTACATTTAACCCCTAGGGAAAATATGAATACATATTTATGATTTACAAAACATTCAATTTAGACCAATCATAATACTTCACCTATTAAATCCACCAATCACAAAACACTAATTTAACTCTTTAAAAAATATTTGGTATTGGGTATTAACAAACCAGAATACAACTTTACTAAAATCGATCAATCAGAAAACAGAATTCATTTCTCTAAAGAGTCTAAAGATTAAGTTTGTAGTAGTCCCTATTTCACAATAATTAAAAAAGTGATTAGTTCTTTCGAGCAACGCTTTGAAGCGCTCAATGGAAGGTGAGTTAGCTTTTTTGCGCGTGAATGTTGCGCGCGAACCGCGGTGTCTATTTTGTGTGTCAAAGCATGAAAGCAGTTTAGTAAAAAAAACATGCTGCCAAATTACATATAAGTTCGCCGTGGAATTAATTGTTAATTTTGGATGGCTAACCTTTGTTTATTTATTTTCTCGCAATCGAAGTGAAAAGTAGAGTGTATAACTCTGGTCTAAAAGCTATATTACCCCTCGAACTATTTTCCCTCACTTTGTTCGGGAAAATAAATATCTCGTGGTAATATGGCTCATTTTAGACCCATGTCATACAATCTACTATTATATATATTTGTGCAAGGTAATTGCTGAACTTAACGCGATATTCATGAATATTGTATAGTGTATACGTATCAGCATTCTATTTTATTGGTTATTAATTATTATCTTTTCAGCTCACGAGTAATAAGTGTTCCTTTGATGTACCAGTCGTCATCAAATATATCGAAGCGAAATAAGTGCTCACATTCATATCGGATTAACCTGAGAGTAATGAATATTCGATGGCATTTGAAGGTTAGTAAACACATTTTAATACTGAGTGTAAGCCGGTCTTAAATGGCGGTCCCTTTCGCGCTATCTCGCACCTACATTAGTTTACTATGTCTATTGTCAATGTATAATAAGCCACGGTTTTAAAATATGTTGAATAAGGGTCGATTTTTCAATACCCAGATAAATGTTCGCTGTCGTTTGCTTTCACATGACATTCGAAAGTGACAGGGATATTTCAACTGACAGATATTTTTATTTGGCGATAGAAAAATCGATCCTAAGAATGGTATGATTACTACAAACAAATCATCCAGTAACAACATTATAATAGTGTACCTATATTTAAAGTTATTTTCTCCTTTATTTTAAAGTTCTTCTATCTAAACTACAGTACAAACAAACTAGAATTATTTATAAGGCGTGCGGCAGCCGGCATGTTTAATTAAACTTAATGTATATAATTAAAAATAATAAACGCAGGATAAACATAATGGAGATACTAGGCTATTTACTACCCGGGGCTCGGAGTTTATTTACTTTGGTAATAGGCTGGGACCTATTACATAATGACTTGTAACTTTTATTATGAGTGCAAGCCTCTTTGTAATGAAACTGCTTTAAAGAAATGGTTACCGCTCATTGACTGAGTGAGCGAAGCGATTCAGATTCGGCAAAAATCGTAAGTCCGATGGGCTTCCGAATGTCCTTCGGCTGTTCTCTTCAGATTTCATCGTGAAATGTGAGCATGTTTGATTCTTATATGGTATGTGATTCGAAAATTTCTTGTATTAAATAAATAAAATAAATAAATAAATATTAGAGGACAATCTTACACAAATCGAACTAGTCCCACAGTAGGCTCAAGAAGGCTTACTATAGGTATATAGGTAGGCTTAGGCTTGTGTTATTAACAGCTAGAGACAAATTTATTTATTTGGAAGGAAAGAAAGAGAGAAAGAAAACCATTTATTCGTGGCACAGATACAGTACAAATAAACATAATACCAAAATGCAGAGAATAGCCACGAAATGGCCACAAATCAGCATAGTACTAGCCATTGGCAAGCGCTGGTCTGCCTTTGGGACCACGAGAAGCCACGAAGGATAAAACTTAATTGCACAAAAATATAAGTACAAAGAGCGGACTTAATGCCAGAGGCATTCTCTACCAGTCAACCATAAGGCCAAACGTTATTTTGGATTGAGCCCTGGGATCCCAGGGACTGCTAGACGACGGGTTAATGTAAAATGTAAACATATTTTCGTTTTACAGAAATATAATATTAGATTGTTAGATCACATAGTTGATAAGCAATATAATAATCGAAAAATTCAGAGAGCAAAGCAAATAAAGTTTGCCACTATGTAAACAAAATAATCTCGTAAACATTATTACTCATCCAAAATGTTGTTATAACTAAGAAAATTACGTAAAGGATTTTGCTTCTAACCAAACACCAAAAGGCTTACAACATGTAGGTAAACTTCTACGAAGATTAAATATTACGTAGTTAATTTCCAAGAGAATTAGATTCGATACCTAATGTAAAACTTGCTTGCTATATCTAGCGTTATTTTCAATACCCACCTACTTATGAGTTTCGTAATTTTTAAATTTTTCCTTCATTCTAAATTTGAGTATGGGATGGCGCATCGTAACTGACGATTCTCAATATGATTTGAGACGTTAGTGCCGTTAATGGAGCATGAGTCTTCTGGTAGATGTCGCTGTACGCCTCCCTTAAGGCGTTTGTATATATATAAAAAACTTATGAGTTATGACTTTAGAATTCATTTTTACCAATAATGAAATTGAAATTTTATAAAGTGCAATATACAATTTCAGACGGGACGAGCTAGACTTTTTTTCAAAGGAGTGGTCAGGGGAGGCTCAGGATCGTCAGCATTGGAAACGGATGGGGATGCCTTTGCCCAGACAGTACATACTCCAAATAATAATAATGGTTTACAATTTAAAGAGTTTCTTTTAGTAAAGAGTTATGAATTTTTTCTCTTGATTCCCAAGAGCGTTCTGAAAAAATCTAGAATATTAAGTGGAAGTCTCTGCCAAGAGAGTGCAGGCGTTAGTAAATGCCAGACTAGTCTCATAGAGCAGGAACTCGAGTGGGAAATAGCTTAGGCGTTATTACGTGCTTAGTATGTGTTGCTAGAATTTATTGAAGAACGAGATGTTTGATTTCGATAATGTTTTGGAAAATTACATTGTCGTGTTTTATTAAACTCAGTGAGGAAGAAGATAAAACCGTCTGCCGTCTTTGAAGATCTTTGAACTTTAGTTTTTAATCTATTTTTCTCCATTCACTGTTATTTTTTGTTTTTGTTCTTCCAGGTAAATAGCTTAAGGTTTCGTACGCGCGTTAGGTAGATCTAAGCGAGTTTGGTTACTATTTAAAACTTTAATAAAGGGATTGTATGCTTTAATCGGTTTAGTGCAGTTAGCGATACTTTTGTGGTCATTCAAGTTTGAAATATTTTACAATTTGTAAGGCCTCTTATATCTCTGTTGATAAGTTACACTATACACCTTTGTGCTTTTAGCATCCTACGTAAGATAGATCTGTTTTTTTTGTATGGGATAATGAAATATCTGCGTTACGTAATCGACTAGCAATTCTTTCTTTTTCTAGTCACCTTGACGATATAATCGACACATATGCTAGTTTGTTAATATATCCTCGGTGCTTTTAATGTTTTCATTGAAAAAATTGAAAATCCTCTTATCTCCTCCTATAAATCGTAACTGGTAAGATACAAATTTCAAACGTTCGTCTCTTTGTATATTATATATCTGTGAATTGCTTATAATGATATATTTGTGATCTGCCTAGAGTTAAATATGTATGTTGTATATTAATATAAACCGAATATTACAGTACCACTTGACTATTATTTTACTATTGAGCCACCTGAGAATATATTGTATTACACTTGGACAAACCATTCCGCGATCTAAAATGCCTTTTGCCTTTCGCCACAACAAATACCCTTAGCAATCAATGTTCCCGACAAAGTTGCCAATCTATACTCTATTCAGTCTTTCGACTTTGCATTAGAGTCCCTCGGGTCGTCTTGCACTTTCCAAGCCGTTGTTTCTCAATTTGACGATATTGAAAAATTGCTCTGAGATTGCAATTGCTACTTTGACGTACCGATTGGTGATCGCTTGGGACCTCCATCGGAAGACTACTTTCTTAGATTGTGCTGTCTTTCTGAAATTGTGCGCGACGGTGAAAAATGTACTGTATCGGCGAACCGACTTGGAGTGAAATTGATGTTGAATATTAAAAATTGGGGTTGAAGTTGCACCACGTCCGTAGGGAGTACCCACCGTTATCCTACACGTGACCCCTGGGTGGTACTAAACGGTGTAACAAAACTGGCAACAAAATCGCCATACGAAAAATAAATGGATATTAAAAATAGCGAGCACTCTTTCATTGCGAATGTCGTTTTTAGGATTCCGTAGCCAAAATGGCAAAAACGGAACCGTTATAGTTTCGTCATGTCTGTCCGTCCGTCCGTATGTCACAGCCGATTTACTCGGAGACTATAAGCACTACAATTATGAGGTAGGAAGGTGTATTCTATGAACCGCTATATAAAAGTGATATGATATTACAAAAAAATATTAAATTAGAGGGGGGGGGGGGGGGCACTCCATACATGAAACCGGTGGATGAAAAAAAATTTCAATGCACATAGTCGGGTATCCATGGATCGGTGTTTAAAAATGGTATGAAGGTTTCTAAAAAACTTTTCCATTTAAGTCAACCGTTGGTGAGATATTAGCTGTCAAAGTCATAAAAAGTGTCCCGTCCCCCCGTCCCCTCTAATTTCCAAACTATGAAGTTTAAAATTCTGAAAAAAATTGAGGTGGTGTGTATTAATAAATAATTTCAACGATTTTTAATTGAACAAGACAAGTCTAAAGGTTTTTGAGTTTTCGCTGAAAAACTATCGTATCCAAACAAAAAGTCGTGAGTGCCGTGAATTGTGTATTTACTAGGAGAGTAAGATCATTTTAAAAATAGTTCTACTCTTCACGCTATCATGAAACTATTGCCAAAACTTCCTACTTAGGGTCGGTTGCACCAACATACGATCACAGGCCGGTCATCGTCAAATATGGCGCCGGCAGCTGTCATCCCATAGAAACTTGTCAAACATTCCATAGAATCAGATTTTAACCAACACCGCTTACGGTTACAGATGGTTTGGTGCAACCGACACTTAATTGACAAATTCGCCATGCAAATATAGACATATTGCTCCCAATTTTTACCAAAATATTAAGCAATTTTGTACGATAAAAACAATCACTGTCGTCCAATCGCGTTGGGTGTTAAAACGACATTTGCATATGATATCGCTTGTCGATTTTTAATTAAACCATCAGTGTACAGAAGTTTACAATGTATCGGCCAATTAAGACATGGGCGCGATTCGTGCTTTATGAGACGACTTTTTGGATGAAATTTGCATATGAGTTAGTTAACGATACGGTCGGAATTAACATGAAGAGAGATGGTGTTGCGGTTGCAACCTTTTTATAACCTTTTTTTAGAAGACTTCTGTCATCTGCCTTTTTATTGATTTTTTTGTATTTTGTTTTACATTTTTACTTGTCATTAAATTCTCGCTTCATGGAGACGTCTGCTTGGTTTTTCTTATTTTTCCTATCCTTTCCACTCTCTCCCACTGCTATCGAAGTTTCTTTTTCAGATGGAATAAGAGAGCAGAAATTTTTATCAGAAGATGCTCGAAGATATTCTAGTATGACTTTAATAAATTACTTTTATAAATTAATTATTACGTTTACTCTCAATTTTAAATATAAAACTCCCGTGAGTAAAAGTTACGTCTACTCGAGGCTGATTCTCGTGATTAAGGAGCATGTATTGGTCCGAAACATATCAAGCTATATTCGACGTTTATTATATTTCAATATGTTTGCTGTTATTACGTTTTATTTTATGTTTCATCATTATATGTTAACATCTTCAAAACAGCAAAATTTAGTTGAAGCGTGATGTTTCTGAATATTTTCACATGTTTAGTTTATTTTAATTAAATAATATTTTTATTTTTAGTAGTGCCTACGATTATAATATGGTAGAATTCCATTTCATCATCATCATCCTAGCGTTATCCCGGTACAGTTGCATCCTAAAGGATGCCCGGGGTCCGCTACCTATTCCCAAGAATTGGCGTAGGCACTAGTTTTTACGGATGCGACTGCCATCTGACCTTCCAACCCGAGGGGAAACCAGACCTTATTGGAATTAGGCTTGTCAAGTGAGTGGGCAACTTGACTGTTAGAAGTTCTCGCGCCGCCCGAAGGCCTCTAACTTGGCTTAATGACTGTTATCATAGACAGCAGCCACCACAACCACTCAAAGCGGTCACCCATCCAATAACTGACCTGGGCCGACGTTGCTTAACCTCGCATGCCGCACGCGGTAGATACGCGGGCGCCGCTGGGCCACCAGCGCTCCATAGAATTCCATTTAATCCTTCAAATTGCTCTCAATAATGCAGCTCAGGTACTTTTAAATTCCCACTATATTGCGTTAACGCACAAGTATTTAATATGCGAGGCCACGTCTCCCATCAGCGTAAATCTATTTTATCGATAATTTTAATAAGGGCCGGCGTCAGAGACAGCAGCCGTAAACGGTGATGTACGCCTTAATGGAAAGATAACGATATCTTGTGGGATTTTAAATACGAGATCACTGGGTTGCTCGAAGGTAAAAACCCGTAAGTAGATTTTGGCAAGTTTTGTACGAGAAAATATAAACATCTAAATGAAACAAATTATCGACATTAAAAACAAGGCTTGGTCTAGCTTGTTTGTGTTTGGATTATATCCCCTTTATTCATTAACGTACATCAAACCAATTTTAGTTAACTAGCTGCAAAAGTTCATTTGTCCTTATCTGTCACTTTGACATTTACATTTGTGAAAAAGAGACAAAGAACATTTTAGTTAGCGGAAGTCTGTTAAGTTTTATGAATAACGAGGTTAGTTTTTATTTCCAGTTTGAATTTATACAAGGCTGAATACGAACAGTAGAGGAGTCACTAAACAGTATTTAAAAACATAATAAAGAGGAGACACAGTAACTGAGATAGCTTTGGGACCAAAGTTCAATGAGAGTTGCTGGGAAGTTGTATATGTACGTATACGGATCAATCAACTTTTTCTTGTTGTTATTCTGTCCCGTCAGCGAGGAGACAACAGTAACCACGTTTCTTAGAAAAATGATTATAATATGGACTTCAAGCATGCTCAGGAGATGACCCATGTCCAAATGGATTTATACTTATCGCTAAAACTCATGTTTGGTAGATTTAAACCCTATAAAATCACAGTTTTAAAGAGTGACTCAGGAGACGTAACCATGGTAATGAGCAACAAATAATAGTTGATCCACTTGATAGCTGATTCAGGAAGCGTGATTCAGAACACGTCACATTTGACAGTTGACAGGAGTGACTCCATAAACGAAAGATTTAATATTCATAAACTGGAAAACTGCCCATCATTTTAAAGATGAAGTTAGTTTTAAAAATGAAGTAGTTTTGTGCGTCGGGATATTTATACAGGAAAAAATGGTTCTAAAAACGGAATATTTTAAATATCGGCTTACTTGTTTTTTACAACAGCAGCGCAACCCGTTCGGTGCAATGTGAAATGAAGTTGCTTTCCTCATTCGTTGATATCGGGTATCGATATCACTCCTAAATACAGTTTAGTCCGTTAATAGGGCCGCTTTTAAAAACATCCGTTAGACCAAATGTCAGATAAAATTTTCGTAATTTTTGACATAACACACCGATTTAAGGTCTAACGGATCTTTATAAAACCGCGCCTAAATAAGATTGTTTAACTTTTTTTATCTGGAACCAGTTTTTAGAGACGATAAAATGTTTGTATGGGAGCCACTACAATTAGAGCAACACAAAAGACGAAAATGAGTCAAAGTACAGCACAGCTAACGAACACTGAAAACGCTCCATACTGTTCACGCGCAGGCGTGACGTCACGTCAATTTGCCGTTTTTGTCGTGAAAATAAAAGAGCATATTCCCTTCTGAAAGGCCGGCAACGCACTTGCGACTCCTCTGTGTTGCAGGTGTTTATGGGCGACGGTAATTGCTTACCATCAGGCGATCCGTCTGCTCGTTTGCCCCCCTATAACATAAAAAAAAGAAATATTGCTTAAATAAAAAAGAAATTGAATGGCAACTATGTACATATAGTTGCAATTCAATTTCTTTTTTATTTAAGAATAACTTTTTTCGCGGAATTTGAAAATACAATATCGATTTCTGAACGATACAAAATAAACGTGGGTAGAATAAAAATCATATGATAAAAGTTCTTACTCTAGATTCGTATCCAGTAGTGAAATATATGGAAACATTAAAAACAAATTGTTATGCAATCGATTTCAATAATCATTCAACATTAATTAATAATCGCTAATTAAGACAATCGATTCGTCTTACCCTCATCACTACAAACGCCAATTCATAACTGTCAAAGAGGAACTGGTAAATATTTCCGACAATAGGTACACGCAAGAGGGGATTTATTTAAGTTTTTCACCAATGTTTCCTAAAAGTTTTTTTCTATTTTATTCGTTTTAAGGGTTCCGTACCCAAATGGTAAAACGGGACCCTATTAATCCGTGGTCCGTCCGTCCGTGTCACCTGGCTGTATCTCGTGAACCGTGATAGTTAGACAGTTGCACAAGTTTCCACATATATTTCTGTTGGCTCTATAACAAAAAATACTAAAAAACAAAATAAAATAAATATTTAAATATTTTTTATAGAACAAACGTGATCTTTCCGTTTTTATATATAATGATACGGAACCCTTCGTGGGTTCCGTACCATCATATATAAAAAAATCCGACTCACACCTTCCCATTTTTTATGAAAAATGTCATTTTTTTAAGTTTTGACAAGCTTCGACACAAAGACCAAATACAAAATGATTTAACATACTGGCGATATGAATTTCTTCCAACTCCGAAGCATTTAATTTTAAACAGTACCTACTTAAAGCTAATTTGAGATAACCAGAAGTTATTGCGGCTTGTTACCACCTCCATAAATGACAGCGCGATGCGATGATGAGATAAGATTGATTTTGAATGAACGCACCTTTACGAACAAATTATCGACTATAGTTGCAATATTGCAATGGCTAATTATGTAACATTGATTTTAACTGGCAGTATTTGCTGGACACAGGTACTTGATTCGAGAAATTATGAAATAATATAATAAATTAAATAAACACCAATATTTTTAAGTAAATCTGGTAAGACCTTGGGCCTATTTTTTAAGTTGGTCAGGGTTCTTATGAAACATTCATAATAATCATAATCATCATTTATTCATCATCGTATTACACGTCATTTTTATAATTATACAATGGCAAATTCTGTAATTTTATATAATTCAGTAAAACTATAAAAAATGTGCTTGATAAGCCAGCGTTTGACTCGCGATTTTATATTGTTTTGAATTTAAATTGTATATTCTTTTGAAAAAATTACTCCTCGCCGAGTTTCTTACGCCGGTTCTTCTGGAGGCACAGGTTTATTTTATGAACCGGTGGTAGTTTCTTGACATTCATAAGTGCACGTAATTTGAAGGCGGTCAGCGACGGCGCGTCAGTGACATGAGCCGGCAGGTTGTATTCCGCGGGTCCCACCATGTGCTTGAGTTTAGCGGATTTTCCAACTTATATTTGACGCCTACAAGTCTGTGGGCATTCCGCAGATTGCGACCGTGGGACCGACAGCACCTCTCGGGTATTCCTCGAAGTGACATCGCATATACATAGCCACTTGAAATATCAGCACAGAAAGGCATGTGAGTATTCCAAGTGACTTGAAATGCGGTCGCGCGGAACCACTCTGCCCTACCTGTACAATTGCTCTGATGGCTCTCTTCTGCATGCGAAAGACGCGCTCCCAGTGGCCAACGCGGCCCCACATCTCTACACCATATTGTAGGAGCGATTGTACGGTGGCGAAATAATAAGAGCGTAACACATCCCTGGGCACGATTCTCGCCAGCCGACATAGTGAGAAGCAAGCGCTCGGTACACACTTTTTGAATGTACGATGTCTACAGGAGCCCCTTGTCCAACTCGAAACCGAGGAAAGTAGTATTGTGGGCTTGCTCTATTTTGGTGTCGTCTACGAAAACGTGCAGACTCCTTGGAGGCTTATTCCCTAGATGGAAGTGGAGTCTGTTTAATTCAAGCCCTTTAAAATATACAACAAAAAACGAGCAAAAAACAAACAACACAATAATATAAAGCATTATAAATAAAAAAATTGCCCTAAGTCTTCGGTGCTCGGTAGGGTTCCCAGAAGGCTGGCCGCATTTCCACGCTGGATAGCTATGCTAATCCGCTGGGCGAAATAGTGGCCAACCCTCTGGTCACCGGAAGCCTCTATAAGGCGCCTTGAAATGTCCTTATAGAGGCGCCGAGCACTTGGACCCCATGGCCCCAGGGTCTCAACCCCAAACGCCGCAAACATATAACTACTGCCGAGAGTGGCATATTTGCGGCGCTTGAGGTTTTCAGCTGAGGATGCAGCTGCACCAGCATCAACTTTGGTGCCTGGAATATGGGACGGCGCCAGGGTATCTACACAAGTAGCATCCCAGACAAGGGGCCGACCCATACTCCAAGGCACCAACGTCATTCCGTCGGGTCTCTTGCCGTCATCTCTAGTCAGACCGTTGGGTTCGAGGACTGCCGGTACCTTTGCACTGACAAGGGCCCTTCGGATGACGTCGTTGATGCTGGCATGCCGAGGGATCCTCCCAGCACTCCGGCTGCATGAGAGGCCATGGTGGCCCAGACTGTCCACCATGGCTCCGCACTGGCAACGGTGGGGCATATTTGTTGACGCCCCTATTCTAAGGCAAGTGGCCAAACGAAAAGTATTATTGTCCAGCAATGTGCCTATGGATGGGGATGGGAGCGCCTGTAACCACAGACCCGACTCCCACTCTGCGGTGGCAATGAGTCGAGCTCGGTCTGTCGAACTAGGTGCCGAATCTAGGAGACTGTTCCTAGTTAGGCGACAGAGGGGCTCGTCCCATTGTCTTTGCGAACATGGGTTGGCAGGCGGGTCCGTGTTGGGGCATGTTAACAACCATACGTTCTTGGCCTCGGCACGGTGCGCAGCCTCCAGGACCCCAATAGTAGGGGCTAAAATTTTCCCGATGAGGCTCTCAGCACCGTGTACCGAAGCCAAGAAAGCAGGTAGCGCCACGCTGGAAATTTTGCGGATGCCCAGGCCGCCAAACCTAATGGGCAAGCTAGCCTGGGTCCATGTTCTTTCGCCAAAAGATATGTTGAAAATAGAAGTGAGTGTTTCTAAAACTAAATTGTCTAAATTTGAAATCAAAGTGGGGTGTTTCCAAAAATGTGATCCACGAAGAATGTATGTGAATTTAGGCACAAATAAACAATGTTTAATTATGCAATACGCCGAATGTATGTTAATTTTAGTCAAACGATGTGAAGATGTTTTGAAATTTTGAATTTTTGTATTTATGAAATTTTCAAAAGATTGGTCTAAGATAGGGCAACCAAGGAGGTGAAGCGATTCCTTTTTCATAATTTCGATACCAGGAGCTAATTGTTTAAATTGTTCTATGGCGCGTTCCTCATTTGAACACGACTCTGTAACAAACAGTTCACATTTGGAGAAGTTATTTTAAAAAGAGCCCTTTAAATGATATTATTTTTCAATACTTTTTTGACGACCGGTTTAGCCTAGTGGGTAGTGCACCTGCCTGTGAAGCTGACGGTCCTGGGTTCGAATCCCGGTCAGGGTAAATATTTGTGTGATGAGCATGAATATTTGTTTCTGAGTCTTGGATGTTTTCTTTGTATTTAAGTATTTATATTTATTAAATATATCGTCGTCTAGTACCCATAACACAAGCCTTCTTGAGCTTACTGTGGGACTAGTTCGATTTGTGTAAGATTGTCCTCTAATATTTATTTATTTATTTATTTATTATTTATATGAATGAAGTTTGATAAAACTCAAATAAAACTAAACACCTGTTTTGACACTTAAATGGCCTGTAGTTATGATCCAAGAGATAAAAAGGCTTCTGAAAGCAACTGCACAGACACAAACAACATAAGTTATATAATTAGCTGTTTATTAGGTCTTACGATTTAAGTGTTGTTTTTTTCCGTTTTTAGTCCAAAATAAGAGAAGAATAGATTAAAAATGTCGGCCATTCTTGCGCTATATTTCTCAAACTACCATGGTTGAACCATTTTAAAATCTAGAGGTATAACCCGCATTTTAAAAAACCTCGGTATTCCTAACACATTTCCCCTAATCAAATAACAGGTCTGCAAAATGAAACAGCAATGTATTCCATAATACCATTATTCCCATTGAAATTCTCCTACTGACCGGGTACGGAGCGAGTAGATAAAATGGAACATTCGATACGATTGGCACACTATCAAGTTATTGAAAAACATGACCCATTTTCCTTTTGTTATGTTACTCGTGATTATTTTCGGAAGTTTATTGAGTGAAGCAAATAATAACAAAAATGACGGATTGAAGACCTTATTCTCTGAATCAGTGATATCTGTGTCTCCCTCGGGGAAAAAACGTGTCAACAAGTGTTACGTTGCGAATATTTAGGCGTGTTAAAGAAAGAATGATCATAAAATTGCATCAAGAAATACCTACAGCTCAGTATATCTATGAGATTACTTGGAAGGCTTCACTCGTGGCCGAGAATTCTCAAACTTGGTTCAACGTGGCCACAAGAAATTTTTCGCTCGGCCTTGTCTAGAGTTCATATAGCCCTCATCATAGGTATGAGATGACACTTTAAAGGATAAAACCGGCCACATGCGTGTCGGACCACGCACCATGAAGGGTTCCGTGCCTACCTTACCTTACATTTAAATCGTCTATCATCATCATCATCATCATCATTTCAGCCGAAAGACGTCCACTGCTGAACATAGGCCTCCCCCAAGGCTCGCCATTTAGACCGGTCCTGTGCCGTTCGTTTCCACCGGATTCCCGCCTATACTATTAAATAAGAGATCGTATTTTCGTAGGAAACTCATGTCACATACGTCCGTTTTTTTTTTCAAGGCAGTTTTTCAGCGATAATTCAAAAACGGTTATATCTACCTGGTTCAAAACAATTTATGTTGAAAGTATTTATTTATATATACAATCTCGTTATTTCTTTTAGACTCCATGGTTTGAAAATTAGAGATAGGGGGAACACTTTTCACAGTTTGACAACTAATATCCATGTAAGTCACCCTGACTTAAATGGAACAGTTTTTTAGAAACCTCTCATTTCTGCCATAGATACCGCACCCTCCTATGCACATTGAAATTTTTTTTATCTCCCCGTTTATTGTATGGAGTACCCCCCCCCCCTTTTTAAATAACTTTGCTAAATTTTATAATTGTATTACATATAGTCTCCGAGTAAATCGGCTGTGACATACGGACGGACAGACATAGCGAAACTATAAAGGTTCCGTTTTCGCCATTTTGGCTACGGAACCCTATAAAAGGTTCTACTAATCTTGCACGTTCCGACCGCATAGACTAAAGGAGCGGCCACAATACTGATCAAAATACGCTGACGAACCGTAAACGAATTGACGAGACTCATGCCATGCGTCACGTTTTAACGTGCATAGGGGATCTTCTGGGAAATCATCATCATCGTCACGCCATCGAAGATGTGATAAGTAAAAACCACCAATAAATGAAAGTAACGCAGGTAAAAGCATTAAGTGAATTACCACCAAAAAGAAAAGCAAAAAGGATGAAGCAGTAAATGAAGAAAAGTAAACCAGGTGAAGGAGTCAGAAATCTGAAAAAGACATTCCAAGAAGTATGAATCCCCATCGTGAGGAGACTATATTATATGGGCCATTTTTTTATGTTTACGAGCAGAAGGATCGCCTGATGGTAAGAAAATTACCCTCGCCCATAAACACCTGATACACCAGAGGAGTCGCAAGTACGTTGCCGGTCTTTCAGAAGGGAATACGCTCTTTTATTGAAGGTTTGAAGGTCATATCGGTCCGGAAATACCGCAGGTGATAGTTCATTCCATAGTTTGGTTGGTAGTTAGTTAGTAGTTAACTACAAAGCCCCTAAATATCTCTTCGATAAGCTGTCTAGCGCCCGGCTGCGTGGTGGCCGGCAGTGCGGGTTGCAATTGCTAACCCCTCGCCATGCATCTGCCGCTTTTCGTGGTAGTTTCCGATTTGCAGCGACCAAATGTTGGAACTCAATCCCTCCGCCTATTCGATGCCTAAAACATATTCAGTCTTTCAAAATCAATATTAAGAAGTTTATGCTCGAACATCAAAAGAGAGAGGAAAATTGCAGATTGGAAACTAGCTGTCTTTAACAATAAGTTTTCATTATCTTACCACTGGGTTATGCACCATTTGCATGATTGATTGATTGCTATTCTCTGTCTCGTTTTGTGACTACAACGCAGACATTTCATTTGCTTTTATGTGTTTAGTTTTAATCGGTAATTTTAATATTGTCATATGACGCCAACCTAATAATGCCTCCATTTTCATTTTACGAAATCGCGTAATCTGTCACTGTTTTAGTGGTTGTCCGCTGGCGCTAGTTGCGACTCGTGACAGACCACAGATGTTTAGTTTGTTTAAGGTCGCGTTCATGTTTGTCTGTTTATATTGTAAATTATGACATTTATTTAATTGTTATGTTGTGTGTGATTTTAGTGTTTTTTGTCTTTCGTGGCTTCTCGTGGTCCCAAAGGAAGACCAGCGCTAGCCAATGGCTAGCACTATGCTGATTTGGGGCCATTTCGTGGCTATTTTCTGTATTTTGGTGTTATGTGATTTTGTACTGTGTCTGTGCCACGAATAAATGTTTTTTCTTTCTTTCTTTCTAGTTTGGTTCCATTTGTGAACTCTGAGCAAACGAACAATGTACGATGGCAATTAGTTGTGATATGTGCCACCAATATAAATTTCGGTTTATTGCAAAGATTTCTACGTATGTTGATTTTTATATTGTTCCTAATTACCCATACGTTCCTATTTCCCCCACGGGATGATCATAATTACCCCATAGGGTGTAGGATAAAAAGGAACGGCAATGTTTTTTTGTTCTCGTTCACTTTTCTAATAAAAAGTTTATATTTGAATTATTTTTTGTTACTAATTAATAGAAGAATAACTAAAGTTTATGTTGGAATATAAGTCGATCATATCTTTGACATCTTCTATTTTTTATGAGCGTTAGAAACTAACCCCCGTATTCATAAAACTTAACGAACCTCTGCTAACTAAAATGTCTGTTGTCACTGTCTCACAAGCACATATGTCAAAGTGAGAGATAAAGACAAACGAACGTTAGCGGCTAGTTAACTAATTAATATAGGTTTGATAGACGTTTATGAATAAAGGAGGTTAGTGTTCCCAATTCCCCCACTTTCCCCTACCGATTTTCATTGCTTTCCGTTTATCAGCGGTGTGATTGAACCTTAATTTATCCTACCCAATGAGAGCTAACGAAACTAAACTCAGCCACAAAGACTAATATCACTTTCAAAGCATAATAACAATACCGGTTAATAAAATTAATTAATGCACTGAAAATAGAACAAGGAGCTGGCGCAAACATAATTAATTAAGAGTACGTACGTAACACATACCTGAATACATCAAATTAATTAAGCCAGGAACATAGCAAACTTCCAGTGTTTTCCATCTAATGTTATGAGAGTGTTTAAGTGAATATATCGCTGCACGCTGCTGTAAATATTATACTACGGATTACGTACTGTGAAACCTGGTGAAACCCTGGTATAGCTAAACGTCCCAATGTTAGACACTTATTTTTCACCTCTATTAAGATTACATAGGATTGGCCCAACGGCGCCTGCGTACCGCGTGCGATATGCGAGGTTAAGCAACGTCGGGCCAGGTCAGTTCTTGGATGGGTGACCGCTTTGAGTGGTTAATAACCACTCAAAGCAGTCACCCATCCAATAACTGACCTTTTTTTTTTGTTTTTTTTTTTTTACCCAGAGAAATGCATGAAACTGCATACCACTACGTAACCTAAGGTTCCGGGGGAGAACCAGAAATTACGCATTGGTTATGTGGGGCTCTCCAGTCCAGAAGGGACTAGCCTACCCACTAAAACTCTGGGATGCTTCCTTCACGTGCCTTGGTGGTGATGCCATGGGATCGCGAACATTCTACCACGACATCACCGGCACCTTCGCCCTAGGGCGAACCCTCTCCGAAAAAGCACACTGCAGCATGAACAATGTGCTTTCCCTCCCCTGGTTCCCTACACCCCCGGGGAACCTGGGACCGGCACCAGACACACGGTGTCCCGGTCCCACCCTCACGGCACCGGGAGGGCAAATACCCCTACCCCGGTGGACCACCGCTACGGGAGGACAAACGCCCCTCCCCCGTAGCACTCCTCAACCGGCCGCGGGAGGACAAATGCCCCTACCCCGCAACCACGCCACATCCGATCCGGTTATAGGCCCTCTGCCAACCGGAATCGGAGCAGCCACCTCGCAACGGCACAGGTCCCTTGTTACCCTGTCCGTAGTGCCCCCCAAACAGGCCACGGGAGGACAAACGCCCCTACCCCGCCTCCTGTCCCTCACTGCCGCACCTGGGGAGCCTTCCGACTCCCTGGTGCGGAACCCCTCATCCCCCCTTGTCAGGTCCACTAAATGATCACCTGCCGTTGCCTCCAGGGCGCACCGGCCTGAGGACCCTTTACCGCGGATCAACCGGATCAAGGGGACTTGGTAGAACCCAGACACTCGAGGAGGTTACCTGACATAGCGCCCCATCCAATAACTGACCTAGGCCGACGTTGCTTAACCTTGCATAACGCACGCGGTACGCGGGCGCAGCTGGGCCACGAGCGCTCCCATCGTCGTATTGGAGATAACATGCCATTTAATTTCATTAGGCTCCCGTCGATATTGGAAATACTAACCCTTTACAATGGGGAGTTCTGTCTGCTCGGAGACGAGTAGCCGATAACATGCGTTTCCTTGTATGTTAGAGGAAATTCCGTAGCACTACGAAAATCTTGGCAGCGATAGTGTTCAATGCGGTGTTATCTATTGCATACCCGCCAAAACCTAGGACGCCGAAGTCTATGTACACTTGCGTCTTTCAAGATATCACACATACACATTACTGATCGGTTTTAATTTTTTTTCTGTTATTATTGTAGATTTAGAATGGAATTAATAGTTTTATTTTTTTAAGCATAATTTTTTGACTTACGCCTTTTTTTAATTTATTAAGGCAACAAACAGTCAAATACAAAAACGATATTTTTACATATTATGGTAAAAGACCTTGAGTGCCATATCTTAAGATTACAGAAACATTTTAACTTAAAGCAGCTTATTGTAGGAGCGGTAAGCAGCGAAACAATTTGCAAAAGAGTGCATTATTGGCTATTTGCTACACGAGTGTTTTTTTTTATTTACTTAAATGTTTTGTCTTTTGATTAAGGCGTAGCCTCCGCGAGAAAGAAAAAGGAGTAGCCTAAGGCTTTGAAACTTAACGAATATTTCTGATAAAAATATTTGAAACAATTTCATTATTTGAACGTTTACATTCGCCGTTTGTATTGTCCATCACTCTCAATCTATACTAATATTATAATGCGAAATGTGTCTGTCCGTCTGTTAACTCTTCATGCTTAAACCGCTGAACCGATTTAGATGAAATTATTTGTACGGAAAAGCGATCATAAGCGCCTGATATAAAATAATAGCAATTAAATCCTATCGCGATGAACAAGTTCTTTGCAGAAGCTTAATATACTATAAAAGTAGTAATGAAATAAAATTAAATCATTTATTCTTCAATTTAGGCATGTTACATGCACTTATGAATGTCAAAAAACTACCACCGGTTCATAAAATAAACCTCTGCCTCGAGAAGAACCGGCGTAAGTATACAACTAGTATATAATATAAAACTCTTGCTTTGAGTCTTGGTTTCGTACGTCTTATTGAGAATGTAGGATGAACGTAGAGCCTTTGTCGAAGCCTCGGGCCTCAGATAACGAACCACTTCTGCCACAAAACCGTACCTACAATCGGCCGTGTCTGTAGAGCATACATAGCCTGGTTTTCAATAGTTAGAAATTTAAGGTATCAGATATCAAAGCTTGGCGCGTCATATACGAGTACGTCACTATTTTGACATTTCGGTGCGAATTTGTATCTAAATGGTCTCTAGAGTCCTGGTGTTTCAAATAGCGATTTGAATGAAAAGAACATTATTTATGTTTTTATTAGAATAAATTGAGCGAGCAAAGTTCTCCGAGTTTACTATAACAATTCAGCAATTTTTTGTATGTACTGTCAACCAATTTGATTTCTGGGCTACTTTGCACCTTGTCACAGTGAACATCAATATGAAAGCCGCTAGAAATCTCATATTATATAATGTCACTGTGCCAAGGTACGAAGTGGCCCAAAAATCAATTTGGTTGACCGTACGTATAATAATTGTTTGTTCGATGCGATCTCGAGTGTCGTTGATCTGTCTGGAGTGTACCTGCTTTATTACATTTTATCTTGACGCTTAGAGACCTTATACATCTCTAACAAATCTCGATTGTTATTAGTTTCTTAGTCTTATTTTTGACATGTAACACTACATTTAATTATTGATACTTTGATTATTGTATTATTTTTATTTGATGTACCTAGATAGATTTTGACTTGTAAAAGTGCCCTTGAGGCCTATTTGCAGAATAAATGTTTTGATTTTGATTTTGATCGGAACATTTGGAAAGCAAAAATGAGACACATTATTTTATTCAACCAGTAACAATCGATCCAGGAGTTTGCGAGGTTGAGACCTTTTTGGCACAGATATTTAAGAATAAGAGCGATATCCTAGAAATATCAACTTTAGACAATTTATGTCAGTGGAATCGCGGCCCTACTTAACTGTGTTCACCCGTGCTGAAAGACACTTAAAATACTTATGTGATTTTACTGTGACAATTCGACATAATTTGTAAATCAATCATACCTTGACATTTTTATCATTGTCAATCATTGTTTCTGACGTGTAATGTATATGATCCATTGCAAATAAATGAGTATGAGTATATAAGTGTCCCAATATTAGCTAATAGTTTCAATAACCAGTAGTTGAAAGCTACCGGTATTGTTACTAAAAGTGTCAAAAAATACTAGGTCAATTTCAAGTACTGGGCCGTTTACCTTATTAGAACCTGAGCAGCAGTGCAAAGACCCGCATCTCATCTGGAATGAAATACTGAGCGGAATGAAAAGGAACGGTCTCAATCGGCCATGATTGAGAAAAAAAAAGTTTCTTTGAAGCGATTGGACACCGCGCTTTTTCTTGGTTTTTCTTCGTATTGTGATTTAATGAAACTTGATATGTTTTAACACATATATACAAAAACTACTATAAACTAATATTTCTATTTTATTAAGTTAGCAAAAATCATAACGATAAAACTTTTTTTTCTGTATATTGCCAAAGCCAGGTTACTTCAGCCACACAGCCCAGGTCTTAAACTTCATATAAAATTAATAGCTTTAATCTTTTAAAGAGCTATTTCTATTTTTCGGGTATGTCATTAAATTTGCGTTTACGACATACTCGTAAATTCCACCAAACGTGTCCCACTCTAGTTAAAAGGTTACGATTATCTTTTAAAAAAAATATAGGGAGAAAAGTTGTTCTTAAACATGGGAGCTCGGGAGATATCCTAATCTTGTTTTAAAACCGATATCGCCAAGTGTCTAATTTATTTACGATCAATGTTTAAGTTCAAACTTACTTCTACCTAGGAGTATTATAATCCTGCCATGAATTCCAGATGTGTTAAGGGTCCTTATCAGTTAAAAAACGCTAATCTATTTACGCCACTTTCTGTTTGAATTGATACGTATCTCGACATTTTCTCGGTGTTACTATCTAGACCGGGGCTATTGCAACCTTATGTCATACTTATATAAACTATAAATGTAAATTTTGGATTTTTCATTGAGCAATATCGTTTCAAACATCACTCCAAATCGACCATTTTCAAGCTAAAAACTTAATTTATGCGCTTAAATTCGACTACACACAATAAAATAAAAAAATGGCTATGTTACCATCTTAAGCTTTAATAAAATCATCGTAGCCTTTAATAATTTTATTGGTATTATGAATACTTTTGTCATAATTTGAAATAAAAACATTTTAAAATTTATAAGAGCTCTTAAACTTTTAATAATTATTATATCGTTAACTAAATCGAGATGACTAAGGAAAACATCAGAGGGTGCTACTACGAACTTCGAAATCCGAACATCGTATCGCGACGTCCCTTTCACTCTCGTGTTATATACTATATGAGTGAAAGGGACGGCACGTTGCGAAGTTCGGAGTAGGGCCTCAGCCCGGAAAACAGCTCACAAACTACGTGTTTTTCGGTGTGTTGGTACGTTATTTTTACTTATGTTGCATTTCATTGTTAATTGTAGTTTCGAATTAGACAGTGCCAAAGCTAATTGCATTTAAGACAGCATGATATTGAGGCAATTTAATGTATTATTGTTTATGAATAAACTAGCGACCCGCCCCGGCTTCGCACGGGTGCAATGCTGATGCATGTATTATACATATAAACCTTCCCCTTGAGTCTATCTATTAAAAAAAACAAGCATACATAGGGATATAGGGATATAGGGACAGAGAAAGCGACTTTGTATACTATGTAGTGATGATGAATTGAATTGAATATATTAATTAATGACATTTTTTTTATACCATGTCGGTGGCAAACAAGCGTACGGCCCGCCTGATGGTAAGCGCTCACCGTAGCCTATGGACGCTTGCAACTCCTGGGGTGTCACGTAAGCGTTGCCGACCCTTTAAAAATTATACACTCCTTTCTTGAAGAACCCCATACTGTAGTCCCTCGGGAAAACCTCGTCCACGTATGTATATTTTTGATTAATACTATACCAATGTACAACGCGCTGATTCTGCTGTTATTGTAGTTTTGTTTGGTAGCAAAACTCGCTTAGCCTATTGAATGCAAAAAATAGACCAATTCCAGGAAATTACATCACTGGGCCAGTGTTCCATCAACGATATTTGACGCTTTCTTTAAAACTCGACAGAAACATTACCATGTAATATTTGATATGAAACCCAAGTCAGGCTCACTTATCGCGTGCATACGCATCGCCCGTTGCTAACGACGTCCGTAGGCGAATGGCATTAAATGGGTGATACTTACCCCCTCATTCATAAAATTATGTGTAAAATTTTAGTTTAATAGGAATACATTTAAAAAGATGACGTGAATGTAATGTAGTCAATATTAGTCACATAAAAAATAATTAATTGATCCATCTTACGAAGCCGGTCACACTTATCGCGTGCATACGCACCGCCCACCAATTGCGGGGCGGGCGGTATGAAATGAAACAATAACCGTGCTTGCAACCGATACTTAGACCATTGCCGCAAACATTTATTTTTGCTTTTTGAGGTAGTAATTTATTAAGAAATCTGCCATATTAAATACGCTATTGCCCAAAATTTTACCTTCTACGCTGTGTCGTCACTACTGTCAACTGTCAAATCTGACCTATTCACAATCGTACCATCGAAGTTTCTAAAATCAGTTGCATAAATATAACTTCCCAACAACCCTCATTGGACTTCGGTCCCTGATAGATCTCTCTATTGTCGTTTCTTACTGTGTCTCATATCTATTGTATATATGTATATAATTTCTAGATACTTCGTTTTATATATACATACAACCCTGTACATTATTCTACTTATATCCACATTGGTGACCCCGACGTGACTTCATCTTTTTTACGTGTACAATTTTGAAATAATGCGTATATTTCAAACGATGACGTGATGTAATGCAGTTAATATTCGTCACATAATAACTAATTGAATATTCCGTCTTCATACTATCTAATATGAACCCGTCACACATTTCGTGTTGATACGCGCCGCCCAACGATCGCGGGGCGGGCGGCGTAAAACAATAACCGCGCTTGCAACCGTAAGCGATACTTAAACGCGCACGCGATCGCAAATATACATATGATTATTTGTAGTTCTTTACGGTAATTAAAAAATATTTTTATGGCGTAAAAGTAAAACTTAAAGGTGGATTTTTCATTATTGACGATAGTTTTAGTTAGGTTTAGTAGTATTTTTATGCGTAGAACTCAAGAAAACAACTATTTACGTTAAATTAGTTTGATGATTTGCAATTCTTCTCAACTACCCTAGAAAACTGTGATTTTAGTAATACCAAATCAATTATAATCTAATATTTATATTTATTTAATAGATGTCCATGACAAAAAACTTCGCTCGGCCGTCACGTCATTTAATTAATAGTAATTGGATATGGCACAAATTCCAACTACCACTTTATTATCTACAAAAATTTAATGTCCATAGTGACACAAATATTTCGCAGGTCATTGACCCGTTGTATTAAATAAACTGAATAATAACAATGGAGCCAATTAGGTGTGACTGTGCATACCAGTTGGAGCATTAACTCCTAGTGTTAACGTGAATAGGCAGTTTGTTTTGAAATATGAACGGAAAACACGTTACCATTTGTTGTGGAAATGCATGCACGTACTACTAGTTGATATACATATGTATATGAACTATATTTTGTAATTAATACGACCAGATTAGCCTAGTGGTTAGTAACCGTGCCTACGAAGCTGACTGTCCTGGGTTCGTATCCCGGGCAAGGCTAATATTAGATGAACGTGAATATTTTTTTCTCGGTCTTGGATATTTTCTATCTATTTATATACATTTTGATGGTATGTGTAAGTCTTTCCGCGCAACCACACTGACCCTGTACTCCGAACTTCGAAATCCGAACTTCGTACCGTGCCATCCCTTTCATTCTCGTGTTATTCCCTATATGAGTGAGAGGGACAGCACGATACGAAGTACGGATTTCGAATTTCTGAGTAGTTCGGAGTCGGCTCAAGCGAAATTATTATGCAAATCCTACAAACTATGTCTTAGATAGTTGTATTCCTTACTGTGGAAGTGTGGAGTGACATTGTCGTTCAACGACAAAACTCCTTAAAATTTGATAAAAGAGTATATATTATGTCGTCGTCCAGTACCCATAACATGAGTCTTAATTCAGTTCATTGAGGGGTTACTTCGATTTGTGTAAGATTCTCCCTCTAATACATATAATAACTTAGCGCTCCCGTGCTTTGGACGGCACGTTAAGTCGTTGATCCCGGCTGCTGTCTATGATAAGTCATTAAGCCAAGTTAGAGGCCTTCGGGCGGCTTGAGAACTTCGAACAGTCAAGTTGCTCACTCACTTGACAAGCATAATTCCAATAAGGTTGGAAGGTCAGATGGCAGTCGCTTCCGTAAAATAAGTGCCTAGGCCAAATCTTGGGATTAAGTACCGGACCCCGGGCATCCTTCAGGTTGCAACTGTACTGGGATAACGCTAGGAGGATGATGACATATAATAATTTGTTATTACGGTTTGGAGTTCCCTGCCGGTATCTTTATTTCCGAGTTTTATTTATTTATTTATGCCAAACATTACACAGTTTTACAAGATTGAAGCCTACGACACTGCGAAATTCATAATTTACAATCACTAAAATACAATTAATAAAATACAGAGGACGGTCTCTTATCCATCACCTCACAGAACTTCATGCACTCTACACATATATTCATCCAACTACTTGCAAAAATATCACAGTCCGGTGCTGATGCGTCTGGTGATGAGTTCATAGAACCTAAACCTTTTTAAGGCACGAGTGAAAAGGCATCTTCTGAGTGAGCTCGCTTCACCGCCGGCCTCATCTTTACCCCCTGGCTAGATAGATACTGGCCAAGAGCAATCCCATTTTTTTATAAAAAAAAAATAACGTCGACGAACGCCTCAGGAGCGCGAGGAGCGTGCGGAGGCCTCATCCGTTGGTGCACGTTCAGTGAGAGTGACTTTGAGGGCCACTTTTACACTCCTCACCAATCCCAACCCAAGACCCACCCATGAATGCAGCGAAGGACCAAAAACATAGCTGCTGGAATTAATAGGCACTGGTCTTCTGCATGGTAGCATTTAATCAATTGACTATAATGACAGTACAAGAAACAGACCAGAACAGAACATTCAATCAAAAATATAAAAAGGTAAAAATCTTATAAAGAGGTGCGTCATGCACAACGATTAATTAGAGAAGTATAGCATAAGGCTTTATTAAAATTACGCTAACATTATCTTACTAAAAAGGACATCTAAAACCACCCTCTCCCTCGTATCATGCCCAGCATCGTCCCAACAAATAACGTAAAAGGTATGAAAAAGCCAAAAAGCCCTATAAGCTACATTTGCATAGAGTTTCGTGTTCGTCTGACGGGGAAGAATGTGGCGTGTTATCTATTGTCCGCGGCGGCTGAATTATTATTTCAATGGTATTTTTTTTATTAGAAAAAGGAGGCGTTTACTAGAAAATAAACAGAGCTATTGACATATCGCGCGACGCTGTTGCCCAGAGCCGTGACCCGTGAAGAAATTTACAGAGCAAATTCCTTTTGTAACCGTGACACTGCTTTTTTCCTCTGAAATCTAAAAAATAATCCTCTAATAAAACCAACATTGGATTGCACGTGGTTGGAAAGCGTCTGATATCGTGTTGTCGTTGAGTGTTTATTGGTACAGTTTCCACGTCGCGTGTTCAACTCGCGTGATTTGTGGAGCTCTGAGTCTTTCGTGACGTGGCTTGGGGGTTGTTCCCCCCACAATTGGTGGGGTCAACGGGACTCCACATACCGGCGGGTGCAGTACATGTCCAACCCGGTTTCGCTATGAAACGACAGTTTTATTTCCCCTCAAGTCGAGACAAGAGCTAGAAATATGATTGTATCGCTTTACAAATGTAGGTTACTGAAGCGGCCTTGGGGCTATTTTAGGCTTTCAGTTTGTGGTCTATAGATTAGGTATCTAGTCGTCTAGTATTTTTAATCTTTATGTTATTTATTATTACAAAAACATATATCGTACTGAGATATCTTACTTCAGACATTGCCAGTTATATTGTGATTTCATTGCAACTAATAAAGTATCTAGAACATAAATCAATCGCGTCATTTAGTACCTAAACTTTATTTAGTAAGTGGAAGATTTAAAATGATCTTTAACTTCAAACGCAAAGAATCTAAATCATTAATCATTAGTAATTCCCAAGTCATTTTACTACCAAGGACGCACTTCACGACAGTTATAATCAGAGATTTAAAAAATCGCGGAAGCAACAAACGGAAGGCATTAATGAAAGGTGCTTAGAAACGAATATTCTTTGCGGACGGAGTAAAATTCTTGGGGAAGAATCCACTTGGTTTCCCTAACCCCTTTAAATATAGCAAAACCATATTTTTCAATGGTACTTTTACAAGTCAAAATCTACAAGAATAAAATAAAGTGATACTTACACAGTTTCAGAAGAGATAGACGTAGAGCAATAATAAATAGGAAACATTAAATTAAGAAGAAACATTTCCTAAATTCTTTTATTCTCCCGATCCAATACAATTTTAAGTATAGATATTTTTAAATTCAGCGAGCGATGGAAACTGAATACGGAATTTCCTGGCACTCACAGTAGTAAAGTGTTTATCCACTCGCTAACTATTTCGAGAGCAAGTTAAATAAAACCCGGTTTGCCAACACAAAGCAAGTATCATTATGCTCAATTCCTGTATTATTGGACTTGATATATTAAGGGTATTTATTCACTAGCGAGCTGTATTGCTGTAACTATAATCTTACGGTTGCAGTAAACCAGTATATAGGTACGTGTTTAGCGAACCATTAGCGAACAGCTCAAAACGGGCCAATGAATAGCACTTTCTCAGTTACGTTCACTCGTTATGTTTGCGGGGAGATTTGATGGCCTCTATTTGAATAACTGCTGCATGACACATATGCGCAGAAATAAATAAGTATATATATAAGTACCTAAGCATTTGAATTGTTACTAACACCACTATAATATAATTTAATAAACTGTTACTGACACAATGATCCACGTTGGTCGTAAATAAACATATTATTATTATTATTTACAGTACCCGTTCGATAGCATTTACATTTTCGCTAATGAGTACCAAGCTTTAAGCGCTTATGTACTAGATATGAGTATTGTGAATCAACACAATTGGATTTTTCACGGTATATTTATTATTTTTTGATCTTTTTTTGTTGATCGGATCTAGATTCTTAAACACCCATGGCTGTCTTGGCAGCCTTGGCTGTTTTGTTGTGTTCTTTAACCAGTTTATTAAGTAGGTAGCAGTTTTTCAGCACCGTTTTGAGGGAATAAATATTCTAAATTACCTACCTACTAGCCTTGAATTAGGCTTTAATTTTTTTATTAATCAATCATATTGTTCTTATTTGTCAAACACAGGTACAAAGATGTACGTAATGAGTATTAGAGCTGGCGACTTCCTCGCATAATTTATCAGCATTGCGATACAGCGAGAAAATGCCACCATCATCCTCGGTACAATGCCCCAAGGGCCTGTTTTAGATTTAAGTTAGTTGTAGTATTATTTAAGTTATTAGTAAATCAACAAATAGTATTAAAAATATAGTCCAACTGTGTTTTGTCCTAACACATACAAACATATTTAATTTAAAAAATCATTATACACAACTGCAACACAAAATAAATTGAATTAAAATGTCAATAAAAAATCAATATAGTGTATAGGAATAAAAATAAAAACGTGTTGTATTTATAATATTCAAAATTAAAATTAACATCTAAATACGATTAATACACAAGTTACCTAATAGATTTTAAGTTTAATTTGTGTAAAAAACTAAAATTAAATAGATTACATTTTATACTTTCTTTGTAATTCGTTATATTATACTACAATTTTTTAACGGCCGCGAATGTGAAATGTGTTGCAAGCGTACATCGGCTATGGTGACCGCTTACAATGAGGCGGACCGTACGCTTATTTGCCACCGACAAAATAAAAAATGGACATGTGCTAATCGAGGGGTGAGTGGTCAAACCCGTTAAGTCGTCTAAAAGGTTTTTTGAAAATAGAACTCTGCGTGATGGATGTTAAGTTCTTATTTCAAAAAACATTTATCTCGATTTATCGGGTTTGACCACTCACCCCTCGTATGTAGTTTTTCCATGCCTATAATAGCTGCCGGCCAGGATTTGAGAGTCAATGTAAATAATTTACTAATGTTTTCCTATAGTTGGAATAGAGTTATCAACCGTTTTTTCCTGAGGGTGAACATGTATTAAACTTGTATCAAAAGGTTCGCATATAAAAATCTAAAAATGCGAAGATATTTTCACAGCTTTAATACCAAAATTTTCTTCATTTGGCTTACATGTTAAGCCTTCTTCAGAAATCAGGAGAGCGCGTTGGCGTAAGGCCAAGTTCGGAACTCTGCGGTCTTTTTACATTTAATGCTCTTAAGTTTGATGTAGTGGACTGGACTTATTAGGTTGCACGGAGATTAATACTGTTTATTTTACTAAGGGGTTTATGGGAAATTGCTTTCTGGGAAATGGGTGATGAAACTTCGTGATTTGGAACTTCCGCTCGCTTGTTAACTGTGTCTAGCCGAGATTGTAGGATGAGGTAATTTCTGAACTAAGTTGATGAACTTTGAGATTCAATGCCATTATGGCTTTGACTTGGCCTGTATCGGTGCAAATATGTATCAAGCTCTTCGACTTTGAAGCGCAGGGAGCGTGGCACTTGAAATTTGTGGTTGAAGAACACTTCGTAGCTTACTTCATTACTTTGGGAAAATGGCCAGTTGATATAATAAATAATAATAAATATTAGAGGACAATCTTACACAAATCGAACTAGCCCCACAGTAAGCTCAAGAAGGCTTGTGTTATGCGTACTAGACGACGATATATTTAATAGATATAGATACTTAAATACATAGAAAACATCCAAGACTCAGAAACAAATATTCATGCTCATCACACAAATATTTGCTCTGACCGGGATTCGAACCCAGGACCGTCAGCTTCACAGGCAGGTGCACTACCCACTAGGCTAAACCGGTCGTCAAAATCAGGTATGTGTGCTTAAGTTAGTTTTTTAGGTCACGTTGTTTGTAAATACTTTAATATCACTTTTTAAAGCGAATACATTATATACATATTACCGTTAAATTATAAAAACCGTTAGAATTTAATCTAACAAGCGAGATTGTAAACTGTCGAAAGATTGGAAACTGATAATTGTTTTGAATTTTCCTTCAGCAAGTCGACGAATCCCGCTGCGCGAGCCTTTCATTTGTGTTCTAGGTAACTAGATAACGAAAAAACCTAACCTGTACCCGGTGGCATGTACATTATAATAACTAAATACTTAATTTAATTAATAACTTATTAGAAGCAAAATAGCCCGTCTTCAATACAATGTAAAGTTGGCCGGAGCATGTGCCCAGAATGCTCGCCGCATTTTCTTCTTGTATAGTCAGGCTCAGCCTCTGTAAGAGTAAGATCCCTATGAGATCCCCTGAGGCCCCTAATCTCTCTGTCTCAAGTCTTTATGTTTTTTTTTGTGATTTTGCTGCTCATCCTTTGGTCTTCATCTACCGGTCCCTGGGATACCAGGGATCATATATAAGAATACTAATGTTTATTTTTTCGCCGGGAGACGACGGCTTAACAAAAACACACTCAGTTTTTTGACTATTTATTTAGCGTCTGAAAACTAAGGTGAAATTAGCTTGTCGAGAATGTCACATAAAATATATGATTCATCTCATGTCTCATAAAATCTGTAAGGGGACGTTTCGATGTCTGCATCGCAAAAACTAATTGATAATAGTTTTCAGAAACATAGCTTATAGGTAAATGAAAATAACAGAGGATCTTTTAAGCCTGTCTGAAATTATACGCGTACAAAGTATTGAGAAAAAAGGAAAAAAACATATTCTTGATTGAAGTTCAATTAACTTTTGAACACATATAAATCATTATTTTAGTTCGTTGTATTAACACAGTTAATCGATAAATAGGTATCACGTACAATAAAGTTTTTTTTTTCACAAGATGCTAAAGTGCAAAGAATTTTAATTATTAGCTTATTCAAAATTAGTATAAAAACTAGCGATTCAGCGAGGAAATGCTGCCAGCATCTTAGGCACCATACCCAGGGGACCCAATTGTTTTTTCTATATGTTTGATCACTGATAACAGTCATGTATTTTCATGTTATTTTCTTAAAATAAATAAACATATTTATACAACTAATATTTTATAGGCACGTCATAAAGTGTATTTAAGTTTTTACATAATATTTTTAAAAAATATGTTAAAAACAGAGGTTTAATATAAAGTATTCCATCAAATATTTTATGTTTCTCTCAGCGCGCAGAATAAATGCTATACGCATTCATGAGCACGTTTTTATCATCCCCACGTCGTTTGTCAGCGGGACAGAGGCCAGCGTTAATTTGACAAGGGATCAGCTCTGACCTGGGCCGGAAGACTCGCGTTATTACTTGGTACCCTGTCAAAGTTTTGCGTAATTATCTGTATGAACGCGAATTATTATATAGGTTTTTTTATTTGATATTTCTTATCAATTTGTGTTAACAGACGGAGCACATAAAGAATACTAATGTACAATTTACGTTTCAATGCACCTACAATACGGTTTTTACTGATAGCCAAATCACCTACTTTTGATTGAGTTGACAATAAAAAATAATTGCCAAGTGAGAGTGGGCTGACTGGACTAATCTGTGAAATCATATTTAAATTTGTCATAATAAAAGCAAAAAACCCCAACGGCAGTTAAAAAGGACTTCAAATGTAAACTACAAGTTTAAAGTAAATTTCCGATAGCTAAAAATTGTCACGCTTTTAAAATAGCTTAAAGCGGAGACAGCTGTCATTTAGCTTTCATGCTAGTACAATAATAACCTTAAAACTACAAACAACACATTTTTTTTACTGGGATAATTCCCTACGTCATAATGTTATCATTATAAATGCCTATTATTATAATACCAAGCCTATTTATTTAAAAAATAGAAACAAATACCTATTTATTTGACAAACGTAATGATATCGTGAACTTGGCTGACACACTGCCGTGTGTATAAATGCACAGTTTAGGTAAGGTTATGCTTAGCGTTTTACATAAATAATATACCGCCTCGTCTCCGCTCGGCTGCCCAATGCATCCCCGGTGCCCTGCATGAATCTGACAGGTAGCTGTTCAAAAGTTCATAACTAGTAAACTAATTGGTCCCAGTAGTCTAGATAGCCGAAGCTGATGGCTCCCTAGAGCTCCACAGTAAATAAATACAAAAGTGATTGGTCACAAACTATTGCATTTAATCAAGTTTTTGTTTTGATTTTGCTGCTCTATGAATTGGCGATAGACGAGTCTGTATGCTGTAATGTTTTATTTGTATCTAGTTTATATCTATATATACATATTTGTTAAACTAAGGGTTGATCATGTAATTTCCCAATTAGTTTGATATCAAGATCTGTCGCGCACGTTCTGACACATATTATACATATGTACATAGATTGCATAAAACAAATATTATTAAAACTGAAATAAATTATAAACAGGTGTAAAATTGTATTCGAATTATTTTTTTTTTGAAAATGCTTAATGTAGGTACTTTGTCGAATGCGAGTGGAAATCCGCAGCGTAATCATTTATGTACTAACGTTAGGCATATTTTAATGTCATTTTAATAACATCGCTCATACAATTATACTCCTAAAATGACATTAAGATAAACCTACCGTTAGTACATAAAGTTAAGTGATTAGGCTGCCGGTTCTGAAAGATGAAAACAAAAACAACAGAAAAAAATCCCTACCAAAAACTAAAACCCACATTTTGTCGTAATAATATTCTAAATGAGGATTTACTTGGCGTGATCTAACAAAAAAATAGATACGTAAACATCCAATGGCAAAATGACAGTTAATTAAAACAATTTTTATTTCCGACAACAATATCTTAGATTTTTTCAAGAACAAATGGGTCAATCAACTTTTTCTTCTTGTTATCCTGTCCCGTAAGCGAGGAGACCACAGTAACCATGTTTCTTAGAGAAATGTTTATAATATGGAATTCAAGCATGCTCAGGAGATGACCCATGTCCAAATGGATTTATATTTATCGCTAAAACTCGTATTGGTGGATTTAAACCCTATAAAATCATAATTTTAAAGAGTGACTCAGTAGACGTAACCATGGTAACGAGCAACAAAAAATAGTTGATCCAGCCAAATACTTATGTTCATTAAATAAATGCATCGACCCCTATTTGAACCCGAGACCACCTAGCTTCGTATGCAGGCTACTAGGCTAAAGTGAGAAAGGTTATCTGCCAAAGTCTTGCCTAAATAGATATAGACGTAGCTACCGAAAACGTAAACGTGTACTTCACTAAGGCTTCTACTGCAACATCATGACAAATCTTAAAGCTGGAAATCTTGTCGTTGTTACTCCCCCTGACTTCACCCAGGGCCTCCTTGATATCCTTATATGGTTACTAATCTTTCCTTTATTTATTTATAGTAACAGAACTTTGGCATTGCCGTTCCTCGCTTGCATTCATCATAATATAATGCCCAAATATATCCAAATGGACATGAATATATTTGGGCAAGTAGGCATGAAGTTATTACAAACAACGACATATTAATAACCCCGAAACTTTAAACGTCAACACAACATTATAAATTCAAATAAATGGGCATGGCCAGCGTCGAGTACAAAACAGTAAAGCGACAAGCCCTTTACCATCATATCCAATTTACCAAGACACTTGCCCCTATTAACATTGTACATATAGTAAGCGCGAGAAAGTGTAGGTGCTTAGCCGACATAGGTCCAGTTACGTCAGACGTTCCGTATTCAGAGAGCCGAGTGCGATTTTATGATCCGTGAATATCGCGCAGGCATTTCTAGATGTTCGGATCACATTTTTATTGTTATGGAAATGGAGTTTCCCGTTAGTTGGAATTTCAAAAGGGTCGATTAGGACGTCTGGTTTTGAAGGTTGTGCACAATACGGAGTTCCCCCCTTATTTGTTGGATGTTCCCCGTTTGAGTTTCGATGCATGCCTTTCATGCTGAAAATTTTACTCTTGTGATATGTTTAAACTTCTATTGACTGCGTTTTGTAGTTTGTGTTGAAAATTGAAATATTTTACGGGTTACGTACGTACTTGGTTGTAATTGCTGGCAATTCTACAGCCGAAGTATAAAAAGTGTTTTTTTTTTCGAAAGTTATTTCATGTACAAAATTAAAACATTTTTTTATCCTTTTAAATTTCAAATGTTATTAAATCCTATGGTTTCCTGAAAGATTTCAGTCTCAGCGAATGTGTACCCTTTGGTTCTGATTGTGTGTAAGTATGTAGATTAGGTATCAACTTTTTTAACTCGATCTTTCTTATAAAAGTACGAGTGTATGTTGAGCAGTATAATAACGCTGACTCATCTTAACTAATGACTATCTATTTAATATCACTGCAAATCCATCCCCTTCTAACACGCGTGAGTTTGTCATTAATCCTCCCGCTTTCTACGGAACTCTTCTGCGAGTAATTTCGTAAATATCTCGTACATTTTAATTGATTTTTGGAACAATGGATCACTTACGAAAAACCTATCCGGTTATTTTGTTAGAACAATAAAAGAGCTATCCTTTTAGTAAAACAAAACATATCACTATCGGTGATAATTACAAAATCTGCAGCATTAAAGTTTATTTTATGATGATATTTACAATTTTTTCAGAGAGGGTACCAGGGCATTTTTCAATATCTTGTTCGGCTCTTTTGTTTCTTTTTCAGTCCACAGTAATATTTGGGTAGTGTAATTCTACATTACTTTTTTACACTAGAAACTCAAACTTCAGTATTTTCTTCAGATCTGTGAATGGGCCGTGCCTTAACTGTGTTGATTACTGGCAAATTTTAACTAAAATGAAACTGGTTTTCAAACTTCCATTGAATTATTCTATTGCGTTTTTGTAGTTTGTTTGGAAAATAGATTCTATAATGCTTTTACGTTCGCAGCTCTATTCAATAGTTTTGATTATAGTCAGTAACAGAATTTCGTTTGCGGACCGGATTTAAATCAATTTTAAGGTTTCCGAAATAACGCGACGCACCGATGAGTAACAAATGGAGCAGGCAAGCCGACTCGGCTCGCAAACTATGAAATCGACTGATCAATTTTTATTGAATTTTCCGTCCAATATGAGCGACGAGGCGTTATTGATGGGAGCTCCGTGACAAGGCAGGAGCGCTAAAATGCTCAGTATCACAGTATTGCAACTGTTGCAATGTATTTTCAGATTTGTACAGACGGCAACGTTGTTGCTGCTCACCATTACATTCAAACTTGTATGCAAGTGTGCGTAGGTAACCAACTACTTTGATATGTTCATGGACATATGTAGTATGTTATGATAAGTACTGATAGTTGAAACGAGAGCCAATTGTAAATATTATCAGCGAAGTGTGAATAATACCTAAAGAATAATACCTATGTCATACTTTTTACCTATTGCCACTAAAATTGCGCTGGCTCAATCTCTTCTTCTTCCTATTTTGGATTATGCCGACGTGTCCTACCTGGATCTTTCAGAAGAGCAATTAAACAAGCTTGAACGGCTCCAAAATGTGTGTATCCGTTTCATTTTCGGGCTGAGAAAGTATGATCATGTCTCCAGCTTCCGTTCGCTGCTGAAATGGTTACCGATTCGTCTGCGACGTAATATGCACATCCTTTCTCTTCTTTATAGCACGCTGTTTATACCTAATACTCCTGGCTACCTTAAAGAACGGTTTACCTTTATGTCTTCCCTTAGGTGTTCTCAAAATCTCCTTCTTGTGCCCCCCCGATCGTCAATTAAATGCTACAACAAATCATTTAGTTTTCAGTCTGTTCGGATGTGGAATGCTTTGCCCATTGATATTAGGAGTGCTCCATCACTCCCTATTTTTAAAAAACGGTTAAAAGAGCATTATTTATCTCTTTCTTAGTCTTGCTCAATTCCTGTAAACTTCCTTTTGTTTGCGTTACCTTGTCGTTGTTTCCTCTTATGTATATATATTTATATATTTTATGTATTATTATGTAGTGTATATTTAGATATATATGCAGTATATGTAGTTTATGTTACTTTGTATGTAACCTCTTTTATATAATCTGTACTCGTCTTTTTTGTTATTATGCACTGCCCAATAACTAATTTCTATACGCTGTATCGCTATCTGAAGGTTGTCTGGAAGAGATCGCTTTTTAGCGATAAGACCGCCTGTTGTTACCTACTTACTTAAGTTCTATTCATGTTTTGTCATTGTAATAATTCTCCATGTAGTGCACAATAAAGCATTTTATTATTATTATTATTATTATGTCATCATTAAAGATGCATTCATCACAAAGACAACGGTATTTGGGAGAATCGGCATCAAAGTGAGGATATGTCCCCTTCAGTGAAATACCGCAGATGGAATGCTGGCATTGGTCTTTATTATAAACTGAACAGTGTAGCTATACACTGGTAGAATCGAAAATTCTACTGTTACATTTTAGCTGACCCAGTAGATAAATAAAATAGTATCTTTGATCAAATTTTCGCATAAGTTTTGTTTGATCCCCATTAAATGTGTTCCAGTAGCCGCGACCGCATTCACAGGGATTGATTGATCAGGGAAAATTGTAAGGACACTATTTTATACAAAAATAATGTTAAAGGTATTTGCTGAAGCAGCTGAACTGAGGAAATTTGTGCCTCAGAAGTTTAGGATCATACTTAATAACACTTTCTGCGTATGTGTGGCATGTGATGAGCAATGGCCGCAGAATTGTTGAAATTTGAATATAAGGAATCATCAAACAAATAAAGGGCAACGTGAATGCACGCTATAGAGAAATATAAGCAGAGGTAAACAGTAGATAGTATAATTGCTAAAGAGCGATCACTCCCAGATAACGTTTAGGTTTTTTTTTAACCTGATTGTGACTTTATAGGCCGGGCCCAATAAAGCGGTAGGAGTGCGCGGTTGGAGAGTAGCCTGGGAAAAATCCAGGGGAAAACCTCCGACACGACCACGCGTGTGGTTTCGAACACTGGAATACTCTAAGAGTTTACGCTCCAGTGAGATTGGTTGAGCGGTTTCAACCGAATTTGAAGTGTGAGTGTAATCGGGCTACTGGGAGTTTTGTCGCTGGTTCACTAAACATAGCCTAGCTGAGAGAGTCCAGCAAGAAACTCAGCTAAGCCCGACCTCGGTCGGAGTGACTCTACCCGGTGTGCGGCGATACCGGGACGAATAGGGACTATATGTGCCAGTGTTGTCGCGATCGCGATAACGTTTAGGTAGCGTAAAAAAAATAACAATATAACTAGCCCCGACAATTTGATGTACCAGCTTCGGCCGGACCTTTCAAATCTACCTAATAAATGAATAATAAATAAATAATAAATAAATATTAGAGGACAATCTTACACAAATCGAACTAGCCCCACAGTAAGCTCAAGAAGGCTTGTGTTATGGGTACTAGACGACGATATATTTAATAGATATAAATACTTAAATACATAGAAAACATCCAAGACTCAGAAACAAATATTCATGCTCATCACACAAATATTTGCTCTGACCGGGATTCGAACCCGAGACCGTCAGCTTCACAGGCAGGTGCACTACCCACTAGGCTAAACCGGTCGTCAAATCCCAAGTTATCCCAAGTTATTCGCTTTCAAACATAGGGAACTTTACCTTATTTATTGTTATTATATTACATGTTAACATTTATCCTCTCAAGGGTTAGATTAGAAATGACGCTGAACCGTTTTTACCCCAGGTGCGCTTGAGTGGATATCACAGTGTTGCAGTCGGGCCCTCGTGACCCCCGGCCATTCGCGTTTCACGGTTGACTCATACCCATCTTTTATTGTTTTTTGACCTGCTCTTTCGCATTTGTTTACTTTGTGGCTGAAAAAACATCATACGAATAACGTACGCCGATATTTGAGGTATTTTCTTTTCACTCTTGTATTACATAGTAACGAGTATCATATTCTCATAGGTAGTCCTAAAATTAGATAGGTAGTTCTCAGTTTACAAACGATTCTGAACACTAATTATATTTCATCTTATTTTGTGTGCAGTGTATTTCTTCTTTTGTACTTATAAATAGTTTTCCGTGTAGCTTCACTACGTATTTTGCATTCACTATTTAATTTCAGTTTACATTCACAGTAACTTCGCACCACTATCCTAACCAACTATATAACTATAAATCCAACGCACCTCATAATCATAGACATGGATAAATCACAAACCAACAGAGCATAGATTAAATATTCCAGCCCCGCGAGTCGACCTGCAAAACATTATGCATTCATGCATTTGGTACACCCAACTCCACTCAATAGCTTTACAAGCAATTTTAACCTCTAACTTATAATTCGTAAGGGCTGTAATAGTATAAACTAAGCTCGTTGACAAAACTGAAAAGCCACGCACTGCATTTGCCTGTGTATTTTCAAGGCTCTAACCTGAAAGTTTAATAATGTAAGTCTACGTTTGATTTACGTAGATAGCGTGTACAAAGAATTTAAGTCAATGACAAAGTCTATAGATATGGAGGCTAAATTATGATCGAAAGTTTTGTGGTTGAGTTTATCTGTTGAGTAGGTATAATAACATAGCTGCAATTGTAAAAATGTTTCAGTACAACTCAATTACACTTCATAATAGTGCTTTTATATTATTGTTTTCTTGGCTTCCAATAACAGTCACATGAAATGTTTACTTGTTATTTTGACATTGTATTGTTTTTTACTTTATCTACGCACATATCATTAGTGCTCTAAAACGCGTTCAGAAACCGTAGAAAATGACCAGCATTACGACAACCAATTTTACTATGAGAACTTTCTTATCTGTGGTAGTAGGAAAATTTGTACTGTAATTATATTACAGTACAGATTTTTGTAAGGTAATGAGTTTAAATTTGGAACAGCTGTCAAAACTCAAGTGGGTCTCTATTCTAGTGTCCATAGATATTAAAACAGTTATCGATACGAAACGTCAATTCAGTATGTTTTTTAATGTAAACCGCAAACATTTAATCTCGAGTGACATGAGAATAGTTCAGCTAAAACTATTTACTGCTTGTTTAAGTATGTAATATAAGTTTGTAATTCTTAGTGTGTATTGAACACATACGAATTCGATTATATATGTTAAAATAACTATTAAGTAATTTGAACGCTCGCGAATAGTCACTAATCTGTTTATGTTAAAATTACTCATTCAGTGAAATGTTATTTCTTTTGAGTAAATAAATGTCTTTAACCTGGAATAGGGACTTCATTCGTTTGTCTATGATTTAAAAATAATCTTGTTGACGGAGGTTGGAATTGGCGCCATTACTGTTCTCATTATTGGTTTTTTGCTTTTACGAAAGTAGAATTGAGTATGATATGAACGTAGATAAAGTAGTGTATGCAACTGTACATAATTAGGCCTTAAAACACTCGTGTGATCCTATTATGAAACTCTCTGACGCTCGTTTCATAAAACCGCACTCGTGTTTTAAGACCTCTCATTATGTATCAGTTGCATAAACTACTATAACGTTTTAAATAAAAAGAAGTAAAATAAATTACTTCATCAAACATTTTTTATCTTCCGCTTGTAAACACATATTACTACTTACGACCTCTAAACTATTGTTTAAGTAGTATGTAGTAAGTAGTGTTTTTGTGTGTCTTTCAATGTTTTTCGCGACAATATATTTACTTTTATTTATTTTTTAATCAAAAAACAGCTAGGTAATGTTTAAAACACAAATTGATTCCAACAAAAACCTCATCAGCGGTCAAATAGCTTATTACCGCAACAAATGCAGGCGATGCGGGCGTAAAATTTCATTAGTGTCCGCCAGCCATCCATCAATCGTTGCAATGATTGATGACATGTTAAAACTTGTTTAGCGGCTTGTTTGTTAAACATTGATATTATTTCTCGCCTGATTAGTGCAAGAATGGGGAGTTGGGAGAGTCAGGGATGAGATTGAGAGTCTTAAGGTGCTCAATTCGGGAACGTGTTTATGAAGAAGACAGAAATCAAATGAGTATTGTCGTTGTATGTCTTTGGTTACGTAATCAATCCTTACATTAAATAGAAGTGGGCTAAGTGTTGACCCTTGATGAACTGTACGGTACGGTTTAAGAGGAATTTCCTCCCATGGACTCTCCGGTTGTGGAATGAGCTCCCTGCCGAGGTTTTCCCGAGGGACTACAGTATGGGGTTTTTCAAGAAAGGAGTATATAAATTTTTAAAGGGTCGGCAATGTACATGAGACACCCCAGGAGTTGCAAGCGTCCATAGGCTACTGTGACAGCTTACCATCAGGCGGGCCGTACGCTTGTTTGCCACCGACGTGGTATAAAAAAACTGTTACCTGTAACTTGAAGCATTCCGATTCTTTTGAATTGTCTTGGTTCATTTTGTTTGCTTAAACACCTAACCAAGTATGTGTGAGCGTGATGGCACTGGCATGTATTTTTTTTAACACGCGTATCGCTTACACTCAAGGCCCCATTCCAAAAAGCTCATTAATTTTGAAACAAACGAGAATTGAATGGAAAATAAACAATGTTGTAATTGCAACGTTAGATACACTTTAATAACGGCTTATTACAGCAAAATGAAAACAAAATTTCTAAGGAAGAGCCGGCGTTTACCTTTGAATTTTGTTTTCTTTAAGTCTGCTAATTGGAGTACTTCAAGTTACGTGTCATGCTTGTTGAATAAACTAATTATAAATATATTTAATGTTTTTCAGTTAGTATTCTTAGAAACTGTCTAGATTATACAATTTTTTATGTTTTTATTTTACACATTGACGATCTTTTAGTGAATTTATTATACTCTCTTTTGACATACATTATAGTAATTCATGTCTTTTTTTAAATTTCATATGCATCAATAAATTGCTCTGAATAATTAGATTCAATTTATGTAATATATAACTGACGATTCAAAAGTGCTTGTTGCTAGGCGTATTTGAATAAAGAATATTTTGAGTTTGAGTTTGAATGAATAAATCAAATTAAACAGAGTTTTATAATTAAGTATTTTCATAAGCATATTTATTTATTTTTTACTTCTTTCACTTTTTACGACTGTCATACGGACCTATGTCGAGATGTTAGCAGGAGTCTTTATGTTATCCTTGTAAAGTTTAATTTGCATATAAATGGCTTATTATACGAACTCGAATTAACTTCCCGTAATGTGTGTTGTTCTAATAATGCCTTCAGACCACTTCGAGCAACATTAGACGTATGGTAATGGGGGTAAAAATTATTCATAGCTTTATTACAAACTTCGTTATTTCAACTTCATATTAAAGTGACTGTCTCGTGTAGGTAAACAGTTGGATATTTGCGTGACATTTTTGCTCGGTGTTAGTTGTTATATTATAAGTTAACGACCAGTTTAGCCTAGTTGGTAGTGACCTACGCGTCAGCATTTCCATCCTCACCATTTAGATTGTTGACAGTCCAAAATTGTGCGTTTCTCAAGTTTCCTGCCTTGCACAACCAAACTATGGGATGAACTGTCGCCTGCGGTATTTCCGGACCGATATGACCTTCAAACCTTCAAGAAAAGAGCGTATTCCCTTCTGAAAGGCCGGCAACACACTTGCGACTCCTCTGGTGTTGCAGGTGTTTATGGGCGACGGTAATTGCTTACCATCAGGCGATCCGTCTGCTCGTTTGCCCCCTATAATAACATAAAAAAAAACCCTGCCCATGAAGCTGGAGTTCCCGGGTTCGAATCATGGTCAGGGCATTTATTTGTGTGATTAACGCGAACGTTATTTGTTCCCAAGCCTTAGGTAATTTATGTATTTATTTATTTATATTTGATTATTTATTTTAACATTAGCACTAACAGTTAAACCTTACGTGCTAATTTGTATTATGGTATTACAATCATTTTTCATTGCATTATTAATTAATGTTGTTAATTACCATTATAACATATAAACATTCTTAGATGAATTGTATATAGGGTCGGCAACGCGCAAATGACTCCTTTGGAGTTGCGGGCGTCTATAGGCTGCGGTTTCCGCTTACCATCAGGTAGACCATATGCTTGTTTTCCACGTGCGTTGTATAAAAATAACATAAATAAGGTACTGGATTCAAATTTAAATTAACGAACGTAAAAATAAGAAATAAAAAATCAAAGAAATACATTAGCAAGTCAAGGCAAGGTCAAAAAATATAAACGTTACATTTATTAACAGCATCTCATTATTCTCCTACCGTTTTTTTCGGTTTTATTCTTAATTTAAGGTGCCTGGTTTTACGGAAGCGACTTCCGCCTTATCAAGAGGCAAAACTAGACCTTACTGAAATTAAACTGGTTTCCATACAATGGTTTTTACCGAAAATTCAATGTTAAATATCAAATGATATTTTGGGTTCAATTTTTTTTACAAACCTCGTGCACTGGTGTTAGCAGGTTTGAACCCACGACCTCCAGATTGCTAGGCACGTACCTTACCGCTTAGTTATAGAAAATCTTCACAGAAACCATTTAAATTGAATTCAAATTGCCTACCCCAAATCAGTACTTTAATTTCCGAAATAAGATGAATTGGACTGGTCACTCATCTCTGGTTCTAATATGCCGAATATTTTTTTCTTCAATATATTACTTTTATTTTCTTATCAGATGAGTATAATTGGGTAGATGCTTAACAAAGGTTGTTTACGTTCTGAATGGCTATGTTCGAGTTTAGTAACACAAGTTGCCAATAGATGGCGCTGAGCGTTAGATAAATGCCGCTATCGTTTGTTTCCCGTAGTTTACTTAGCTTAGCCTAAGATTTTTTGTTTAATATACTTCATTCAGCAACCGATATTAGTTCGTTTCATCATTGAACACCAGTAAAGAGGGTGCTTCTTTTGGATTATACGGGCGTGTACATGGTCCTTCGAACCAGATCGGGAAAGACGTTTAGATCGGTTTTTGACGCGACTTCAAAGGGCGGCGGATTGCTGCCAAGGAAACGTCACTGCAGCAGCGGTCCGCCGGTTGTGACGTCACTCCCTGTCATCGGGAGTGACGTCACAACCGGCGGATCAAGAATAAGTGACGCAGTGCAGTGTTTACATATTATTGAAGGCAAAACTGTGAGCACTTTAAATTTATTAATGAGTGATCAAAGGTCTTGTTCCCGCTACATTTTTTGAACACCTTTTTATACTCGGACCGACTTTGAATACCGACCTTCTCACAGTTGTCGGACGCACAATTACAGCAGACGCGAATTCAAGCAGATGTCACTTTATCTCAAACGTCTTGTTTTAAAAACGAAATAAAAACTCATTTTCTTTTACTCGAGAACACCCGCGAGCTAATAAGACATGCATTAAAAGCATTTAAAATGAAATGGCACACGGAGGCAACAAAAACTGACATCGAGAGCGGCAAGAAGCTGGCCCGTGACAGAAAACATAAAAAACAAAATTAAAACTGACAAGCAACGGACTGCGAGCACGCAATAAACGATCTTAATGGGACGAGATAAGCGACGACGGTGGATTATGAATTTAACTTTATACTTGCCAAGGTGAGACCGTATTTTCAACGTCTTTAGGTGTAAATTATTCAGACGTGGCTGATCCAGGACGCTCGGTTGACTCTTCTTTTTACCGTAAGCCGTCTTTGAAGCCGAAGGAATTATTTAAAGGGCCGGATCAGAATTATGGCGCTACGAGTAGAATATGACTCGGATCGTTTTGTTGTTGGCTTTTTTAAATGATCGGTGTGACTTGAAGGCTGTCTGTACAAATATTTAATATTAATTTAAACATGCGTACTTTTGGGAACGTAAAATTAAAGTCATAAGATGCATTGAGCTGGTATCGCACCTCTGACATGAATGCCAACATTTTAATAATTATAATTACATAAAAAATCTTCGTTATGAAACTTTCCTAAGCAAGAAAAGTCCACACACTCGCCGTGAATTTTACTACACGAACCGTTTCAGGCCAATTTTCTCCCACCCAATAATTCCAGTAGTTCAGTAACCAGAGCAATTGGCCGCGAATGCTAGAGTGTCGCAGGTTCGAATCCTGGTCGGAGCCTTACTATTAAAAAAATTACCTGTAGTTTGTAATTTGCGTTAGTATCGTTACTGCTTACTACACTTCAAGTAAATGGTATACTATACATTTTCAAAACCAATCAGATAATACAGTGGAATCCGTTTATAATGACATCGAAGGGTATTGACAAACCCGTTATGACGTGTCAAAAATGCTTTGTATGGCCTCCGCTTAGTATGCTAAGCGGGCGCCATACAAAGCATTTTTGTGAAAAAAAAAACCTATTATTTAGGTAAATACTTATTTTAATAGAGAAACTTAGCATATTAAATCAAAATAAAAATTGCACGTAAGACATGTATGAATGTATATTTTTTATGTACTTAAGAAATCTGTAATTTTTGTCTGTTCCCGTTTTTTTTTTCATTTTATTGTAATAACAGTCTCTAATACTATTGCATATAGAAGACATTACCATGGTCAGATTATCATATTCAATATTACTATGAACATAGGATATCACTAAAACAAATCCGTGACGTTCAACTTGTCAATTACTCACTGAAATTCAAAACAAAAACCAGCCACGTGCCGAACGTCGTCGGGAATTAACGAACATGACCGAAGGTAGGTGTAACGAATCATGTCGGTCACTATAAACGGACAAAATTTTTATAAATGGGTCATAATAGGCGACATGTCACTGTAAGCGAAGTCATTATATCCGACTTTGTTACAAAGATTTTTATGTAAAAACCAAACTTCGTTATGTAATTACGTCATAATAGGCGGTTGGTCAATAGAGGCGGAGTCATAATAAACGGATTCTACTGTATTTTAAAATTATAACGGGCTTAAGGGAGAAACAGCCGTTACACATTTATAATCTGTCCGCAGAACTAAATCGATTCCCATTGTAGCCATAAGCTCGTATTCACCGCGCTATTTCAGGCAACTCTTGCCCATCATTAGAAACGATTTCTGTAATTGCTGGCCGTTTAAAAGCTAGATCGATTGGAATAACTAAAAACTGAAGCTAACTGAAAATAATTGATAGACCGGAAAGTTCCACAATAGACTTTCAAGTAATAACACTTGATGGGATTCCTAAGTGACAATGTAGGCCATCATAGCTCGTTCTATTTAACTTTAATTGGTTTTTCGTCTATTTGTGAATTAGATTCATTATTTATTTGGTTTAACGAATAAGTAATTAAATACCATATGATGCCATAACACACAATTGAACAGTAAACGCTTGTTTCTAAAAGTTGGTTTAATACCACAGAAAATACACACTGCCTAAAACCTATGGACGCCCGCAAGCCGGTAAGGGACTCGCATGCGACCCTTAAAAACTGCACACACCTTTCTTGGAGTTTTCGTTTACTGGATCGCTTCAAAAGTCATGTTTTCGAGATTATTGGTACCTACGTCTTCTCCTTTTTAGGGATCGGTAGTAAACAAGAACCATGTCCGTCGGTCCGTCCGTCCGTCTGCGGCTTAGCTCAGTAACTCAGTTATTACTAGAAAGCTGTAATTTGGCATGAGTATACATATTAATTACGCCGATAAAACGGTAGAATAAAATGTTAAAAAACATTTTTTAGGGTATCTCCCGTACACTTAAAGCGTGGGTGCAAATTGTTTTCGTCGAGGGAGTTCAAAAATATTGTAAGGTTTTAAAAATCATTTTTTGATTCAGAAATTCGTTTGCGTGATATTAAGTTTGAAAGGGATTTTTTTTGGTCGAGTGTCTCCCGTCGCTACTAGGAATGTGAAAAAATCATGGCAGTAGTATATAATATACAATGAATTTAAAAGGAAAACTTTCAAAATTAAGAATACGTTTGGTAGTTAACATATAATAGCTGAACATAAGTAATCAATAAAATTGTACAATCTTAATAAAAATACAATATTTCCTTATACCGGTTTATTAGAAGCGTTAGGAACGAATCGTATCGACGCAGAGAACCGGGGAAATAAAACGTGGCGGAACAGTTTTACAGCGTGTTTCACATTACCGGGGCACTACCTGTGAATAAGGTCACAGAATATAACAGCGCAGCTAGTCCTATCAAAGTTAGTCATTCGTCTTGCTTAATACGTATATTGATATCATAAAGAAACACACATTTCATCAACAACGGGCAACAATTTGAATACTACTGATTGTAAAATAATTACAATGTATCTCCAAAGTTTTGTAATAATCGAAATAATCATAATGAATACTCAGGGAAAGTACAAAATTACGTCAATGTGGCGTTTATACTACATATAAAATTTTGTTGCAGTTGAAATAGGAATTTAATAAAAAATTATATAAAATAAAATGTATTTAATCACCATTTAACGTGAAGTCATTGTAAATTCGTGTTATAATTTTGTTTTCTTTTTTCTTTAGGTAGTTTCAGTTTGCAAAAACGTAATACTTGTATGTTTTAATAAAATTAAATCACCAGTGCCCATAATCATACGGTAAAACGTTTTTTTGTCATAATTTGGGGATACTTATGCGCCCTCTTTCAACAGCACAATTTGTCCCACTACGGGGCATAGGTTGCTTCTCATACAATAAAAGAAACGGGCAGTAGTCCCACGCTGGCGCGGTGCGGTTTGGAGATTTTACATACACCTTTGAGTTTCCTACGAATAATTGTGCAGGTTACTTCACGATTTTTTTCTTCAGGAAAAGGGTAACGGTAAATATCAAATGACATTTCGTATTTAGGTTATAAATGATCCGGGATACGAACCCACGACCGCCCCTTGATATTTTTTTTGAACCTGACTGTGGCTTTATAGGCCGGGCCCATTAAAGCGGAGGCCCCTTGATAACCGCATGCTTGAACCAGTAGCCTACCGTAGCTTCATACGCGCCCTATGACTAAAAAAATGTCGAAGTGAACCAGCTGTTGTGCGCTTTAAGTGTTTAGCAGTTGTGGGCAATGTATGAAGAGAACCACCAAGTAAGGCGATTGCTCAGCTATGTCGTGACGCGCCTGGCGGTGCCATTCGTCGCGGGTATAGACTGAATGAAGTTCAGATACACCTAGATACGTGTTATATCATTTTTGTATCATTGGGCGCCATCAAGTCTTCAAGTTTCATCTATTTCGGATATACTAAATAGTTTATTGTCAGTTGAAAAAAGTTGTCCCTCCAGTGGTCAATAGTTAACGGCTTATGCGGGTGTAAGCTATGTTTTTAGTACATGGATTTATAGTCAATCCAAAATTAAGCTTTGTAGCCCTTTACTATTGATATTATGTCCACCGAAAAGACGTGAACCTAAATCTGACAATGACCCAAATTCCTAAGTATTATTTTTGGATTTGGAATTCTTTTGTCCAAAGTATGTGAGCATTTAGATACGTTCGTCACGTATTTTTTGGTATCAAAAAATTTTAAAATGTGGATATTTTTGTACGAGATGGATTCTTTTTAAAATTTTCCCGTATTGAATATAATTTCAAGCAAGAAAGACATACTACACCAGATTTTGTGTTTAGTAGAAGGTACAAATAAAGGTGGGACAGAGTGGTCAGAAAAAAATTGGCCGACCTATCGCATCTACCAAGTCGGCCATCTTGCTTTCCAAGTGTATATGCCGACGGCGTCCAGGGGCCCTGTCCCTGCCCCGTGCCCATTTCGGGAAGATCTCGACACCGCGGCTTTCTTGTTATCTGTCTATCTTTAACACGATTCCGGCTGATATAGGTTTTGAAAGCGACAAAACACATCGAACTCAAGCGAAGAATTTTCTGCGAAAAGTACATCGCACACATTTTATGAACAGCTAGTCAACTACGTAACGTTTCAAACGTACGTTAGTTAGATTTTACCACTCAAATATTGGCAGTTAAATAATAAATAAATATTTTTGGACAATCTTACACAAATCAACCTAGTCCCAAACTAAGCAAAGCTTGTACTATGGGTACCAAGTGACGATATACATACTTATATAGATAAATAGATACTTAAATATATACAAAACATCCAAGACTCAAGAACAAATATTCGTGTTCATCACACAAATACATGCCCTGACCGGGATTCGAACCCGGGACCTCCAGCTTCGAAGGCAGGGTCACTACCAACTAGGCTAACGAGGTCGGAGTTAAATTTGCTTTATGGGATTGAAACTTTACGTAACCTCACCCCAGGGGCCAGTTTTATCGAGTCGTTAAAAAAAATCTAGCGTGTCCAAGCAAATCTGTTGAACCTGAAAGTTTGTCCTGATATTGTTTCCTGTTAATCTCAAAAGAATTTATCATCTGACGACTTAGACATAATCATAATATGAAGTCCGGTCACCACCGCCTGTTGTCTCCCGACGAAAAAAATAAACAATAGCATACTTTTGTTATATGCCCGTACACATCGGGATGGGTAGACAACGGCTTAATAGTAGTAGTTTGAAAATAAAGAAGGGGCAAAAAGTGAGTCCAAGTTACATTGTTTTTCCAAAGACGTAACAAAATGACAGACTACCTTTATCGAATTGCAACTGGACTATATATTTATAAGTAACCTAAACGAGGTCCTAAGACAGGTAAGGCACAGCAAAATGTCATCTTGCTCGAATTTGGAGCAGCCCAACTGGGCAAGTACCTCCGCCTTGCAGAAGACCACAGCCATAATAACATTATTTACTATACAAGTATTTAGTGTTGTGTTCCTGGAGGTGGGCAAGGTTGCCAGAGCTCCCGAGGATGCACTGTGTTGGGAGCGAGGGACCTAAATGTGTTCCTTCTGCTGTCAACACAGTGCATCCTCAAATCTTATAAAGGGTTGGCAACGCGCATGACTGCGGGCGTCTATAGGCTGCGTTGGCCGCTTACCATCAGGTGGACCGTACGCTTGTTTGCCACCGGAGTTGTATAAAAAAAAACGACCGAGCAACGAAGGCAGCTGTAACTATGTAGCCAATTAGTTGCTCATTTCATTTTTTCGCTCGATTAACTTTTCGCTCCCTCAATTAAGTACCTATTCCAAATCACATTCAACTACTTAACTAAGTGGAACGTAAAACTGTTTGCTGATAAATTAAATTATACAACTTTATTTCTTAGATGTCTAATTGAATTTTTTAACGAATTTTTACAATTTTATGACGAATTTGTTGTGTAACAATGAAATTTTCTGTTTGTGTTGTCAAACATTGATGAAACTAGTATTCAGATTCGCTTTAATTAGCCGGATTTTGAATTATAAGTATGAGTTCTAGTACAGAAATTTGTATTTTGAAATAGCTCAATATCGCAAAGAAAAATAGAGCTGCAATTCTCAAACATAGTTTATGCACGGATTGGACGCATATAATATCATAATTCGCATCCTATAAGACAATTACAAGACATTAATCACTATCACCAAAAGTATCTAAATTGTCATTAGAATTTATGTATGCCAGACGACAAAATAGGTACGAAACTTCACGTTTTTACGGCCACATAAGGTCAGATTCGACTACAAATCCAGGATATAAAGTGATATTCTGACTTATGGCACTTTTCCACGAAGCCGCCGCGCACTGTCTCGACACCGACAGAAGCTTTACAGCGCGTTAAACCCCGACTATAAAATTGTTATAAATCGATTCCGCCAGGTTTAAGAATTAAATGGGTTGTAAAAATTAATAGGGCTTCGGTGCGGGATGGCCGCAGTTGGGTGGCACTTTCCAGTTTTAGTTGAGAATAACAAACCGGGTAAGAAAAATATAGACCGGGCGTATTTTCCTTCCTATGCAATTTATTATTACACTAGCGACCCGCCCCGGCTTCGCACGGGTGCACTATTTAATGGATGTTATTATACATATAAACCTTCCTCTTCAATCACTCTATCTATTAAAAAAAACCGCATCAAAATCTATTGCGTAGTTTTAAAGATTTAAGCATACATAGAGATATAGGGATATAGGGACAGAGAAAGCGACTTTGTTTTATACTATGTAGTGATGATGTATAAATTAGGTCTAATCTGCCCATATCTGAAAAATCGAATCACCAGTTTTGATTGGTCAAAGCAAGAATTGAACGAAAAAATGCTTATTTTCGTAATTTGAAAAGGTTCCATGGAAACTAATAATTTGCTAGTATAGCTACTAATCTTGCAACTTATAAAGACTAGATTCGATTGGTTATTATATATATAATATTTTGCATGGCATATTTCAGAATAATATAGAATGACTCGTAAAAGAGAGAAATGCAAATGAGATTGCTTACCATCAGGCGATCCGTCTGCTCGTTTGCCCCCTATAACATAAAAAAAAGAAATTCCACGAAAATTTCTCACAATGACATTTTTTTGCTTTAGGGTGGATCAATTCTTTGTTTCTCGTCACCATGGTTACGTCTCCTGAGTCACACTTTAAAACTGTGATTTTATAGGGTTTAAATTTACCAAACATGAGTGTGAGCGATGAGCATAAATCCATTTGGACATGGGTCATCTCTTGAGCATGCTTGTATTACTGTTGTCTCCTCGCACAGGAAAAGAATAACAACAAGAAAAAGTTAATTGACCCTTTAAATCCGTTAAATGTGAACAAAATCAAAAATCAAAATCAAACATTTATTCTGCAAATAGGCCACAAGGGCACTTTTACATGCCAAAATATTAATTTACAATTTAAGAAAGTCTGAGTAATACATTTTTCATGTCAAAATATTAATTTACAGTTCAAGAAGGAATAATAATTTCGAGTTTACAATTATAACAAAATTAATGTCATACAGTGAAGATAAACTTGCAAAGTTATCTATTACAAATATTACAACAACAGTAAAGTTAGAGATGTATAAGGTCTCAAGATTAAACAAGGAGTATAATGAAATTAATATAATATCCCAGAGATGTACATGGTCTCTGAGCGTCAAAATTAAAATTAATTTAATATTGTTAGATATATTGGTCCCTAAGTCACTGATAATAAAAACGAATCCACAACAGGATGATGTCTCTCGTCAATCCCCTATAAAAAGACACTAGTATTAACGTAGTCACTATGTCCTAGCAAGCATGAACAGACCGGACTCCACAAACGAACAAGACATATCGTTGGTCCTCAACTATTCGAGAGCTACCATTGACTCATATATTAAGGACAAACCCAACCAGCGCAATTTGGGCCAAATATTAGGTTCGAAAATTTCAAAGCAACTTTAGTCAGCGGTACGCGGCAGTTTTATCCTGAGTGGTGTCCAATTGCAGCCATTATAGCAGCACCCTTGCTCTTTATACTTAGTCTCGCTTCAAGTATGTAGGTACTTTTAAGCTAGTTCTTAGGTATTAAGTTTTAAATTGTAATGTGTTGTTATTTTGGTGTGCAATAAATTTGGTTCTATTCTATTCAATTTACAATTTTCAGTGCCTTTTTTGGGTTCAAGAAATTATGATCCAAAATGTTCGGACGGGCTTATCCTTATCTTTGAAATTATAGAGGGCTATAGACAGAATTCTCACATTTTTCCCCAGCCGCAGTAATCTTCGTAAATCGTTTCAATGGCGGGGTGATGACTTCAAAAGACGAAGACACCGTCCAAATGTCCTATACTCAGTTTCTCGCTGACACGTCCCAGTTTATGAATTACTTAGGAACTTTATGACGGCTTTGTCAGGCTTTCCCGCGCGTCACGTGTTGTAGACGGATGGGAAATTGGATTTTTTTTTAGAATGAGAAATATGCGATTACGGCGCGCGTGTGGAAAGGGGATTCTTTTTTGTTCTTTTATAAAGATGTTCGTTTACTGGATGAATTGTGGGGCGAAAATTATTATAATATGATTGACGATAACTCCGAAATACAAATGTCAATTACGAATGATCACCAATCTGATTGAAAAATATGATTAACTGAGCGAGCGCGAAGCGTCTTCGTCTCAGCATGGGCAAAAATGAATTCGTATGTCGTATGTCTGTCCGGCGGATGTCCGGCTGTAACGGTTTTTCTCTGTTGTATTTTGAACTTTAATAAATATTATGAGACTGTGAAATAAGGTAGTAATAATAATATTTATCATCATCATTATCCTTTGTCCACTGCTGGACATAGGCCGCATAAAGACCGCTTCCCGCCACTCTCTTCAGGATCTCTTCAATTTAAAAATTGATGGTTGTTAATGCTCCATGAATTGCCACTACTCAAAATAGGGTCTCCAGCGCGCTTGTAATTGTTCTAGTAGCAAGCGATCATAGGCTGCGGCATCTACTTACCTTTTGCTTGTTAACTACTAGAAATGCGTCGAATATGGGTTTGACTGAATACGAACATTCGGCCGAATATTAGGTCCAGCTGTTACTGAACCGAATATTCGACTTAATTATTCGGTTCAACATAATTCCTTCATCTATTGTTATAAAACAGACTAATTGAATGGTAAAATTTTTGTTCATTATCAAAGCGAAATATTCACAAAAATAATGAGTTAAGTATTAATTTCACGAACTATACTACACTCTTGTAACTTGTAACAAAACCCTCTCAAAATTGTTCAGTAAATATTCGGCAGCTGAATCAAATAATTCGGCCGAATACCGAACATTCAAAAATATGCCGAATATGCCGAATACCGAATATTCGCTCATCCCTTTTTACTGCTGTCGAGTATAAAAAAATGTCAGCGTTACTTTCGTACATGATGATATACGAAATTAGCACTATCATTTTTTTACCCTGTTACTAACCTGTTTCTAGGCTTCGCTATTTCCTACTATGTATCACAAACTACAATGTTACACTACGTGTATTCCAAAACGCAAAACATAAAAGCTGTCCATAAATTGTGAACAGAAGCACGATCCGTGCTATATAAATATAGTGTCGCGATAAGTGAGACGTGGATAACTTGGTCCATTGTGCTTCGGCGCCCCGCGGCGATGACGACGCGATCATTTTCAATTTGGAATATTATACGGGATTTAACTGTAAATTCCTGTACACAGTACTATACGATATACAATACAAGAACATACCAACCACGTTGGAACTTGTGTTCCTATCTGGACCAATCCAAACTCAATCCGTTTTAGAATCACGAAACCTTAATACGCCAGTTACCCATATTTTTTTAATTTAATTTAATTTATTGCTCGTATTTTAAAAGACTTAAAATAAATACAAGTCTCCGCCAAACTGAGGAGCAGTTTGTTGGCGAATAAATTAAAATACACTCGTTCCTTAACTCCTACTATTACCTTTATCTGTACCAACTACTATTACCTACATCTGTGTCTTTTATCTGGCAATTGAAATTTGTGTTCCTATTATATAAATAAATAAAAAATCGTGTACAATCTTACACACGTCGATCTAGTCCGAAACTAAGCGAAGCTTGTACTGTGGGTAATAAGCGATGATATACAGTCAAACTTATACAGATAAATAGATACTTACACAATTAAGTTACCTGACCGAGAACCGAACCACCAACCTCTAGCTTCGTAGGCAATAATACTACCAACTAGACTAAAGTGGTCGTCGAAGTTTAACACTGGAAATACGGAATTTAACATAGGCTTGGCCAATTATAGTACGAATCGCGCTGAAAACTTTAAAACGCTCACATTCGTTTTAATCTCCGTTCATCTCAATCCCACTTCGCACTCTCGTGCGGGTATAAAAATGAGTTCTCATTACTATAATCCTTCCGCGTAATGAAAGCTGATTTAAATGCATCCCGCTTGCATCCAGCCGTGACGAAAATAAACTATCCCTTACAGGGATAAGCTCGCCTTTGTACATATATGTCAACTGTTCTTGTAATTTATGTTATGTTTTACTCATGTACAATAAAGAATTTTACATACATACATACTATAATAAAGGATGATATCGAAAACCACAAGGCATCCAGCCGTGATAAATATAAGCTGTAAAAATAATAAAAAATAGTAATTTATTTATTCACACAGAAGTTCATAGTATAAAACCAAATCACTTATGTGGTAGTTAAAAAAAGCAAATACATAACAATTATGTAGATACAGTTAGGCATAGTAAGTAGGTATATCGCGTACAATGGATCAAATTAAAAAAATACTGATAAATAAAGATAGATGAAAAATAAACAAAAGAAAATCTTAACTCACTGTACAATTTGAATGTAATATGCTATTAGCCCCGTCGAGGAAACAAAACCTCGAAACGTTGGCAACCTTGATGAAACCTCGTACGAATGTTCATTGATAACCTCATTTTCGTCTCCCAAAAATCCCCAGGCCAGGACCTGATAGGTTGATATTGAAAACCACAAGAGCTGGCATAAATGTCCATGCAATTGACAGAACGAATGTAACTCATGGAAGGCAAGTCCATATAAATACTGGTAGTTGTCATTATAAGGAACTAGTTTTTGCCCGCGTTTTAATGCGTGATGAATTCGTTTTTTCACCGACTTCAAAAATAGCCTGTATAGTTTTTCAAATATTTGATTCACATCATTAACGTAAATCGACATCCAGTTTACTTGTAGCACAAAAATAAACTTTTAGAACAATCTCTTAGAGCTGATTTTTCAATTTTCAGATAATAGTATCTGTCAGATAAATATTAGTTCTGTTCTTTTCTTTCATATGACATTATAAAGTGACAGTTCCAGGTTCACAGACCGCATGCAGCTTAGACCCCGTATCACCAATAAGTTAAAACAAATCACAAAATACACCTACTATACACTTAACAATGTTATTGTTTTTATTTGTTCTTAAAATGAATATTTCAGAAGAACAATAACATCACATGCGACAATTGAGTCAGTTGAGATACGACGTTACGTTTCTAAAATTGCCTGCCCGAACACAAGAATTGATCAGACATGTACGTTTTGCAATTCAACTTAATATCAATGTATTATAAAGCTCTGACCACGCTCGCCTATTGATAACAACCTTCTTGAATAATTGAATTTAAAAATTTTGATAGAGATGACAATGAAAAAATAATTGTGGCTGACTGCTCGTAGGAACCGAACCGACGTCTTTTGGATTGCCATTCCAAAATGATCCAGAAAAAGCGAGACGTTCATTCGAGCTGAGCTACAATTAGCCACAATTATTTTTTCACTATAGTTGTTATGTGTATCATAAATTGTACCTTCGTATCAAATGCATGAGGCCATCCATAAGGCGGGTGACATGAGCCTATGGAGGTGTCTGATCAGCAAGAATTTGACATGATGTCATAGTCCTCAGCCATTGAGAGAACGACTGATGATGATGATGATCAAATTGGAAAGGTAAACGTAAGTGGAATGTTGATCCCTAGGGCACCGTGGAGTGGGACGCGTGCGTTTACCTCGTAAATCACCGGCTGCATCCACTTTGCATCGCTAGCTATTAGCACAAACCACTGCGTTCGCAGTCGGAACAGATCAGTAGCCTCAAGCGACTATAGACACCGAATAATAATAGTACTTACTTACTGTTTAAAACGATTTCGTTTTTGTGAACCACTATCTAGTGGAGCTGTACCTAGGGTAGGGTCATTTACAGTTTTGTGCTGGTAGATGTTTTATAAAACTGTTATTGGATTTTGAATCTTCCATTACCGTAAACCGGGGTTACTTTCAAATTGAGGGGCGACTTTAAAAAAATCAGTTTTTATGCCCTGTTTTACTTTTTTATTTAGTTAACCTTGAGTCGAGTCATACCTTCGTTAATTTCCTAACTATTTACTAACCTGAATCAAACTAGAAATACTTAGTGATGAATATATAAGTGTTTTATATGTATCAAAGATGCCCCGTTTTTTCTTAAAGTCACCCCAGTTTACGGTACGCTAAAGTATGTCGCATTTTGTACAGTATATTGCTTTGACACGACTCGGCATACTCAAATAATCTTTAGTATAAATTAGTGTTTCCTAATTGGCACCTGTGCTCAGAAGGTCAGTAGCGATACAGTACTGCTTATATTTATTACCCTATATAAAGAACCACGCACTCTTATCGCTTTATCGGGCCCGGGCTATAAAAACACAGTCAGGTTAAAAAAAAGAGTGGATATAAAAGTTCATTTACGATAATCAGTAATAACTCTTAGCACTATTAATAAGGTTAAACTACTGTTTGCAATTCTATCGCGGTTTCCGCGCTCGACAAAAACTCATTTGTAACTGGTATCGTATCACCGTTTAATTATATATCACTTATATCAGCGTATCGCAACTGCGCATTCGTTGTCGACGAATTTTCGCCGCCTGGATGACGCGTATTGCGATAATTTTATACGCCTCCGGGGAACTGTGACGACTGAGAAATTAATTGTCTTTTTTTTAATACAATGATGGTGGCAAGGCTCGATGCATGCCTGATGGTCAGCAGATTATAGTGTATCGACGCTTGTGACTAGAAGCATCTCAAGAGCGTCGGCAACGCTCCCGATGCCTTTATTGACTTGATGATTCGTAATGATGATGATGTTTCGTTAGTTGTTAGTTGCACCGCCAACAAATCTGCTTCGCCTTAAGGTTGACTGGTAGAGAATGCCATACGGAATTAAGTCCGCCTTTTGTACGATAAGGTTTCTTTTGTGCAATAAAGATTAAATAAATAAATAAATAAATGATTCGTTGTGTTGCCAAAGTAAGTGAAAGAGTGAGTGTTCTCGCCGCCAGTGCGAACAGTCACCAATCAACTATTAATATACGTGTCTGTTATTTACACGGAATCGACATCTAGGTACATATTTGTACGCTACTTATGAGAGAAAATAGTCTATAGCTCATAGCTTAAATCTGCCAGCAATATAATATTGAAAATCGGCGGCGTGATTATGAATGAATGAATAAATGAATTATTTATTTGAAACCACAACATAAAGTACAGTTAGCTTAAATCTAGGAAATACACATTTGAGGATGGTTCCAAAAAGGAGCCCACTCAGCATTGTGTCGGAGCATGAAGTGCCACGACGCTGATTTTCAATGGATCCATTTACACAATAATATACAACTAATTAACCTAAGAGAAGCAGAATATAGCGATATTACGTAAGCCTTTTAAACGAATATAATTTTGTTCTAAATGTGATTTTTAATACATTTAATAACATTTTACCTTACGTACACTTGAGAAGTTACGTAATCGACTAGCAGTAGACACGTTCGAATCATAAATCAATCGATTGCCGTTTACTCTGTATGCTTAACCATTAGCGCTGCGTCCATGCCTGTTCAAACTTAAGCACCTACATCTAGGAGGTTATCAATTAAACTAAAATATTATAAACTCGCGCTAACTCCTATTTATTACTACCTACTCAAAATAAGAGTGAAGACTTACCTACAGTAGAATTTTTCATTAGACCAAGTAAACTGACTGGCGCATAACGGACGTAAAGACGTAATTATACCTTAATGGATAAAAAATTGCATATTCTTAAATGAATGTGACCCTTCTATGTGTATTTTTAAGAAATAACGTCTAAATTACGATATATTCACTCTGACAGCTGTCAATTTACTTGGTCTAATTAAAAATTCTACCCTATTCACTGTGCCTTACTAGGTTCCATTTGTATCCAAAAATGAAATGTAACTCGTATGTAAAATGATAAATGATGATTAAATAATTAAATTTTGTAACATTTTCAAGTAAAAGTAAATTTTAGCAGTCATTTATATCATCATAATATATTGGCTCTTGTCGGTGGAGTAATTGCCAGCTTATTCTACATTCAGCTTTGTCCTTCACTTCTTTGTATGACGTAGCATTTATTTTATGTTTTATTTGCTCCATGCGCGTCATTCTAGGTCTTCCCCTTTTCCGTTTTCCCTCTATCTTTCCTTCTATTATTGTTCTGATCCATTCGTCATGGCGTATGAGATGTCCTATAATTTTTCCTCTTCTGTTTTCTGTCATTTTCAATAAAGTCCTCTTCTCTTTAACTAAGTCATTCATATACGTAATTAAATTATACAATAACTATATAATTAATCTCGAACATCAGTAATTATTAATTAAGATCAAAACTAGCAGTCTATTTCGAAAAAAGATATTAATTTTCATAAGTTTCTAAAAAGTTAATTCCAATAATAATTTTGTACTGTATTCGTACGTAATATTCGTCTTTGGGCTGACACAATTGACATTGTACGACATTCAGGCCCAGACGAAACAATCAACAAGTAAGACGACTCCGGTTCATGCAACCTTATATCTAGATAAAAATATCTTGATAATTGTGCGGAAATATATCCTGAAGGACGGTACGGTCGACATTTGTCGGGCATGCCGCCGTCCCGGAGAGTCACTCAGGCATATCATTTCCGGTTGTGGTCATCTTGCTAACGGCGAGTACTTGCACAGACATAACTTAGTAGCCAGAATCATTCACCAGCAACTTGCTCTTCTATACGGGCTTGTGAACTTCGAAGTGCCATACTATAAGTATACCCCTGCGCCAGTTCTCGAAAATGGTCGCGCCACGCTCTATTGGGACCGATCTGTCATCACGGACAGGACTATTGTAGCCAATAAACCTGATATCGTGCTGACAGATCGATCGAAGCGCCAGGCAGTGCTCGTTGACATCACCATCCCCCATGACGAGAACCTCGTAAAGGCCGAGAAGGACAAAGTCAGCAAGTACCTAGACTTGGCACACGAGGTGACCGCCATGTGGTATGTTGATTCAACGATCATTGTCCCAATAGTCGTCTCTGCGAACGGTCTAATAGCGAAGAGTCTCGACCAACACCTCAAGAGACTCTCGCTAGATGGCTGGGTCAAGGGTCAGATACAGAAGGCGGTACTCCTGGACACGGCGCGGATAGTCAGGAGGTTCCTCTCTCTGTCGCCCTAACCACCGCTAGCTTAGACCCCGCCTCGCTGCCGGCGGCACACTAGGTTAGGTTTTTATAATGATTTTATGTTTTGTAAATATTGTTTTATATTTTACTTTTTATATAATTATTATAAAACCTAACTTAAGCGAAAGAATAAATAAAGAGATAATAATAATAATTATTTATTGACAGGGACAGCATCCGCTCGGTGTATCCCTTGCATTTCATTAAAGTGTCAAAGGGCCTCTACGTGTTGGCTATGTGGTACTCGTTTGGTACTTCGGTGCCTCGGTACTTCGGCTCCACGCACGCCTCCCAAAGGTCCGGGATACCATTGTCCCGTGAACGGGAAAGACATACAAATTCTTTATTGCAACTATAAACATAGGTACATAATAGTTGAAGCCCCGGCTTTCAAAGTAGGTTTCCCTGTGTCTCAAAAGCCAGTTCCAAAATAAAGCGATATTGCGACGTTGGTGTATAATTTCAGTGAAACATCACGGCTATTCTCAAAGACCTAAACTTTGCGGGTTTGGGTCGTAATTCGAATGTAAATAAGATAACAATAAATCGTTGATCTTTTGTGAGATAGTTTAGTCTATTTCTATTTGTTACACTTAAAAAAAGAGCCCTGCGATTAGTTGTTTATCTGGTATATTTTTTAAACCCCTGCTCATAATTGCCATGGCACGTCCAAGCGCTCCCTCAGTTTACAAATGTGTCCCATGCTCCTTGAGGGTAGGGAGTTAGTTCCGTACTTTTAGACCACTTCTTAAATAGAGAAATACATTTGATATGACATGTAGAAAACATAACGAGTATCTCGTTATCAAACTTTGTTTAATAAAAAATTTGTCCAACCTGCATGTATAATTAATTGCCTATACCGTTTACAATCGTGAACCCATATCCCTATTTAGCTATATTCGGCACATCACTCCAGCGCGGGCCACGAGCCAGCAGTTGTGTCGAAAGCTATCAACGAGTGTGGACGGCCGCAAAGTGTTTGAATATAGCAGTAATACACGAAAGGATCTAATTGCCACGACTTTGGTTTTCAATATTTCTAATTCATGTTATCTTGTTTTAAAATTCACCTGTTATTGTCAGCGACTTGCTGCTTACTAAAACGAAAGCATGATTCTAGGCTCTATGGTTTATGATGTGTACATATAAACAATCTCTGAATTAAGTAGTTTTTTTTTAAGATTATGCCTTACTCCCTAAGTGCCACAACGCCCATTTGCAGTACTTTTCTAAATTCCACGACACTAATTACCAGAACTTTTCTCAGTGCCACAACTCTAATTCCCAGAACTTTTCTAAGTGCCACAACGCTAATTGCCAGGACTTTGAATATTTTAAACATTAATAACTCGAAGACCGCTTCTGTTTTCACATTGCCAAAGTGATTAAATTGATCATTGACCACTGACCAGTATTGATTCTCTTTACAGGCATATTATGCAAAATTAACTAGGGGATAAACACAGTCCTGGCAGTTAGGCTGAGAATGCCAAACTTGAGAAAGGCCGATCACAATGTTTAGGTGGCGATAACCTTTAAGGCTTGTCCTCAAAAAATTATCATGCTCAGGTTCCGCGGGCGACGACAACTTATTGAGCTAACAATAACGAACGAGCGCGACAAAATATTGACGGCAGATCAAATTTTTGTTTTTCTTTGCATTAATATTAATACTATCATTAAAGACCATTTAAAATATTAACTTTTCAAAATTCTCCGTCTTTGGTTCATCAATATAGGTACCTATTTAGTTGTATTTATAAAAAATACGCCTTCGTATGCTAATACAAATACAACCTGTAGTAATATTGTTTATTTATTTAAATACGAAACAAACGGTCATACAAAAAAAAATTGGTACAGTTTTTGCTCTTAATATATACCTATAGTTTCCATTTTTACTAAACATCTATCTAAAATAATATAGCACGAAAAAGGTTCAATCTAGGTTAAGCCAAATACGGAATTTAGTGACTACACATAATTTGCGAACATTGTCAATTATTTTACATTTTTTCCAGCCTCTGTAAACGTAAAATATTCAATCTTTAACATAGAAGCGGAACAAGCCATCATAAACCCCCAAGAAAAAGCCATCCGTTCACAAAGGCTGCTAATACGTACACACCCGTTTTGACGAATGGCGGAAAATCAATTTCCATCGACCCCCGACGGCTCACTTGCGACCCTCCCTGCATGTATGCGCTGATCTAGATGTTTTTCACCTTCGTTACACACGTCAAAATAACCTTAGTCAAGCTTTGGAGCGTTTAGTCAAGTTAAGGTTCTGTATATTTGACGGTTGGAAACCTTAGGTGTAATTTTTTTTTTCATTCTAAACTTAGGTGTAATGTTATTGTTTTGACTTATTATTTATTTTCTTTATCTGACATGTAACACTCGATTTACTTAAGTTTTTTCTGAGACGATGGAACTCAGTAAAAGACCTATTTCATAGCGGCATTGAATGTATTTCATAGACGAAGAAAGAAATTACATTTAATTCACATTGAGATGTATCACTTACGAAAACTAGTTTTGTAATCTGATAAATAAAAGAAGTATTTAGATAAAGGTCGCGTGCGTGCCATCGCTAGTTTGGTAACTCGTAAATTGAATTGAATTGAATCGACGGTACTGATCAGAAGTATTTAGATAAATAAAGGTCGCGTGCGTGCAATCGCTAGTTTGGTAACTCGTAAATTGAACTGAATTGAATCGACGGTACTGATGAGAAGTATTTAGATAAAAGTCGCGTGCGTGTAATCGCTAGTTTGGTAACTCGTAAATTGAATTCAATTTACTGATGTTTTTCTTTTATCTGAAAACATGTCACCTTGTTTTGCAACATAATCTTTCAGATGAACAACAGTTAATTATTATAATATAATCACCATATTTTTTACAATGAGATGTCATAAAACAAGAAATTTAAAGGAAACTTTAACATTGAAAAGTTACAAGCCGCCCATATCTATTCTTGACGACCTATTCATTTGTGTTACCTAATCAGTTCGCAACCGCATCTTACGGAACCCTACGTAATGATAAATGCACACCCCAAAAGATCACTTACACCGAGAAGTCTCATGCGCATTTAAATATGTTTCCCCGGATTAATGTGCGTGACTTAGTTTGTTGTGATTTAATCGTCCCGGAAAATTTATTCGTTACCAAAATGGCGGCCGGATTTTACTAAAAGAGAGTATGTCTGTTTGAAAACTAAGCCGGTTACTTCTTTTTGGAAGAAGTGAGTTTAATGGCGGGGGTGAGTCGCTTAATAACCCGAGAATAGGAATGATAACTTTTCATTGCACGTTTATTATGACTTAAGTGTTAAGTTTAAGTGTTTGGTAAGGCTCTTGAATTCATTAGGAAAACTATTATCTAATCAGCTACTTGTTTTTTGCTACATTTTCTTAATGTTAATTTACTACATTTTCGTGACACATTAAAAATGTGATAGGTTTAATATAGGATGGAAGGTCAGATGGCAGTCGCTTCTATAAAAACTAGTGCCTACGCCAAACCTTAGGATTAAACCGGGCATCTTTCAGGATGTATCTGTAGTGGGATAACGCTAGGATGATGATGATGATGATGATGATTATTTGTGTGATAGGTAATTAAAGTTTTCGGGATATGACTTGTGTTGGTATTGTGTACGACACACGATATAATTGTCAGGGCTAAACACTTTGGGAAATATATCCTAATGTTACGAAATAACTACTTGTGTTATCTTGTAATGATTTAAAATGTCATTTTTTAACATTTTCGTTATTAAAAGATGTAACAGTTACACTAAAGACTTAGGCAGTCTTTTTAGGGTTTCGTACCCAAAGGTAAAACGGGACCCTATTACTAAGACTGCTGTCCGTTCGTCTGTTTGTCCGTCCGTCGGTCAGCAGGTTGTATCCCATGAACCGTGATAGACAGTTGGAATTTTCACAGATAATGTATTTCTGTTGCCGCTAAAACATACTAAAAAATAGAATAAAATAAATATTTAAGGGGGCTCCCATACAACAAACGTGATTTTTTGCCGTTTTTATAGATAATGGCACGGAATCCTTGGTACGCGAGTTCGACTCATATAGGCGGTTTTTGTTTTTATTTTCTCGGTTAAATGACGAAAATAACAACTTGTTAACCTATTTTAACCTACTGAAACCTTTAAAAGGTTCAATCACAGCAAAACTACCACAGGTATGCCAAAAATGGGGGATACGGAACATTTTTATCGCCTTTCAAACCGGCATCGATCGCCACCCTAAGTTTGACGCGAACTTTGTCGCACGAGGGAAAAAATATATATTTTACGGCACCCTCAGTGCCCTCAGTTGCACCCTTGTTCGTGGAATCAAGCGTTGCTCGCGCATGTATTCACGAAGATGGATCAGTGGTACATGCGACATGTTGAGTGCAGACGGGCGGTTTAGCGCGTTTTGAACGCTTCGCCCAAATACCATATGAACTAGTTTAATAGTTTTCATATTTATTTTATTTAAGAACAATATACATTTATAGTTCACATTAAATGATTTATCACTACCGACATAGTTTAATATTTATGAAAAGTATTGAAGACAATTAGTGGAAGTAGCAACAACGATAGAAGTAGAATTGAGTATACATTTTAGGACCTTCTTTCAATGGAATAAGGTGAAAAAAATAATACATATTGATGCCCTTGACTGTACATGAAAAATGTCAGCAGTATACTTATTGTATATATTTATATTCATAGGATATATTATCAATTATATAGTGTAATCTTAAATGATTCACTACAAATCTACAATTATATGTTTAATCGGAATAGTGGCACAGTACAGTACTTATATCAGTATTTGGTAAATAAAGACAGGTGACAGGTGAAAGCGGGGGAACACAGCTCTTAGCCGATGCGTTCCATGGTGGTCCCATGTCATTTAGCGACTAGCGTTTGCCAACGATTTCGCTCACGTGGAACAAATTATTGCTATTCAGGCGTGCACATGCACAGGCAAGCGCAAAAAATCTCATTCATTGATTTAGTTGGCAAATCAATAAAATATTTATTGAATAATGTAAGTTGGCTCTGAGGATATTGAGCTTTGTGTACTTAGTATTGAGCGCGGGATAAATACAAGAACAATCCTAAGTCAACCTTAAATGTGAGTGAGAATGCATCGTGATAAATAGTGTGTATAAATTCGAGTGTGTGTCAGTGTCTGAGGTCTGTCTCGTATCGTGCCGTCCCTTTCACTCTCGTGCTATACACCATACGAGTGAAAGGGACGGTACGATACGAAGTCGGATTTCGAAGTTCGGAGTAGGCCCTCTGTGTGCAAAATGTGTGTGTAAAATAAAATACGAGATATTTTTTTAGTAAACAATAAGTTACCTAATTACCTATGCGTCGAAACTATTTTCTGCTCCTGTTTGGCCTGCTACGCGGTCAGCAACAGATAAAAGAGTGAACGACCCCTCTCTGCGGCCTGATGGGCCAGCATTAACAATGGCCTAAATGAAATGTGGAAAATGCTGACACCAAGGTGTTTCTACGCTAAAATTAATCTAAATTAATTCTTTCGAGCCATCTACGATCCGATGCGGTCCTTTGTGTTAAGTTAATTTGACGAAGCATGTTGCGGATTTCATTTTTGGATTAATAGTACATTAGTTAGTCAATTTATGGAATAAATGATTCATCTAAATTAACGTGCAAATCGCTCGTATGTTGTGCAGAGAGAGACGTTGTCTTACTGGCTTGTTTTTCTATAGAATGATAGCTTGTTGCGATTCGTATACGCAGCGTGGTGGTAAGCGTCGCGTGACTTCGCTGCAAGCAGGTGACTCCTGCGTCACCACAAGTTCTTCCAGACCAGTTCTTGTGGCACTCTTTGGAGAAGGCCTATATCGAGCAGTGGATGTCTTTCGACTGACATGATGATGATAGTTACTTACATTAAAATAGATTTTAAAAAAACTAGCGTCCAAAACGCCCGTATGCCCAGCCTACCCTCGGAGATGGATCATCGAGCGGCGGGCGATAGCGCGATAACCGGCGATACTCGGCATGCGTCGTTCCAAACAGAATGTTATATGGGGAGCAATGTGTTTGCGGCAAACACAACTGTTTTATGGAAAAAGTCTTCTGCAGCGACAGACGTTTTGTTATTTACCTTGTATATATTTGGAGTGATATTCAATGCAAAGAAAATATATAAAATATCGGTGTCTATAGCATATTGAAGGAATAAGATTTTACCTAACTCAAAACTATGTTTAGTTTTCTAAAATGACTTAAGCATTTGTAATGATGCACTCGATTCACATAATCTTTGGATCGAAGGGAGTTGTTACGAATTAGTTATTACACTATTAAAATAGCATTTATCGCGTAATTTCAAACTTGCCAAATAACTGTGTTTTTATTTCTACTTTAAGAAACGTGATTACTATCCCACATTCCTCGAGAACTCCGTACGCATTTGCCCAAATTTATTCACGTTCCACGGTTTTAAATACAAGGAATTTCCCGCCCACGCAAACACCTGATGTCAAAGCCATCTCGGAATAAAGGACTTAACCAAATATGAAAACATTTACTTACACAAGTTACATTCCGAACCCTCGTACAAAGTTGGGAACTGTACAAAAAGAACACACACTTAAAAGGGCATTATCTTCTTTATTTTTGTATTAAACTTGAAACGGGAAGGAAGTACTGTAATCGCCTTAAGCTTTTCATCTTTCAGGGACAGATGTTGCAACGTCCCCATCCAATTTTGCAGTTTATTTTTCGTCCGCCGCTGTTGGAAGTTTCCTTTTATTTTTGAACTAATTTAAGAATAGCTTTTAAATACAAGGAGCTCGGTACTTACCTAATGATTTATTGCAAATAGCACGGCCATTGCAAGCGCTCTTAGTGTGAGATTTTTAAACTCACTTCTTTGCACAACAACTTAAGAAAGACCTTCTTAAGTTTTTGTACAAAATACAAATAATTTATTGTATGAAAGTGAATTATATGGCGTACAATATTATGGTTCTATTAGCATGTCATTGAATCTTAATGTTCTATTTCTAGTAAGAGAAAAAAAATTGTATGAGAAGTCAATATTAAAATGAAATCGAATAAATAAATTTCAATGTCATGCTTTGAGAGATTAGAGAACAGTTGTCAACTAATATTATATTAAATTAAAATTAATGATTGTTAAGAAATAAAATAATAAGCACATCACGTATGGTAAGTATCATGTCATGTTATATTATTATTTTGAAAATGTTCCAAAGAACTGGGTAGGTACCTGGTACTTAGCTAGGTTCAAAAAAAATGCTTTTATTTTAAATAAATATTGCTTAGACAATTGATTGTCGAAAGCGACTACTATTACAGTTAATACTGCTATTGCTTAGGAGACTAGTTCAAATTGATACCTTGTTTCATAGGAATTAGGTCCTTTTCTGAGTTTATAATTTTTTTTTACAATTTACAGAGGATTGAAACCTTAGGGCTCTGATGTCAGAGCTTTTGATCTACGAGCCTAATCCAATTCATTGTATTTTTTATGGCCGAGTAATAGTTTAATAGCTGACGGGGTTTAAAAAACCGGCCGGCGTTTCGGACTCGCGCACGAGGGTTCCATATAGTATGATTCACATTATGAAATAATGAATGAAAATAATTTTGGGCAAGGCTACTACAATGTGAGCAGCGCTACGAAGTGTCTATGTCGACCGATCAATTTAAATATTAGAATTCTTTAATAATACTGGTTTTCTCGCTTGTCTTCTAGATCTTTCTGTACGCGTCAGAAACCTTTGAGATGTGCTGCTGGCGCAGAATGCCCCGGATCTCATAGACAGAACGCATGAGTCTATTCTGGATGAGCTCAAAATTAAAGTGAAGCTCTCCACTGTCTGCAAGCAAAATGTCCTCAGCTTATTTAGCCATCTGGTCAGGTCTGGACCGAAGACCCTGGAAAAGCATATTATTTATATATTTATTTATTTATTTAAGAAACAAACAGTCTTTTATAGTTATAAATAACATTGAGAAAGTTAATAAATCGTAGACTTACAGTTTCCTTAATGAAGATATTCAAACGCCATACTTTACTTACTTGAAACAAGTGATATTACAAAAAATAAAATAAAATAAAATAAGTATCTAAATATTACGAAACAGAGAAATAACAGAGCTATTTAGGTGTCTATGCAAAACTCTATTAACATAATGTATATAATGAAATTAAAACTACCGTGACAATTGTATATAAACTAAGTACTAATATATATGTATATATATATATACATCTTAAATAATTTATTTTTTTCCTTGATAAAGTCAATTATTATAATAGCGCCACCCTAGTTACAGTTTGTACACTGCAAAGATAGTCTTTTGAGACTATTTAATTTTTCGTTGAAAATATCTATATTCAGAAATTTATATCATCACTGGCTTCATGGCAGGATAAAGGAGAAAAGGGCGTATCCCTATGCGTTGGGTGGACACGGTAATATCAGCGACGGGAGCCACGTTACAGACTACGTTACACCAAGCCCAGGACCAAGCTGCTGGAGAGTGGTGGTGAGGGATACCCTCAGTCGTCACGTCCGTCAGTCGTCACGTCCCTCTGTTATGAGGACACGAAGAAGAAATCTAAGAATATTTTTCATGAAACGTGGACATTTTTATGAATTACTAATTGACACTGGATTATCGGTATTTGCCTGCCAATCATTTTGACACGAGTGCAATTTTTAACAAGGGCAATCCGTGACAGTGACAAGCTTTAAAGGGAGGCGAAATGAATTTATTCGTTGTGCCTATACTCTAATTGTTGATGAATGATGATGATTGACTTGCAAATTAAAATCTAAATCGGCAATCCTACGCGGCCCACATCGAGATTCAGAATTCGTAATAATAGAATTCATTTTGCGATTATGTTATTGATTAAAGAGAAGAAAGAAAGAAAGAAAAATGTGTTAACAACAACAAAATTAATTAATTTTATTTTTTGTATTAAAAAATATTAATGTGTTGTAATGTATTGTATGTGTATGTGTAATGTATGTTTGTGTTGTAATGATTATTGTATTCTTTGCTTATTTACTATTGTTGACATATTGTGTCGTGACGTTCTTAAATATTTGTATGCCTGCATACAGGCTGAATACATATCCTGCAACTGAATTTTAATGTGTAAACAATATTTGTACCTATTTACTGTGTTCCAGAAAATGGTTTTTTTTTAATGTAATTAATTGATTGATTAATACAGAAACATCTCCATCTTCTAGTGAACACAAATCAGATTGACAAAGATAAGAAAGAAAATTGATATCCTATATAACTTATGGATTATTAAGACAGCTGGAACAACGGCATTGCTAGCAATTTCACTTTATAAAAGACATGACCTGATATTTTTTTTGTGTAGATATTTTTGCTATTGTGGGAACGTACAAATGTTTATGATTTTGACTGTACTTTGACATATTCCCGGGAGATTGACAAAAATGATATCAATATCTGCTTCTGCGTGCACTCCAATATGTCAATGCGTTTCTCGCATCAACACCGGAACTCGTGTGATATTTTTGCGAGCCGGTAGATGTTTATATGTCGCGAAGGTTCTGCAAAGCGATAGATAAGCTCTTCCGTTATGTTTTAACCCTAAAAAGTGAGTTTATCTGATACCTATTTTTTTTCTTTGTATGAAATTGCACAGTGCCTTTGGATAGGCCTGTAATACTGTCTACAGATGTAGTGCAAAATGAGTTTCCTTCGTACTTTATCGGAAAAATTCGTATTTATTGTGCTCTGTCAATAATTAGCTTCAGTACCCATTTTACAGCCGTAGGGGTAAGTCGCATCAGCAGACCAAAATATATATACAGTGGCTAACACGCCATTCAAATATTCGCTATAGTTATGATTATATTAACAGTTTACTTATAAAAAGGTTGTATTACCATGCCGAAACCTCAAATACGGTAAAAAAATCCAGTCCAAGTAATTATATTTAATATATACCTGTACTTTATATCAGATAATAGCGAAATCAAAAATAGCAATAACTCAGAGTATTTTGGCATAGTTCAACAGCGAATTTAGAGTGAAGATAATGTTTCATTTACTAATGACAATAAAACTGAGTATTTTCAAAGTTATTGAAGGTGGTTGTAACGTCTCTATATTATACAATAACATTTTTCACTTTGACATTTGACACTAAACAATAAAGTTCCATAATAATGGATATGATACGTCACTCATTTAATACAATCATTGATTGACAGTTCGGGTGCCATCGTATTCCGATTGAGATCCGAGTTTTCCTGAAGGAAAATCATTTTGCAATACATCTGTAATAGGGATGTTAGTTCAAAATTTGACTACTACCTAAGACTACTCCAAAAGAAACAAGGCACAAAAATATACCCAATGGTGAAAATCCTATTCAAATATCTCAAAAAATAACGAAGACACAACCGTTTTACAGTGGCCGGTTAGAGAGAGAATGCGCGACAGATCAGTGACTTAAATGACGATCGGTCCAGTACAAAGGTGCGTTTTGCGGAAAAGGGACAGAGTGTGCTCCCTCTTAAAACTTGGAAGACTTGTAATTGTTCATTCTTTTGAGTTACTTTTTTCGCCATTTGATTAAGAATTTGATCCTTTTTCGAGAAAATTCGAACTGATTGATTTTCTTATTTGATGTCAATATCCCTATTGTTTTCACGATAAATAAATTTCTTGTAGTGCTCCTTAGTGTACCTACTCGTAAATAGATTTTAACACATCGCCTGTATGGTGGTGGCTTATATTTGGTACCAGGTTATTAGGTAAACATTTTTCAGATTCTTATCAAAAATGTAAATATAAATATTTTCATTTTAACGTACTGCCTATCCAAATGTGGAACAAGCGCCATCTAGGTCACGGCAATTGAACCCGGGACCTCGATGGCTTGGTTATTATCGATATATTTAGATCATAAGGCTATCTAACGTACCGCATAGTTCACAGCTTTATCGATAGTGGGCGCTGTTATTAATGTAGAATTTAAGTATATAAACGAATGTCGCTCTAAACACTTTCTTTTCCAAATAGACACGATAGAATCAACACGCATCTTATTATTACCTAAAACCCATTTCGACACCCCAGTCTGGTCCACGAAGGAACATTGCCTAAGAAACGTTATATCGTCCTATTTAAAAAGCGCCATCGCAGTTCAATATTTCATTTCAAACATTTTATGGCTCAAAATCGCTACTGAAACAAAATGGACCCCGCGTTATCGAGAATAATTTCTCAATACAAATAGGTACTAGCACCTCCCCGACGGTCGCATATTTTGTAAAAGTCCGATAACCGCTTCCCTGCAATTCCAACTATCCATAAATGTCTGAACCCTTTTACAATAATCGAATATAGCCTTCGTCTCGACCGTTCAAAATGGACACTTTGTATAATGATATTACTTTTTTTCGCTTTATTTGTATACATTTTGCAGTTACGTACTGGATACCTTTATGTAAAATGATATTGTTGGGTCACGGGTCTCCTGGACTTTACACACACTCAATGACTGTAAGTACCATTTAGATGTCACTGTAAATAATGATGTATGAATTCCATCGTCTACTCCATGCATATATACAAAATGTTTAAGAATAATTGGGATAAGCGACATTTTTTATTTCGAGAAATGAGCTTTCTATGTCCACTTTCTTCATACTTGTCGCCTGAAAGTCTTTGATTTAGGCGTCAATAAGTTTTTTGGAAATTTTAGATCATTGTCAACTCAGTAATGTACTAGTTGATTGACAATTAATGATTCGCCGCTACAATTATTTGTCACGATAGAAAACAGCAGCGAAGAAATAAGAAGAGGTATGTATAATATACAAAACTGAAGAGAATAATGCTCAACATGATAATTATGAATGTTTTAAAGTATCTACGCTGTTAGTTAAGTATCATGGCACTACCTGTGAGTTCCTATAATTGGCTATCTGTATCTACTTGATTGTGTAATGTTATATAATAGCTGTTGGATCTCCAAATAAATTAAATAAATAAATAAATAACAAAACATATGTATGAGGGTTCAAATAAATGACGAAGCGATTCAAGAAAAGGTAGGTTTCGCTTGGCTTGTCTTGTCGGTAGCACTATCGTTCCCCAGATTCGTTTGACTGTACGTTTTGTCTTTACCACGATTTATTTTTCTAAATTTGGCTTTCCAAACTTCAAATCTCATTACCCTTCTATTTTTATACGATCTTTTTACATCGAGTTGCTACTAGCTTAAAGTATCAATACCTATTTATCTTTCAGCCTTTCTTCGGGGTTAGTGATAACAGTCCAGGTCTAAATCCAATACCAACTTTAATATTACCGTTAACAAACGCCTTAAGCCATAAGACTTAGGAAGCAAAATGTCTCGTACATGAACTCCTTAGTAAAAAACCGTTGGCATATACGATTGGCTACACAATAGGAAGCTAGGATTTTCGGGAGAGAACATCGCCTGTAAAATTTATTTGAATGTCCTCCGACCCTTTTAAAGAATGAGTTTTCTTTTCTAGTATAGGAGTAATAGAAATATTGGGACACTGCCAGCGGCAATGAAATAATAATAACAATTTTGTCAGTTTATGCATAACTGTCCCAAGTTTCGCATTTTATATTAGAGGTCTAATATCGGTTACTATATTGAATTGTACATTCTCGCGTAAGTTCTTAATTTATTCAAAAAAGGTTATTGTGTCCACAACTATACAGGGTGTCCCACGGCTATGCCACATGGCGGGAAAGTACCTTGAATATTTGTAGTTGGAACATTTTACTGAAAGAAGACATTATTTTAATTTTAAAAACAATTTAAATTGCATTCCCAGATATTTAAAGAATAATTAAACCGTGAACCGGGAATCGAACCCGTTACACAAGAAAAATAATTACCCTGTAGCTTTATCATACCAATCGAAAGGCTTCATCATATGGATTATTTTTTGCTAAATAACATAGTATCAGAAATAAAAGGAAGACCATGAATTTTAACATTTTATTTAACATTAATACAAAATTAATCAATTTATCACGTGTAACGGGTTCGATTTCCGGTTCAACTATAAAAATATTTAAATATCTGGGAATGCAAATTACAATGTTTTTTAAATTCAAATAAAATCTTCATTCAGTAAAATGCTCCATCTATAATATTTAAGGTACTTTCCCTCCATGTGGCATCTCCGTGGGACGCCCTGTATATTTATTTATACGATATTGTATGTAATATCTATATATATACTTACTTAGAAATGAACAACTTCATGGAATTTAGCAATTGGTAAAACTGTTAAATACAGAAGCCACACAGTCGCCGTTATCGCCCAAAATTACCAAGAAACAACGCTCACTGATACATCTTCTTAACAAATTACATAGTTTTAGTAGTTTCCGCCACTCTTCTTCCAAAAATACATCTATTATTTCGACAAAGTTATGGCAGAAGAAATATTTACAGGGTTGCGGCATGGGATTGCTTATCAGGCGACAAATTGCCTTATGCAATGTATAATTCATGACGGTCCTAGCCAGGTTTGGAACGATGTATCTTCCTATATCCCTATCCATCCTATCTAGAAACATGTGAGAAAAAGAGAGATAGATAGAGAGGTGATAGTATCTTTCAAAATTGGTCAGGTGATAGGGGCCGGTAGTGGGCTAAATTGTATGCATTTGTATAATACTCGTATTTTCGTTAAGTTTATTTGTTTCTTTGTGTTCTCAGGTAATGTAAAGACTCACTAATGAAATGAAAAAGACAGTTACTCGTATATACGTCTTTGTAATGCTAAGTCTAAAGATATCACAGAACGCATCAACACAATAGGCAACAGCTCTAGTTTTTTTGTCTATGTATACAATTTTAAGCTTAACAGCAATATGCATACGAATAATAATTCTCAGTCAGTAATAACAAAGGATTTAGAAAGAAATAGAAAACAAGAGAAATTACTAAACACGATACCAGAATTGCAAATACTGAACATGCAACTAAATCTACTAACGAATAAATATACTGGGAAATCTCTCGTCACGAAATGTCATCGTAGGAAAAAGCAAAACGGTGGAAACTCCGCGGAAACCTCAGCGTACCGCGCAACAAAAAATTAATTTTGCTACAAAACTTTCTATGGCCACTCTTAAATTACTGACATGGCACAGAAGAACTTTTCTTATTAGAGGTCCCAAGCGACTAGATAATGTGGATACGACTTTTGAGCACCTTAAAAAACCAGATTATTATTAAAGACTATACCGAACGAATGAGATTTAGGGTGGGTTGAACCAAACCGTCTGTAATCGTAAGCGGTATTTGTTAAAATATAATTGTATTGAAAGTTTGACAAGTTGCTATGGGATGACAGCTGCCGGCGCCATATTTGACGATGACCGGCCTGTGATCTTATGTTGGTGCAACCGACCCTTAATGGGGTATAAAAAAGCAAGTCGAATAAAATGAAACATTTCACACGCGTAAGTAACTGAGTTAATCCTGGCTTTATAGCGTTACTATTAAATACTATATTAAAAGAAAGATATTTATAAAAACAGGAATATAATAAAACGGGTTTACACGTATCTTATCTTTATGTACATATCATTACAATTCTTAAATGAGTGTCTAGCTTAGAATTAAAAAGATTTTTTTGAAGAATAAACTAACGTAGAATAGGAATCTCGGAAGAGCATTGCGGTGCACAATGTGTGTTTTACAACTAGAACAACACTATTTGTTTTTATGTTATTTAATACTCTTTATTGCACACCTCAATAAAAATACAAAACAGTTTAGAAACTCGCATAGCGAGATATAAGCAGAGGTAAACACCAGGCAGTCTTATCGCTAAAGTGCGATCTGTTCCAGAAACTATTTGAACAGGGCTTCATTCCCTTGTGCTCCAAAAAAACCAACATACAACAATACTTGAGTTTTAAACTATATTTTGCTAAACGGTTAAAACTCACGTACATATTAATTGTCACTCCGGGCGACCCTTTTACTCATTTTTGACATCACAACCATAAAACTGAATTCATTATAAAAACACTCCTAACCCATACTTTTCTCTCGCTACCTCGCCGGTCCTTTATCGGACACAGCAATAAAGTTGTAGGCTGCGGCGCAATTTATGAATAGGAGGCCACAGACTTGCCAGACGCGACACGCAAATAATAATACCACAACCAAGTGAGACAATCATATACATTTTTGTATAAGAGCGACAGAGAATTACATTTCATTTGTTGTCCCTGTCACAGTTTCACTTTTTTTTGTCGAGCACAACTTATTTTATATGACAGTTGTACCCAAATACGTCACACAGGCGATTACCCGCCCAAGTTAATGAAGTAATTTATGGTAACCCGGCAGCCATTTTAAACCAATTCTCAATTTATCTGCATAAGACCTTTTCCGTCAATCTTGGTGGCCCGCGTATAGGATCTCTTTAGAAATATTTATACTCTAAGGAGGAGGCCCATACCGCGCTCGAACTTAATATCTGTGGCACCGGCGCTTCTAGGAGTTATGGCTTTAGTTCCTTGCCATGCGATATTGTTTTTAATAGATAGCCGTTGTAAGGTGCAGTAAATAAGGCTGTAGGTTGAATAATCGCACAACTGTTGTTTTATTAAATGCTCAGATTTCCATAGATATTTAAGGTAGATTGTACAGTCAGTATGAAAAGTAGCTACGCATATGAAGACGTCAAGAGTCTTTCTTGATTTAGATTAGATTTAGATTTATTTAAATAAATAAATAAATATTAGAGGACAATCTTACACAAATCGAACTAGCCCCACAGTAAGATCAAGAAGGCTTGTGTTATGGGTACTAGACGACGATATATTTAATAGTTATAAATACTTAAATACATAGAAAACATCCAAGACTCAGAAACAAATATCACACAAATATTTGCCCCGACCGGGATTAGACCGTCAGCTTCACAGGCAGGTGCACTACCCACTAGGCTAAACCGGTCGTCAAAACCGTCGTATTTATTTCATAATATAAAAATGCAATATTAAGTTATCCTAAGTCTATACGACCCTTTATTAGGACCGTCAAATAATTTATGAAATGTCAAAAAACAATCTGTTATAGAAAATATTTAAATAATAATCATACTAAAGCCAAATACTTCATAAAAATTGAAATACGAGTCAAACAATCAATGTCAAAAGTCTAAATAATCAGTAGGCACAATACGTTCAAATAAAAATAAAACAAAGCTATAATTTAAAAATACAATGTCAAACAAAATTTCATTTCCATGAAGTCATTTACAGAATAAAATGAATTTTCCATTAAATTGATTCTAAGTTGGCGTTTAAATGCTTCGTCAGATGTTTCATTTTTTAATTTGGTGCGTAATAAACCGTGTAAGGGAATAAGCGCTTTTGACCAATTCCTGTGCGCAGTCACATTTGATACCGACTGTACGTTCTAGGTCTTCCACTGACAATTGGTTTTAAATATTGATTCAAGATTTTCTAAGTTAACATTAGTTGTCAAATATTAGGTTTATATTATCGGGACGTTTACCTTACTTGTAAGAGAAATCCAATGCTCAAGTTTATAAAAGTACTCTACTAAGTATGTATGAAAGCGTTTAATTGTGCACAATGACCAAACCAAAAACCACTAAAGTATATTATTATTATTGTTTGTTGTGGGCCTTCGTTGCCGCCTCGACCAGTATTGATCTATTGTGGCAACCCTTAAAGTTCTTTGCTTATACCCGTTGCTTCCAGGAATTTCCAGATTCTTTGGGTCGCAATCTGTTGTATCTCCTCTGGGGGCATGTGCCTCCCTAGATAGATACTTCTTTTGCGCATAAGTGGTCCACAGGAGCAGAGGATATGGATGGCAGTTTCCTCCGACTCTTGGCAGAATATGCATGCTGCGCTTTGTTTTATACCCATTTGTGTTAGATCACTAAAGTATAACAACACAACCTATGAACACAATGAGCAAAGTCGGGTAAATACGTAAATTTATGGTTAATTTATAAACATCTTACTTCTATACTACTAAAAATACTACGGGACAATTAATACTGGGATCCCAGGGGTCATTACAAAAGAATGCTATTGTTTTTTTTTTCACCGGGAGACTTTTTAGACTTAATCCTTTTAGTAGTGTAAATATATGTCTCACAAAAGTTTAAAATCAGTAGCGTAACAAGCCAATTGAGAGTAAAAGGTGTAAACACGATACAATGTGTTTTCCTTATACGTCTACGGGTAAAGTTTCCTCATACTTTATCCATTCGCTGTGCTCCCAACATTGACAATACAACATTGTCAAAAATGGCTTCCAAAAGGTACTAATTCCGCTGACTTAAGGAAGTAAAAGTCAATGCAGTTCATACTGAGATAGGCCATTTCGCGTCAAGGAATGAGTTAAAAGATATATCTTTAACGGTCGATAGAGTTTTGACGTGGAGGCGAACTTCATTCATAAAAAGTTTGAACAAGGAAACTAGCTGTTAGGGTCTAGGAATATCACCGAGACGCTACTGCCATTGTGCAAAAATGATGATATTTTTAAAATTACCATTAAGTGTTACTTATCGTTATCGATCTTTTCTAATTAACAGAAAGTTGCATTTATGTTCTGCTAAACGAAACATTTATACATAGAATCTCATTATAGACTAGGTACTATACAATACAATACAATTCAAATACTTTTTACTACACACCTCAATTAAAGGACATAGTAATAGTATAGTACAAAAACACAATGAAGAGAGGTAAACAACAGGCGGTCTTATCGCTGAAGAGCGATTTCTTACAGACAGCCTTAGGATAGCGGAAATGAAATCTAATCATTACGATTCATATCAGGTGGTTCAGAGTTAATACATATGAAACTTACTAATAATTACAACAATAACATTTAATTAAGGATAATAAACATACATAAATATATCATAAAAATATACAAACATAAACATATTAGTTTTGATATTATATAAAAAAAAATTTAGAGGACTCAGTGGTCCCAAACGCTAAGCTTTTTTAAAGTCAATGCCAAAAATATAATAAAACAACCACTAAACAAAATTATAGTGTTCCACTTGCTTACTATTTGCAACACTGGTTCGTGGATGCCAGACGTCATTCTTAATACGAGGGAGATTTTTAACTAAAAATAAAATTACTCAACAGCATTTAACTCGGCCAATATATCTAATCGTATTATAGCAATATATTTTAAAGTGAACAAGTTCTAAACGAATCCTGCCATTTGCAACAAAATTAAAAAAAATATGTTAAAAGCATTAGCGAGTCACAAATGTACATAAACCTTAACGCTGAAAACAACCAGTCATCCCTCAGCATAATGTGCACAGACATACTTTGATTTATTCTTTCAAGAGCCGCTTTCCGAGTGACGTAACAGCGACGTCGCATTTTAATATTATCTGCGGAAAACTACGGAAAATCTCCTTCTACACGAAGAGACATTACTTCATATCCCCCATGTAATATATCTTGGGGGAGAGACATATCTGTCAAAAGTGTAAAATATGTATTTCTTGTAACGCGTCTCTCACACTTAAAGTGAATAAGATATCTCCGTACATTTTTGTTTGTTGGGGAGGTTTTGAAGTCTTAGTTTACGTATTTTGGATTGATATTGGAGACAGGTGCACTGGAAAGTTACATACCTATTCATTGTACTTATTGATAACATTCATCTCATATTAGGTTTCGAGCACGTAGGTATAGTAAAAGTTACTGTATAACGTATTGCTATTGAAATAGTCTTTCTGCGATACGTTCATACAAACTTTCACTTCACATTTTAAGCCTTGATGCATAAACTTATTCTTTGTTCTTCTCCGGAACTAAGTCAGTTAATCTAAGTAATTTCAGCGGCTTAAGCGTAAAAAAATATTAACACAAAGGCAAACAGACTTTGCGTTTGTAATAAAAAAATATTTTTTATTTATCTTATGGCAATTTTGTTGCCACTTTTTATTGCACCGTTTAGAACCACCCAGGGGTCACGTGTAGGGTAATGGCGGGTACTCCCTACGGACGTGGTGCAACTTCGACCCCCCTTGTCGAGTGGGCAACTTGACTGTTAAAAGTCCTCAGCCGCCCGGAGGCCTCAGACTTGGCTTATCGACTGCTATCATGGACAGCAGTCCGGATTAATGGCTTAACCTGCCTTCCAAAACACGGGAGAGCTCAGTTAATAACCACTCAAAGCGGTTACCCATCCAAAAAGTGACCTGGGCCGACATTGCTTAACGTTGTATATCGCACGTGGTACACAGCCGCCGCTGGTCTGGGCCACGAGCGCTCTTGAATAAATGAGGTCGGATTATATAAAGATCATTAAGACCAAAATGTCATATAAAACTCAGTACACATTTTGACATAACTTACCGACATAAGGTCTAACGAATATTTAAATAACCGAACCTAAATAATTGTATTATACCCTTCAGATTTTGAGATACTTTTATTATTCGATACATGCGTTCCACTTCCAATCTAATTACACATAAGTATTCAAAACCGGTCGGCTTCAATCCGCTATTAACCCTTGAGATCCGGTGGTCTCTTTGATTCAAATTATTATGATATCGGTATGTTATGTCTCCCACGCTCACTCGCACATGCGTTTACCCTAACGTGTCAGAGTGCTCGAAACAAATGTCATAACCAATATCATTCAATAAGTCAAGTCAAATGGACCCCCTGATAGCGTCCGCAAACGCTTGTCCGCTCAAGCGGAACTTATCGCTTATTGAAATCGATCCTCAACGCTACTGTCCGATATTCGTCATTCAACAACGTCACAACACTAAGAAACTACTTGACACTTACGTCCCTTTTCGACTGATGTTATTTTTCGCTGCACTATTGAATAGTGATGGGATGACGCGCTTAGAATATTTTCACTTATGCCGCATTATGTAAAACGCGTTGCGGTAAGATGCGGAAACTTTGAATATTTTTGACGTTTAGGAAATTGAACGTAAGTACCTCTACTTGCAGTCTTCCACATTAGGTACATTGCATAGTTTGCACTGCCTACATTTTTTTTAATTGTCTAAGAAAGCAGGTGAACTATAGATCTACCATTTAACTGAGACAGTGTCTGTGTGGCGGGACATAAGAGCGGAGCGGTGAAAGGGTAGAGACGCTAGCGGGCCCGTCGGGTCCCTACTTCCCGCTACCATTCCGCACCGTAGACCTATAACATTTGTTTAGATGTAAGTATTGTGTTCCGTACCCCTGTCAGTCTAATTTTGATAAATAAAGGTTTAGAAGTGGAGTTATCTGTATTACATGACGATTGTGTCACATTTTGGATCTCTAATTGAGCTCAAAAGGGTATACTCGTTAAGATTTTTGTAGAAAGTAGTTCCGGGAGTATGTGAAAAAATGCCTGTCTTTCTCGTATTTAGCGATAATATAAATTGCAGATAGGTATGAACAGCAATCCTGCCTAAGATTACTTGCGACATTTAAATAATTAGTAAATTATTATCTTAGACAGGATGTATGAATATCTTGATCGCGAAATCTTAATTGGGTTTTAATAATTTTAAGGGCTAAATTGGACTTATTTTTATAACCGCTAACTAGTAGATAAGTATTCCAAAGTACTACAATGACTTGAAACTCCAGATTTTAAAATTACACAAGAATAGGACCTTGGAGATATCCCAAGGCTTACGTTCTGATACGAGGGGTGTCATCTCACCACAATGGTCGTTCCGCCATCGCACAGCTCACCGTTGGCAGGGACTTCATCCTCACACCTTGGAACCTAAATGAACGCGCATGGTACGGTTCCAGACATTTTTTTTAAACGAACGCTCCGGCTGCGGAATGTACTTCTGCCGCGGTTTTCGCGAGGGACTACAGTATGGGCTTCTTCGAAAAAGCGTTGGCAAACACTTTTTGAAACCTGTACACTACGTTTTTAAAGTGTTCGCCAACGCAGTTGCGGAGTTTATGAGGTTGCAGGCGTCTATACTCGTAGGTTATGGAAACTGCTTGCCATCCAGGGACCGATACCGGTATTTTTAAAAAACCCTGAATTAGCCCAATATTTTGCATTATTTTTTGCTCTTTACGTAGGGCTGAATCATAAATTTAGGTAACAACGTCGTATTATTAGATTGTCCCATTAAAAACGAAATAATGAACCGGTGACCGTAATAATACCGGTATTTTTCTATGGAGAAAATACCGGTATCCGATCCCTGTTGCCATCAGGACTGTCGGACCGTACGATTAATATATGAAGTGCATTAATTAGAGGACACCTGTGCCCGTGGATGCACCCTGAAGATGATGCTGATGATGAAGTCATAAAGTTAAGGTGGCCGGTGGCGTAGTGACGCGAACACAGCTGGAACACCCTCAGCGAGAAGCTAGTCTTCTGGTGAACATACTCCACCACATCCTCGACCGTGGCGGTGTAAATGTAGGTGCGACACATATTTTAAGCCGACAAATAACACTCGAATACCTTGCCAAATATAGTATCTAAATATCTCTTCCAACCTTATAACTTTATATCACTATGGAGTGTCCCAAAATATCGATAAACCTCGCTCCGCTAACTCGAATCGTTGTCACCTTTTCAGCTTCGCATCAAAGGCCCTCTTTTGATCGGTTCTCATGTCCCTAATTAGCAGATCCTCGTTCGTGGGCCACCCGACTGGAAGATATTGCTTATTGGCAGTAGCTCCGCCGCACCCGAGCAGCGGGACTACTGGCACGGAAAATTGAGGCAAAATCGTATGCTGTAACACTTACCTCGATATAATTCTGGATTTTGATTTAGTAGATCAGATAAGGCTTCGTGAAAATGTTTTTTAACTGACTTTAAAAAAGGAGGAGATTCTCAATTAACCTGAAAGTTTGTTTTGTATGTTTATTACGCGATTCCTCCTTCATTTATTTGAAAAAAAAAATTTTTTTTGTTTGAAAGATTGGTCCCGTTGTTTTCAAAATTCACATGTGATGATGGGAACCATGAGGTATTGGGAGAACGCAAAAATTCAAGGGAAACATATAACGATTTCAGTATTTTCGGTAACAAATCGAGTATTTGCATTCAGTAGCATTTGGTGAACGGGAACTGATGAAGACGGATGGTCATCCAAAACTATCGATCATTATACTGAAGCGAATATGACGAAGCTAATTTAAACTGTCCTTATGTAATGTTACCATCAACCTGATCTGGTATTCGAAGCCGCAAGGTAGGCAACGGAATTCCGTAATAAAAAGGTGTAGCTTAGCCCTGTTTGAGCTTATTGGAGTTGTCATGAGATGCACTCTGGTAATGATTCACTAAAAAGTGTGACTGAAATAAAAAATAAAAACAGCCTCCAATGAAATGTCTTTTCGGTGTTTTACTGCTCTGGGAGTGGCTTGGCGAAGTATTAAATTGAAATTGGTGTTTTTTCAAAGTGAGAGATTGTAACTTAGAACAAAAAAAAAATATTATTATTTGTGGACAATCTTACACAAATCCACCTAGTCCCAAACTAAGCACAGCTTTTACTATGGGTACTAAGTGACGATATACATACTTATATAGATAATTAGATACTTAAATACATAGTTAACGGGAATCCATCATTTTACCGAAAATCGTTACATCGATTATCGTTTCCTATAACACTATTAGCAGAATTTTATTATCACTTAGGAATCATTCATCGAACTTTGTTAGATCGCTCTAACATTTGCTCGAATTATCTTTTACACAAGAATCAACTCATCGAATTTTAATTCTGTATTTTGTTTGTTCATCGACGTAGTCGTTCATCGAATGGCCTTTAGTATAATTTTGGTTTAACGAAGGTTTCAATTCCCAAAATTATTTGCTTTGCTTCTGTCTTAATCTTCGAGGTTATTTTTTTTATAAAGCCCCGAAAGATTATGCGCCCTGAAAAATCATGCGTGCTTGGTTGTTTGCATGCATGGATGCGTGCTTGCTTGCTTTTTAGTACAGTAAATTTTAGGAATTTTAGAAGGCTTGGCTCGATCATTCGATGAAACGTTACTGCGATGAAATATTGTTCGTGGAAAGAATACTATATGGAACTTACTATCTGTGAATCATGTTCCGTTAAATTAATACTATGAATAACGAATATTTCTATGAAAAGTAAATTCGATGTACGGTTACGCTACGACTAGAGACGGATTCGAAACGATTAACTATGAAAAGTGTTTCGATTATATAAAATGCAATGAATTGATGATTATGTGATTAGAAAAAAAAACCCAATGAAATTCGTCGAATTGTTTTCGGTAAAATGATAATCGATGTAAGATATTTCGATAAAATGATAGACACCCATAGAAAACATCCATGACTCAGAAACAAATATTTGTGTTCATCACACAAATAAATGCCCTGACCGGGATTCGAACCCGGGACCTCCAGCTTCGAAGGCAAGGTTACTACCAACCAGGCTAAAGCGGTCGTCACAAATATCTATTTCCGCGATATATATATTACTTTATTAAGTTTAGAAACTGCGTAACTCGCGTAATGGATATTAAACCTGTGTGTTGTGTGTTATCTTATCTTAAGGTTAAAAATGTGAAATAGATTTAAAACGTGAACCACAGTTTGAATATCACTAATAGTAATTTCACCATCAATTGCAACACAATAATGCTTTATCTTTAATTACGTTCATTACATATTTGGTATTGGTCCACAGAGATAATTTGTGTTTTCTACTTTTCTCTATCAATGTTTAAAGTACCATTAAATATTCGAAAACGAAATCAAAATAGAATGAACTTGAATAGGTAAAGTAAGTTACATATTTACTGCCAGAGAAATAATAATAATAAGGTAGTGCGCACCGCATGCTACACCCACGGTCGTCTGTTATGAGACTGTATATCCGACGGAAGTGTGGAGGTCGCGGCTTTCTTAATGCCAAAGACCTCCACAACCGTGAGTTGTGCAGTCTCAGGGATTATTTGGGTCAAGGCCTGGGTCAACGGTCAGATACAGAAGGCGGTACTCCTGGACACGGCGCGGATAGTCAGGAGGTTCCTCTGTCGCCCTAACCACCGGTAGCTTTGGCCCCGCCTCGCTGCCAGTGGCATCCTAGGTTAGGTTTTTATAATGATTTTATGTTTTGTTAATATTGTTTTATATTTTACTTTTTATAATTATTATAAAATCTAACCTAAGACCTGAAATAAATAAATAGAATAATAATAATCTTTATTCCACCACTAATACAGGAGTACATTTATGGATTCGGTCAAAATCAAAAATCAAAATCAAAACATTTATTCTGCAAATAGGCCTCAAGGGCACTTTTACAAGTCAAAAACTATCTAGGTACATCAAATAAAAATAATACAATAATCAAAGTATCATTAATTAAATGTAAGTGTTACATGTCAAAAATAAGACTAAGAAACTAATAACAATCGAGATTTTTTAGAGATGTATAAGGTCTCTAAGCGTCAAGATAAAATCGTCAACATGAAAATAATATAATTTATTAAATAAATATCCTCAGAGATGTATAAGGTAACATTAATAATGGAGAAACAAAAGATACTACAAATTAATGGTACCTATAGACCCATAACTATATGATTTATCTAGCATCTCCATTGGGGCAAAATCCGCGCATACCTAGCCAAGCAGCCCGTCGTATGTTTAAAGTTCTCAACTAAGTTGGCCGGCCAAGTTTCCCTTATGAATACTTTAACGGTCTCCCAGCGATCTTGCGCAAGGAAAAACTGAATAAAACTCAAGAAAAGGTACAAACACTTTATAATATAACTTTCTGTTTGTTAAACCGGCCATGTGACCTTTGTGAATATTGAAGAAACAACTGGTAATTCGTTCTTAGTTACTCCGGAGCCTTGGAACAGCTAGTTGATTATTTGAGATAAAATACTCGGAAGTAAAATTCTGACTGCCATTTTTAGTTTGGAAAATTACATTTTCACACCTACTATTCAGAAAAGAGTTATTGTTGCCTTCGAATGAGGGATCAAAGTTGTACTTTTCTTCCCTCATTTGACGAATGACTCTTTTCCTCATAGAAGGTGTGAAAAGCAGTATGTGACACTCTGTTGTAAAATCATTTGTAAGATATTTCATGTTTTTAGCAGCGGGCCTCATAGACGGTGTGAAAAGCAGTATGTGTCACACGGTAGCAAAATTATTTCCGTCATGGGCGTAAACACTTGAATCCCTCGCTACGCTCAAGATTCTACTTTAGAATCCCTCGCTACGCTCAGGATTCTATTGTAGAATCTTTCGCTTCACTCAGAATTCAATATACCGCCCTCGCCGTAAATATATCATTTTGCTCCCTTGAGACACAATCTACTATTATATCTAGCTTACGCACGCTCGAAAACATTACTTTATCAGGTCTAGATTGTTATTGAACTAAACCGGTATTCCACTTTTATTCTCTTTTTACTAAACGGGAATTAACCGCGAATTACATTTGTTAACTCGACGTTACGTATTTCGACTGCAAATGGCAGAGGAGTATCTCTGTCAAAACTCAGAATGAGACTTGAAACAAAAGCGATATGCTAGGGATGTCCCTTTCTGTCAAACAAGGCAAATAGAATTGCGGCCCAGTGTATAAATAAGAACTTGACGAGTATTTCTTCTTTTCTAAAAAGTAGATGAAAGAAAGTTGTAGCTGCTAGCATATTTGAATTGAAAGATTAAAATAGTTTCATAAACACTATACTATTTTAACATTATCCAATTCGTAGATTCAAATTCAGTGTGTAGATTGAACACTCTTATTGTTCCGTGTGCGCTCATATTCAGGGCCTGCATATTTTTAAAGATAATATGCCTAAAAACACACTGTAAAGTGCTAACTTGCTATTACGAGTATTCTAATCAAGAATTCAACTCAACAAAGCGTTTTCAACACATTAAAATGGTCAATCAACCATCTTGGTTCAAACCCCTGCATGAGTACAGTCAAGTGTGTGAGAGGGGTGTTGCATGGCGGTGCTATCAGTGTCGTTATTAAATTATTTTTAATTCAGTATTTTTGACAATACCTACCTACAAACCAAACTTTAGTTTTATTACTTTATAAGCTACATACAAATATTTCCAATATGAAAAATATACTAGCAAATTAGGTAGGTATTTGAAAACATTCAGCCCCACGGCAAAATGGCAGACATATCAAACTTTTTTTAATTATAAGAAATGGCCGCTCGAGTTCAGTCGATAAGGATCTTTGGACGAGAAATTCAGACCGGCCTGAGTATTGATGCCTGGGGAACTTTTATCAGTTCCTAGACTGGAATTCAAAGAAAGTTTTGTCGTTAAATGTTACTAAATGTGACATTAAAGTAGATAGTTAAATTGAAAGGTTGCTTATTTTGAAAGCCTGTTGATAAAATACAATAATGTACATTAGTACTGTAGTTTTATATTTATTAATTACATACTTATTCGACAATATGGTTATCTCACAAATTACATTAGGGCTTATCAGTGGTGCAACTCTGCCTCACACAATCATAAGGAGCGCCGCACTACTCGTTATTTTATTCGAAATCTGAATAATGGTATCTCAGCAATAAAATATTTTCAGTAGTAGTCGTCTACCGGTCACTGGGATCCCAGGGATCATAACAAAAGAATGCTATTGTTTATTTTTTTGCCGCGAGACGACGGCTTAATACTTTAAGTAACAATAAAACTATTATTACTTAAAGTATTAAACCGTATTATATACATATTTGTAGATTGTATTTCTGAAATTCTAATAAATAATTATACATTAGTTACTTTTTGTATACTTTTGATACTTCATGCAGAAAATAAAAACAAGGCACCGGGATGCGGCAATAAAACAAATGAATACACAGCAATAACACAGACACATAAAAACAAATTGAAATTTTAAAATTTCCTGTTAAAAACAAACCCCAACCACCCCATCTTAAATAAGACAAAATATTGTAATTAAATTTTCATTCCTGCAATAAACGGGTCGCCACGTGGCATTTTATTGCCAAATTTTGAGAGTTGATCAAAATTTATCGCGATCTGTGAATCATCTCAGTCAATTGTTTCTTTAATATCAACTTTATATACCTGCCTACTTATATTAAGGTTCTGTACAATGCAATGTTTTGCTCCCTACGGAAAACGACGAGTACGTTTAGGCTGAAAGGTAGTTTGTAGGTGCACAGTGCACACGAAGGCAATGTGTCTTTAAAATTGCTCAAATCGGTCCGAATGCGTTTATGCGTTAGAACGTAATATACTAAACATTAGTTGTTATTTAACAATAGCTTTTTGTTGAAGGAAAACATTGTAAGGAAACCGGACTGTTTACTTTCCCTCTGGCTTCTGGGATCTGACATTCAAAATGGCTGTCGCATGTGATTAGGTGCCAAAGTTTGATTAAGATGAACCTTATAACTTCCCAAAGCCGTCGTCTCTCGGCGAAAAAAATAAACAATAGCATTCTTTTGTTATGATCCCGGGGATCCCAGGGACCGGTAGACGACGGGTTAATCTGTAATACTGAAATTATAGGTTAACCCGTCGTCTACCGGTCAATAAAAAATTCTTCTACTTTTTCCTAATCAGAAGACGATACCGAATATGTCCTTAAACGGATCCTCACTAGGTTTGTTACACCCTGTATCTTGCTTAATTACACCGTCGTAACGTACGATTACACATTACTTTCTTTCTTTTTTTTTTATTCTAAATAGGCTTGCGCTTGACCACAAATCACCTGATGGTAAGCAATATTGTGGTCTAGGATGGAACGCGCTTACCTAGTAAAAACCGATTCACTCTCGCTTTGAAGACCGAAAGGTTGTAGTTTACGGGAAACAAGGATTCCGGCAAGGAGTTCCACAGCTTGGCGGTCCTCACAATAAAGGTGGAAGCATAACGCTTCGTGCGAGTTTTCGGAACAGCCAGATTTTCTTAGTAAAAGAAAAGCCTTACTTAAGCGACACTCACGTGTAATGCCCCTACAATGCATCGATACTAATTTAACCATCCACTCCGTTACATCTCGCACTCTGCGGCGGAGTAACAAACGAGCGCATCGCGGAAGTAGGCCCTGAATAATTGAAGAAGTCTGGTCCCGGGCGTGTCGGATCGTCTACGATCAATACTGCCCGGCAGGTACAATACTCGCCAGTTTTGGACTACAAACTAACCCTAAATTCATAAAAAAAAAAAAAAATTGTGGACAATCTTACACAAATCGACCTAGTCCCAAACTAAGCAAAGCTTGTACCATGGGTACTCGGCGACGATATACATACTTATATTTTTGTTTGTTGTGTATAATTTGTTCATAATCTCAATTGTTACAACTTTGACGATCATAATTATTCATTCTTATGAGTTGACATTAATGTAATTTATAATGTAATGTAATAATATGAAATAAATAATATCAATATCAATATAAATAAATATATACTTAAATACATAGAAAACATCCAAGACTCAAGAACAAATATTCGTGTTCGTCACACAAATAAATGCCCTGACCGGGATTCGAACCCGGGACCTCCAGCTTCGTAGGTAGGGTCACTACCAACTAGGCTAAAGCGGTCGTCAAAAAAATAATAAGACTCCCAACTAAAATGTGTTTTGTCCGTTTCACACAACCCCAAATGTCAAATAAATAAATACAAAAAAAATCTATGATATGTATTGAATTAGTGTACACTAATAGGATTTAGAATTAGTACCTGAACCTAATAAAAGGATTTTGTAGATAAAAATACTTAAATATTAACATATTGCTGTAAAAGGTGGGTAACACAGTGGTAAAAACCATTTTTTCATACAAACGATGAGACATCCAAGGACCACTGAGTTACTCGATTTATGGATATTAGTTGTGGTTCGTTATTTACCAAAACTATCAGAAGTGATACTGCAATTAAACCTCTTTCTAAATATCATTACAAAAATATGAAGTGAAGTCCAAGTAATCCATAATCTGCATTTTAAAAAAAGGGTCTGAAAATTATGTACATGAAAAAGTAGAATGGCCCAAATACAAACGAATGTTAAAGGCATTTTAGCTGAAATAGATTTCATGAACGTCTATGATTAAGGCCTTAAACCTACGTAGCATCTTTCTTGATTAATTGATTATCTTATTTTGATGCAATTGTCACTTCAGAACCTTTTAAAAATGGGGTGGTCACATTCGGTGACAAAGAAACAATAGTGAAAAGGAAGGGACATCGTCTTCTTCATTAGGACAAGTAGAATCACGGCCTTGGTACTTTGTGAGGTTTTTTCTCTCGTGTAATTAACGTGATGTATACGTATACGTGATCAATTTCTGGAACGCATTTCTGATGTACTGAGATTATAATGGTACAAGGCACGTCGTTAGCACAAATCCTTAGTAGCTAATATTCGCCCTCATGGACTAAGAAAACTAGATGACATTCCGGATTCGTGAAATGAAATGAAATGAAATCATTTATTCTTCAATTTAGGCATGTTACACGCACTTATGAATGTCCAAAAACTACCACCGGTTCATAAAATAAACCTCTGCCTCGAAAAGAACCGGCGTAAGAAACTCGGCGAGGTGTCATTTTTTCAAAACAATATACAATGTATATAAAATAACAGTATCATAATACTACAGAATTCAAATGCTACAATATAAACATACATACATATTTTTTAATATTAAGGACGAAATATTTCTGTGTTAGATTACTTGTGCGGGACGCTATCACTGCCAAACATCCCTATCCATGATATAATCGTGACACCATAAAGTCACTGTCAACAACACATACACGTCCGCATACCATAACGTAGGTCGTGTTACCCACACTACCAACCGATGTACAGGATTGGCATAGCTGGCACAGTAGTAATTGTCATTCAAATACAAGGCAAAGGAAGTGCAGTTGTTGTCTGCATTGCAAGATAATGATTGACTTCCGGCTAACCTCAGTACGTAGTTTAAATTATAAATAGGCATAGTTGTACGAGAGCGTGTCTCCGCCAACAAACTGTCATACAATTTGGGCGGGTGTAGGTTAAGCTGTCATGTAACTTTAATTAATATACAATTCGTTTATTTAATTTTTTATTTTGTATATTATTGTATCGTGGCCGCTGTCATCCAACAGCTCGCCGTTAAACGCGGGCTTACATTTACAATATTATTACTAAGAATAGATTAATTATCATTACTAAATATAGATCATCTTCCTCAAAATACAAGTATTACATGTACTGTTCTATTGGCGTGCCCGGTCATTCAAACCAGACGAAATTCGCTTTGAACTCTCAACGACCCTTAGATTTGTACTGAAGAATGAGATGAAAGAGGGTGCTTCCAGCCTTCGTGTTCAGGCTCTCAAAACGTTTGTTTCTAGCACAATATATAATATAAGTGAGTGTTCGGCGTATGTCAATAAGAACTAGGTACGGAAGTAATCTTATGGTGCACCATAGTATATACATATGCAAAAAACAATATGTATGTAAATAGACAACATATAGAATATAGTATATTATACACTTTCACAACCCAACTTCGAGAATGGGCGGCAATTCCGCGACATAATTAGTTCTAACTGTTGAGGTTTTAAGTAGAAGAATAAGCAAACTGTTATTTATCACAAAACATATATATTCAAACAATACGACACAATTAAATAAGAAAGAATGTAACCATAGTAACCAGTCAACATTACTAGTGTGGAGACATCATGCAGCTAGTGCTGTACATCTCAACACTCCTCCTAAATGATAACATGGTTTACAGTTATTATTTAATGCACAACTGTACTTATTTAACTTAACTAAATAATCAGTAAAGTAACCAACTAAGAGAATTAGCACAAGAACTTATTAATGCATTTATAAAACTTGTCTGTGCTCAAACTTTTAGTCATGACATCCGCTAAATTTTCATTGGTACAAATATGTTCAATACTGATCACCTTATTGACAACCAAGTCTTTTATGTAATGAATTCGTATATCAATGTGTTTTGTACGTTTAGAATTCTCGTAATTCTTGGCCATTGATATCGCACTTTTGTTGTCAACAAGTAACACGGCATTTACATCACAACCTAAGTGTTTACATATGCCTTTTAAATTAACGATTTCCTGTGCTAATGATGCGGCAGCTACGTACTCACTTTCGGCAGACGATAAAGCTACGCATTGTTGCTTCTTTGAAAACCAAGCAATGGGGTTTTGCCCTTGTAAGATAATACCACCGCTAACACTTTTTCTGTCGCTTCTATCTCCAGCCCAATCGGCATCAGAAAATCCGTATAAATTATTATCATTTGTCTTTTTAAATAACAATCCTTTTTCCTTTGTTTCTTTCAAATAACGTAGTACTCTTTTTCCAGCTTTCCATAATTCTTCGTTCGGTTTATCTAAAAATCTGCTCAGATATGATACTGCAAATGTTAAATCCGGTCTTGTTGTTACAGTAAGATAAATTAGACTTCCTATTAGTTCTCGATACGGTACATCCAAAACTTCTGTATTGTCCTTTATTTCTATATTGTAATTTCTTTCCATAGGAGTTTTAATTCCGTTACATTCATCCATTTTAAATTTAGTCAATATCTTGTCAATCATTTTAGTTTGTTTCAGTTCTAAGGTATCTTTATTTCTTTTAACTTCCATTCCGAGAAAGTTCTTCATTTCGCCCATATATTTTGCGTTAAACTCCTCCTTAAGTGCTTTGATAGTATTTTCCCCGTTTCCAATGATCAGGATATCATCCACATAAATCAGCATCCAGCAATCTTCTTTGTAATACAAACAGTAATCATATTCTGATCTTTGGAATCCATTAGCTTTCGCAAAATCGTCAAGTGTTTCATTCCAACATTTTGGTGATTCAACCAATCCATACAATGCTCTCCTTAGTTTTAATGCTGTATTATTATTTTTTATTTCTAATCCTTGGGGTATTTTGATAAATACATCAGACTTCAATTTTCCATTTAGAAATGCAGTGGGAATGTCAAGTTGAATAATCTTTAAATCATCTTGTACAGCTTTTGATAAGATCATTCTTATGGTAGAATGTCTAGCAACGGGTGCATAAATGCTGTCAAAAATATCTTCTTTCTTTTGTTGGAATCCTCTAGCTACCAGTCTTGCCTTTTTTGTTCCATCTTCTTTTTGCTTAAATATCCATTTTGTATCTATGAGCTTTTTTCCATCAGGTATTTCTTGTTCTTCCCACGTTTGTAATCTTTGGAGTGCATCTAATTCTTTATTAATTGCGTTTTTCCATTCTGGTTTTTTTACAGCTTCTTCGAAAGTTTCTGGTGCGTTTGCACTGAGACATATAACAATGTTAGTTTCAATTATGTCTCCTACATTCGTCTCGTAATCTTTAAGATAAGCAGGAGGTTTAATCGTTCTTTTGGGTCTGGTTGGTTCTTCTTCAGTTTGATCATTGTTCATTTCTGCATCTTTAAATTCATCTTCCTTTTCTGTATTGATTTCTTCTTCTTCTTCTTTGTCTTGAATATACCTTACTTGTTGTATTTCTTCGTTATTTTTGAACTTAATGTCACTTTCATCAAATCTTACATCTCTGGAAATAACTATCTTATCTTCTTCTGGATCCCATAATCTGTAACCAACAGTTCCATAACCTACCATTCTTGTTTCTTTTGCTCTCTTGGCTAACTTGTCCGGTTTGGGTATTATTGTAACCACGCTCTGCTACCATGTTGAGGTTTTAAGTAGAAGAATAAGCAAACTGTTATTTATCACAAAACATATATATTCAAACAATACGACACAATTAAATAAGAAAGAATGTAACCATAGTAACCAGTCAACATTACTAGTGTGGAGACATCATGCAGCTAGTGCTGTACATCTCAACACTAACTGTATGAAATTTACGTCTTTTTTGACATTTGATATTTATACAAGAAGTATATAGATATAACATTCAATCAGTTAATATCTTTTTGTAATAACTGCACTGATGTTATCTATTTTGTAGATATTGCGGTATCTTTCTGTAATAAATGTATTTTATATTATATGTGATAAGGGTCAATCAAAAAAATCAAGATTTTTATCTCTTCGTTCCAATAGTACGATAACATATAAAATTTGGCCATTCGGTGTACGTGCGTTGCAAATCCTACACGAAAATGGCCGCTAAATACTGTTTACTCGTTTCGCTGTCTTTGCTGGCTCTAGCTAATGCGCAGCTCCAAGCTGTTAACGGGAGGATAAAAATTACTACTGGCACCAGTTCAGGATGCAGCGACACCGTGAACTTCATAACAACGCAGCTGGCGGATGCCTACGAGGAGTACAAGGAGTTCTTGGACATTGAGTTCGTACCGTGGGGCAGAACCATTCGGAACGCTGACAACAGTCTGACATGCCAGTTTGGAGTGAACGATTGCTTTGCCAACCGCCTTCACCGTTGCGTGCTCGACCAGCTCAGTGGTAACCAGCAAGCACAGGTGGACTACATGAAGTGCGAATTCTCGCCGCCGTACCCATCGTATTTACAGAGAAGCTATGACTGCGCTGCAGCTACTGGTCTTGATCTGGTCACTATCGATGTCTGCGTGGCCACACCTGTAGGAGAACCTCTCGACGCGGCCGCTCAAGCGGCAGCGGCGGAGCCCATGGCGACAATTAACTTCGTTCCGTCCATCGTGTTCAACGATCAGATTAACCCGACCCTCCACACTGAGGCTAGGACCCGACTGAAGAGCATGATCTGCTTCGCGCTCGCTGCAGACCCCCAAACTGGAGTCAGCAACTGCCAGATTTAAATAGTTTACTCGTGAAACTGTAACTCGGCAAACAGCAATAACAGATGATAAATAATAATCAAGCAATATGTTTTATAATATGTATATTATAGCGAACTATTCACCAGCATATAAACTCTTGAGGTTTTCATTGGTGAAACAATGTTTACCATCTTTTGTTAAAATAGTTTTTGGCCAATAAATTAAACTTAATTGGGACTCAACGTTGGAGATTTTGTTTTGGTTTTGAAAGATGTCAACATTCGACCAGTAAAGTAACTGACAACTATCTTGTTGTACAACTGGCGGCGGAATCCGGCTTATTCAGTGTAAAATATCATGAACCTTTTATTTTGATTATATTTCATAACATTATCCTCAACTCAAGTGTTTTACTATTTGTTACCCTTCCAACCAATTAACTAAGATCGATTCAATTATACATCAGGCACGTAAGTGTATAGCAGTTTGGTAGAAAGAAGTAACCAGTGTAAGACCATCCGTTCTCTTCCCATCTGTCCAGCTAAGACCCTGGGGCTGCAAAACGCAAGGAAGGTTTTCTAATATCATGGCCCGTCCCACAATATCATTCAACGCATAATGACGAAGAAACCTACCAGAACACAGACCATGATACCCGTCATCCTACACCATTACCCCACAGATGCAGACGTGAGGCTCATACACCCTACATCCAAGTCTAAAAGCAACCGCAATTCTAAGGGTATTGTCGTCCAACAAGGCCCCCAAGAGCGACGACGGCAAGGCATGCAACCAGGCCCCTGATTCGGGTTCTGCTACAGCCCTAAGGCGAGCCAAATTTCCCCCCGCCCCAACTTCCATCAAATTACTATAAGTTGGCCGGCATATAATGTCGTCCCAGGATCTCTGCACCTTTAGATTCTCCGTCATTTCACCACTGGTACAGTGAACTGACTATTCAGCGATAGCGTCTTCCAAATAAAGCACACAAACCTCATCTGTATTGCGAGACAAAATCCGTGCCACTAGCTTCACAGAAGCATGTGACGAAGCGAGGAAAGTCACAAGCTTAATGTCCTGCATGTGACGATCCCCTAGCCCACCGTACTGGGAGAGACACCTGACGCCACTGAGGCTCGTCAAAACTAACATTCAAAATGGTCTCCAGCCCAACGCGGAGTACATAGTAGAAACCCTGAACCACTCGCGGAAACATTCACGTGGGCGCAGTTCTCAAAGTATAAGTTACGAGTGGTATAGAAGAACCAGATAAACATGCGCCGAGAGATGCCGTAGAAGATCCAAGGATCCACCCATCGCCACTGTCTTGTCCTGAACTACGAGACCAACCCCTTCCGCAAAAATTGGCGCTCTTAGAAGGGATAATGACGATCACTCTGCTAATTTCAAACCAGGTAAAATTGCCTCGAAGTGAGTCCATTGCTCCTAACCCACAGGGAAACAGCTCACACTTCTCAGTGTTTATCACTAACCCAATGGCGAACAAGGCTGTCACATCCCGAAACATTACATCCGGGCTTTCCCCTAACGTTCCATCATCCAAGTACCAAATACTTGGAGGAGAGTCTAAAGCAGCAATGCAATTCTGTATGACCAGACAAAAAAGAAGGGGTCCGATTGGATCACCCTGTTGAGCATCCACCTGTGAAGAGATTAGATCCGTGCCAAAAAATAGATTACTTGGAGAAGAACTGATGAAGAAAAAGATATAGCACTGGAACATGATCCCTAGCCTCCCTCAAAATGATATCCCTCTCCACACAATTAAAAGCATTTTAAATGTCTAGCTTCATGATCACACTATCGACATTAAATGAAATAAATGAAATAAATGAACTTTATTCTGCAAGTAGGCCGCAAAGGCACTTTTACAAGTCAAAAACTACTAGCGTTTCTCAAGAGACCACTGCCGAGAAGAAACGCCGAAAGAAACTCGACAGTCAGTCATTTTCTCCAAAATATGCTTATTACAATGATACTACTTAACCTACTTAAGTAAATGTAAATGGTACACAACAAAAGAGAATTGAAAGAAAAACGAGGAAAAAATAACAATAGGTATTTACAAAAAAAAAACATGTCGAATCGTTTGATATGCTTTCCTGCAAGAAATGAGATACAATGAAAATATTAGACTCTACGCTATTTAGGTATTTGGTTTGGGCCATGCATTTCTGTCTGTTAGATAGTCCTCAACCCTATAATAAGCCTTTGACATCAAAGTTTTTTTTAGGTAATTTTTAAGAGCTGGAAAGGGTAAATTCAAAATTTCATCGGGTAACTTATTATAAAAACGAACACATTATCCCGAGCCATGGCAAAGGATCGCACTGCATGAATGGCCGCCTCGCACCCCATAGGTGTGCCAAACCCCACTTCACAAGGCTGCAGGTAGCCTGCTATTTCTTCCTTCACCGCACGACAGGCAAGTTTTAAAACAAGACGCCGTATCTTGTTTCCAATGGCTATTGGCCTCATTCCACCACCTTTTTTCTCCAAAGCACATGCATACGCCCCATAAAGATATGGAAAATCTTGAGGGTTCACAATACCTCTTAAAAGGAAGTTGCAAAGCTGAGTTAGACTCTCCAACTGTTTAGGCCCATTAATGCCAGCTGACGAAGACATTATAATTCATTCAAGTGTCGGGGACGCAACCTGTCCGTCACAGTTAAATAAGGGCTGGACCGATCAGGCTCAGGGGGAAAGGCTAGTTGCCGCGACGGTGAAGGGTGCTTATCACACAGAGTTCTCAACGTGTCAGCACCGGAAGGCGCAAGAGTACAGTCGGAAAGGAGCAAACGAACCGCGCCCCTCAAGTCTCCATCATGCATCTTAGCCTCTATGCAACGATAAACCGAACGCGGCTCAAGAGAGACAAAAAAATACATGAATGTACTATCAATGTGTTGGGGCGTCTAACCTCCGTACTGATCAGACCTGACTATGACTGGCCGACTGACTGACTGACAGACGTTTGAATTTGAATTCAAAAATGGAAAACGAACAAATGGCGGAACGGACTGGACGACCGCGGGGCAGACGTTGCTAGACGCTCACAGACGTGACTGCCGCAGACAGCGGACGGTACAGGACAAGACCGTACACTCCCTTAGTCACAGACGTGACTGCCGCAGACAGCGGACGGTACAGGACAAGACCGTACAAGTGGTCCTTCGTAACAAAAGAAACAATCAGCCCATGGAGACACAAAGCCACTGCTAGAAGAAGAATGGGTGAGGTGGACTCCACCACACGAGCGCCTCGCAGCCGCGCTCCGTCGCCGATATATGCGCGCGGTAGCCGCGCGCCCTCGCCGTTCTCAGTGCGCGGCAGCCGCGCGCATTCGCCGCTCTCCGTACGTGGCAGCCGCGCGCATTCGCCGCTCACCGTGCGCAGCAGCCGCGGAGCTTCAAGAATGCACTCCGCCGTGAGCCGAACCCCGTCTTCACCACGCACTACGCACGTTACCCGCGCGCCTTCTCCCGTACTATTGCGTGCCCACGCTGTTTCATCCCCCGCAAGACCGACTGCGAGGGACGACGCTGCGTGCCACATGGCGGAGCTACGTCAGGAAGCTGAGCGTTTGGAGCTGAAGGCGAAGCTCATCAAGGAGCAAATACGGCAAGATACTGCCGACCATCGCGAAAGTCCCATCCCATCAAACGCACTTTGACAACGCTCCTCGCTCGACAGACAGTCAAGGAGCTGCCGCCCTTCTCTGGTGACGTCTCAGAATGGCCAATTTTCTACAGCCAGTTTAAAGCCACGACCGAGTTGTGCCACTATTACAGCGAGGAAGAAAACATCGCCCGCCTCATGAAATGCCTCAAAGGAAAAGCCCGTGACTCCGTATCGGCTCTCCTAGTAAGCGCAACGAGCCTAGAGAAAATTATTTCAACCCTAAAACTTCGTTTTGGAAGACCAGATCATCTCAGAGAAGTCATGCTTGCGAAAATTCGTGCCTTTCGTACTATACGTCAAGACGACATTAATGGCCTGATCGATCTTGCAACCTCTGCGCAAAACATCGTGGCCGCTATGACACTGACAGCAGAGACGGGCCATCTGACAAACCCGATGCTCATTCGCGAAATTATATCTAAATTACCGTATTTATTACAATATCAATTCAGTTTTTATATTTACGATCGAGATACCGCAGTGACGTTGTAAACCTTAGCCGACTGGCTTATGAAGACCGCCCATGCAGCCACCGTCATCGCGCCCGTACAAGTCAGTTCAGAATTTCCGTCGCACGCCACCGCACCATTCCCGTCGCGCCATAATCACGCAGAAAAAAGACCGCAGATGACCAGCCGCCACGCTGCTGTGCTCATCACACACAGTAAGGCTAATTCAAGCAAGTGCGTCATATGCAAGCAAAATCATTATATTGCAGACTGTGCGAAATTTGAGGCACTCGACATCGACGCCCGCTGCGAGATCGTCACAAAAGAGAAGCTGTGCTTTGCATGCATGTCTCCCCGTCACCTTATTTCGGACTGCAAGCACAAAGAAAAATGCAAGCACTACGACCGTTACCACCATGTCATGCTGCACGCCGAACCCAAGTCTGAAAAGCCTGAGCCGGTACCGTCTACATCAGCCGCCGCTGTCGTGACGCACACCGATAACAAGTCGACCAACCACGCTCTACTAAAAATCGCCAGAGTGATGGTCAGCGGTCCGCTGGGTTCGGAGTCGGTGCTCTGCCTACTGGATGAAGGAGCAACTATCAGCCTGATAGATGACAACCTCGCGCGACGCATTGGAGTCTCCGGCACTGCAGCGACCCTGCGCATCCAGGGAGTCGGCGGGATGCAGTCTGCAGCCTGCGAGTCGCAACGCGTCAGACTGAACATACGCGGCGAGCAGATGAAGAAGGATTATGAAATTAGCGTCAATACTATTCCAAATTTAGCATTGCCAATGTATAGAATCGATTTAAATAAGTTAGCTCGTAATAACGAATTAATAAAAAACTTTTTTGACGACTTAGGGACGACTAACGACATTGACGAACGACCTTTATTACTTTTAGGGATTGATAACATTGACTTAATAGTAACAAGACAACTTTTTTCAGCACATAAACATAAATGCAATGACTCGCTTTATGTCTCGTTTACACGTCTAGGCCATATAGTACATGGCAAAAACCCAGACGTCAAACCCGACAACGTGACAGTCATGCATTTATGCGCTTGTGATGAACTGAATGACGCCGTAAAGCGTTCATTCTCTACTGAGGGATTCGGTACTAGACCGCACCCTGACACTCCTCGTTCTAAAAATGACTTAAGGGCCCTAAAAATTTTAGACGACACGTCAAAATTGATAGGTCCCAGGTGGGAGACGGGCCTAATTTGGAAGGATGACATTCCAAACCTGCCTGACAGCTACGATATGGCGCGGAAACGTCTTGACGGAATCATAAAGAAAATGTCTAAACCACCAGACTTCGCGGAGCGATACTCTGAAAGGTTAAGGAAAATCTTGAAAAAGGTTATATATCCAAATTAAACGACACAGACGTGGCCGTCAGGACAGTAAAGACGTGGTATCTACCGCATTTCGCAGTTTTTAATCCGAACAAACCCTCAGCATCCTCCGACTCGAACATCAGACAGCCGTCATGGGCGCTCGTCTCTCCTGCGTTTTGAGGGAGTATATCAATATTGACGAACCCATGACGACGACACTTTGGACGGACTATAAGACTGTCATAGCCTGGATCAAATCGGACACCGGACGCTTCAAGCCTTTCGTCGCGCACCGTGTCGCCGAGCTAACGGAACTGACTGACGTCCGTGACTGGAGGTGGGTGCTGACGAACCTCAATCCAGCCGATGACGCGACACGAGACACAGACGTTGTCAACCGCGAGAGGTGGCTGAATGGACCAGATTTCTTAAGACTGCCAGAAGACTCATGGCCTAAGTCAGATGCTGAAGTGTCGGTAGACCAAAACGATGTTGAAGTGAAACTTGTGTGTCAGCTTGTGCTTCAGCTCTCTAGCCAACGAAAACTGTGTTTACCAGACATTGAACTCTGGTTCCTCCGATATGTCTCTAACGTCAAGCAGAAGCGACAGGGACTGCGAAGAACAGGCGAACTGACTCCGGAGGAGATTGAGGCTGCCAAGCGTCTGTGTACCATCGACTCTCAAGCCCGAAGTTTCACGGAAGACATCGCCCTGCTAAGACGGTCCCAGGTTGTAAGCAACAGCAGCAAACTCCGACAGCTTACTCCGTATCTGGATCCGGATGGTCTCCTGTGAGCCCGCGGAAGGACCGAAGTTGCCGCGAGCTTGACAAACGACACAAAGTGCCCAGTCATCCTCCACCCAAAAGATAGGTACACAAGATTACTTGTCAGCCAGCAACATCGGGACCAGGCCCACGTGACCGAGAAGAGGCTCACCTGAGCCTGAGACGCACATTCTGGATCCACGACGGGAGAAAGGGTACGGCGTGCTCTTCACGTGCCTAACTGTGCGAGCGATCCACGTGGACCTCGTCAGTGATCTGACAACCACTAGCGCTCTCATGGCGCTCAGACGGTTCATAGCGCGACGTGGATGCCCCAAGACTATATGGAGTGACAACGCGACTATGTTTCGGGGAGCGGACCGCGAACTAAGACGGGCTGTTCAGGCTATAGAAAGAGATGAGCTGGTTAGATACGGGAGCATACGACGAATTGAATGGTCATTTATTCCGCCGGTGTCCCCCCACATGGGAGGGTGCTGGGAGCGCATGGTACGGGCTGTGAAGACCGCGCTAAAGGTCACCCTTAAGGATAGAGTTCCCAGGGAGGACACTTTAGCCACCGTACTAATCGAGGCGGAAGCTATGGTCAACAATAGGCCGCTGACATACGTTCCACTTGACCATACAGACGACTTACCTCTGACCCCTAACGATTTTATACTTCCTATGACTGACTCGACTGGAATGACCTTCGGGACCTTTGTGGACGGAGACCTACTGCGACGATCTTGGAGAGAGTCGCAACGACTAGCTGACTTGACGTGGAAGCGATGGGTCAAGGAATACCTGCCCACGCTGACGAGACGTGAGAAATGGTACCGTTCAACTGCCCCTCTTACCGTAGGCGACGTTGTGATCGTCGCAGACAGCCAATCACCGCGGAACCTGTGGCCACGAGGCATTGTCTCAAAAAACCTACCCAGGTCAAGACGGACAGGTAAGAGTGGCAGATGTCCGCACCGGACACGGACTTTACCAACGACCAGTGACGAAACTGTGCCGACTAGACGTGAGGCCGTCAACCTCCACAGTCCAATGGTCGCAGTAGACCTGGCTGACCTGACGGGCTCGACATGATCAATTTGACTAACCGCTCTGACCTGCCTGACATGACCTGACTGACCTTGAGCGAACTGCCTTGACCTGGCCCTGGACCCTGACTTGACTAGCTACGGTGGTAGACGCCCCGCCGCCGTTAGTATTGGTAGACTTCCAATACTGGAGGTGGGGATGTTAAGGGCGTCTAACCTCCGTACTGATCAGACCTGACTATGACTGGCCGACTGACTGACTGACAGACGTTTGAATTTGAATTCAAAAATGGAAAACGAACAAATGGCGGAATGGACTGGACGGCCGCGGGGCAGACGTTGCTAGACGCTCACAGACGTGACTGCCGCAGACAGCGGACGGTACAGGACAAGACTGTACACTTCCTTAGTCACAGACGTGACTGCCGCAGACAGCGGACGGTACAGGACAAGACCGTACACAATGTTTTCTTTCACCTTTAAAGTCAAAGACCTGGATTCTGTACTTTCCGGGATCCTTAAATCCGAAAGCAACCAATCATCCAACATTTTGTTTCTTAAGCAATCCCGTATTATAGTGCATAATTTCCCTGCGGCCAGACTTCTCACACCTTTGGGCACGTGCCGCAAAACCTTCACGTTTTTCTTAAGTTCAGATAACTTTGAGAAATTGACAGCCGCATCTGGAGCCCCAGCCCCGCTAGACGATTGTGACCCAACCGCATCCCTATGCACACGATTAATGTGGACATTACGACCCCTGGGTACCACGTATTGCCTCGAAGGATCAGGAGGATAGTATAGGCAAGTTTGGGTTGCTCATAGCTGTTAGAATAAGTATAGAATTTAAATCAATGAAATAAAACTGTATAACAAGAAACAAAAACTAAAATCAAGTAACCATGCAATTGCGTAGTCAAAATAAAGAAAAAATTTAAAATACAAAAAAAAAACACAAAAGAAATGTGAACATGCGGTAGGGTTAAAATTATACACATTTAAGTCAATTTAAATACCATGACAGCAAAATAATCTAGATGTCTTCAATTAAGTTACACAACATGTCCATTCCTTTAAAAATAATTAAGTACGTAACTTTAAAATGGAAAAGAAATAATTTAACAGCAACATAAGAAAACGTATTAAGTCCATCGATATTAAAAATAAAGCAAAAAATTGCAAAAAGTAATAATATTAAAAAAAAACAAGAAAAAGAAACGCAAATCTGAGTCTCGAACCCGAGTTATCGTAATTTTACAGTATCGGAAGGAACTATGGAAGGTTTTGAATTTATTTTAAATTTATTCTAACGAATTTTTAACTATTTTATTCACATGATATTCAGGTGCGATTTTTTTCCATATATTTCTGTGAGAACTGAAGAATAATGAACCTCTTTTTGATAAAATTTCTTTGAAAACATTTCGTTAATCATCGTTTCAGTATAACTTCGGTGACAAGGATTCTGATTTAGTGTTTTTTTTTCAGTTACTACGAAAATGTATGACAAAAATTTGCTCCTAAATATCGCGTAAATAAAAGAAGTAGAAAGTTGTCAGAACAAATTTAAATGCAATTCAAAAACTTCCTTTGTTCCTACAAAAAAATGTTAAATTCCGATAACCGAAAAATAAATTAAGGCCAACTTTTTCCCCCAAATATATTTTACACATCTAATCTTATCTATGTTGTGACTATGCATGATATTTAGTTCAAAATCATTCCTAGTCACAAACAGATAGTAGATATATCGCCATCGAAATAAAAAGTACCGCGTTTAATAAGCCTTGATGGTATAACGCTGAATAATGAAGTGATAAGTAATTGTACGCATAATCAGTTATAAATGATAGGGAGTTAATACATATCGCCAATTAATTGATTTGATTGATTGATTCCCCGTGTGGTTGCCGGGTAAGAATTGCGCCACCCCATCTCTTCCCGTGGGTTTCGTAGGAGGCGAATAAGGGAAAATCGGAGGGTGGGCAGCAGCATCCTTCGATCATTACCACCATCAAACTGCGGTCGCCAACCCGCTTGCCAAGCGTGGCGACTATGGCAAATCCCCCCCAAGGGAAAAATAAAAAACATGCCCTTGGGGGAGGCCTATGTTCAGCAGTGGACGTCTTTCGGCTGAAATGATGATGATGATGATGATGAATTAATTGATAAAAAGTCTGCGATTTTTCTTATAAAACGACGGTAGCATACAAGCTTACGGCCTGCCTGCTGAATCGCAAGCGCGTTGCCGACCCTTTATTAACTCGAGAGTCCATTGAGTTGACAGCAGACTTGTACAGGTTCTCTCTCAGCACAGCGCATCCTCAAGAGCTCTGGCGACATTACTCCCCAGCAGGAACACAACATCGCGTACCTAAAAAAACAAATAGTGGTGCTTTTATGGCTGTGGTCTTCTGTAAGGTAGATGTACTTCCACATTTGCGCTGCTCCCTGCTAGGGTCCGCTTTTCAAACTGTGTAATCGATTACGTAGGTCCTCAATCCAGGACTTGGCGCGCAGCGCTTCACACTTCTCATGGCTAAAACGTTTCTTTCGTCGGTGGCATTGGTTGAACTAGGACGGTTCTTAGCAGATTTAATGATATAATTTTATTGATCATTTTGTACCAACTTCGATTATACCTACTTTACATTTCATAAAAACTCCCTGCGGACAGATCTGATACCGAGTATAGCATAATAAATAAATAAATAAAAAGCCTTTATTATTCCTTAAAACCAAAACAGAGTTACTTAAAATATAATATTATATAACAAAAAGAAGCGTTTTAACATTATTTTTTTGTATACCTATTCACTTAATTAATATTTGTTTTAAGGACCCCTCTTAGGGTGAAGGCCTCCTCCAGTTGCTTTGCTTACCGGCGATTCTCTCAGACGAGGTTGAGAGTATAGCATAACCGTTGCGAAATTGGTCCAACGGAATACATAAAAAAATACCTAAACGAAAACCCAAGCAATTTACACGTTTGTCATTAACTAAACATTTCTCAAAGATTTCACATAAAATATGTTCAGCAAGAACTCTTTGATTAAGCTAAAGAGACATAACGTAACCGGGAAGTCCACCGCGCGATCGCGACAACACTGACCCATATAATCCCTATTCGTCCCGGTACCGCCGCACACCGGGTAGAGTCAGTCCGACCCAGGTCGGGCCTAGCTGAGTTTCTTGCTGGACTCTTCTCAGCTAGGCTAGGTTTAGTGAACCAGCGACAAAACTGCCAGTAGCTCGATTCCACTCACACCTCAGATTCGGTTGAAACCGCTCAACCAATCTCACTGGAGCGGAAACTCTTAGAGTATTCCAGTGATCCAAACCACGCGTGGTCATGCCGGAGGTTTTCCCCTGGATTTTCCCCACGCTACTCTCCACCGCGCACTCCTATCGCTTTATTGGGCCCGGCCTATAAAGCCACAGTCAGGTTCAAAAAAAAACATAACGTAACCATCATAAGCCAATAAAGTCGGCCATTGCTATTGAAAAATGTCACGAGGCTCTCAGCCACCGCCGCGCTACATTAACCCCAAGTTAGGGAAAATTACACGGAAACCGAAATTGAAATGGTCGTTACCGAATTTTATACGAAAGTAACTGAGAATATAGTAAATTAGAATCATTTTCATAGCCATATTAAAAGTAACGGATATTTTCACAAATGTTCCTGTTTAGGGTCCCGTACCTCCAAAGGAAAAAAACGGAGCCCTTCTAAGATCACTTTATTGTCCATCTATCTGTCTGCCTATCAAGACCCTTTATCTCAGAACGCGTTAACGAAAGATACGGCCGTTTTATACCGCAAAAAACGTATATTTGAACACTCTCAATGGAATCAAAATTTATACTTTTGGTTGACCTAATAGAAGCATTTAGCAATTAATATCGTCTTATACTACAAATACAGGGAAAAAACTGAAAACTATACATTGTAATTACTAAATCATAAAAAATCTAGTCTTTATTTAAAGTAGGTATGCAATCAATACCTACAACATGGAAGAAATATAGCTTTATTCAACATAATGGCAAAAAAATACAGTAATACAATACAATACACGATACAAAAAGGTTTATTTCTCAAAATTTTACAATGTTCAATCTAAAGTAGAAGAGAGCGCTAAGCTGGTTTTAAGCCCACCCGTAGTCAGTGAATTGGTTTCACACTAAATAAGGGTTAGATACAATTAAATTAATTACAATAACAATATAATATATACTTTAAATTGCACAAGTTGTCTACTGTATGCTATAAAGTAAACTAAATTAAGAATCGCCACAGAAACAAATCTATTCCAAATTTAAATTACGTAAATTGTATACACAAAGAATCTGTTTTTTTATGTTATTTTCCTACCACATTAAATAAATAAATATTTGTGGGGAATCTTACACAAATCGCCCTAGTCCCAAGCTAAGCAAAGCTTGTACTATGGGTACTAAGTGTCGCTATACATACTTATACAGATAAATAGATACATAAATACATAGAAAACATCCAAGACTCAGGAACAGTAAATATTCGTGTTCATCACACAAATAAATGCCCTGACCGGGATTTGAATCCGGGACCTCCAGCTTCGAAGGCAGGGTTACTACCAACTACCAACTAGGCTAAAGCGGTCATCATTGCGTGACATATCGTATTTTTTCTTTAACTGACCGAGTGAAACGAAGGTCTCTGCTTCAGCTTCGACAAAAATGCTTTCGTATGTCCGAATTCCGAATTTCCAGATTTCCGGTTGTTCTCCTCTACATGTCGCATTTGTCAATTATTGTGAAATTTTGTGAGCAGGTTCTGTAATTATATAGAATGTTTTTGTCGTGTCAGTTTTTGAAAAATAAAAAAAACTCGCAACAGCTCACACAGCCACTAGTTTAAGCACTTTCCATGCATGCCAATTGGAGATTTTTTTTATCAAACTTTGCAACACACTGTGCATTACGATGAATTTGACACTAACATGTGCTTTTATTCCTTATTTTACTTTAACGCTAATGTAATAGAGTATCTATTACAAACATACGATTTTTAGAGTGTCTATTACATTCGTGTTAAAGTATAAGTGAGTGTTAAACTCACATTGTTAATTTACCTGTAACCGGCTTCCTTCCTAATCCATAAATCTTTACTATCACAATAACCCATATACCAGTGAATTGCTCGTACTCGGTATCCGGCAAATACTGTGTATATCCACGTAAGCACAGGTATTAGTTGCTGCATTATTATGCAAATCGATGCAGATTGCGATGCCAGTATCTGTAGAACCAGTTAGAACATGTTACTGGTGAACTAAGTGTCGTTGAAAAGGATTTTTTATGGTCTATCAAAAACATATACATCTTACACCATATTAGAATAAAATTAAATTGAGGTATTATTATATTTTACCTGATGCAAGAAAACAGCAAGGTCAAACATATAGCTCGCTGGTTAAATAATGGAAAACCCTCATGCCTTAAAGAGACCAAAATTGCAATTGATAGGGAATATGATGCCAATCTTATTTCAATATCAATGCGTCTCACTTACATCAGTTGGTTATAGACTAACTCAAAAAAAACGCATCAGGCACGATTAATTTTATTTCTGTGTATCAAAAGAATTCATGTCAAAGTTTGTTCCTGATCAGGCTCCAACAGATAAGAAAATTTAATAACAATAAACGCCGTCAGACACATTTGCTAAGAGTTAGCTATTAGCCGGATTTCGTCGCCGGTGGTCCAATTGCGCAAGTTCGTCGATTACATGCCGAAAGTTGGGATCTCACGAAAATTCCAAAATCTCCAACACGACCGCCAACTAAGATAAAACTTTTATTTTAAGGAATGCTGTTTGAAGACCGGGCTTCGATTGCTTAGTTATAAGTTCTTATTTGCATTTACTTGGTTGAAATTTCGCATATGAACTGGTTAAATCGGACAGCTGTCGTCAGTTCCAAGGACTTTGGCGAGCGAAAAGCAGAACATCTTCTGGTAGAGCAGGCTCTAAAGCCAGCTAAAAACCTCAGTACCTCAGTGTGGAGGCTGGCATTGATATGGTCAGTAAATATAATGGATCCACTTACGTCGATAGGTGAACAGCTTCAATTTCAGTAGCTACAGCACATTTGCACCTCCGTAGTTAGGTATGATGGGTATTCTGGTTGCTACTGAGCTAATCGAACACGCAACTGTCTTGGTCACCAAATCGGCAGGTCAGGCTGACTTGAACAGTCATTTCAGTCAACAGTAAGAACACGATGTTCAGGAACTTATTAGATTCCCAGTAAACAACCACCACAACAGTAGCATCGTTGTTAAATTTCAGAAACCCTGAAAATTTTATTTTCATTCCGCTTAAAACTTTCATTTATCAATGCATGGGTTTGAATATGTTGCAGATTTTGCCACTACTAATTGGACCAAATAACATGTTATGCTTTATGCCATCCACAACTATTTGAGGTTTAGAACCCCAAGGGGTGGACAGAGTTGGCAATTTAGCGTATTCGCTTGATTTTCCAAGGCATTTATTAACTATTATTTATGCTTTCAGAGATAAAACCCAGCGATTGGTTATCAAAGCAGACATTATTCAGCATTTTTTAAAGCATTACAGAATGTAGATGATCATGGATGTCGATAAATTCTTATCTCCTTAATTATACAAAAATTGAGCAGGTATTATTAACTAAAACAATTTTCCATGGTCTCTCCCCTCTAAAAATATTTTAAGGTAATCTCTTAGATTACATCTTTAAAAGTAAGCCGCCATATTTTCTTTAAGGGGAAATTTGTTTTTCACTGGCTGGAAAATAAACAGAAAAGTTATTAACTCCCATAAGAAAAAAAAATACTACGTATCTCCTTGGGGAATCCAACGTTATTGTCTTTTCATTTAATTTATTGTTTAACTTCAACTAGAAAGTCAGTGGAATAAATGAAATCTTCATTTTTAAATTATATTTAGTCAGATGGCAATGGCTTCCGTAAAAACTAGTGCTTACGCTAAATCTTGGGATTAGGTAGCGGACCCGAGGCATACTTCAAGATGCAACTGTACTGGGATAACGATGAGAGATTTATTTTTCTTTTTGAAATTGATTTAAATATGTAAAAAAGCAATAAATTTTTAATTTGAGTTTACTTTAGTATCGTCAAGCTTAAATTGTTTCCCAGATTACAACAATCAGACTATGGAACCTCTTACTGCTTGAGTATTTAAGGATTACGTGAAGACTGCGTTTTAATGAAATTGGATACCAAAGCGATTTCGAGAACCAAGAACTATATTTTATTTCATTAAGGAAAATTTACTTTTCCGTATTAAACTAAAATAATTCAGGATTGTCTCTATAATTGCTGCTTAATGATGATATAATGGCTATTAAAACGCCTTCTATAGCTACCCTGCTTAATCTGCGTTGCATTAAAACAGCAGGTATTCAATTACGGTTAATATATTTAAAATTGTAAGACAACCCCTGAGGGGTCCGTGCCTGTGGTATTAATGAAATTGGCCTCCCTCGGGATACAACCTGGGGCCAGAGTTTACGCGACAGGTCTTAGTTTGTGACCCTTTCACGCGATGGTTTTTTTTTATTTATTTATTTATTATTATACAGAGGTACAATTTTACAATTAGTGTTTGTCCCACAAAACGGTTTACACAGTTTGACTGTGGGATCGGAGTCTCTTCGGTAACTAAATTCACATACATGACTATTACTATATACTATCACTATTTACTAGTGTCTACTATGCTATTTAAGAAATAATTAAATAATTTTCTTTTATATGTTGCTCTATTGGCCTCCGGTCTGATATCTGTTGGCACGCAGTTTAAAATGTAGGGTATGCGTTTCCGCAGGCATCTATCGCCATAGTAGTTGGTTACCCTTGGTATATCGTACTTGCCCGCAGCTACCGACCTGGTGCCGTAAGTGTGACATAAATGAGATAGGCCATGTTCTTGACTCCCATGGTGATTAAGTGCTAGGATGAATTTAGTTTGCCGTATGATGCAGCCAGCGGGGTGTTTACGTAAATAGTCAAACGTACGTGAGGTTTTTTTTTTTACTTAATTCTATGATTTATTTACACATGGTCCAAAAAATCTCTATTTTCGATATTAGCATATCATTTATGCACTTATATATATGGAATGTACATGTTTTTGTTCCTTCACACAATAAGAACATTATTTATTGTTAAAATACATATTTCCTGCCTCGCACAACCAAACTATGGAATGAACTGTCGCCTGCGGTATTTCCGGACCGATATGACCTTCAAACCTTCAAGAAAAGAGCGTATTCCCTTCTGAAAGGCCGGCAACGCATTTGCGACTCCTCTGGTGTTGCAGGTGTTTATGGGCGACAGTAATTGCTTACCATCAGGCGATCCGTCTGCTCATTTGCCCCCTATAACATAAAAAAACAACGTACGTGAGGTTGATCTAAATTTAATTTTTCGTTTAAGAATGACAGTTAGGTCTACTTTAATACGTTTGAAACGTTAGGTACGTAATCAACTAGCGAGAGTACCGGAACACTATTATGAATATCTACTCGTATTTTGTATGTGATTTGCATTGTATAAAATGGTGATTTTATTTGTTCGATCATCGCACATCGATAGACTTTACACTTGTAATTATTTTATGCTGCCAGCATCTTCAGCACAATCCCGCAGGGGGCATTTTAAGATTTATTTTTTATAGAATAGGTTTGAAATAGTTGTATTTGTTACAATATTTTATTTTCGTTTGTTACATTAAATAAAAAAAATAATCACTAGGGAAAAAAACTTTATTATAGTAATTAGTAATAAATTAAGTTCCTTACTACACAGAGCCAGCGCTGGAACTACAGCCTATATCCCTCTGGTAACACATGATACATGAAATGTACATACATACCTATCCACTTACATATAGTCTTATGATCCTGGCGGTAATGATGTTAATGATTTTCGGTAACGTTTATTCATAGCGAATGCGAATAACCGAAAACTAGAAGCTGAGTTAGTTACTAAAATTAACATTTTAACTTTAAAATGCACATCTGTTTTATAAATTTTATTCGAACACAGCAAGTTTAAAAGCACCCAACTGTACCTACTCTATCCTTCCGCTCAATGAGTTTGACCACCAGATTAATTTAGGAAAAGAGCTACAAAAGGCAACTTAGCCTGTAGCAATTAAAATGGCTATTGACGTTTAAAACAAAGGACCTCAAACTTTGCCGAGCGACGTAATCTAATCCAGTGACGACGAGTTGCGACTGACGTGCCCTCAAAATTTCTCTAAATTTAATTAGTGTACAAACTGCAGTCGAGTCAGCCCGCAACCCCGGAAGGCCCTAAAGCTAAATTCTCTCTACAAACGACTGCTAAAACTTAACGACTTCATATATCCCCATCTGAAGTTACAATGGGGATCGTAAAATTAATACCTTGCCTCCGAATTGCAGGGCTGGCTCTCAAGATGGTAATTTCCCTTAAAATATTTAAGTTTTCTGTGCACCCTCCGTCCGCAACAAGATTCAATTTCACGCCCTGGAAAGGGGTCCGTTTTGGTCGATTCCCTGTACCTCAAATGTCAGGAGACAGAGCAAAGCATCCAACATAGTCTGAGCTCCGCTGTCTCATCCTTCTTTCTATCTGTTTTATTAATCAGTCATTTCTAAGCGCACGGAGGGTCTATCTACACTGGTGCTAACAGAAAGTTGAACAATTTGTAGGATTATTCGGTTGCATACAGAATTGAAATGGCGGGATCTCAATTGAATCAATCTTGCATCAAATTGGTAAAGATTTTTAAGAGCATTCAAATCGTTTTGGTAACAAGCGGGCTTTATTCGATAAGATTTATTAAAGAGCCGTGAATATCTTAGCCAGAAACATAATTCGTCGGTATAATTTCGAACAAAAACAAGTTTCAATTACTATCAAGAAATCAGCGCACGTAATAGCCGATACGACCTCCTAAATCATATCAAACATTATCAACCCGCGTGATTAATTGGGTTACGTGCCTGGATTCAATTCGATTAGTTTACATAGTAGTTTTATAATAATTCGGTGTAGCATGCATAACCATAATAATTTTAATGCTTGCCGTAATTGAAATACTAACGTTACGGTAGGGCACGAATGTTTGTTGTTATTGCTAGAAACTGAAATGACATTTCGTGTGTGACCCAACTAAGGTAATTCGTACACGCATGCATCAAGCATGTGACACCTCTGGAGCTACATGCGTCCAGAGGCTGCTTTGACTATATTCCACGCGAGCCATACGCTTGTTTGCCACCAGAGTAGTATAAAAATACATTTCTAATGTGACATCGCCTCTTTTCAGAAATGTATCCCTATCGACACCGTATGAGCGGTCATACGAGTATAACCATTCAGAATTAAGGCCCTGGACTCAGTTTACTTATTCTTCCTTTTACTTACGCGGTCAGACGGGTGGAAGACTGTAGCAGTGTTTTTCAGGATTGACTTCGATACGCCGAAGTTTAAACCAGGGACCCAGGTCAGTGATTACCTCCTGGAGGTATCGCCGGATAAAAGTGTACTCTTAATGAGTCGTAAAAAGCGCAGTATCATCCGCGAATAACCCCAGTTGCAGTTTAGGATGCCTGAGAATGTCGTTCGTGAATAACGAATAAAGAGTGGGAGAGAGCACGGTGCCTTGCGGGACTCCGGCCCGGGTGTGGTGTGGGTCCGAGTACGTTCCCTCTAGTCTATATCGAAAGAATGAGAAAATCTTCTATGGTGAGTACGAGTCTGTCAGGCATACCGAGTTGATATAACTTGTATATTAGCCCGTTATGCCAGACCTTGTCGAAGGCTTTCGCCACGTCGAGAAAGATCGCACCGGTCCTGTGCATCTGACAGGTGTACACCCGACGCGGTGCACCTGTTGGACGCACGAGTGCGCAGATCTAAACCCGAACTGCTCATCGATGATGACGTTATTCTCAGCCGTAAACCTGAGAAACTTAGTAAGAAGGATCCCCTCATATAGCTTTCCTAGAGAGCTAAGTAAGCTGATCGGCCTATAAGAGGCAGGTGAGGTCCGGGGTTTACCAGACTTCGCTGTCCCTATCGATTAACTCTTTTAATTGCTTCTAGAAACATCTAAATCCCATAAACCACGTGTGTAGCAAGTTTACCATTAAGGCAAATAAATAAGCGGAGTAAAACACTTTATCGTCGAGTACTATGCAAAAGCTTGCTCACAAATAAGGAGGTACAATAGGGTTGCCCCCGACCGTATGTATAAAAATAGCGACCCGCATAGTGTCTGTATGTTCTCATTACCAGGGCTGGCACTCTTGCGATGTTATTTGTTAAAGGTATAATAAAATGGGTGTTATTAATCAACTGATCAGTATATAATCCAAACTGTCCAACGGCTGCCAAAATTGTCCAATCAAATCACTATTCTGAGATATAATAGGTTCAAATCTTTGGGACCTTTAATCAGACTATTTATCATACATACTGATAACGTCTTTGATAATAAGATAACTTCGCAACGATAGTGAGTTATAATGACTTTTGATATTTATTGATATTATAAACTGATTTCTTGATTTTCAAATAGAATCATGTTTATAATAGTCAAGATAATAAAATTTAGTTTATTGTTAGTGATAAGTAAGAATTAACAGATATGGACAAAAGTATAAGCGATTGCTAGTTACAGAATATATTTATTAGGAAATAATAGATGAGGAATTTAAAATAACAGCTTAAAAATTATCTTTGCATGGTATTGTTTAGAAATCGTTGATACATCATTATGCTGCATTATAACTATGTACCTATAGTCGACATTCATTGACAACCCTAGCGGTCCAGTGAAACAAATGCTATTACCATACAAAGAGGGCAGCGGCCCTGCAGCCTGCACCGATTGTTTGTCCAGCCCTAATACAATCATTTAAAATTCAACATCCATTTGTCTCTTATATGTATGTAACTTTGTTGAAAAATTCAGTACCACTGTATGTGATAATAATGTTTTTGTATCCAATTCGGTAGCTTGAAAGGTATAGAGGGTGCGAATATTATGTAATAGGTGCGAGTATTTGCAACAACGTGAAGGCGAGTAGGGAGGTAAGTAAGTATTTATATGTATGAGTATGTATGTAAGATTTTTATTGTACATACATAATAACAGGTTAAAACAATTTACATGACACGTAAGATTAAAAGGATCTCTTCCAACTAACCTAATGTGACATTATCAATAAATAACCTTACCTAATTGACATCGACAAAGGAAAGTTTTTTTTGAGAATCATTGCTTCTTGAGTCATTAATTTAGGGCAGTTTAGCTTTTCAGGTGTTAGCTCAATTCTCGAAAATCCCTATTAAAAAAATGCATGCAGTTTTGTTCATCACAAATAGACCTAAAAGAATGAGCACGCAAAACAAATTGAATTGCGATTGGGGTGTGGAGGAGATGGATCTAAATGATTTAATAGCAGCCCAAAAAATACTGGTGAGTTAAGAAGAATTTTCCTAAATCTAAGTAATTATTGAGTGTAGTAATAAACTATAACAACGAACCTTAAAAAGTTAAACGGTACTTACTCGTAGTTGGACCCACAGTTCACTCATCATCGATTTCAACCACCATTCTCCAAATGTATAAAATCACAGATACATTATAAATCATTCATTACTTAAAAGCAATAGTGAATTCAGTCGCCTGTATCGTTCGCAGGGACTGTTTTCTAATAGCATAAAACATAAAAAAGTAATAAACTATATAATATAACTAGAACTATATGCTTACCATTTAATAAATTTAAGAAAGCCCTACATGAATGGCTGTTAGGTAAAATGTACTATTCACTCCACGATTTTTTTCAATAAGTCAATAATATAATGTCGCACAAATTGTATATATTGTAATAATAAATACTTAGGTTAAGAACTACTTACATCTAATATTTGCATGCTGTTTGTGGACGGCTGAATAAGGAGAACGTTTATGTATATGTAACAACTGTAATCTGACCCTATTCACGCAAGTAAATGATTTATTTATGATTTATGAACATGGCGCTGTTAAAGTTGAAATGCCTAGTTAGTCCTAAAGTCGATTGCATAACATGGGTTATATTATAACCTATTATTTATCGCCCTTAAGATCATATTGCTCCATTGCTATAACTGATTTGGAATACCAATTAGAGCATGCTTCTAATCTTTGCTCCAGCACCTCTGACCTCGAGGGTCTTATCTCCGAAGGCCTTCCTATAGTCTCGCACGACTGCTCGGCTCCGTATGAGCCTGAAACTATACCCGTTACGTATCCCTTACATGGTCAGTTGTTCCATTACACAATAAATAACTCAACTTTAAACTTTTTTTATTATTATTATCAATGTGAATTCCTCATCGCCAGCGTCTAGATAGGGGGGCAAAGATGAGACCGACGGTGAAGCGAGCCCACCTATAATAATTGAAGCTTATATGGTGAATCACAATATACTTCTAGTGTTATCCCAGTGCAGTGGCATCCTGAAAGATGCCCGGGGCCATCATAGTGATTAAATAATGTAAATTTTAACTTTCGGAATAAAAAAAGTTACACTCACATATAATGGTCACTACAGGCGACATGTTACGAACTCTTCGGATGTACTTCTTCTGAAGAGGAGTGAGTTCAACTGAATTTTATAATATAGAAGAAACATAAAAAAAAAGAAGAAAAGAAATCACGTTACCTACTTGTATTGTCAAACATCAAACAAAATCATGATTTTAAGAATCAAAAACAAAAAAAAAACAAAAATATCTTTATTGCACAAATGTGTAGGTACATCTTACTGCTTACTGCTACTATTACTACTAAATGTTAGTTGCTGTTTTCAAGGTAAGAACTGGATACCCAAGACCGGCCAGTAGTAGACCCTATGTCGTGGCCATAAGGTGTACTAACGGTCAGCTCAGGTATGTGCCGTCATAAGTACTTATAATAATAACAAACAAAAATGTTTAATGTGAGTAAGCGTCTTCTGTTCCCCGTACTAGTATAAAACTGTATCACGGTGGAAACAGGATTCACCATTCACGTCATTCCATAATGTATGATGTTAAGTCTCGTGTCGTATTGAAACAGTTTAATAGTTAGGATTAAGTTAAAGTATCAATGTCCGATGGGTCGTATGAGAAAAGATAACATTCCATTGTTACTTTGTTGCAGTTGAACGTAAACATGTAGTATAAGCAAACTTGGCACATGAATATTGAATCATTAAATTAGCTATCCAAATACAGTTAGTAGTTTATTTCCTTTTTTACATATAGTTAGTGACATTGAATAAAGTATTTTATAAATGTAATCTTAAAACTATTTGTTTTTATAGCTACATCTGGAACAAGGATTTTTTTTTTATTTTTTTTTTTTGTTGCATGTTTAGCTTCTCATATTTAATTAGAGATAAGTATAGAGTAAGTTTATTATAGCAAAATAGATTGTATAATTTGTATGTATGTTTTATGTATGTATGTATGTATGTATGTTTGTAAATATGTATATTTGTATGCATGTATGTATGTACGTATATTTATATGTATGTATAGTATGAATGTATGTTATGTATGCCATTTACTTATTTTACTAGGTGTTCAGTATTTCGATAGTTAAGCAGTTTAAGATATTTTTCTAGTGTTATTTTGCAGGCATATGAGGACAGTGTCCTTAAATTTGTAGATTTACTAATTTTATTATAAATAACCGGTCCGAGGATCATTGCAAACCGTTTCGCAAACTTTGTGTTATGTGTTGGGATGGAATATACAATATCATTTCTTCTTCGCGACTCTGAGAAGTGGTGGGAATTTCTATGTTGTACTAGAAGCAATTGTTTCACAAATAGTTGCCTTACAGTTAAGACTGAGGTTTCACTATATAAATTAGAAGTTGGATATCGATAGTTTCGAAATGTCATAACCTTAAGTACTGCCCTTTGTGCTCTCTCGAGTTTCAGCATTGTCGTTTTTGTTGCACCACCCCAAATGGCAATGCAGTATGTAGTAATTGATTGGCACAAAGCGTAGTAAATAGATATCATTAATTTTTTGTCGCAAACATGACGCAGGAATTTAAATATGTATATCATTTTTCTAACTCTACCCGTAAGACCATTAATATGTTCATGCCAATTAAGGTTTTTATCCACTGTTACACCTAAGTACCTAATAGATGGAACTACAGTGATTATATGACAGTCACAGTCTACTTGCCCTTGACAACTGTGAGCTTTGATTATGATAGTTCTATCCAATGGTCGATTTTTATTTCGTATACTAAACGTGATTATCTTTGTTTTACTTAGGTTAAGTGTCAATAAGTTGTTACTTAGCCAGTTGTTGACAGTGTTAAATCCAATTTGTGCACTATTTTTAACTTCAGACCATGATTTTCCATGAAATAAAAGCACCGTATCATCGGCAAAAGTTATGATTTGGGCGTTATTCATTATTAATCTACAGAGATCATCTATATATATGAGAAAAAGCGTGGGACCGAGCACACTGCCTTGGGGCACGCCATAATTAATTTTTTCTTCGGCGCTGAGATGAGGGCCAACCCTAACGGCCTGTTTTCTGTTGGTTAGATAGTCCCCTAGCAGTTGCAGTGGCAAACCTCGTACACCCTTGTTTTCTAATTTCTTTATCAAGATCGGAACCGAAACAGTGTCAAACGCTTTTTTTAAGTCCAAGAATATGCCGAGTGCTTTCTTGCGTTTATCCATTTTGTCGACAAGGAACGAAGTAAGTTGTTGGATAGCATCAAAAGTCGATTTGTGCTCCCTAAATCCATGTTGATTATTACTCAAAAGCGAATTTTTCTCTAGATAGCCTTTTAACCTTTTATTAATAAGTTTTTCTAGTACTTTGGCTAAAGTAGGTAACAATGAGATTGGCCGGTAGTTAGCAATGCTATCTCTGTCCCCGGATTTATAAATGGGTATTACTACTGACTTTTTTAGTGCGTCCGGAAATATTCCACTACTAAAGCAAAGATTACAAATCATAGTGATTGGAGGGGCTAGTGTGTTAACGGCAAGTTTCAAGAAGTGAGAAGAGATGTTATCCCAGCCTGATGAATAACTGGTTTTTAGTGATAGTATCGTATTCCTGACTTCTTGTTCATCAGTCGGTAGTAAAGTCATAGAATTTAGGGGACCAGTGCCAGGAGTCATGTGTTTTACTCGTTCAGATTCAGTTAGTTTTGTTTCATAGATTATAGTGTCCGCCAATTGTTTGCCTATATTAGTAAAATAAGTGTTTGCATGATTAAGCGACTCTTGCGGTGTTGATTTCATTGTTAGAATATGTCTCTCATTATCGTTAGAATCATTAAAATTACATATTTGTTTTATTATGGACCATTGTTTTTTTTTAAATTGCTTTGATGTTCTTTGATCAATGACCTCTGATATGCTCGCTTTAGTTTATTTAACATACGTTTACATGTGTTTCTATATCTCTTATATGTTATGAGAATTACACTATTATTAGGTTCTTGCTTGAACTTTTGGTGTAGTCTGTCTCGGTTTCTTAAGCAGCGGATAACACCTGGTGTAATCCAAGGTTTTAGGTTACGTTTTCTACGAGAAACTTTGACTATAGTGGTAAATTTTTTCAGAGTTCTATTAATAAGATATAGAAACACACAAGTAGCGTCATTAATGTCTGAACTTTTGATCACTGAGTCCCAGTCTATTTGGTTCAGTTCTTCTATGACCGATGGATAATCAATTTTTTTATAAGATTTAGTGGATTTTGCTTTTTGTACATGAAATTTAGATATAGATATCATTACTGGTGAGTGATCGGTAATAGAAGAATCACATACAATTGTCATATTTGGCTGTTTAGTTTTAACCATGCAATGGTCAAGACAATTATTTCCTCTAGTTGGGAGTTTATGTGAAGGTAATAGTCCATGCAGAGCCAGCATATCCAAATAGTCAGAGGTTGATGTATTATTATCTAGGTTATTCTCAGCTATATTTATGTTCATATCACCTAGCAGGATAATGTTCTTGTATCGCTTTAGTTTACAGAGTAATGTATCTAGAGATGAGAGAAAATCATCAACTCGTCTGTAGGAGGGTGGCCGATACAAGGACACAATAGCATAGTCCATCCCAAGAGTTGTGACAAGGCAGTTTGCATCTTTTATGTCACCAGGTTCGGTTGTTTTGAAAGGTAGTTCAGTTTTGACATAGATAACTACACCATCGTTTTGGTTATAATTACATTTTGATGCAACAACTCGATAATTAGATAAAGATGGTAACCCCCTGTCAGTACCAAGCCAACATTCGGTTAAAACAATTGCATCAAATTCAATATCTAATCTTTTTAAAAAGACCTGCAAGTCGTCAAAGTTGTGATTTAAACTTCTTATATTCTGTGTCAGTATCTTGAACTGGTTGTTAGTTTTATTAAATATATGTTTGCAGCATTCAGGTTTTCCCACCGCCATTGAATTACCAATACTGATACTTTTATCAATATCAGACGATAATTGGTTTATATCAACCATTGGTATCCGGGGCTAATACAATATAATCTAGTAATTCTATGGCGGGTGAGGTCAGAAGAATGCTGTTCAAATGATAGTTATGTAGTAAAAAGGCATGTGTGTGTGTGTGTTTGAATATTGTGTTTATCGTGTAAAGACTTACAATTAGAAATATTAACTTACATATAGTTAGATAAGATAGTCATTGCGATAGGCTAGCCACTTTTAGAGCTTCAATTTGCTGTTCGGACTTGATCCATATTGGTTTTGAGTCATCCGCTTGTTTGACGAACACCTTTCCTTGCCAGGTCCAACAGTGTTTATAGTTGTAGTTCTTGCGCAGGTCACGTGCAAAGTAGTGAAGTTTCCGTGCACGCGGCGTCAGTGACTCTGAAATAAACACCGGTTGCTTGTCTCCTTCTATGTTCAAGCATGTTGTGTTATATTTGTCATTTGGGTGTAATTTATTGTATTTTTGTATGGCTTGTATTAACGCTTTACTCTGCTGGGCTGTCTGAAATTCGGCAACTACGGTTTTTTGGGAATTTTTCAGTCGCCTGACTTGTTTCAGTTCATGTGGCGCGAAGGGAAGTTGCAACGAATTATGCATTTTGGTCAGTATATCGCATAAGTTTTCATTTTCAGTCTCGTTTATATTTCGTATTTCAACTATGGTGACTTTTTGGCTCCTCATCAATTCTTCCACTTGATCTTCTAGGTGGTTAATTTTTATTACGGCGTCGTCATGCTCAACAGAAATCTTGTTCACTTTATCCTTCAGATCATTGTACATTAGTACCTACCGTATTTTCCAAAATTTTTTCAATATTATTATTGGTTTTAATTATCTCCTTATTTTGGTTCCTGAGTTCTTCAATGGCCTCATGCAATTTACAGTTTTCAGTTTCCCTGTCAGTCTTGAAATGATTTAACATTTCTCGAATTTCTAGTTGGAGTGAGGTCATATCTTCTAGTTCCGTGTGATACTTGCGTTTCCTCATTGTAACATTTGCGTTCTCTTTGTTACCGGATAGATCAGGATTTGATGATGATTTTTCTGCAACTGGTGAACGAAACATTTTTTCTGAAGTTTTTGCGTATACTATGCTTCTTAATCACTTTAGCACAACACAATAGACCAGTGAGGTGATTTTAATATTCGTTAACGAGTATAACTATTGTACGACTATTGTTTGACCAGATAAGGTTGAATTTACGTTGACTAGTAATTAACTTAATTTTAAATGCAGTAGCAAAGTATGGTATAGTCCTATCGCAGGGAGCGACGAGAGGTGAATGAATCGCCTACCGATTTGAATTATTTGGAACGATATTCGATCCCATCGACCTGACTGATGCGTTCTCAAATGTATTCTTATACTTGTATTGTATTCAAAACTTATATATTTGTTATATGTGCCATAATATAAAATTATGCCTTTTTAACTGGGTCAATTAATTAATTCCTTCCAACTTATCCAAGGTGTCTTCGTTGCAAGATTCTTTTAGTAAGGCCATACTTTATGCAAGACTAATAGTTAAACAGCCGATGTAACAGAGCTCAGCTACTCACATGCTTCTATTTAAATCGACACAGCGAAGAAGTGCAGTTTATTTAAATACGAGGTTTTCTACTATCCCCAATCAGGATCTTATTAGGTTGAAATTCTCATTATTTACCGAATTTCTATTAAAACATTATAGGAATTTATTTTAAAACTTATTGTTTGAACGTTAAAATAGCTTTTCGACCGAATTACTATGATTGTTACTGAGAGACTTAGATAAGTTCAAGTTTAAGAGACACCAATACTGACAGTGTGTTTCATCCTTAACGGCTCCAAAACCAACTTTGGACGAAGGGACTCGAGTTTAGGGATTAGACTAGACTTAATGTTGAACTTTATTCTTAACTTGCATTAGTATCAAAGTTTAGCCACGATTGGAGCTTGGAGTTTGATAATGATAATATCGACGGTATAAAGGAATAACCCTTGAAGCGACATTTTTTGAATTTTACAGGAGAGCGTATTAAAGTGTATTTTTTGACAAAAATAATTTTATCTCTTTTACTATTGATTTTAGAAAGTTGAGTTCTCTACACAAGTTTTCTCAAATTTTAATAGCTATATTTTAAAAATATTATCAAACTTGAAATCTTACAGGATTCTGAAATAAATGTCGCTTAAGTGAATAGGCCCCCGAAACGATCCCGGAAGAACCATTGAAGCGACACCTTCGTGCTATAACCAGGGCCCTAAAAAATCCAATGAAACTACACCAATATATCTAATTTGATCTCGGGAATTAATTTAAGCGACAGTAGTGTATTTACATAAATAAAAATAAATTGTTCGTCGTTTTAAATAAGCAAGGGATATGATGAATTTATTGTTGTTTATTTTATTCGAAAGTATTGGAATTTTCATTTAAGTATAATAGAAGAAAATAAAAAAAAATTAAATTAATTATAAAGGAAACACAATAGGAAAAATCAAATTGTTGTTTTATTGGTTGGCTTAAGCCATAACATCAAGATAGACAAGTTCACTCATTATCACAATAGAGTTCAACTTATTAAATAACGTAGTATAAAAGTCAGGTTATTTGGTATCGTTTCATTCAAGATTATTTATTACAATGCAATACAAATAATCTTTATCCAACACCACACATAAATGAATCAGTTACATACATTCATACCTACCTACATAAAGAATAACCAATATTCTAAAGAAATGTAATAAGTAGTATTAGATTAGGTAAATACTTTAATTTTAGTATTATTAAGTGATAACCTAAATAATTTTGGGCACAGGTAAGCCGTTTAAGTAATACTTTTACAAACGGCATACAAGTGCCGAAATAAATAGTTTATCACTATTATTAACACTATATATATACTAAATATCACTATTCATACATATTAACATCTAAAACATTAAAAATTTCACTATTTGAACATGAAGTAGCATACGTACCTAGTTAATTCCGTCAGCGAACGGCAAAACAACCACCCCCTCCTAGTGTTTGTCGGTGACTGAAGCGACCGACGGCGTTACACTGCGTTTATAAGAGTCCCTTTCGCGCGTAATTCATACAAAAAATTATACACTTAAACGCCATACTATAAATTTGGGCGATACTTCAAACGCCATCACACCTCTTGCAATTTTCATTTAACCAACGTATTGCTGTTTTTAAAAAATACTTGAAGCGACAATTTCGGCCAGGGCCAAGCATGTCGCTTAAAGTAATGAAATATTAGGTACATTTTTTTAACATTCACTTAAGCGACAACAGTTAATTTTAACACTTTTGAAGAACCACTTAAACGCCGTAACCTATGTAAAATGTACTTGGAATAAACATGTAAGTGACATCACATGGAAAATGACCTATTTTTAAAAATCACTTATGGGACTATGATTATACCTGTCTATATGGTTAAGTGACTCAGGTAAGATTTTACTCAAATTATGTGTCGCATCAGGTAACGATTTTTAAATTTGGGCCTTATTTCTGTAACCCCTTAAGCGACATATAAGTCATCGGATCGATGTGAAACCCAGCTCAAACGACGCAGAAAAAAACGCTGATTCCAACGATATATATAACTCGATTTTGACCAAAATGTCGCTTAAAGGGTTATTCCTTTACACCGTCGATATAGTTAAGTACGATACTGTGCAACTTTGTTTACGTGTCTAGGTTTGAATTCTCAAAGACGAATATTACTCCTCATTTAGATCTTCATTAACATTACATTTATTATAATTCAAGTCGCGAGTGAACAGGTAATATTCTAGTATCATTATATATCGTATTATGCTTAATGACATCATGGCGAGGGTGCGGTCGAGCGCAAGCGTAACCTTCAATACCTAAAAAAAGAAACAATTACTTGCAACTCGGTTAGAAGTGTTGAAGCATTTCGCTCTAACATATATTTAGGTCCCTATCTAATGATTCTGAATAGGGGTGTTGGCTTAGAATTTATTAGTATCTAAATTATTATCCAAAAGAAAGAAGACATAAAACTATGCCAAGTGGTGAAAATCCCATTAAAATATTTAAAAAAATAAGCTACAACAGTTAGAACGTTTTTAATTAGAGAGAGAGATTACTACAGATCAGTGACGTCACTGACCTAAAGCGCCATAGTAAATGACGATCGATCAATACAGAGGTATGTTATGCGAAAAAGGGACAATACATGCCCCCACTTAAAACTTTGAAGACTTATAATTATGTATTCTTTTGAGTTACTTTTTGCCATTTGATTGAGAATTTGATCCTTTTCTAGAAAATTTGAAGTTATTGTTTTTCTTATTTGGTGTCTGTATCCCTACTCAGGAAGGTGTAATAATAACTCGTTTATCCTTCAATAACATAATATAAATTTTTACTATAACTGGTCTAGAGTAGAATACGCTATTCCACTCTTTTAAGGGACTTCCGTTTCCCAGGTATTCAGGTGGATGCCAAAGGACTAACTTTATCGCTTGCAGCGGCGCTCTCCTCTTTCTAATTCGCACAGCTCGAGTGAGACAGGAATCGCTGAGTCGCGCGAGATACGACTTGGCAGCAAGCTATGCTAGCCCACCAGGAATCCTTAAAACAAAACATCGGGAGACTGGTCCTGAGGAAGCCTGGCTCGGTGGCTTCAAGCAGAAAAGACTTCACAGGAACCATCTACAGATTCGCGCTTCAATTGCGATGTGGCAGGAAGTGCTGTGCTGCGATTAGACTTTACACCCACAGGAGAAGATCTCCGCACCTCCGATCTCCAACGGCGACGGTGCACAGACCTCTTCTACTTATTATTAGTTTAACTGTCGCAGCAAAAATCACCTGTCAAGAGTCAAGATGTGTGTGGCTAATGATGATGATGAGTCTAGAGTAGTAAGGAATATTTACCCATTTACCCATTTATAAAGTACCAATACCAAACTAGATCTAAGATTAATTGTATTCAAACGAGGGGCTCGGTAGCAAATGGGGCAAGATCGCACGCCGCAGAGATTACCAGTGCAGGCTCCGGTTAACCCATGTAATCCTAGCAATTGATATATTTGTGCCGATTCTGCCGATAGGTACTGGTTAATTGTTAACTTTGGGAAAATAGGTCTACTGTCTGTTTCTGAGTACATTTACATGTAGCTATCATACAACGAATCCTCAAAAAAGGGTTGGCACCACGCCTGCGATTATTTTTTGTTTGTTCCGGAGTTGCATGCGCCCGCGCTTGACATATTGTAGTACGTTCTGAAGTCCTGAATTTAGAGGAAAATGCATCAGAAACCAGCCAAGTGCGTGTCAGACGACGCACCATGAAGGGTTCCGTACCTAGTACTAGTAGTTCACATTTAAATCCTCTATCCTAGTTGTTTATTAAAAACAGTATATTCGTAGGAAACTCACGGCACGTACGTCCGTTTTTTGCCAAACCGTGGATTGTGAAACCCCCCACCCATTTTTTTCATAATTTCACATCAATTTTATGTAGCGGTTCATAGAGTACACCTTCCTACCAAATTTCATAATTGTAGTACTTATAGTCTCAGAGTAAATAGACTGTAACATACGGACGGACAGACGTAGCGAAACTATTTAGAAGGGTTCCGTTTTTGCCATTTTGGCTACGGAACCCTCAAAATGGTAGAAATAAGTAATACACCGGATGCTCTGTTAGTTAATACTGATTGCCTTAATTTGGCAAATCGACATAGATTCAAACCTGGCCAAATACTTAGATTGAGATAATATATGCAGGCTAAATGTAACATGGAACTGTATTTTAATATAAGACCTATTTAAACCAACTGTATTCCAGCAAATAACCGATTAATAAATAAAGTAATATTTATTTCAAAACACCAAATACACAAATTGAGTAAATAAACTATAACTAAAATTAAAAATAAATCCTAAATTAAACTAAATTCTAAAATCTAAAAAATTGGGGGCCGCGGCATGGTGCCGAGGATGCCGGCAGCATTTCCTCGCTGGATTGCAAAGCTAATGCGTTGAGCGAGGAAGCCCGGTCGAGTCGGTCACCAGTGGTTTCGGTAAGCTTTTTTGCCATCTGATTCAAAAGTTTGAACCTGACTTTGGATTTATAGGCCAGGCCCAACCCAATAAAGCGATAGGAGTTCGCGGTTGGAAAGTAGCCTAGCGAAAATCCAGGGGAAAACCTCCGACACGACCACGCGCGTGTGGTTTGGAACACCGGAATACTCTAAGAGTTTGCGCTCCGGTGAGATTGATTAAGCGGTTACAACCGATTCTGAGGTGTGAGTGGAATCGATCTACTGGGAGTTTAGTCGCTGGTTCACTAAACTCGCCCAGCTGAAAAAAGTCCAGCAATAATCTTGAGTATAGTTAGTTTTTATCTATAGTATAGTTCAAAGTGTCTAGTGCTACGATAATCTACGGGAATGACTAAATAACACGTCCTTTTCTAATGATTATATTTCCATACAAAGTCCTCGTTACATGAACAGCAATAAATTAACCGAAAAGTACACAATAAATATTTTAGTTCTATCAACAGCCTCCCACCTCCAAATTAATTGATTTTTGTTTACGTTGTTAACAACTCCACATAATTACTTGTGCATTTATAGGCAGCAAACGCCACGCAAAGGCATGCAAACCCTAATTGAACCTTACAAATATGTCGCATAGGGTAGAAATTCGAGTGATCATGAATTATAACTAAATTTTCGTGTAGTACGAATCATTCCTTATTCATTAGACGAACATGTGAAGAGGAGAACCAATTTAAGTGTTCAAATATAGGGTTCGATTTGTGGCCCGACTTTGTTTTGTGAACGCTATTTGTGTGTATAGAATACAGGCAACAAACTAGACTGAGTTGACTGACCTGAACTCGTTCTATCGCCAACGCAGCTAACTCACCATCTCTGACCCTTATTGCAACGAGGTAAGGTCTACTGATGGTCAGTTAACTATAGTATTGAAATATATGGTAGGCGACCATATATTTCAATACTAAAATTTCAATAGTCCGCGAGACAGATTTTCGTGATATGCTTTGGGCAATAACTTGTGAGTCAACTTCATTCATACTTCTGACAGACATTATACAGGGCGTCCCACGGCTATGCCACATGGAGGGAAAGTACCTTAAATATTGTAGATGGAACGTTTTACTGAAAGAAGACATTATTTGAATTTAAAAAACAATTTAAACTGAATTCACAGATATTTAAATAATTTTGTGGTTGAACCGGGAATCGAACCCTTTACACGTGATCAATTGATTAATTTTGTGTTAAAAATGTTAAAATTCATGGTCTTCTTTTTTTTCTGATGAAGCCTTTCGATTGGTATGATAAAGCTACAGGATAATTATTTTTCTTGTGTAACGGGTTCGATTCCCGATTCACGGTTTAATTATTATTTAAATATCTGTGAATGCAGTTTAAATTATTTTTAAAATTAAAATAATGTCTTCTTTCAGTAAAATGTTCCATCTACAATATTCAAGGTACTTTCCCTCCATGTGGCATAGCCGTGGGACACCCTGTATAGAGATGATGACAAATGAAAAACGCATTGTTATTTTCTATTACCTACACGATTAAGCCCGAGTAACCCAAAACCCTAGTGTTTTGTTATTATTGCTTGTTTATTATTATTTTTATTTTTTTAGCTAGTTCTTGTTAATTCTGTGTGTTTGCGTTTTCGTCACTGTGCCGTGAAATCACCAAATGGTCACAACGGAAGATCAGCGCTGGCCCTGCCAGCATAACGCTGAGTTGTGACCATTTCGTGGCAATATGTTATTCTGATCTGTCATCTTTGTAAATTTCTTGTGTTTGTAGCGAATAAATGTTTCTTTCTTTCTTTCTTTTAATGTTATTAAGAGCTCACGAAAAAACCTAACATAAAATTTTAACATTACAGATCCTTAGAGCTCTAGAGCTATTACATGAACTTTAAAAACCAGCTCAGTATTTTCCAGAAAGGTTTGAAAGTCATAATTTTCCTTGAATAAACCCTTTGTAAGGGTTCAGATGCGATTATGCAAACTGGAACATTGCGTTCTACTGTCAATATTTCCCCCACAACATTCACCAACTGTCTCCCATAGTGATATATCTCCGGTATAAGCCGAACTCTAGATTAGTTAGGACTATGCGTAATAATAGGTCAGACTTTTAGTGGTGACTTGAGGTTGAGTTGGGAAGCCAGGCTGCGACATGTTTACTCGCTGCCGTCAGAGCACTAGCTTCTTTCGAAAACTGTAAATATGAGTGGCAAGGAGACGCTAATATTTCACTATACTCTGATGCTTTAATTAGAATCCTAAACTCAACTTTGAGAAATGAATACCATATCCCAAAATTGGATTTCATGTCAAAAGCATTTTTTTGCTTTTCCAAATTTTTTGCAATAATTTCATGCAATCAACCGATTATATCGCGCAGTTCTTACAAAATAATATGACCCCTTATTTATTTTATAGACGTAAACCTTATATGTAATAGTATGTCATTGTATTTGTTATAGTAGTTTATTTCCGTTTGTTTCATTGAATAAAGATTCAACTTTATTTATTTAAAATTTGGAATTAATGTGGGATTGGTACTTTTTGATGGCTGTGCAAGGTGCTGGCTGCTAAGGAACGTTCGAATGTAGTTTGAAATAGTTTGGAATGGCGAATGAGTTGACGTATGATTCAGTTTGTAAGACGACTTGAACGAGGCAACATATTATATTGAAGTGTAAATAAACCAAATATTTCAATTAGAAGATTATTATTTCCATGTAGAATCTCCGGTCCTACATTAATAAATTTTGAAAATGCCATATTTGATGATGAGCTGACATTACAGAAGGCAGGTCTGGAAAAGCATCTTGCATTTGCCCGGCGACCCGACTAAATGTCACATCAACTAGTCGAGATGTCTGTGACTGTATTTCTGTGAAATTGCAATAAACTTGACAAACGTTGACGTATGTTAGACGTTAATTTAACACGTGACATCCCGCTAGTAGTCAGAGGTGCATTAATTTTCCCAGTCAAACGTTTAATTAAAGATATCATTGCATTCCTTTTCAAGTGTGGTTCGCTCATTTTACTCGGATCATCATGCGTTTTCGTTAATATCGTAATTAGTTTTAGCTATGAATATTTCGTTTCTTAGAGACCCCGAGTCTATACTGTGGATCTAAACTTCTTGAGCAAGATATATACTTCCAACCTTACAACAAGGCAGAATACTATCGAATGCAATGACAACACTATATAATGAATATCGGGAATTCTTGTTTAGGATGAATTCAAAACATGTCGCCCATAATGATAAGATTATGTCCATTTAATATGAAACTTTATATTAGTCAATGTCAAAATAACGGAATGAAAACGGGTAGTACTTTGATATCTGACATTTACTGATGCAGTTTCACGTTAATGGAGATAAATAATTCAATCTGAAAGTAACTGATGACTTCGGCTATAATCGTATTACGAGTTCTCCCGATGGACAAACATTATTCACTTATTCACTGCATCTGTAAGAACGTTACATCAGTATAATTTTAAATCGTTATCCCCCAGGCCCGGAGATATCCGGGCGCATAACAAAACAATGTCATTGTATGTTTTTATCGCCGGACGGCAACGGTTTAATTAAGACATTCGGTACATAATATATTCAACTCGTAATCGACTATAAACTTACGCTACATTATGTCTCACGGCCCCTATGACGTCGACTCCATGTATCTCGCTGTCTTAGCCTCCATTTATCTTTATCCTTTACACAGCTTAATTTAATACGCTGCCAAGTGGGTTAAGAGGATATCGGAACAAAGACTCCGCGGAGCGTTACAACTTTTATGCGAGTATGCTGAAACTTGCTATATTAGACTTTTCCTTGTATTGTATTAAGAATCAATGGTCTAAGTAGCTAGATTCGTTTCTCTCAATTAACTTCCAATATATTTTTTTATTATTTAAATTCGTATCTATGTATACGTACACAACAGATGAATGATGTGTGGTCCAAATGGAACCGATAAAATGAATATTAAACAATTGATTTTTAACCTGTATAGTCCAGTAAATTACGATTTTTAAAAACATTAACTTATAATTAAACGTTTTTTCGACGTTTGATAATTTATAAAGTTACGGTTTTTTGAATGACTGATATTTTGTATATTGTATCAACTAAGTTACTAACATGATGATCAGAGATCGGACTGCGTCATTGCTCGTAATAATGTGGACATGATTCCAAAATTAATCAAAATGTTAATCAATCAATCGTAAAAAATATAAGGTTTCATAAAAATCAAACCAGCCAAGTGCGTATCGGACTACGCACAATGAAGGTTTCTGTGCCTACTGCCTAGCCCACGTTTAAAATCACTATCCTATACTGTGAATTATATTGCCACAAATTAGTAAACCATATCTACGATATAAGCTTATTCGATGTTGAAAAGTTGGAAAATATGAAAGTTTTATTTAATTCTTCAAGGTTCTCTTCTCGGTCCCGTTATGCTTCAAGTTTATATTCCATTGTCTTAACACCACTGTTCCGAGTGCTACTTCGGGTCCAATTGTTTCTAGCTGTTTCACCAGACTTTTATTTTAACTTGCATCACAAAGCAAGTTAAAGGAATCTGAACAAAGAAATTGTACACTCATTTTTATGTCAAGGATCCATTATATGACGCGTTGAGATTAAATATATGAAATTATTTTCAGCGCACATTTAGCATGTTTTTATCAGACTTGAAAAAGGACAAGATTCTTAGTGCATATATGTATTTTTGGTATAGTCGCAAAAAAAAGTTCACCACTTTAGGACCAATCACAGTGTAGAAATAAAGTCGAAAAGTGACAAACCTTTTCATTCCGCGACTATAGGTACATTTTGAGTCAAATTATATATATGTAAATATTCTATTTACATATATGCCGGTCACCCGCCGTCAATACCAGGCAACTCTTGGGGCGCTGGCTTTAATCACCACCCGGGAAAGAACACTGCACAGCAGCTTCGGTCTTCTACTCGAATAAAGAGCAAGTACTTTCTCTATTGAACTGCTTCAATCATGAGCAAGAGACAATAGCGTTGTGTATTTGTGATATCAACTTTGACAAACTAGTTACCACAATATTTAGCAGCGTTTTCTAGAACAGTCAAATTCCAACTCAAAAAATAGTTTAAAAACGCGGAAACATGATAATATGATTTAATTACATCTTTATTTTACGTATATCTTTTTACCCTTGATCTGTATCTAATCTTGATTAATAAAAAGGTCCCAAGTCCATATCAATATCGAAAACCATTTACTTCGCACATGTCTCCAATATTACAATGTTAGGAGGTATACAACCTGCAAACGACTTGAGCAACAAGGATTCTCGATTCGCTTATCACCAGTCTGGGGAATGTAATATTCATTTTCAATACCATTCCGATGAATGCTCTGACTGAATAGCAATTAGATTGAGCAAACACGTACCGGGGCACTCAGTCGGAACAATATGAAGGGGTGCAACCGCTACAAACAAAAGCGGGCGAGCGTATGGTCAGGATATGAGACTATAGAATTTCAGCTGGAGATAATTCTGAGGTAACCGTTGGTTTGAATTCAAATTTACATTTGCCGCTCCCTTTTACGCACTCCATATTTTGGCACAAATAGTGCCCACATCAAAATATACATCTTGATGAACGTTTTAGTTAGGTAGACCCTTTGCATGGATGCGGAGATTCGTTCTGAAAGAAATTTTATAGTAAAAGCCGGCGAAAAAGTTATATCAATTTGTTGAGAAAAAAAGAATATGCGTTGAATTTTAAGAATGTAAGTCCTATTCAATAAGAGTTGGAAGAAGCGGGCTTAGGCTGCTGCCATTACTCTTCAAAACTTGATAACTACCACAAAACCATTGGCACAAATTAACAGTTTTCTTCACTATTTTCATTGGAACTTCAATATATTCATATGTTATGGAAAATGAAGTGGAAACACCCTGAAACTCGCCTTTAGTATCATCTTGGCATTTTCAAGCGATTACAACCGAACTAAACCACAGTGCGCCCACAAGCTTCCATCGAAATATCTTAGCCGTTGCTTGCGTTAACAAGTTCTCTCGCCTCATCCACCCATACTCTCTAGTCTAACTTGACTTCTGCTTTCGTAACAACGATATGTAATTGGAGGTCACGCTCGTACTGGTTGCCCTGAACCTCATACGTTTGGTGTGCCGAATCATTGCCACAGGCTAAGGTGGTGTACAGAGGATCGCTTAGTCGGTTTCCAATTTGTGCCCGAAGCTTTGCTTGATAGATTTTGCAATTGCATCGATTTTCAACTGACTGAACGCACGTTGCAGTCTGTCAGACATTGTGTTGGGCGGGATTTGGTAAGATTTTCACTTTAACATGGACAATGATTTAACTTTGATTTAACTGGCATCATCTGGCTTGCATTGCTTGTGTTAAATATTTTCTTAAAATACACAGTCTTTAAGAAATTACTTGACTTTAAAAATATACCTACACAAAGGTAATTCAATCGCTTTAAATTTTCATTCCTACCTATTACGGAGATGAAGCTGAGTTTCGAGTTTGACTACTTCATGTGATGGTAAACTATGATGCATTTATTTAACTTTCAATTTATACTAAAATTCGTCTAATCGTCCTAATATTATTAAAAACTTAGTGGGAACTGTCAGCAACCTTATTAAGGCATTCACTGCCAGCAACGCATTTGTGCGTTCACCTAAATACAATTTTATCAGCCTGGCAGCGAATGTGTTAAAGAAGAGGACACTTAGATAGTAGTAAGTATCGTACACATTAAATTTATTCATTATAGTGTTCTGTTATCCGTTGCTGGAAGCGTTAGTCTCTCGTTGATGACAAACACCGCATTCATCGTCAAATGATGGATGCTGTTCCACAATCGCTTAACAATTCGTAACACCGCCAATTTCTTGTCCATTCTGTCCTACACGTAGAACGGAATTGCAGAACAAAACTGACTACTTCGTGATATTACAAATCATTTTAAGATAATGCAGTAAAAAAATGGCCACCAGTGACAGCTTCTTTTCACAAATGTGACCATAATCAGAATCGTATAATCATGAGATGTTATAAAAACCTCCCCAATCCTATTCTTTCTAACTCGAGAGCCCGGCGATAACAGCTTTTTACAAATTAGATATAGTCTCAATGTCAGGAGATGGGTTGACTAATGTATTGCAGGAACTTTCTTGGCAGAAATACACTTCGCAGAAATCTCATTTCATGGAAAACATTTTTATTCAAAAAGGGTCGCAATTCTATCCTATCCTAACCTACTTTTCTGGCAGATGAGGGTAACCCCACAAGATGTTATAGAAACAAGTGTAATCCCGCTCATTTTATATTATAACGTTAGTCATTTCCATACAACATGTCGTTCGCAGCTAGCGACCTACCAGTAGCGCCTGAAGGAATCGGTCGACGTCTAAACATGTCAGTCTTGCGCGCCTGTCAGGCGCCGCCATTTAATCAAAATGCAAATTCGAACGCTTCCGCGGCCGTGTGGCGTAACAAAACGACACTGATGTGTATTTTATGCGAGCCCGAGGCACGTTTGCGCCGAATAGCTAAGGTTTAGGTCTGGGCGTATGGAGAGATAAGCGCTAAGCGCTAATCCCAGTAATCCAGCCGATATGCCGAAAATATTGAGGGTACCTGGAGTGTTCTAACCAGGGCTCGGAAACCGGTTTCGTCTTCATACAATTAACCGGTTAAAAATTTCGGTTATTGCGTTTCACGATATTTTTTCGAACTTTAAATCATTTATTCCATAGATGAAGATTAACAAAAGCAAATCTTAAAATAAAAATGGAGATAAGAAGTACTTTAGGAAATATTTCTAAAATAGTAAAAACCGGTTCCGAACCCTGGACTAAAACCGTCTCCGACTTTTAGTTCTTTCATTAAAACAACAAGATATGGTTCCTGTGGACCACACAAAATCCATTGATATCAAATTTTAAATCGAAATTTTGGTTTGCAGAACACTGATTCATAGAATGTATTGTTTCGCAAAATTTTCATTTCATAGAAAACTTTTTTTTTTCAAAAGCATCGCTGTTCTAACCTAACCCAACCATCTTTTCTAGTAGATCTAATTGGGTTCTACATTATATAATTTTAGCTGTACCTAAAATGTTAACGTTTTCTGAAAAAAAAAGTTTCTATGCCAACTGTCGCTTTATCCGGATTCCACTGTATTTTTATATTACGAAATAAATAAATCTAAATCTATGAAATGAAAATTCTGCGAAACAATACGTTATATGAAACATATTTCTGCAAAACAAAATTTATATATAAGATTAACCCCTAAAACCCACAGTCTTCTCGGGGAAGATGCATAGCAGTTATCTGAGTATAATATGTACAAATTTTGATTTAGCCGGTGTCCACTCACAGAGGACTTTTACTTGGGATATTTATGTACCTCTTTTTGTAACTGAGTACGTTTATTTTATACATTAAAGATTTTCTATTCTCTACTTCTACGAAAGTATGTATATAAACGAATATGGACCTAAAAAAGGCTCTTCACATGTCAGTTCGCAATCCTCTGACTGTCTGTTTAGGACACATCCATTGTTTGTTCAGAAATATTAAAGTGTTAAATCAACTATTCAACCGACCTAGGTTGGGCCTAGCTGAGTTTCTTGCTGGACTCTTCTCAGCTAGGCTAGGTTTAGTGAACCAGCGACAAAACTCCCAGTAGCTCGATTCCACTCACACCATAGATTCAGTTGAAACCGTTCAACCAATCTCACTGGAGCGCAAACTCTTACCCCCGTATTCATAAAACTTAACAAACCTCTGCTAACTAAAAAGTTCTTTGTCCCATTCTCACAAACGTCAATGTCAAAGTGACAGATAAGGACAAACGAACTTTAGCGGCCAGTTAAGTAATATAGGTTTGACAGACGTTTATGAATAAGGGGGTTAGAGTATTACAGTGTTCCAAACCACACGCGTGGTCGTGTCGGAGGTTTTCCCCTGGATTTTCCCCAGGCTACTCTCCAACCGCGCACTCCTATCGCTTTATTGGTCCCGGCCTATAAAGCAACAGTCAGATGAAAAAAAAACAACTATTCAAACTTAGACATTTAGAAAGAAGCAGTGTGTGTTTACACCAAGAACATTGACATTTTCATACTTTCAACAGGTATCATATACTTGAAATAAATCAAATAATTACTGTTAAATGTCATACCTGTCAAAGGTTTCTATGAAAACCTGTCGCCAAGCATCTCATGTGTCAACGCCTTTGTCACGGTGAACTATATCACTTGACGTTCTGAACAAGAACTACTAAACACTAACAGACAAGAAAATAGCTATGACTGCTATTATGTTGTTGCTTAGATACAATTTGCATCGAATTAGAAGTGTTAGGTGCACTTGTATTCAATTTATCTACACCCTAATGTATTCAACAGCTGAGTAAGAGCCAGTTTCTATGCGTCTTGTCGGAGAGGTGGGTTGTAATAGCATTTGAGTACCAGACAAAACTTATTACAATTGTTAGAATCATATTAAATAAGATTGTTTATTATTCTATGTATTACCCGGTATACGAACAAATTAAGGGATTCAAACATCGATATCGCCAGAAACCTAAAATCATATCATAGTTGTTAATTGTTCAGCAGTGGGGATACCGATGACGTAGACACGTAGACAGTGGCGCCGCGGAGCGGTGGCCGATATGGGTAACTAATCCGTTTGCCGCCTTTTCCGCTCTCGCCTTGGCAGATGGGAAATTAAAAAAGATGTAGATGCAGCTTGAAGAAATTATCGATTGTTAAAATTGTTGTTATAACGTTGTAAATTAATATAATGCAGAATAAGCATACTGATTGTACATAAATATTTTTGAGATAATTCATTATACAGGTATTGTATGTAATAATGGGGTTTAATTAACACAATACAATACAAATATTCTTTATTGTTCACCAGAAAATACATTGAAAACACCATTAAAATTAAAAATGTTAATGGTAGACAACAGGCCCTATATGTAAATAAGGGGCTACGGTATGGGGCTCTTTAAAAAAGGATTCATATTATTTTTAAATGGTCGTCAATGTGCATGTGACACCCCTGAAGTTGCTAACATCCGTAGGCTGCGGTGACCGTTTAGTATCAGGCGGGCTGCACGCTTGTTTACCACCACGTTGAAAAAAAATGTATGATTCACAGGCAGAGGACACGCTTGAGATTTAAAGACACTTATTTTAAAGCTATACTATATTGACAGGAAAGAACTAACTACTGTAGGGTAAACGAGCTCATGGCAGACCGCCAGTTAAATGGAGTTACCAAATCGCCAAACACCAGGGGCTCATTTCACGAAACTACAAGTTATCTACATTCTACAAGTCTGCTTTTTTTAAACCTGACTGTGGCCTTATAGGCCGGGCCCAGTGAAGCGACAGTAGTGCGCGTTTGGAGAGTGGCCTGGGGAAAATCCAGGGGAAAACCTCCGACACGACCACGCGGGTGGTTTAAAACACTGGAATACTCTAAGAATTTGCGCTCCAGTGAGATTGGTTGAACGGTTTCAACCGAATCTGAGGTGTGAGTGGAATCTAGCTACTGGGTTTTGTCGCTGGTTCACTAAACCTAGCCTAGCTGAGAAGAGTCCAGCAAGAAACTCAGCTAGGTCCGACTTGGATCGGACTGAATCTATCCGATATGCGGCGGTACTGGGACGAATAGGGGCTTGTGTCTGTGTTGTCGCGATCGCGCGGTGGACGTCCCCGCCGGCGAGCATGCCTAAGTGTACGCGTCGTATTTGAGTCTGCACTGGCAATACTGAGGCGTTTGACCAATTGACCATTTGATCAGGGATATTCACAAACCGACTCTTCCTTACCTGTCACCTCACCCCTCATCCGTTTTGATATGGAAACTCTCAAAAAGCGTGAAATGACATTTGACAGTTTCGGTATAAAAACGGGTGAGCTGTGAGCTGACACGTGATGACGGTGCTTATGCTATGTTCCGATCAGACCGATTCACGCTCAAACCGCTTACATGAGATGTCGTGACGTCATTGATGATGTGATGGACGGCGCTCACGGTGCTCACACTCCCAGGCGTAAGCACCTTGAGCGCAAACGTCAAGTTGACGTTTGATATGGACATGACAGCTCTCTGAGCGATGACTGGTCCGAAACAAAACACCACTCACACGGCTTTGTGCGCGCTAACTGATTCGGACCGTTCGTCAGCACTATAAGCACTGTGAGCGTTGTTGGCGTGATTCGGAACACTGGGTTAGTGAATCGCATAGCAGCATTGCCGGTTTAGGGTGGGTTGCACCAAACCTTCCGTAATCCTAAGCGGTGTTCGTTAAAATCTGATTGTATGGAAAGTTTGACAAGTTTCTATGGGATGACAGCTGCCGACGCCATATTTAACGTTGATCAGTCTGTAATCATAAGTTGCCCTTAGACTTGTCTTGTAAAATAATAACTTGTAGTTTCATTAAACGGGCCACGGGCATTACAAGCGGCACACTAGAATAGAATAGAAACATTTATTCATTGACAATACAACATAAAAAAACAAATGGTGCTGGCACGATTACCAGCGCTGATCTTCCGATGAAACTCTTAAGTAATTTCCCATGAGGTAACACGAAAAATGAACGAAAATAATTAAATAATCAAATAACGTAGAAATAACAGTCAACATAATAACAACACAAATCAAGCGGGTAATGCACAGCTCAACAATGCCCGACCCAACATTCCAGCAACGCTACAGCAGCACTGCCGGATCCATTAGTAAGACATCTTTTCTACACTCCCCGACAATGACAGCAATTTACCATTATGCCCGCCCCCCCCCCCCCAATATTTTTTTTTTGTAATTTCACATCAGTTTTATGTAGCGGTTCATAGAATACACCTTGCTACCAAATTTCATAATGGTACTGCTTATAGTATCCAAGTAAATCGGCTGTGACATACGGACGGACGGAAGACCGACATGCCGAAACTATAAGGGTTCCGTTTCTGCCATTTTGGCTACGGAACCCTAAAAACGTACCTGTCATTTCTAAGATGTTTCGTATCAATGGGTAATTCCTACAGCTACGAATAATATCTTAATAGTTGTTTCCCAATGTAAACGAATAAGAACAATACACCTTTTTGCTAAACACCTATTCCTTTGTCTCACCTAAAACAACTCGCCAAACCGCTTTGCTCTCTCTCTATTTTTCATGTATTATTTTCACCTGAGGTTTGTTTTGTTTAACACATTTGACAAAATGCTCAGCTCTTTAAATTTTGAAACTGCTTATTTGCAACGAAACCGTACCGACAGTAAAGAACGTAGAACATTCCCTCGAACTCTTTGTCTTATTTCATTCTTGAATAAAAATTCAATATGCATGGAATTCGCTCCACGTGGAACATAGTTGTAGGAAATATGCAGCGGAATGGAAATGCTACTGTGTAACATTTATATGCGGTTCTTCGATTCTCATCGCTCTTATATCAGCATCCATCTATACCGTGTCCATTGTCGTACGATATTTTGACGTCCGTATTAATAAAAACTATAACTTTTTTTTGCACAACCCCGATAACTTAACTAAGTATACCACCATATATAATAATCTTTATTGCTTTAAAACCTAACGTTACATTACAATATTATCAGTAATGAATGAAGTAACATGTGTTAGGTTTGTGACAAGTTTACCGGGGGTGAGCCTCTGTCTCCCGAACTAGGCTTTGAGCCTGTAACTCGGGAGTCAGTGATTCCCCCAGGGTATTAGCTCACAAGATGGTCACAATAATAAGAACAATGTAAATTATGTATATTCTTTTCATAATACTATAAAACCTCTTTGTCATTGTATTCGTTTCAATATTTAATACACTAGCCTTAATCTATTCACGTCAAAATTAAGTGATAGTGTATTCTTTAAAGAACTCGTTTACTTTTTGTGAACATTTATGGAATCTCCTCAATTCCCGTGACCATTTTTAGGGTTATGTACCCAATAGGTAAAACGGGGCCCTATTACTAAGACTTCGATGTCTATCCGTCCATCTGTCACCAGGCTGTATCTCATGAACCGTAATATTTAGACAGTTGAAATTTTCACGAATGATTGTGAATCCTTGCATAGATGATCCGGGGTTAACTAGTACGGGCGTCCAATAATAAGTCATATTTTTGACATGTAACACTACATTTAATTAGTGATACTTTGTGATGTAATGAATGATTGTATTATTTTTATTTCATATAGATAGATTTTGGTTAAAAGCTTGAGGCCTATTTGCAGAATAAATGTTTTGATTTTGATTTTGCGCATAAAATACAATGGAAACTGTCAACAGCGCATCACGATAAGTGCAAAGGCCAGCGATGGTTTCTGTTACACTCGTAGACAAAATCTAATTTACTTTTGAAACTTCTACGATTCTGCGTCTAGACTTCGTCCACTTTTCTTAATGACAATGTAATTTAGTGTTTTCTTTCAATTAATCCGCCCTTTTGAGCTTTAATTTGATTATACATTAAGAAGATAATTCTCTTTATCTTGTTGGTAAAATATTTCTGATATTGCTTTTAATTTTTTCAGCTGATACCATAGCTTGTATATTCTAAAACGTTACCTATACTTACTTGTAGGGACGTCCCGGGCATGTTCACTAAAAAGAGAGCATTTTCCTTTATTTCTTAGGATTTTGAAATATAAAAGAAAGTAAACGGTATAATTTCATGTCAATAGCTTCCGTAAATAAAAAGAGTCTCTATAATAATTTTGCTTCAAAATTTTTACTAAGTATATTTTAAAGACTAAAAATCTATTCTGGTAGACATACTTATTGTAATAAGAAAATACCATAATATTATTAAAAATACCATAATAGTTGACACTTGACACTACCTACTCATTTAGGTGCATTTCATTTTTTTGTTAAAGTAATTCATCGTTTAATATTCCGTGAGCATATTTTTCATCATCTTCAGTATAAGTGCAACACGTACGAACAAGCCTGCATCTGCGACATGCAATATCGATTTGTAAGTCACCGGCAGTAAATAGCGAGGTATATGAAAGTAGACTCCTTTGGGAATGCGGGGCTTATTTCAAAACCAATAGATACATGTGATTTTTATTATCTTTCCATGCTATTGAAAGAAAGCTAAAACAATATGATAATTGCAATAGGCAAGGTGACAAAAATAAAATTTCATGGCATTCAAACCAGTTTTTAGAGACGATCAAATGTTTGTATGGGACCAAATACAATTAGAGTGAACAAGCGGAAGTCTCTTTCGAATGAAAGGAATTCAAAAGAGTCCGCGTGTAATATTAGTAACAATAATTCATTATGCAATAAGGTCCCTGAATATTTCCTCTCACTCACTCACACAACTGCCGCAAAGTGCAGGCAGTGCAGCGGTTTACCTTACCAAAACGCTCACGTTTCTGGTAGATATATAAAACCGTTATCATATCGCATGCTTCCGTTATAGGCCCCCGTTATAGAGGAAGTTTCGACTAAGCTATCACCTGCCCCCTGGACTATTTTGCTGTACAAGCTAGTAGGATTCTCGGCTATTTTTATGGCCAGACTTAGAGCCGGGAATTGTGTTTTACGAAATATGAATAACACAGGTGTCGTTGACCGATATTATACTTTGTAGCCCTGGAGTTTAGAATCAATTTGCATTATCGTAAATGCACTTTACAAGTGTTTTATCTTGAGAACTACGTTCATCCTATTACACACATTCTGGAGCCATTTTCAAAATAAGTATAACCGTGATCCACAACGGAACCATCTCAAATTAAAATATATTTTATAAGATTACTTTAACATAGTTATGGTGGGTTTTGGTTTTATTTTTAAGTTTAATTTCCCACACAAGGACCTATAGATATAGTGAGTTTATTATGTTTTCTAAGGTTACATCAGCCGATGAGATAAACTTATCTTCATTACCTTCACGGCAATGCAATCGTCGGTGGCATATCCCTTGGGAGTCATGCTTTTTCTCAGGGCTAGAAATCTTGGTTACTTTGCGGTTAACATAGATAAAATAAAGGTGTATTAAAAGTAATCACATAGCTTTTATTACAAAAATAACATGACGATATGTGACTAAAAAATAAAACTAAACTAAAACATATTTAAATAATTGGGTCCCCTTGGTATAGTCCCTAAGATGCTGGCAGCATTTCCTCGCTGAACCGCTATGCTGATGCGTTGAGCGAGGAAGCTGCCATCTATGGTCCCTTGTGGAATCCACCAGCCTTTTAGAAAGGTATTTCACTAGTTGACGGGCACTGGGCTGGGGCCCCGCGGGCCAAGGGTCTCGACACCGAACGGGATAAAAGTGTAACCAGTGTCGAGACCCCTATTTTTGTGCCTTTTGAGCTTTTCCGCCGCTTCGGCCGCCGCATCTGGGTGATTGCTCGTCCCGAGGAGACAAGAAGGACCCAGAAGTAATTAAATTACATTAAAAAACTGACACTATCTTCTAAAATATTTCTTCAAATAAACTTTTACTGGAATAAGCCCCTAACCCTATTAATGATAGTGATTCTCTTACTACTAATCATAAACATGCACATATTGAATGTAAAAAAAAATCAGCAAACGATCACTAAATCCAAATACGTAGACGCACGCGAATCACTTTTTCCAAGCCAACGAAAAGGACAGTAATGTTCAAAAGCATTAACAACATAAAGACCATAACCAAAGTCTACTTACCAGCGGATTTAACAAATATAGGTTTTAAACTGAACAAGATAAGGACTTTCATAACTGCATTTAGCGAATGCACCAACTGTAACAGAAGTTCGGACGATGTCGCGTGGAATACCGATGCCCCCACATGCATTATGGATCCTAAGCCCAAATGAATGCACTGGGGAAAAACAACCACGCGGCTGCGTAGTCCCTGGAAGAGAATCGACTTTCTTGCAGCCTATGAGCCTGTTTTCTTTTGTGTACTATTTTTTGGTAGCAATAAAGAACATTTGTATTGTATTGCATTATATGATTGTGTGGAAAGCTGAGCCGCGGGCAGGCCAATGCTGAGATTTAAAGACTCCTACATTCCTACAACCGTGCCATAGAATTTTGGCACCGACCCTGGCGTTTGGGAGAGGCGTGCTGAAACGAGACCAGAGTGACGTAAAGACCTAAGAGCTAATATAAAAAAAAACTATGATTTAGTGTGGCTTGAATACCTGAAACAAAAAAAGGCTTCGTTGTTCCAATAGTAATAAACTCCTAATCATCATTTTACGTGCGACATACTCGTATGCGACAAAAGATGATTGTACAGCCATTCTGCCGCCATAATCCAATATAACATTACAACAATCGTCCGACAAAGACGAATTGGCCATTGATAATGATAATTCTAAGGACGATTTCCTGATTTGTTGGTGCGGTTTTGTATGGCAATTATTTCGAACCGTCAGATCTTGGACAAGACGATGCGGTTGCCAGTTTTGTTGCACCGTTGAGCACCACCCAGGGTGTATGTAGGGTAGCGGTGGGCACTCCCGACGGACGTGGTATAATTTCAAACCCCATATTACGGAGGTGGTAAGGTTAAATGAGTGCTTCCTGGCGCGAGATGCGCGGGAGCGGGGCGATAAGAATGCAGTACTGTTTCGAATAACAGACAAATGGAATACCAAATATCGATCCCGCCCTGCCAAGTCAATAAGTCGCACTCATTTAAATGATTTCCGCAGTAAAGATACGGTACTCAGCTGCTTACTGATACCACACCGGCAAATGAGGCAGTAGCAGGCATGTAGCAGGCCTTAATCACTTATAAATATCAATCGCGTGATAGGTTGATAAATATGTAGAATACAGAAATCCGTAACTTAAAATGCTACTTCGTTTACTAAATTCATTTGTCCTTTGACATTTATATTTGCGTGAAAGTGACAAAACATATTTTAGTTCTTAGGGATTTGTTAATTTTATGAATAAGGGGGTTAGTCGCTTCCAGAGATCAAAGTTTCTTGTCCACCTTGTCCCCACCGGTGGACGTGTAGCCGCGGCTAAACGACGGAAATAAAATTCCTATAAATATTGAGCAACCATATTTTTCTCACTTTGTCGCGACCGTGCGTCTGCAGCTGTGCTATTCACAACTGGTTTCACCCCACTTCACTCTACCGATGTATATCTTGAAGCCGAGATTCTTAGTAACAAAGCGTTGTCGGAGGCCTGACTTACACTGGTTCGCTTGAGGTGAGGCGAGGTGAAGCGTTGTGAACAACCGTCAAGCTCACCGGATCATGTTGAACTAAGGCATCGACACACGGTGGGTAAAGATGAGACGATTTTAATCCACAAAAGTGAGTAATTTAATTGTATTTTAAGACAATAACTGTGTATTTTATTTTTGTAGTAAGTCTCGTTGCCAGTCGAGGCTTGCGCAAAAATTCTAAAGTTTTAAAATGTATGAGTATAGGATTGGTATTTAGATTTTTAATGAGGAATCATCATCACCGCCGTTACATGGACTCTCTAAGGGCAAAGCAAAATTAACTTAACCTATATAATAAAAGAACATACTATGAGAATGAAGTAAAAATGGTCAAAATTAGTGATGCATTGGTTCATAAGCAGGACAAGGAAACGAGGTAGACCATTGATGAGGTGGATTGAAGACATTAAAAGCGTAGCAGGCAGCACATGGACTAGAGTAGCCGAAGATTGAGAGAAATAGAGACGTTGGAGGAGGCCATTGTCAACTAGTATACAGACAGGGTTGTCGATGCATAATTCAGTGTACCTAATGTTACAACTTACGATTCAGTATAATAAATAAGGCTGTAGGTTGAATAATCGCACAACTGTTGTTTTATTAAATGCTCAGATTCCCATAGATACTTAAAGTAGGTTGTACAGTCAGCATGAAAAGTAGATACGCATATGAAAACGTCAAGAGTCTTTCTTGATTTAGATTTATTTAAATAAATAAATAAATATTAGAGGACAATCTTACACAAATCGAACTAACACACAGTAAGCTCAAGAAGGCTTGTGTTATGGGTACTAGACGACGATATATTTAGTAGATATAAATACATAGAAAACATCCAAGACTCAGAAACAAATATTCATGCTCATCACACAAATATTTGCCCTGACCGGGATTCGAACCCAAGACCGTCAGCTTCACAGGCAGGTGCACTACCCACTAGGCTAAACCGGTCGTCAAAATTCAGTGAAACTATAAAGTGTAAACAATACTTAAATTTAGATATAGCAGAGTCCGGATTAAGCGACAGTCAAGGGACCGGTGAAATTACGTCGCACTAACAGAACGTCACACAAAACGGACTGATTTATTTTGAAAATGTTTGGTATCAAATCTAATGTGTGGTGATTTCGAAGTCGTTAAAAGCGATATAATGTTATATGCGAAGTCGTTATAAGCGGATTCTACTGTATGTACTGCAAATGAAATACTGTCTGAATAAAGGCTATTATTTGTGTAGAATAAAATAAAATCTTTGCGTAAATAAACAATGACAACCTCTCACCCTAAACGCATGTACCTTCTCCGTTCCGTCGTGGGTAAAAACGTGAATTTATAATGTCCTATATATCTGTTCATATATTATTTTGCGATGTAAAAAATCTTCGACAGAAGATTTGTTTGCAACAAAAAGCGTATTTTTGTGTGTTACGAATACATAAGTAAAAATGCTTCATCAACGCCTCACCTTGGTATATATCTGAACGCATCCTTATTTACTGTGTGCAAGTACCTTTAGGAAAGCCGTGGCATGCATTCCGCGTACATCGACTGATCTTTAGGGGTCCCTTCGATTTTTTAGGGATCAGCGAGATATTGCTTCCCTTTGTAAATGCAACGGGATTTGTGTTAAAACGAATGGGACGATATGTTTCGATATAGCTTGGGGTGTCTCGACTAAGTTAAAATAATATCAAAGATATGTTGATGAGAATACATGAATAAACGGAGAAATGTAGTGGTTAGTTCGTCGCAAAATATCAGGCAGCGTATTCAACATTTTTTTGTTTTATACAACGCCGATGGAAAACAAGCTTACGGTTCACCTGATGGTAAGCGGCCACCGTAGCCTATAGACGCCCGCAACTCCGAAGGAGTCACGTACGCGTTACCGAACCTTTATGAGGATGCACTGTGTTGACAACAGAAGGGACAAATTTAGGTCCCTCGCTCTCAACACAGTGCATCCTCGGGAGCTCTGGCAACCTTTCTCACCTCCTGGAACACAACACTACATACTTGTATAGTAGATAATGTTATTATGGCTATAGTCTTCTGCAAGGTGGAGGTACTTCCCCAGTTGGGCTGCTCCAAATTCGAGCAAGATGACATTTTGCTGTGCCCTACCTCTATACGGTAAATGTCCCGATGCTGGACACCTTACTTCCCGTTAATAGATGACAACTGTTAATTGTCTATGTTAATATGACATAAGCTTGAAAGAGCCATGTATTAGGTCAGTGGAACAAGGAGGCAATCGATCTACCGGTCCCTGGGATCCCCGGGCTCATTACAAAAGAATGCTATTGTTTTTTTTTTCGCCGGGAGACCACGGCTTAATGGCCTGTTTACACATCATTGGACATTGGACGTTTGCCTCACACAGCAAATGATATTGCGTACATAAGTTTTTTTTTTACTCAGTGGTACGAACCGGGATTCGAACTCATTGCCTTACCTCGTCTACAATGACCTAAAAAAAAAGTATTTATTGTCGCAAAAAAAACAAACACAATCAGCAATACAGTAAAAAAACATGGTTTTTCGAAGTTACAATTTAGAATATCAACAATGGTGCGACCATAGGCTCGGGCTCAGCGTGTGCTGCGAGCCTGGTGGCTGTACAGCGCTGTTCTTCAGCCCGCACCCGCTTCACAGCTCAACACAAAAAAATTATAATATTAGGTATCCAGGGGAACATTCGCTTAGATTTAAGTATATTTATATTCCGCTTTTCATGCTCGTGAAGACTTCTTTGCAGCATTATGATTAAAAGTTGGTAAGTGAACAAATATCTAAAATTGTCTATTTAACAAAAACTTGTGGTGCCATTCGAACCAGTTTTAAGAGACGATCAAATGTTTGTATGGGACCAACTACAATTAGAGCAACACAAAAGACGAAGACGAGAGGTAAAGTACAGTATAGCAGACAAGCACTAAAAACGCTCCATTCCGATAGGCACTGAAATGTGACGTCACAGTGCAATGGCCTCATAATCCTATTGAATGGAAAAATTAGTAATTTGCCATTTTCAGTCGTGAAGTGTTGCGTTTAAGGACATAGTTGCCGTACAATTTATTTTTATTAAAACATGAGTACTATTGCAAAAACAACATTATTTACGAATATTTAAAGTCCTGTATATATATACCTATATATTTATATGATTACTTATATACCTTTTTTTTTATAGTCCTATATATTTTTATGATTTTGATTAATTTGTCTAATTTACTATTTATTTTATTGTTATAATTTAATGGTTTTCAATCCATATAACCACACTAAATAAATTCAAATACCCAATTCCAGACATTGTCACCAACTCCATGAAATGATATCCGATATGATATAAATTGAATGGTTTTGGTCTATATCAGGTCTAATGGAGGTCTATTTCATACTAAGCCCGCGACTTCGCGTATACTTCGACTCCCTATTTCCTCGCTTCGAGGGATGATTTTTGGAATAAAATGTATTTTATAGATTTTATAGGTTAATTCAGGCTATAAACATGTTGTATACCAAGTTTCATTACCGCTAAGCCGTTTTTGCGTGATTGACTACTTAACAAACATCGAAACATCTAAACTTTCGCATTTATAAAATATAAGATTAAAAATACCAATCTGCACGCTTACGTAATATTTTCTTGAGAGTAGATAAGTAATGATTTCAATCAACTTTTTTTCATTAATGTCAATAAAATACATTTAGACTGTTATAAAAATGAAATTGAAAGCCGACGACAAGTCATTAAAAAATTTAAAGGTTTCTTAAATCGGTTATAACTAAATTGAAGTTATTTAATCTCAATAAATTTTAATCAGTGCTAATATTGAATTACTGGATTTAACTGATTTTTAGGCAGGCGATTCAATATTTTTTTATAGTCTATTAATATTTGAAGTTACCATTGCCATCATAGTATTTTGCAGTAAATCATTCGTACAAATTATCCATTAAGAAATATTTAAGTCTCTTTGTAAGAGATATTTTGTAATTTATACTTGAGTGTCATCTCAGTGCTTGAGAATTCTTAGGTTTAAATAAGCATTGAGTTATTTCAGATGTTAAAATTATGTATCCACCATTTACGGATTAAATATTGATTTACCCCCTTATTCATAAACGTTCATCAAACCTATTTTAGCCGAAATGCTGTTAATATTCGTTTGTTTCTGTCTGCCAATTTAATATATGCGTCTGTGGGAAAGGGACAATACACGTTTTAGCAGAAGTTTGTTCGTTTTAGGAATAAGATGGTCATTTATTATTTATAAAAAAAACTACATACATTCAAATGTGACATTTGGCAATAGAAACCTCACATTTATTAATTTAAACGATGGTGGTAATTGATCGTAGGAAGTTTATTTAAAGTAGAGTAAACCCAATCTTAAACTAAATGCCCCTCCACTTTTTTTCCGCTCCCACCCATCTAAACCACCTTATATACTCAATTTAAGTCATATGTGCTTAATTGTTCTTTCTTAGTTAATTTAAAGCGTGCGCAAGATTGGTTTGACTCTCTACTCAGCTTATTTTTTTAAAATATAACTATCTTCTTTTACAAATATCCTTCGAGTATCAACACATATCCGTTCCCGAACGGCCAGGGGGCCTATGATGATCACATGATAGCGTGATATACTACAAGATAATGCATCTGTCACTTTTTGATACCACTTGATAGAAAGTGACAGATGCTTTATATTGTCGTTTATCACGCTATCGCGCGACCATGATACGGGGCTCGCTTTATCGAGAAGCATAATTAGCTCCCACCTTGGAGTCCGAGTAGCATGATTTTATGAATAATTCTTAGTTTAAAACGAGAAAGGCGACAAAAAAGACAGAAACTTGAGCGAAAACTGTGACTTTGTTGTCGAGTTTCAATCTTGTTTTTCAGAGTTGTATCCGTTGAGTCGTACATGTTTGAAAGAGTTTTTTTAACAAATCCATACTAATCCATACTTTGTATTTATAATATAAATGCGAAAGTGTGTCTGTCAGTCTGTTACCTCATCAGGCTTAAACTGCTAAATTGATTGAGCTGTGGTATGGAGTTAGTTTGAGTCCCGGGGAACATAGGATATTTTTTATCACGGAAATCATCCCTTATGGGGGTGAAAGTTTGTATGAAAGAGCGATAACTAGATAAGCGCCTGATATAAAAGGATAGCAATAAAATTCTACCGCGACTATCGAGTTCGACGCGGACGGAATATAATATAAATATATTTTATTAATCCAGATATGATACTGATTTTTCTTCTCCGTAGTTTAGTTTGATTTTTATTTCAATGATTGTGTGATTGTTCCAGTTGGTAAGTGATTGTATAATATGTACTGTTATTAAATATTTAACTTATCTGTCCTTGGAGTTTGAGACGGGTGTTGGTGTGGGATGCTACCTGTGTAGACACACTGGCACCGTCCCACCTCCAACGAACTACAGTAAAAGCGGGTGCAGCGGCGGAAAATGCCGAAATATTAAAGCGTAATAAATACAGAAGCCTCGGCAGAGAGTACAATTTTGTACCTTTTGGTGTCGAAATTCTTGATCCATGAGGTCCCAGCGCGCACAAGATATTAACTGAAGTCGCGAAGCGTTTGGTTGACGTAACTGGTGACCGAAGAGCTGGCGACTTCCTCGCACAACGTATCAGCATTGCGATACAGCGAGGAAATGCCGCCAGCATCCTCGGTACAATGCCCCAAGAGCCTGTTTTAGATTTCAGTTAGTTGTAATATTATTTCAGTTATTGTTATTTAACTATTATTACCGCTTGTAAATCAATAAATGTTTATAAATTTATTTCATTTGTGTTATTTACTGATTAAACTAAGCTGACAGTGGAACTTTAAAAACGCGAATCCCTCACGTACGTAAAGGGTCATTAATGATATTGGATTATTTTCATTAAGTGCATAGTTCCACGCAGCTACGTGCACAGAATACAACCGATGACTTGTTTGTTTACTACAGACAATACAGGAAACTCAATGAGGGTTAAAGAAAAATCTTTAGTTTATATTTTAAATAACAGTCCTATTTTTATTTACGTATAATATAAAAGTGTGAAATTAAAATCAGATAGGTATTTTAATTGTTATATTATTATTATTTACATATTGATGGACTTACACTTACTCCCTCATTCATAAACATCCATGAAACCTACAAAGTTTGACTTAATTAGCCTCTAAAATTCATTTAATGGGGGCTATTGCGTATGAATTCGCCGCTAGAGGCACTAGTGTAGCGCGAGGTCTCCGAAATGTCAAATGTCACTCTTTGTGTTTGCGCTACGCGGGTTAATATCTGATTGGAACAATATCGTGACTATTTTGCAATAACTGAGCTTGATTATGGCAAATATGAGTTACGGGTCAATGACTATCATTTCTTTGAGACAGTTTTGTCTTTCGGAAACTTATTTCCTCCTTCTTTTTCCTAACAAAACGGGATTGCTCTACAATGCGGGGATGTTGGATATTTTTACGGTACGGTTTTAAGCAATTAAATATGATTTGTACGTAAACTTCGTTGTCATGCCCATAATAACCAATAAACAATTTTGATAGCTGGACCTTACTCGACAGTGGCGCCAACTGGTGAGCACAAAAACGATAGCCCTCATTTGTCCTTATCTGTCACTTTGACATTTGCTTATGAGGCAGTGACAATAGTAGATTGTGTCTCAAGGGAGCAAAATGATATATTTAGGGCGGTATCTTGAATTCTGAGTGAAGCGAAAGATTCTACAATAGAATCCTGAGCGTAGCGAGGGATTCTAAAGTAGAATCTTGAGCGTAGCGAGGGATTCAAGTGTTTACGTCCAAGACGGAAATAATTTTGCTACCGCGTGACATATACTCCTTTTCACACCGTCTATGAGGCCCGCTGCTAAAAACATGAAATATCTTACAAATGATTCTTATGATATATGAGGAAAAGAGTCATTGTTGCCCTCAAATGAGGGAAGAAAAGTACATCTTTGATCCCTCATTCGAAGGCAACAATAACTCTTTTCTGAATAGCAGGTGTGAAAAATTTGTTAAGTTTTATCAATAAAGTGGTTATTAGACAGACTATGTACACGCAGCCACGAAAGATGTCACTTTTCTTGACTGCCTAGTCTGTGATAGACTCGAAGTTATGTAAAGTATGTAGTTTATTGCTTGAAAACTACATATACCTATGACTCAATTGTAAGTATTTCTTGAAAATCTAGACCATCATCTCCGTTTTTTATAACTTCAATAATATGTTCAATATGATTACTGAATTTAAGATGTGCTAAATCTCTCAAACATGTTACCATACTCACCTTATTTCAGTCTAGAAAGAGAATAATTTTGAATCCGCATTAGTTTCGGTTCGTTAATATTAACCTTTAGATTCAAACGTCATCACAATCGATTGATGAGAATGAGTTCATTTGACAACTAAAAGGTTAAACAGCTAGTTGTTAACGTAACGTCAAACTTACGCTAAGTAGATCTAACGGTGTATTTTGAATACGGAATACAATTTACATACTACGAATTAATACAAAAACCGTGTATTTTTTAATCTCTTCACTGCCACAGTAGATTTCGTAAGTTGTGTCTCACACGCCAAAGTCACAGAGAACACGACCGAAAATGAGCCTTACTTGACATAGGTTGCTTTACATTGACTTGATATGAAGTCATGGTGTGTGGGGCACTAAATGTACTGACTATAGATCAAGTCAATGGCGGGGAATAGGTTAAATTATACCGTTACGTAATCCCCAAAAGCACAAATTACGTACTAAAAATGAAAACGAAATAGATTTATTTTATATATAATAAAGTATATATTCAGTTTGTTAAGTTGGTATCGAGTTAAAATTAAAACCATATATTCAGGTCTACAGTCTCTTGAAACTGTGGAAAACTCAAACTTCTAAGTCAACGTAAAATATATCGTACATGTTCCAATCCTCACGATTTGTATTGGGAATTAGGAGTAACCTGGCTCCGTACATGCCTGTGTTATGGGTGTAGTATATAAAAAGGCCGTACCTACAATACAATAAAATGTTTTGGTCCAAATACAAGTAACTAAGTACATACATCTCAGTCTTGTCACAAGCAAAGGTCGTTCGAAATAAGATCCGAAATGAGTATCTATTTGAAAATAAAAACACACTCCACGTACATCACTTATTCATCAATTCCGTACGTTTTCCCGTCATGTCTAATTCGAGTTTAATACGGAGTGGCGCAAATAGAAAAAGCGCAAGTTAAAAGGAATTTAATATGACGGCAACAGTTCCGCGGAAAGTATGCAGAAATCCATTAGGTGGAATCCCTGGGGACCGGCAGTTTTCCGTTTCGGAAATTACATTAAAAAGCGATACTTTCCAATAGCTGAGGGAAGAGCACCTACTATGTACTAGGTATAAAATGGGTTTATGTCACACCTGGCCATAAAGTGGAAATTACCGCACGCTCCGCGCGCGGAAAATCCCACTTCCTGGCCAGGGGGTGACATAAAATTTTGTACTTACCTCGGGAGGTAATTAAGAAAGCCTCAAATCGCATAATTATCGCCCTTGCCTTCGGCTCGGGCGTCAAATAATGTACTCTTTTTTTGTAACTTCGATGATGTTTTCTATGTTGCTAGTATGTACCTAGACAAAGCTCGTCATTCCGTGACGGAATACCAAAGTTATGACGTAGATGCTGGTCTATCGAAAATAAAAATATGATGTACCTCATTCATAGACCGAGACATTAAATAAAACTGAAGACATATTTTGGACATAAACCTTCCTTTTTTTACAAGTACCAGAAATTGTTCATAAAGACCGTGTTGCTATACGGATGTGAGTGTGGAAGGTCACGAAGGACATCTCGCACCGACTCCAGGTCGTCATCAACCGATTTCTTAGCTGCATTCCGCAGTGTTTACTGGTTCGAGAAAATCGCCAACATCGAACTACGAGAACGCTGCCATGAGACTCACATCGACAAGCAGATCAAAGCCGAAAGTGGAACTGGATCGGTCACATGGTCCGAAGGGATCCCGATCACATACCGAGGCAAGTCCTTGACGAATCCCCAAGGAAAGCGTAAGCGTGGCCGCCCTAAGTGAACCTGCCGGCGGACGATCATCGCAGAGGCGAAGAACATAGGGAAGACGTGGAGTGAATTGAAGCGCGAAGCTTAAGACCGAACGGCGATGTTGGCGCACTGTGGAAGCCCTCTACCCCATCTAGGGTACATAGGAACTTAAGTCAAGTAAGTCAAGCCCAAAAAATGTAAATTTAATGTCAGAGACCCTGAAAAACTGGTATTGCCAGTCACTTATAAAACCAAGCTATGTAGCAAAAATAGTTATGCCATGGCAATCAAACTGTATAATAATTTACCAATTCACATAAGACGGCTTGCCCTAAAACCATTCACATCTGCATTACACAAATGGCTAGTAGACAAATGTTTCTACTCGATAAGACAAGACTTTTTTACGTATAATAATAGAACAAATTAATATAATAATAAATTGTAATGAGAAAAGTAATACGTATATTACACTATTAGTCATAAGTTCGTAAATTTTGCATGTCCAAATGTTAGCGAGATGTGCTGATCCTTAACAAAGTTGTTCCACCTTATTGTTAACCATGTCTCAAGCAAATAAATTTCATTTCATTTCATTTCAAAAACTGATCTTCACTGTCAACAAAAACGGATTAAAGTTAAATGTGAAAATCAACGTAATGTGGAAAACTATCAGACCCTAAGGATCTAATTACTTATTATTTATTACTCTCCCAATAGGTAAAAACATTCATACAACTCCTTTAGACGCACGTCTCGGACATTGAATGTTTTAAGAAAATGTAAGCATTTTTCCAAGGCACGGACAAACAATTTGACTTCTACTGAATTAAACTTACATGGGATTAAAAAACCTCTAAAAGAGCAGGCGAATCATGTAACTTTATGTACTTAACGGTAGATATATTTTACTGTTAATTTTGAAGTATAAAATATATGAGCTGCAGGCGAATCACGTAACTTTATGTACTAACGGTAAATAAATTTCACTGTCAATTTTGAAGTATAAATGTATGAGTTGACAATTAAAATTTGACATTAAAATCTACCTAACGGTAGTACAAAATTTACGTGATTTCCCCGCTGACAATTAAAACTTGACATTAAAATCTACCTAACGGTAGTACAAGAGTTACGTGATTACCCCTCTGGAATAATAAAATGTAATAGAATTCCCCTTAACCTTTTTTATTTTTATTTGTAAGAAACAAACAGTCTTTAAACTCATGATACAGCATGATTAGAATATAAATTCAGATCTATAGTTTCCTTAATGATTAACATTAATAAAGAAACGTACAGCAATTAACAATATTATACTTACTAACTTACTCTGTTTCTTTCATCCATAAAGTACTGCAAATCATTGCGATTTGAAGTCAAAAATGAAGTCGTCCTCGTCTGGTGTGATCGGAAAGTCGATACTTTTGAAGATTTAAGTAGGCAGCAAGTTCACTTAAATGAAGAACAGCGTTTCAGCCATTCCACGACAGTAGCATAAATTCTTTTGGACTTCTGGTGCGTCAGCGCGTAAAATTAAGAAACAAAAAGAGAATCATCTTTGTGAGTTACTCATAGAGGGGAGGTAGAAAAGATATTGGATATGTATTGATTGTTGTTTTACTTTTGTGCGTTATCTGCTAGTTATTTACCAACCTCTTTTATCTTCACCACTATGGCAGAGTCAATTATTGTGTTATTTTCAGCCTGTTTTATTAAGCCTGGGATATGTATGTAAGTATGTAAGTTGTAAGTATGTATTTGAACCACTTAACGCTATTTACAATATTTTAAAGGAATGTCTCATTTTATTTTGTACTATGAAATCAAATCAACCTATTTTCAATAACTAGCGTAAATCTTAAGGTTTATTTTAATTGACGTTAATTCTTCAACCTTTTTAGTTTTTCGATGAAATTATTATGCGAAATATGAAATCCATAACTAGCACAAAAAACTAAATAATAGTCATAAAGTCATCCATTATTAAAATTCACATTCGAGGCAATCTTCACGCGAAGGAAGTTAAAAGCAGAGGTTCCCCGATATTGGCTCCTTCGGGTTTATTGAATTTGAAATAACTTCTTTGTTGTTGGGCTTGGATGAGATTTCGGCGAGCGATGAGCGGCGCGGATCCATCTTGAATATTGAACACCGCTTTTAAGTTGCCGTTTCGATCACTTGCATATATTTTTTTCAAGTTTTATTTATTTGCCGACATAGAAAGTGGCATACCCTTAACAGCAATGGGATCCTATTTGGCCATTTATCACGGGAACGTATTAGATAGCTGACGCTAAATACATGAACGTTAGTTTTCTTTCTTAAAATTAGCAATATATAACCTTTTAAACGTTATAAGGGATAACATACTCCGTCGTATGCATGCATGTCCTGACGCACGCACTTGGTGTAGTTTTGGGCCAATCACATTAACTTTTAAAGTCATCGAGTAACCACGAGCCGGATAGACGAGCGGACGTCCAGACATCTTCTTCTTTCTCGTGTGAAGGAATCAAATAACTTAAACTAAATCTTGTTTTGCCAATTTTTTGCCACCTCTATTCCTCGGGGTGTAGCTTTCATGAGGTCTTCCGTAGTGCATGGAGCCGGACACAGGGAGCACTGCGTCATATGCTGAGTCGTCTTAATGGTGCCACAGTCGCAGAGTATATCTCTATTTTCCGTTCCGATTCCCCATTTCAGGAGGTTATCTTTAGAGCGACCAACTCCCATCCTCAATCTGTTCAGAGCCTTCCACGTGATCCAGTATTCGTTTGCGCCATGGAGGAGGCGTTCTGCAGCTGCAACATGTAGTGAAAATTCGTTGAGTTGTTACTTCCACGTCCAGACATATGTTACGTAGATGCTAGTTTGGCAAGTTTATTTTATTTTTGCACTTGTTGGGTAAGAATTTTATATGTATGATCCTGTACATAGGAACATTAATTTGCTTTCCCAATTTCTATGTCTTTCTACATTCAATCCATCCCTACTAATATTATAAGTACGGTAGTATGTCTGTCTGTCTGTCAGTCTGTTACCTCTTCACGCTTAAACCGCTGAACCGATTTAAATTTAATACGGTATGTAGATACTTTGATTCCCAGGTAAGGACATAGGATACTTTTTATCCCGGAAATCATCCCTTAAGGGGGATGAAGTGTGTAAATGAGCGATAACTAAGTAAACGCCTGAAATAGACGAATAGCAATTAAATTCTAAATCGAAGGGCAAAAGCTAGTGTAAGATACATCCAGAAAGAGAAGACATTTATGTATGATAATGTGCCTATACATATTTCGGGTAGTTTAACCCCATCGTCCACGCCGCACGTAACTCTAATCAAAATAAGAGCTTCGTATCCGTCATTCAGAATACTAATTACATAGTTCCAAAACCGAATCCAACAATCCAATTTGCAGAGAAAAGCCCCGACATCCCTCAATAACGATTATTCGATTAGAGCTCAACAAATACACCAACTGCATTATTCACTTTGAGGGGCAAGAAGCGGGTTTAATCCGCACCAAATTGCTTACCGTCTGCCCGATTATCTCTGGTCTTTAGCGCCCCACTCGAATATTCAGCGGCTTAGGGCTTGCGACTGTTGTTTAGATTTCAGAAAACAGATTTAGTGCCATTTGATATTTGGAGATGCTTTACATCTCTAAAACATTTTATATTATTAAATAATAATTGTACCGTACTCGAATATTCATGAACTTTGAGCTTTATACTATTGTTTCTAGTTCAAGCAGTGTTCAAGGAATGGAAATGTAAAAAAATTATAAGAATTGATAAAAAACACAATCATATGGATACATACCCTACTCTAGGTCTACGAATAATACACCCAGAAAACAACTACAGTATAGAGAGAGTATTTACCAATAAAAAACCGGTTACAAACGTCATGACTAGAAGAGCTCTTAAGAAAATTCAACCCGTGGCATTAACTCTTTCAGATGTGGAGTCAGAAGCAGGAACGACTGCACGAATGAAGATTCGTTCTCTCTCTCAGATCGATATAACCCCCGAAGTGAACCGAATATTTCAGAATTAGCCGACTTACAGGTTCAAGAACTATACCATGAAATTGATAGTCTATCGCTCGAACTCGCAAGCGCTCACGAGGAAATCGCTTCTCTCAATACGGACATAATAAGGCTACAAAAAAAGAATGAAGAAGAACAGTTACAAAATAACATCTATAAGAAACTTCTAACTGAAACCTCCCCATCGTCATTAACAACTCCTTTACAGAGACGCGCAAGTAAAAATATAAGTTCGAGCTAACTACCACTCTTACTTTCCCCAATCCCCATAGGATCAACTGCCGAGTCAAGTAGAGCAGAGAATAAAAATGAGGCGTTGCACCAATCCCAACCAATCGGACTTTTTCACTACAAAAATCTCATCGAGTATTGGAGCCACCCCATGAAAACATCAAAGCCCCAAAGTTACGAAAGACTGATACGGGACTCAATAAGCTACTCGTAGTCATCATTAGCAATAATAATGTAAACAAAATTTCAAATATTGTAAGTAGTGATGCTACGTTAAATAATTGGGAATATTGCCACTTTTTTCGGACTTTCTAAAAGACCTAAATTTTGGGTGTCCGGGCCGTAATTTCAACGTAATTGAAATAATAATAAATCTTTGGTTTCTTGTGAGACAGTTTACGTCTATTTCTATTCGTTACACTTAAAAAAAGAGCCCCGGGGATTAGTTGTTTATCTGGTAATTTTTTTAAACCCCTGTTATCATAATTGCCATGGTGTATCCAAGCGCTATCTCAGTTTACAAATGTATCCCATGCTTCTTGACAGCACGGAGTTTCGTACTTTCAGACCACTTTTTAAATAGAGAAATAATAGAAATAATAATATTAGCTACGACATATAAGAATACACATCAAACTTTGTTTAAGAAAACAATTAATAAAATGATTATTCATCCAACCTGAACGTATTTATCGCCTAATACCGTTCACAATCGTGAGCTTACATACCTATTTAGCTATATTCGTCACATCACTACAGCGGGGGGCTCGAGCCAGTACTTGTGTCAAAGCTATCGAGGTCTGTAGCGTGTGGACGTCTGCAGTGTTTGAATATAGCAGTAATGTACGAGGAGATCTAATGTCCACAACTTTCGTTTTCAATATTTCTAATTCATATTATCTTGTTTTACAATTCACCTGTTATTGTCAGCGTCTTGCTGTTTACTAAAATGAAAGCATGATTCTAGGCTCTATAGTTTGTGATGTGTACATATAAACAATCTGAATTAAGTCGTTTTTTGAAAGATAATACCTTTCTCCCTAAGTTCCATAACGCTAATTGCCAGGACTTTTCTAAGTCCCACAATGCTAACTGCCAGGACTTTTCTAAGTAACACAACTCTAATTGCTAGGACTTTTTTAAGTGCCACAAGGCTTCCAGGCCTTATTATTGCCATCGTGTTGAATATTTTAGATCATAATAACTCGAAGACCGATTATGCTTTTACATTGCCAAAGTGATTAAATTGATCAATTACCAGAATTATTTTCTTTTCGGGCATGTTATACAAAAGTAACCAGGGGATAAAAACAGTCGTGCTACAGAAATATGCTACAAAACATTGAAAACAAAGTATTGAACTTAACGATGAGTGACTTGTGTCATTATGATCGGCGAAGAAGATATGCAGAAAGACAGTGACCACTATGAATTAATTCAATTTATTAATGAAACCTTGAGTCCGATTACGAACACAAATATGATCTTAACCTGCCCAACTTATGTATGCGATAAACCCATTTTCAAAACAATAGTCTAAAATTTCAACTGGCTGTTGCGCAACAACATACCATTTCATAATCAGCACTACTCCTTCGACTCGAATCTAGATTTATCCTTAGATATGTTCTCGAAAAGAACAGGGAACTAAACAAGTTATTTCTTTTACAAAAAAAATGTGTTAGAGCTATTTGCGGAGACAAACTCCAGCAAACCTCTATTTTGTAAATTAAAGCTGCTTACTTTACCATGTTTATATATTAAGCAATTAGCAATATTTGTGAAAGTAAATCCAGAACAATTTACTAAGGTTAGAGACAATACGAGTAGAACGCAACGAACAGTTAATGGAGGCATATTGTTGTTACCAAAAACAAAACTGTACTATTATAGAACAAATGCCTACATTATGGCCATCAAGGTGTTTAATAAACTGCCTACAAGGATACGTAACTTGCCCTTAAAAATGTTTAAAACTAAACTCCATCGATGGCTTGCTCGTAAAGTATTTTACTCGGTAAATGAGTTCTTAACTTATAAAGAAGATAGAATATAGGTATAATGGTTAGCTTAGCAGCATAATAGATTTCATTTAATTTTTAATGTAACGAACAAAAAGTGTAAATATGTACATCTATGATAATTAAATATGACCATTGTAACCATAATTACTGCGAATTAATTATTTGTATTTGTAGTTATTGTTTGTAGTTAGCTTTTGACCGTTGCAGATCATATAAACTTTTTGTATTTTTTATGCCGTACTTGCTATATTCAAGGGCTTGGGTTTGCGATTGCTGTTTCGTCAGGAGGTTGTTGTGTATTATGTATATATATGTAATTGAAACTATATTTTCACTGGTTCATAACTTTATATTAAAATTATAATGTATTTTTACAGAACATTCATATAGAAGTCTAGTTTGACAAGAAGTAATTCAAAATCGAAACCAATACGGCTTTCAGCCAGTTAATGTACAAATAAGGTTCTAATACGGAACATTCTCGCCCCTTTTTAACAAAAAACTGAATTATAATAGCAATAAACTACATTTAATTTACTGGTAACAAAATAACTTTATGTATCGGTCTAACAAAAACACCTTTTTGAGTTCTTACTTTTACTGACCGTACCAAATTGTCAGAGGCATTTTTATTGACAGATATTATTTTGCCAAGAGGCCAACAAGCAGGTGGAGTAGCTACGTCCTTCAGTAAAACAATTTGACCAATTTGTAAATTGACGGAGAGTCTCATCCACTTACTTCGTGTTTGAAGTTCACTTAAATAGTTATTATAAAATTGAACCCAAAACTTTTGTTTTATTTGAGTTATTTTTTGATATATATTTAATCTATTTTCTGCTCTACCCACTAAACTTGGTTCTGGCAGATCTGATATTGGCGACCCAATCAAAAAATGAGAAGGCGTCAAGCAAACAATATTATCGCTATCTGGTATATCGAATACAGAACATAAAGGTCTCGAGTTCAGTATGCCCTCAATCTGCACTAAAACAGTATAGAAGAACTCATAAGTAAATCTAACATTACCTAAATACCTTTTAAGTAAACCTTTAACAGACTTTATTCCAGCCTCATAAATTCCACCCATGTGACTGGCGAGAGGAATAGTAAATTTCCATTCAATAGAGTTAATATTACAATAGTCTATAATCTGACTATAGGTCGAATCATTTTTAAACAAGTGGTACAGCTCGTGCAACTCATTATTTGCCCCTTTAAAATTTGTAGCATTGTCCGAATACAAGTGAGTACAGTAACCTCTTCGACTAACGAATCTCTTCAAGGCGCAAATAAAGGCTTGCGACGATAATTCTGTAACTAACTCTAGGTGAATAGCTTTAGTTGACAGGCAGATAAACAAGCAAATATAACCTTTGGTGTACTTACAATTTCGAAGCATAGAATTACGAATGTATACAGCTCCGCTGAAATCTACGGTATACTGCCTTTTCGGCGAAAAACGTTTCGCCAAATTTCACTTCGCAACCAACTTTTCGCAGAAGTTTCATTTGGCAAACCAACCGTTGGCATAACTTTACTTCGCACTTTTCTTATTTGGCAACATTTTTATAATGCCAAATTTCACTTCAACAAACTTTTATGTGGCAAAAAATTATGAAGCAAATGATTTGCTTGGTATAATGACTTTTCGGCGAAATAGGTTTCGCCAAATTTCACTTCGCACCCAACTTTTTTGCAGAAGTTTCATTTGGCAAATCAACTGTTGGCATTACTTTACTTCGCACTATTCTCATTAGGCAACATTTTTATAATACAATCAAATAAGCGTGTTTTATAAGAATAACTTTTCTTTAAAATCAAAAATACCTCAGGACATCGGATTACTTACCTATTGTGCTTTGAACAGGGACTTAGTGGCAAAACCGACTCGGATCGCGGATAGGTTAGAAGACGGAAGCGGGAGCTTTGCTCCCGCTTCCGTCTTCGAGGTTATTTTTTTTATAAAAGAGCGGAAAAACTTGTTATTTACACTTACAACAAATGTAATACCCTCATATTTTAGCTATATGGTGCATCACCCTACCCACTTAAATAAAATACAATCATACTGCAACTTGAACCATCTATTCTATCGAACTAGGTACCTATTGTTTATCAAATAATTACTTAGTTGGGAAATGATATCAGTGCTAAAAGTATGTATGTTGCTAAAAGTATGGTATGCCAATCAATACATTTGACGAATACATAAATGACATCTTAAACAAATCCCAGGTAATATTTTGCCTAACAATAATTTATCAAATCATTAGTTGGGAAATGATATCGTTGCTAAACGTTGAGTTGGGAAATAAAACTTCGCCCAAATCAAAATATGGGATACAAAGTTTGCGAGTTAAAAATTTGCTAAATAATTTTCGCCGAAACCTTAGTGAACCGAAATCTACACCAACATGCAAAAAAGCTCGTGTTAAAGTGACCCTTGGAGCGGGTAAGCTAGCCATCTGCTGCTCACAGGCTTCTGCATTGAATCGGATACAGCGAACGCATTTATGTATGACCTTTCTAACCTCCATACGTCCGTTAATAGGCCAGTATTTTAGTCTTAGTCCGAAAAGCGTACCTTGAATGCCCATGTGCAACCAACGCAGATGAAACTGTAGAATAATGAGCGTCGTGACGTGTTCTTTACCCGGTAACACTATAGGGTGAGCTTGACTATATGGTATATCTGAGTTTTGTATACGACCTCCCGTACGTATTATGTCATCATCATCTAGAAAGGGGTTAAGCTTTCGTAGGGGACTCGACTTAAAAGTGTATAAGCTGTGAATTTGAGCGTTACTATTCTCATTACTAGTACCATTTGAGTCTGCATTATTGTTTGTATGTGTGGACTGTATACTTTGTATTCTCAAATTATTTAACTCATGATACTCTTTGGAGAAATGTTTACGTTGAATTATTTTAATTATGAAACCGTGTGCACTTTTAAGTTCTTGAGTTGTGAGAAAGGACAAGTATTTATTCGTACTACGTGTGTTATTTATGAATCTAAACATGTACGATAGCACTCTAGTTAGTTTATTAAAGTTTGAATGTTTTTGGAAGTATGTATAAAAATCAGTCAACGTGTCTTGTTGAGTGACAGCATGAGAAGTGCGTGGTTTAATCACTTCAATTTGTAACTCTTCATCACTTATCTCAGGTGATGACGTCATTGGCCAAGTAGAAGGATCCTGATATATCCAATGTGGTCCGTTCCACCAAAGTGAATTACCCTCTAAGTTCTGTGGGTAAACTCCGCGTGTGAGTAAATCCGCAGGATTTTCCTTTGTGTTAACATAACTCCACATTTCAGACTTGGTCAATTCTATAATTTCCATTAATCTGTGTGACACAAATGTATGAAGTTTCTTGTATGGAGACTTTATCCAATGTAATACAATCTGTGAATCTGTGAACAATACTATGTTATGTATCTGGAACTTATCTTTGAAAGCTTTCTTCACTTTGTCAACCAGCTGTGCTAATAACAGACATCCAGACAGTTCCAGTCGTGGCAGTGATTGAGTCTTTATTGGTGATGCTCTTGTTTTCGCCATGACAAGACTGCACGTCGTTGTTCTGTTAGAGTATGTAGCTCGAAAATATACATTCGCTCCAAAAGCTTTCGAAGAAGCGTCACTAAATCCTATCAAAGTTATCGATGATGGAATATCAGAGAAATAATATCTAGGAATCTCAATATCTCGTAACTTGGGTAGATTTTCTTGAAACTCTAGCCAAGTTCTTTGTAAATCTTCTGGGATGACAGAGTCCCAGTCTATCTTTGCCTTCCAGATAGATTGCATAAGTATCTTCGCTATTATAACTGTTGGCGCTAATATACCGATGGGGTCATAAATTTGTGCTATTGCTGACAGTACATTCCTTTTTGTAAGCTGTATCTGTTTGAGCTCTGGAATAGCTGTAGTAAGCATGTCAATTTGCGGTATCCATTTTACACCTAATGTTTTGACAGCTCCGCTAGGGGTAAAATCATATGCTGTTTCATCATTTATAGGTATAGCTTGTAAAAGTATCTTAGGCTCATTTGTAGTCCATTTATGAAGCTTGAAATTTCCTTTTTGCAGCACTTCGACGAGTTGACCACAAACTTTTTGCGCTTGGTCGACAGTGTCCGCCCCTGATAAGAAGTCGTCCATGTAACATTCTGACTCTATGATATCCGCAGCTTCTGGATATTGATGTTTGTGTTGACCAGCCAGCATTCTCAGGGTACGACATGCTAAATACGGTGCACATTTTGTACCATACGTCACAGTGCGTAACTGAATACATTTTAAAGGACTTGACTTCGTATCACGCCATAGAATTCTTAATAGCGGCCTTTGCTCTTCTTTGACCAAGATAGTCCTAAACATTTTTACTATATCACACGTGAACGCATATTTGTACATACGAAACCTCAGTATGATCTCAAGCACGTCATTATATATGTTCGGTCCGTCAAGCATTATATCATTCAGTGACAGTCCTGATGACGTTGAACTACTAGCATTGAAGACAGTACGCAGTTTAGTAGATCGACTTTCAGGTCGTAAGATACCAATATGAGGCAAGAAGCAATGCGGCACTTGTGTGTGTTGAAAGTCATCAATAAACTCAGCATGACCAAGCTCTATAAATTCGTATATGAACGCTTTATATTGTGTGTAGAGCAAGGGATCTTTTTGAAATTTAGACTCAAGACTTAACAAGCATCGATATGCTTTATGAAACGAGTTACCTAACTGTTGAACCCTTTCATTTTGTATAGGCATTTCAACAACAAAATGTCCGGTTTCATCTTGCACTGTTGTGTCAAGAAATAATTGTTCGCAATATTGTTGTTCCGGTGTAAACACAGCTTTAGGGCTTACCTCCTCCTGTTGCCAAAATCTAACTAATAAGTCGTCTGTCGAAGGTGTGTCAACAATGTGTAAAGTTACATGAGCATTATGTCTCCTGCGAGTGCCCGATGCACATTCATTGACGTTACCTGACACTACCCATCCAAATACCGTTTCTATGAGAATAGGTCTGTTCGGTCCTAGGCTAATTTGATTACCTAACAGCAACGAATAGAAAAGCTGAGCTCCTATAAGCATATCTATGTCGCTTGGCTTGAAAAATGTAGGGTCAGCAAGCAATTTGTGTTGCTTTGCCGGCATGTTCCATGTGTTTGTGTTTATAAAATTGTGTGGCAACGGCACAGTTATTTTATCCATGACAATAAATTCAAGATTCGCTGTAAAATCAGATAGTCGAGAAGCTATGTTCGCTTTCATACATAATTGCGTTTGCTTACCTGACTCGTCAATGCCTTGTATTATGTGATTATCATAGTGAAGCTTACTGTTCATGCGCTTGACAAGCCTGTGAGCAACTATGTTGACTTCGCTCCCGGAATCCAATAATACGCGCGCAGAATGCCATATACCTGTGTCATCCTGTATGTTAATTATTGCTGTGGACAATAGAATCTGATTATCACCAGTGTTTGACACATGCATTGTTGTAGGCGTCACGAAAGTATGTTTACTTTGACCTTGTATATGTGTACAGTCCGATGACGGTTGCTTTAGAGCGAGCGTAGTATGTGACAACTCTTGCTGTGACAGCTGTTGTTGTGGCAACTGTTGTTGTGTCAGCTGTGGTTGTGGTAGCTTTTGCTGTATCAACTTTTGCTGTGTTAGCTGGGGCTGCTGTTGCAGTGACTGTTGTAGCAAGGGCTGCTGTTGCAGGGCATGCTGTTGCATCAAACTCGCAGTTGTATGTTGCTGCTGTTGAGCTGTTGTTTCTGCGGCTATAGCAATGCTGCTTCGTTTAGAAGGTGGATTTGCAAGGTGAATTAATGTGTGATGCTTACCATTGCAAGTTGAACACGACCTTTTTGAACATTTGTGTTTAGCGGTATATGGCTGTAAACAATTGTAGCACAAGAACTTTGATTTTATGTAGTTAATCCGTTTGTCAACTGGCATTTCAAGAAATTGTATACACTTGGCAATGTTATGCTGTCCTTGACATAGGGTACAAATTTCGTTATAACTATCAGATGTCGATATGTGTGCGAACTTGGGTGTTGATTTGGATTGAGGAAACTTATCAGACCTGTTGTCATTCATAAGCTCAAATGCTGTTGCACGCAACTTAAGAAAATCTAAAAGCTCCGCAATTGTAGGAATAGAAGTCTCTTTCCTAGTCAACTCCCATGCCGCCCTAAGAGAATTGTCAAGTTTTTGAGTTATGATATACACTAAAAGTACATCCCATTGTTGAACTGGCAAGTTCAAAGCACTCAGTGACTCTAGGCTTTGCTGTAATACATTCAAGAAATCCTTAATGTTAGATCTATTGAGTGTCGGAAAATTCATGAAATTTTTTAAATGGTAATTTACAATAATAGTTTGGTTTTCATACCTGCTTTCTAGTATACTCATGGCTTTACTAAAGTTTCCGTCAAGAATTAGAAGGGAATTTATCAAACTCGCAGCCTCTCCCCTCAAGCAGCTCTTCAGGTACTGCAGGCGTTGCAGCTCCGGTACGTTTCCTCCGTTCATGGCGCACTCGAACAGGTTTTTAAACGCAGGCCACTCGCGTATGTCTCCGCTGAAGGAAGGCAGTTCCAGTCTCGGGAGTTTGAACACTTGGTAGTTCACCTTAGCATCCTCTTCACTCTTGTCCAGCAATTTGTTGATGAGCGCTCGTGTCGAGTAATATCTGCTCTCCATGATTGATCGTTCCTCATCGGCTTTTTTCTCATCATTCTCTATGAGCTCTATTGCCTGTTGAACTTCGTCAAATCTCTCCATTTGCGTAGACAAGTCGGTACATCGCAATTTTATTTCGTCAATGTTCAAATTTTGTTTGTCAGACGAATCCAAACTCGTAATATATTTAATGATTCTAGTCACTTTACCTTTAATTATACTTCGACTGCTTTTTAATGTTTTATATTCTTCCGTGTCCGTCATTGTGAAATATTAACTGTTGTTATATTTAACACATTTGATACGAAAATCGATGAAAATATTTATGTACTTTCCTGTTGGCTCTAGTAGGACCAGAAAATGTTGTGTATTATGTATATATATGTAATTGAAACTATATTTTCACTGGTTCATAACTTTATATTAAAATTATAATGTATTTTTACAGAACATTCATATAGAAGTCTAGTTTGACAAGAAGTAATTCAAAATCGAAACCAATACGGCTTTCAGCCAGTTAATGTACAAATAAGGTTCTAATACGGAACAGAGGTAAATTGACGAAGTAAAGACTTTTCTTTTGGAGACCTATTACATCCCCTAAAAAATCATTTCAACTTTCAATGCATTGATATCTGTGGTAAAAGCGCAAAATCGTATTGCTTTTAAAGTCGATTTTTCTGGCTTTGACTACAAAATCAGGTATTGATCGAGAATAATTATTGATAGAGTACGGAAACTCAGACCTGCAGTTTAATTAAAATACATACATTATACAGCTACGGTAAAAATATATCGTTAAGGAATCACTGATCCTCCAAAAACATTTGCACTGTAAAATGATAATTTCGTATCTGCAGACAACTTTTGAAAACACGTTTTTAGGCCGACAATTTATTTCGTTGTCGATTTTTTTTTCCGAATTTGGTAAAACTTAGTATACAGGTAGGTCGCACCTACCCTCCTTCTAAACACCGTGTTTTATACATTTTCGACGATTCAGCATATCGTTTTATACAAATATATATATGATATTCGACATATTTACAGGAGAGATAGGCGAAAATTTACTGTAACTAATTTTTTTTCTTCTTATAGGAAATAATTTAAAAATCTAGGGGTGAGTGGTCAAATAAGTCGTCTAAAAGGTTTTTTGAAAATAGAACTCTGCGTAATGGATGTTAAGTTCTTATTTCAAAAAACATTTATCTCGATTTATCGGGTTTGAGCACTCACCCCTCAAAATTTAGGCTCCGAGCAGGATTTGAAACTGTGACATCCTGGCATGATATGTAGCCAATCGCTCTAACCAACTGTCGCGTCCAACACGTAGGTATTTTTGTGCGTAGAAATCGCGTATCCTGATCCTGTACTCCGAACTTTGAAATCCGATCTTCTTATCGTGCCATCCCATTCACTCTCGTACGTCACTGTATGAGTGAAAGGGATGGCATGATACGAAGTTCGGAGTAGCCCCTCTGGTACGGTTTCGGACGGTCCGGTTGTGGAATGAGCTTCCTGCAAATGTTTTCCCAAGAGACCACAGTATAGTGATTTTCACAAAAGGAATGTACATAAAGTTGTAGTACATACATTTTAAATGTCCGACAATGCGCATGTGATAACCCTATATTTGCAAGCGTCCTAAGGTTGCTGTGATCGCTTACTATCAGCAGAGTCGTGGACAAGAAAAATCTTAAAATAGTTGAAACAAAAACCTTGAAATAACTACTTACCGTTCATCCAGATTACTTTGATCGATCCACGCTGCGGCTGACGCGGGTCGCGTTCCTCGTTAGGCCGTCACTGCTGGACGACCTCATATGTCACTCTGAAAGGGAAAATTTTGTGATGATATCTGTATTGGGCAGCAAAAAGGACTAGGCGCCCATGGAAAAGCGAGCTTTTGGGTCATTCTACTTTTTCATAACTGGTCTTCTATTACAAAAAAAATCTATGATATGTATTGAATTAGTGTACAAAAATAGGATTTCAAGATGGTACCTGAACCTAATAACAGGAATTTATAGGTAAAAATACTTAAATATTAACATATTGCTGTAGAAGGTGGGTAACACAGTGGTAAAAACCATTTTTTCATACAAATAGTGAGACATCCAAGGACCACTGAGTTACTCGATGTATGGATATTAGCTATGGTTCGTTAATTACTAAAACTATCGGAAGTGATAATGCAATAAAACCTCTTTCTAAATAACAATACAAAAATATGAAGCGAGAGCCAAGTATCCCAAAATCTGCATTAAAAAAAAGTGTCGTAAAATTATGTACATGAAAAAGTAGAATGGCCCTTTTGACTTTATTCAAGAATCAAAATTATTTCACGTCAGTTGTAACTGAGAGATTTTATTTTATTTTACTTGATTTCAAGGAATTTACTTTTTAGATGAGATAATTTTTATTTGGTATGCTCATCGAAATAAGGTACGCTCTTTCAATTTTTTATTAAAGCTTTGACCTTCCAAGTTATTGCGTATCGTATGCAACGACGAGATTATGCCTATTGACATTTCTTAGCCAAGTTCAAAATATCACTAGCGAGTTTTATTTAAATGTATCCATACTAATATTATGAATACTTAAAGTGTATCTGCCTGTCTATCTGTTACCTCTTCACGCCTAAACCGCTGAACCGATTTTTATGAAACATGGTATGGATAGTTTGAGTCCGATGAGAAATCATACCTTTAGAGGGTGGAAGTTTGTATGGAAGGAGATGACTAGATAAGGGATTTTTTTGATATAAAAAAGGCAATTAAATTCTAACTCAATAAACGAATTCTACGCAGATGAATTTGCGGTCAAAAATAATAAATTATGACGTCAATGTCAAAGATGTAAGTCTGCAGAACAGATAAACATTTATTCTACAAATTACATCTTTACAACAAGCCTGGATGCGCCTTAGGATATAACAAACTGTTTTTTTTTTAAGATGAAAAGAACAGTTAATTTTTAAAGTACTGTGACATACATACGAAACGTTTTTTCACTGCATCTGCCAAAAGAGTAATCGATATTCGGGCTACAGGGCGATTCCTGTAGCGTGGCTAACCATACCGGTATCCTCAGTTTGTCGCACAAAATGACTAAAAGGATTATCCGGGGTTGTAGACACTAGCAGTTGTTGGCTGCAATAGTCCATAGAGAAGAAATGATGGGGCCCACAGAGGCGAGATGCAGCACTGCAGCACTGGTGCATTTCTTAGATCTCAGAGCCATCCGAAATGCGTCTAGAAGGACAATCAGGGATTTGACTTGCCAACCGCTTTCCTTAGTCTATTTGGTAATGACCCTGCTTACAAAGCTGGAGGTCCCGGATCCGAATTCCGGTCAGGGCATTTATTTGTGTGATGGGCACGAAAATTTTTTCCTGAGTATTGGATATTTTCTTGACTCTCTTTGACGACCGGTTTAGCCTAGTGGGTAGTGCACCTGCCTGTGAAGCTGACGGTCCTGGCTTCGAATCCCGGTCAGGGCAAATATTTGTGTGATGAGCATGAATATTTGTTTCTGAGTCTTGGATGTTTTCTATGTATTTAAGTATTTATATCTATTAAATATATCGTCGTCTAGTACCCATAACACAATTTGTGTAAGATTGTCCTCTAATATTTTATTTTATTTATTTATTTTCTATGTATTTATTTATATAAATATGTGTATCGTCGCCTAGTACACACCCATATAACAAGCTTTGCTTGGCTTGAGACTAGGTTATTATAATGTTATTATTATGTTTAGTCGGTGCGATATACCGACATAACCTCCGCGCTGTCCCCGCGGTGCGGAGGTATCCATGACGGGTGTAGTGAGGTCACCATTATACACAGTTGATACACAGCTAACATACAGCTGATAGACACCTGATAATACTACGCAATGTATTGTACTCTTTCTCAGGACATTAACTAAAGAATTCTAGGAATGCCGAGTGTTTTCTTTCAATGAATCAGAATTCCCTCGACTCTTGAGTTGTTATTATGTTGCCGACCGGGTTATTTTGGGTGGCAAGACTTTCACTTGGCGTCACTGGCAACACTGACGGTACCAATACAGTCTCACCGGTGACGTCACAAAGCTGAGTTCATAAATACCCAGGCACTTTCCACTGAGCTCTCTCTTGCTCGGCGGCCGTGAAGGTGACAATACGTGGATAAAATGTCAACATTAGTATCTTACTTTAATTATAGGTATTGTTATTAATTATCATTGTTAAATATTAACAATCATAATTAATAATGCGAATCGGCTTATATTGTAACTTTGCTTCGATAATTATGATTGCTGATATCCAAATATGTTTTGGTAGATTTACTATCGAGGAGTGTATATTATGTAACATGTGCAATATCTGTAAACTAGGTACTATGGTTTAATTAATAAAGTATGTGTAACATTAATCGTGTGTTTCTATCAATTATAAACCCTATCGTAAATAATTCTCCTATTCGCCGTTCCACGCGCGCCAAAATACCAAACTCCTGATATTTAAACTTCGCGGCATAAACGACATAAAGTCGACACTCGCGCGGTACCCGCCCATTTTTGAGCGGCGGCCATTTCCGCGAATCCGGCTGACCTCTGGCTAGAACCGACGCGCATCTTTCCATGTAAAACTTATCCTAATTACAGTAATTTCTTGTTAAATAACTATTGAGGCTTTAGCCGGGCCTAATTTAGTGTGTGTAGTGTATTAGAACTGTTAGTTTTGTGTTTCTATTCAGCTAGCCAGTGTTTTGTACCTCTTCGACTCAAACTTTAAATAATAATAAACTTTGTTTCTGCAAATCGCGTCGTGTTATCATTTTAAATACACAATAACCCTCTAAACTGTACACTTCACGGGTTTTCAAACGGACAAAAAAGGTATTGTTGTTTCTCGATGTTGTTACAATTCCTTAACAAGGGATACATGGCGCCGACTAATCACGTAGTGCAATTTTTGCTAGAATACTAAATTGCAGCCGACTGTCAACTGTAACAATTTCGAGGAAATTTCAGTGCATGCACTTTGTATAGCGAAGATAAAGAAATCAGCTAGATATGGCATAATGCCACAGGGAGCCAAAAAGAAGTAATATTTTTAGGGTTCCATAGCCAAAATTGCAAAAACGGAACCCAGTTTCGTCATGTCTGTCCGTCCGTCCATCCGTATGTCACAGCCGATTTACTCGGAGACTATAAACATTAATATTATAAAATTTGGTAGTTTATTAACGCGCTTCATAACAGTAATGAAAACTTAAGAAAAAAATGGAATTAGGGGGCACTCCATACGTCTAACCAGGGGATGAAAAAAAAATGGGTGGGGAATCTATGGATAGGCGTTTGAAAATTATATAGAGGTTTCTAAAAAACTTTTCCATTTAAGTTAACCCTTGCTTATATATTAGCTATCAAAGTCGTAAAATGTGTGTCCCCTCCCTCTTAATTTCAGAACTATGAAGAATTAACTTTAAAATTCTGAAAAAAATTGAGATGGTGTACCTACATTAATGAGCAACTTTCAACGATTTTTGGATTGAACAAAAATGGTTTAACAGTTTTTGATTAATCGCTGAAAAACTGTGGTGCCCAAACAAAAGGTTGTAAGTGCCGTGAGTTCCCTATGAAGATACGACCTTTTTTTGATTTAATGTATTGGATAGAGGTTTTAAATGTGGACTACTAGTAGTCGGTATGGAACCCTTCATTGTGCGTGGTGCTACACGCACTTGGCCGGTTTTTAGGGTTCTAGTGTTCACTTCCATAAACTTAGTTCTATATTTAGGGTTAGGATAAACACGCCACGTGCCTGTCAGCTGTCTCCGTTAATCCAGGTCTTAAATTAGCGCGGGGGCAACCCTGGTCACGACATGCTCACTAACTTTTCGATTGTTTTAAGGAAAATTGCTGCAATTTTTCGACTGGAATTTATTCTGCTTTGGAGAGTTTAATAAAGTTGATTTGACTTTTACAAAGCTATCTTAGCAACTATAAAAGTCTGCCATTTATCATTTGTCATATGTTATATTATCGAATTTTTGTATGTTTTTTACGCAATTACTCCGCCATTCATGAACAGGTTTGGAAAATTAATTCTTTGTTTGAAAGTATACGAGTATACTTTCAGATTGGACTCGTGTCCCGTTGTAATCAAAGTTCACTTCTGATGATGGGAATCATGAGGAATTGAGGGAACTCCTCAAAAATTCAAGGGAAACATATAGCGATTTTAGAAAAGAGCATTTGGTAAACGGGAACTGATGAAGAAGACCACTGATGGTCATCCAAAACTCATTCATGGTTAGCGCGCAAGATATTTCGACCCAGATACTGAAGCGACTATGACCAAGCCAATTTATAATAATATCGTCGTGATGTAATGTTACCATCAACCTAATCTCCTAATCGAAACCGGTAGGCACCGCAACTCCGTAATAAAACAGTGTACCTTAACCTTGAGCTCATTGGACTTATCATGAGATGCACTTTGGTTCACTCATCATCATCATCATCATCATCATTTCAGCCGAAAGACGTCCACTGCTGAACATAGGCCTCCCCCAAGGCTCGCCATTTAGACTGGTCCTGTGCCGTTCGTTTACACCGGATTCCCGCGACCTCATAAGAAACGACGATGGGCCTCATAAGAAAGCTCAAGGTCACCCAAAGAGCAATGGAAAGAGCTATGCTCGGGGTTTCTCTGCGTGATAGAATTAGGAATGAAGCTATCCGTAGCAGAACTGGGGTCACCGACATAGCCTTCAAAATTGCGAGACTTAAGTGGCAGTGGGCAGGGCACATTGCTCGCAGGACTGACGGTCGATGGGGCCAGAAACTGCTTGAGTGGCGTCCACGCACCGGAAGACGAGCTGTCGGTAGGCCTCCGACAAGGTGAAGTGATGACCTGGTTTGGTTCACTAAAAAGCGTGAAATAATTAAAAATTAATAAAAAACTGTTTGGGGGAGGCCTATGTCCAGGAGTGGACGTCTTTCGGCTGAGATGATGATATGATGATGATGAATAAAAAACTAAAACCGACTCCAATAAACACTAAAGGTAAAAAATAATTGCCTAACCTCTAAAAGGTCAATATGAAACTACGCTTCTTATTGAAAAATGTAGGTACCAATACAATTTTTTTTAAATCGGTGCCATCCAAAGAAATTGCCTAAAGTTGACGAAATGGTTCTTTGAGTTAAAAACCAACTCAACGAACCATTTATTGAATTTATATGTATTGAAAATATACTCGTAAAATTTCTCATTCTAAATGATGTCAATTTACATTAAACGGGCGCTTAAAGCTGGCTCAATTTGTAAAATATGATGCCCGCCCCACATTAGCTGCTAAGTACTTCAAATTTGGCGTTCAGAAGGGTCGCTTCATATTCACAACTCAATCCTAAGTACAGTCGCAGTTGCCAGTACAAATGGACTGGTTAATTACTACCCAGCCAAGAGCCACATATTGGAGGGTTATGGCCAATTATAAAGTTTACACCCACCACTGTAAACCGACCTGCCAATCCTTTGCTATCCGATGACGAGACTCGAAGACGGGAGTTCAAGAACAACTGGGCGGTATTCACCCTCGTTGGTCCAAAACTAAATCTCAAAGTTTGGCAAACTCTGTCCGTTAGGTGTTTCCATTTTGTTAGGTGCGAAAAGTCTGCATTGTTTAAGTACCTAATTTCAGTTTCCCGTTGTCCAAATTAAGGTTTACAGTGTAATGAAATGAGACGAAAATTTAATACATTTTGATGTTGAAATTAAGATATCCTTCCACTAATTAGGTACGGAAGGAATATGTATAATTATAAATAGCTTGGGCAATAGTGTACCTTCCGGTGAATTTTCAACCCAGATTAGAGGGACTGAGGGATTGATTAGAGACTCTCTAAGTAGGGCATAGCTGAATGACATCTCGCTCATATTTCAAGAAGTTCAAATTAGGAATTATAATTATCCTTCACCAAAAACCCTGGTGATAAGTAAGGCCATCAGATCTCCCTGTAATGCGCTATATTCAGAGTGACCGGGTGGGACCTTCATTAGTCATCCTCCTAGCATTGTCCCAGTACAATTGCATCCTGAAAGATACCTAGGGTTTGCTATCTTCTAATCGCATGATTTTGCGTAGGCCGACCTTCCAACCGAGGGAAAACCAGACCTTATTGGAATTAGGTTTGCAAGTGAGTGGGCAACTTTACTGTTAGAAGTACTCAAGCCGCCCAAAGGCCTCTAACTTGGCTTAACGACTGCTATCTTAGGAGCACACAGCAGCCGGGATCAACGGCACGTGCCTTTCAAGACACTGAAGCGCTCAGTTAATAACCACTCAAAGCAGTCACCCACCCAAGAACTGACCTCGGTTGACTTTACAGAACCTCGCGTATCGCACGTGGTACGCGGGCGCCGCTGCGCTACGAGCGCTCTTTCATAAGTCTCTATAACTGTTCAAACAGCATCCATAGGCGGCAGCCTAGAAGTAGGGACCTTAGTGCCTGCTTATATCCGTGGTCATCACTGCTAATTTCGCTTTATTCTCAATACGTCAACTACAAAAGAAAAGCAGTTTACTTCTCAGTCTACTTTGCCGACCTTGAGAAAACATTTGTCAATGCGCCTGATATATTTACTATATATACTGCTGTCAAACGTCTTAAGGATAGGTTAGCATCAGGTGTCTAATATGAAACTATTATCGTACCCTTAGTACTAATAATCTTCAGTGACTAGATAAACCCACCACCATAAATACAATCGTCATATCGTTCGCACTGACGGCTTAATCGCCGTACCACAGAAGGCACAGAACATATATACGTACTAGAACGATGGTTGTTACAGTATGTAACTTAACATACGATAAATCTGACCATAAGCATGGCTACTTCCTCAATTAACAGAATGGAAGGAGATGTGACCCCAATCTCGCTCAAACATGAAGTAAGTATAAGACTGGAATGAACATGGGGAGCGTGCCTTACTGCGTATAAGGCCTCTTTTATATTTGTTACCGTCACCGCAATGTCATCAATGAACTGCGGTGTGGTGACATATAACACGATTTGTGACCATCACACAACACACACAGCATTCTCTTTCTACGCGCTCAAGCCTCAGCTGCCATTGCTTCATCATATTTGTCAAACAAACACTCATTCATTATGGAAAGAATGAAAATTCCGCCATTCATCGAATTCCGTTTCCAAATGTGGACAGCGAAATTTCCCTCGGGACTCTCTTGTAAATAACGACGCTGCCCGGCGCGGGTCAGATTCGGAACATACCCAAATTTAATTGATCGTATTTCAGTAAGTTTCAAACTAGTTATGAGTTCGAATTGTTTTATGGATGTAAGGTATGGCATAATGAATTGAGGAGGATAGGTGCCTATTAATGGAAATTGAATATAGTTTGATGTAATTAACTTAATATATAAAATGGGGTTGAATTGACTAAGGGGTGATTATGTTAATGTTGACAGTTTGGAACTTTCTTTCAAACCGGGTATAAGTATATTGTAAGTTAAAAGAGTTCATAGTTCTCTCTTAATAATTTAACGTTGTCCTGGATGCATCTTAAGAGCGCCTATAAGGTTTCATCATCATAAATTTAAGAGTTAGACTCTTGTCGGTATAGCTCTGTCCATCTGACTCTATTCAGGGCCGCCTCCTTGATCTCCTTATACGACACGACTGCTAGCTTTCCTTTTATTTGTTGCATGTAGCTTAACCTCGGCCTTCCCCTTCCTCGCTTTCCTTCAATTTTGCCTTCTATGATGTTCTTTATAAAATCGTCGTGTCGTATAAGATGACCAATCATTTTCCCTTTTCTATTTTCTATAATTTTCAACAGTTTCCTTTTCTCCCCCACTCTCCTCAGCACTTCATCGTTTGTAATTTTTTCCGTCCAGCTAATTTTCTCCATTCTTCGCCAACACCACATTTAGAAGGCTTCTAAATATTCTCTATCTCTTTGAGTCATGGTCCATGCTTCACACCCATACAACGCTATGCTCCATACAAAAGTATTAATGAGTTTCCTCTTAGTTTTCTGGGATATATTTATGGTTAGTAGCTTACTTGCTGTAGGTTTACTTGCTGAAAATATATTTGTCTCTTGCTCTCGACGCAATAATTAATAAAGAGGCCGTAAGATATTTAAATGTTTTTAACTCGGATTATCACAAAATACAATTCCAATAAATAGCCATCTTTTTGCTTTTATTGTGTGTAGTAGGAGTCATGCGGAAAACAACAAGTCCGGACTTGTCTAACTATCCTATATAACATCTGGAAAAAAATTGAGTAGGAATTTTAGTTCATAATTTAGGGTGGGTTGCACCAAACCGTCTGTAATCGTAAGCGGTGTTCGTTAAAATCTGATTGAATAAATATATAAATAAATATTTTTGGACAATCTTACACAAATCAACCTTGTCCCAAACTAAGCTAAGCTTGTACTATGGGTACCAAGTGACGATATACATACTTATATAGATAAATAGATACTTAAATACATAGAAAACATCCAAGACTCAGGAACAAATATTCGTGTTCATCACACAAATACATGCCCTGACCGGGATTCGAACCCGGGACCTCCAGCTTCGAAGGCAGGGTCACTACCAACTAGGCTAAAGCGGTCGTCATTGTATGGAAAGTTTGACAAGTTTCTATGGGATGACAGCTGCCGACGCCATATTTGACGATGACCGGCCTGTGATCGTATGTTGGTGCAACCGACCCTTAGACTCGGGTGGATAGTCGTCACCTGCTAAATTTCCCAGCTATGATGTCATCATTTCTTTGTATGGAAATAAAATAAATAAAAATCTAAAATCTATCGAGTGGGGTATTAAATGAAAGGGCTGTATGGGCTGATTCCATTTTTTTATATCATTTATTTCTCCCTGTTGGATAAGCTTGGCTACCAGTAACACATACGGCTTGGGACAACTGCCCTATGCCACCTGAAGCCTGAAGGTCCCGCATAGGGGGCAAATATAACAAACATTACATTTCAGTCAGTAGTTTCCTAAAAACACACCAAAGTTTGGGCCCTTCATGACAGCAAAGGGCTCCTAACAGCAAACCAATATCAAGATATTTGCAATGCAAATATAAAAGCTATGAGGCATAACTAACAATACACCTGGGATGAAATACATCCAATATTATTCCTAATAATAACGTACCTTACGATAATAATGAAATACCTCGATAAAGGCATCAGGACAATAACAAGCTCGAAGGGAACTTTATTAATATCGTCCTTATTAGTCTGTAAGTAATATCAAACAATAGCATTACTCAGTTAAGTGAGTCGTCAAGATTTAGGTGTATAACTTGTTTTTGCTCCATTCCGATGAATTCAAAGGAATATTCCTTATTTAACTTCACTGCTCGTATGTGTTCTTCATTATTAATCAGTACTCGTCTACGGAAAATTTTAGTAGTTCCTTTTTGACGCATCATAACACCCATATAACGTAAATGCGTATTACACATCGAAACAATGAATAAAATCAAGTAATGATAATAAAATATTAAAACTTCATGAGTAGTTATAAAGTTGTAATACGCGTTTCAGAGGAGCAATCACATAAAAGTATATTTTTTTCTATCACTGATGCGTAGTAATTTTGATAATAATTCACCATATATGTAGTGTTGTGTTCCTGGAGGTGAGCAAGGTTGCCAGAGCTCCCGAGGATGCACCGTGTTGAGAGCGAGGGACCTAAATGTGCTCCTTCTGCTGTCAACACAGTGCATCCTCAAATATTATAAAGGGTGTGCAACGCCTACGTGACTCCTTTGGAGTTGCGGGCGTCTATAAGCTGCGGTGGCCGCTTACCACCAGATGGACCGTACGCTTGTTTGCCACCGGCGTTGTATAAAAAAAAATACCATGAAAACAGTTACATAATATATCATTTATTTTTTAAATCTAGTGTATGACTAAATTATTCGTTTCGATTTAGATGATATTTCCGTAAGTTGATGGAAATCGATGAATGAATTTATAACCGTAATAAATTATGTCGGTATAAAAAAAAAACTTTTCCAAACGATGAATTGCGAAATTACCTTTATCGCAGAATTTGGAAATATAGTCGTATCGGTTTCTGAACGATACAATATTGACGGACGTAGGTAGAATAAAAATCGTATGACAACAGTTCTTACTCAAGACTTGTATCCAATAATAAAATATATGGGGACATTAGGAAAAAAATGCAATGAAATCAATTTGAATAATTACCATTCATTAATAATCGCTAATTATGACATTCGGTTCGTATTACCCTCATCACTACAAACGCCAATTCATAACTGTCAATAAGAAACTAGTAAAAAAATCCATAATAATAATGACTTCTCTTCAAGTACGCTCATGTAAGACCCATACTATTCGGAGCCAAGAGATAACCAAGTTTTTTTTAATGTCGCCAACGCCAATCCTCGGCCAATCGAGCTGGGATTTGGAAATATAAACATTACGGCAAAGTGGTTATGGTCAGAATACTTTTTTTTTAACCTGACTGTGGCTTTATAGGCCGTTGCCCAATAAAGCTATAGGAATGCGCGGTTGAAGAGTAGCCTGGGGAAAATCCAGGGGAAACCTCCGACACGACCACTACGCGTGTGGTTTGGAACACTGGAATACTCTAAGAGTTTCGCTCCAGTGATAATAGGTTGAGCGGTTTCAACCAAATCTGAGGTGTCAGTGGAATCGATCTACTAGGAGTTTTGTCGCTGGTTCACTAAACCTAGCCTAGCTGAGAAGAGTCCGGCAAGAAACTCAGTAAGGCCCGACCTGGGTCGGACTGACTCTACCCGGTGTGCAGCGGTACCGGGACGAATAGGAACTATATGTGTCTGTGTTGTCGCGATCGCGCGGTGGACGTCCCCGCCGACGGGAATGTCTAAGTGTACGCGTCGTGTCTGAATTGGACGCCGTAAGCGTAGCGTTCCATGTTTCGATAGACGCTGTGATTACGTCGTCCGGGTCCGTGAGTGTGTGCTTAGGACGCCGGACCGTGCGGCCTCTAATCAGTTATCGCCGAGTTACGACAGAGGGGGGAGGGATGGGAACGTAGTCGACAGCCTTTCTAACTAACGGATTCCTATGATGGGGAGCGTTGTCAAAATAACGTAGAGTACTTTCAGTGGTTTCTTTGTGAATGTCAGTTGAAACGAATAATTGCAAAATTGTTAGAGCCTCCCACTCCGCTAGTCAGCGGAAATGCATAGTTTTCGCTGAAATAATTACGAATACATGCACGAACGTGTTTTTTATTCCCTCTTTTAATTAGGGTTAGCAATTAGAACGATATTTAAATTAATTAACATGCAAAAAAGATACTCGTTACCTTATCTGTTACTTCCAATGAATAGAAAAGTAAACTATACGTGTAGTAATCAGTAATCAGTATTTTATCCGTTTTAGATCACAAGATTTACAGTTTTACAGTTTACAGATTTTAGATTAACAGTTTCGAGTCAGCTATGAAACCCTGTATATAGGATACTGCAATATACCTTTTTACACGGATTTAGATTCGCGTCTTTTCTGTGGACATACCAAAAGTTAAGGGCTACAAAGCTTAATTTTGGATTGGACCAGTAACTCGCATAAACAATGTCTCCGTTTCTATAAATCCCTGTAATAAAAACATAGCTAACATGCACATAAGCCGTTAACTATTGACCACAGGAGGGGGACTTTTGTTTTTTCAACCAATTATGACCCTTAAATCTAAATAACTATCGTTATTTAATCATGTGTTTATTCATGTCAATTATATGTGTTAATGTTTTCGTTAATCGTACTCTCGGTCGCTTATAGAACAGCGATAAAACTATTTATTACTCGCTTGTCGCCGTTACTAGCTTTAACTTGTTACGATCGTCGACGGTGGGAAAGATGCCTTAAGTTACATACGCTGTACACGGCAACGTAACTAAACGAGTTTCAACATAGTAATAATTTCCCCGATACTTTATCAGAGCCATCTAGCGTTAGCCTAGCGTTTAGTACGTCTACTAAGATATTTATCTCACGTTCCACGCTATAATAGTTTTTAGGTCGTTAGTGCTGGTATAATTAGAGGCAACGTGTCGGGCGTGCAAATGGGTCAAGATGCCATGTCCTTAATCCGGTAAGTGTAACAGTGCCTTTAGGCTATGCCATAGACATATTATAGTCTAGAAAGCTAATGCAAACACAGAATTTATTTGATTATTAACCAACTTACATTTACAGATAAACCAAACATGCAAGTTATTGGTTACAAAGACCTATTACTAACACAGTGCTAAGCTACATTATTCCGAGAGTTCCTTAGCTACATTAGACCCGAACTGTGTCTAAAGCTGAACTGATTGATTGTCAGCTGCTGTCAGTTAAAGTTCTCTAAATACCCGCGGTTTCCAGGCATAGGGTTTTGGACAGGATTAAGGTTAGTAATAAAAGACTCTGATATAAGTCTAATAAAATTCACTTGAAATTTTACGCCCTAGTCACAAAGATCATGTCACTAGAATACATTACAGATAATTTCGATGTTGACTGTATTTATGCAGGTCTCTCGCGATGATTTCGTAGAAAAACTCATTGGTAGGAGCCGGGATTTGAACCAACCATTTTCACTCCGTTAGGTATATTATATGTGATGTCTACTCAAACATGTCTTTGTCCTACGTAGCTTGACGAGGCCGTAGCGCTACGGAGCATACAAGTATGCTACGAAATTAGATTCGCTGTCAGACTTGTGTAACAACATTTGAGTGGTGAGAAAGTTTACTCATCTGTTTTATATCAAACACGTTTCGGAGGTCCATTTTTGTTCACTGCTTCCAATAGAGAATATGCATGTGGAATTAATAATAATAAAATGTCACTATATGAATAGTAAACTACCAAATGATGACAAAGAACAGTAAATTAATAAATATGCTCATACAAAGATATGACACAAGACGCTTGAAAATTCTGATTCGATTCTGAAAGTTTCGAAAAATAATGTAATTTTTTATATTTACTAAAAGTAAATTAAACACCACCATCAGGATTCTTATGTTTTAATAAACAAGAAAATGTAAAAAAATATGTACCTAAACGCAATATTTCACGACAAAAACAGCAAATTGCTCGTTTATCCATACAATGGTAGTACGAACGCATAGTCGCATAGTATATGATGTCTCAATTTGTATGGGATGATTTTATGCTGTACTTTAAAATCCACTTTCTTCTTTTTGTTGTTCTAATTGTACTTGTACCATACACACATTTGTTACTCTCTAAAAAGTGGTTCGAATGGCACAATGAAAAAAAAATGCATATTCTCTATTTCAATTACATTTCAATGTATATCGGGCACTCACATCAACGCGTGCTGAATATGCCAGAAATTACTGAAGGAAGAAGAGAAGGGAGAGTTCATGCTCTCTCGGGGAGTGGCCCCGGACTTTCGGCCCCTGACCTTCGGCCCTGCACCGCACTCTGTCGAAGATCACGCAAGCTAAAGAGAGCGCTCTGACAGGACCTTCAGGCTAGAGGCAGGCGCAGGTCGCGACACATATTGATATGAAAAAGATGAACTGATTTGAAGTCCAGCACATACCGACAGCTCAAGTCAGCCTCATGGATTTCGTGAAATGTAGCGACATCGGTCAACCGCCGAATTTCGTTTTTTTTTTAATAACAGCTTTTTGCGCTCACTGGAAAAAAATAGATAATTGTAATTCAGTACGAAAATAATATCATATATCATCCTCGTTATCGTTGTACAGTACATTCTGGAGGATGCCCGGGTTCCGCTACCCTGTCACTATCCCAAGGTTTGTCATAGTTGTATAGTTTTTACGGAAGCGACTGCCATCTGATCTTCCAACCCTAGGGGAAGCTAGACCTTATTGGTATTAATTAGGCTTGTCAAGTGAGTAACTTGACTGTTAAAAGTTCTTAAGCCGCCTTGAGAACAATATGTTATGTATATAAATATAAATTGCTAGAATAAAACAACCATTCAACTCCTTGTTGACTTTGCTGCCTCAAGAGCACAAAGTCACACTTTGCTGCATGCTTAAAATAAGCAGCGCCTCACAACCATATAAGGGTGTCAAAATGCTGCTTTTCAGCTCCAAGTTTTGAAAACGTAGTTAAGTTCCATAATGACTTTAAACGTGTGTTTTATAGAGTCGCTGAAATCCGAGACTGCATTCGTACTGGCGCCAACTTAGCAGAATATTTAGTTTCAAAGGCTGTACACGTGAAGGCTCATTACTGTACTCTTATAGGGTTGCAACATGATTTAATAAAAATAAAATCCGTAGCATCCTTTAAAATCAATATTAAAACATATCTAATCAACTCACAAATTGCTAATGTATAAGCGGACACTCCATATATACTAAGTACCATATGTGACAATGTTGTATCGTCTACATATTTTAGTTTAACCAAATCTGTAGCTAATTTCCAAATATTTTAAATCATTGACCAGCGGTCTCTCCTTCTTCTCCATCATTAAGTTAAGCTGGGTAGTTTAGTTAAGATGTGTTATTAGTTAAGTTTATCTTTGTATCTCTCTTAGGGTGCCCTGAAAACCAGCGCCTTAGCATATATTGCTATTGGCATATGCTGAGTGGTATCCTTTTTAGTGTTTAATTTAGTGTTTATTTCATCTTATTTCATTTTTGTGTATTGTGTAATGATTTAACACCAAATAAATATTTCTTTCTTTCTAATATTGAAAAATACTGAAAAAATAAGAGAATGCGCTGTTAAGAGTAACGGACCTGCATAAAGGGGTGCGTGGTCAAACACGATAAATCGAGACAATAGCATTTTAAAATAAGAACTCAGTGTCCGTTACGCATAGTTCTATTTTCAAAAAACATTTTACTTGACTTATCGGTTTTGACTACGCACCCCTCTAATTATGTCACATTAAAAAGCGGTGCTAATTCGGCTGAAAGTTGACATTGCCAACTAACAGCTCTCTCATATCCGACAAGTCAGTAAAGTGGTAGTTTTTGACATTCATAAGTGAATAAATAATTAAATAGAAGAATAAATAAGTTCATTTCATTTCTTTTGTTTAAAAGCTATTGAAAGTTTTTCCTTAAATGTCCTTCACGCATTTTCGGAAAAATGTTCGTAAAACTTTTTATTTGGATTCTGTTCGTAGTGAATAATTTATGTAAGTAAATACATATTTTCAATAATAGTTCAATATGAAAAGTTTGTGTACTTATTCAAATAGTATTTAAATCAAATATATTTTATAATGACAGCAGAGTCAGCCCTATAGGCTTGGGCAAGGACCTTCGCTCTAGCGTCTAGTACGTTTTGTGCTCCTTAAAGTTTGTCCAGACGAAGTGCTTATAAAGCCTGGGTTTTTTTAAAAAGTTCCGCTTTAATGACGTTTCATGCTTTAGATGTTGAGCTTTAAAAACGAATCTATGTATGAGTTATAACAGACTTTAGTACTTTCACGCCGAATCATTTTATTGAACTCGCCTTTATATACGAGTGACTAAAGAGGGTAGAAGAGAATAGTGTGAAAATTTGACTAATTTATCTATCAGTTTAGCTAATTATTGGAAATATATTTGGCTTTGGATAGGTGATAATAAAAATAGATTAAACCGATATCAATAAAAAAATATCTTTACCCAGATCTGACAAATATTTTGTGCTTTTCGTAGTTCTTTCATTTACAGACTCATGACATGAATTGACAGCTTTGGTAATATCGTCGTAAAATGAATGTGATAATACAAAATGTGAACATCAAGAAAAAGAGGATATGAACGCAAAATTTAATCCTATAGCATATAGAAAGTGTAGGATATTAGCTAATATTATCATATCATAAGTCAATATCAACTTTATGCACGTGCGGTCGTGCGCCCTCCTCTCACACCATACAGGCGCGCAGTACTCTGCAGCAGAATACACGAGGCTGAGGGCAAATAGCTCGGAGGACGTCGGCCGGTGCACCCCATGATATACCGGTGAGTTTATGTAGGATGTTGTTGCGTGTGGTAAGCTTCAGTGATGTTTTTGTGAGATGCTCCTTGTATGTCAGCGATCTGTCTAGTGATGCCAAGGTACTCTGGATGAGTATTGTATTTGAGACTCATCACACCCTGTAGTTTAACAGTAGGTAATCGGCATTTGTTGTTAAGATGGAAGCACGCAATCTCTGTTTTACTAGGACTAGGTATGAGTCTCCAGGCAGAAAAGAAACTTGATATGGTTTTGAGGTCTGCCGTCAGAATTTTCTCCGGTTTTTCGCACCCCCGACTCCGAATTACTAAAAACACAAATTCTGAGACATCAAGGAAAAGAATCGCAGTTGTGCACAAAGAACAAAGCATCCCGTGACATGCAGCAGACTCGCTAACAATTTCTCATTTCCGCCAATACAATAAAAGGAAAGATCCTAGTTCACTAAATCGATTTAATCCCTCATTTCCAACAATCGCCAATAAACAGTAGTGAACTTCTCAAATCAAACTTCCTGATTCCAGTAAACTGAATAGTTTGTAACAATCTGGCGCCAGGGCGCAAGGGTCACGCTAGGAGCCTAATTGGGTTGTGTAATCGGTATTAAACAACAGTAAAAATATATTATTTTTACGTTAGCATTAAATAACACTTACGGAAATACTTGCTACTACTTACACTATACCTTTTTTTAAGATTAGAAATTAGATAAACAAAGAAGTGGTCGTAAATACACACACACACATTGAATTCGCATTATTCACATGAAAGATCAGAATAAGTGACAGTTAGTTACTATGACAAATTGCTTTTCTCAAAAATAGTATGAAATGTTCTAATATCCTGGATATTTTCCAGAAGTGTCCAGGAAAACGCACCTACTCTCCAGGAAGTAAGTATGTAAATCTCATTACATATCATAATATTTACATTTAGGACTGTTATCAAACAAGCTAAACTTGGCAGTAATTGACATTAAAAAAAAGTAGGTACCATAGAGATTGACGTGTCCAATACACTTGTATTACTCAATTTATATCGCGTAATACAAATGCAATACGGATTTATACGCGATTTATATTGAGCATATTTTGTACATACGTGTCCTCCCGCTCGTGACTCGCGCCATATCCGAGCGATCAATCGGCCTATCCCTCGAGAACTTTAACGTTCCTGATTCTATTATTACTCCTGTAAGAGTTAGGATACAATTAATTATGTCTGTATCAAATATTTGCTCGGAGTTGCGATAATCTTCGTTGTATCAATATTGATACTTCTGTAAGTCTTAAGATGCCTTACAAATTGTAGAATGTTTTGAACTCAAATTGTAACGAAATTATTGATAATACAAAAACAGCCAAGAATCATATCAGATAGTCAAGAATCATATATTTGAAAATCAATCCTTATTGTTTCCTCGTCAGGGCAGAACAGCTATTTAAAGAACGCAATATTTCTCGTTGCCCGGCCTTAATAAAGCAACCATTTTTTATGTTAAAATTTGACGATTTGGAATGATGTTTTAAACAATATTTTCTTAATAAAAAAGCAAAAAAAAAACAGTATAATTTATGACTTTAGGCCCCAATAGTCCTGTACTATATATAGTGGAACGGAGAGAAAATGATAAGATAATTATATACATACCAAGTAGATAGTTAAAAATACAAATGAATTGGTTTATTATCTCTGATTTGCTTCAGACCAATCTATTTATTTACTGGTTAATCAAAGGTTTCAAGCTTTTCGTATAAAAAAATACGTAAATTCAGTTCGAGTAAACGAAACACGAGAATATTTTCAGTTTATCGCTGTTAATCATTTCTGGAATTATACTTATCTTTATCGGTTGCGCAAATATATAATAACGAGAAGATAGTACACACCAATGTAACGAAATAAACACTATGGTCGAATACAGCATGGATACACCATTGTAACCAAATGAAAACTATGTTCCTCACGCTACAAAATCGGAGGTTTATTCCAAATTCAATTCCAACTTTTCCGACGGTATTGGTTTGTTTATTTTTTGTAATTACGCCTCGAGTGAGTTGGGAGTTTGCCTCACGCCAGGCTCGGTAACGTGGATAAGTATTCATAATATACAAACAGTACTTAGGAGCGCTCGTGGCCCAGCGGTACCCACGTACCGCGTGCGGTATGCGAGGTTAAGCAACGTCGGCCCAGGTCAGTTATTGGATGGGTGACCGCTTTGAGTGGTTATTAACTGAGCGCTCCCGTGCTTTGGGAGGCACGTTAAGCCGTTGATCTCGGCTGCTGTCTATGGTAGCAGTCGTTAAGCCAAGTTAGAGGCCTTCGGGCGGCTCGAGAACTTCTAACAATCAAGTTGCCCACTCACTTGACAAGCCTAATTCCAATAAGGTCTGGTTTTCCCTCGGGTTGGAAGGTCAGATGGCAGTCGCTTCCGTGAAACTAGTGCCTACGCCAACTCTTGGGATTAGCAGCGGACTCCGGGCATCCTTTAGGATGCAACTGCACCGGGATAACTCTAGGATGATGATGAATATACAAACAGTACTTCTTAATCGGTATCAAGGACGATATTACCCATTACAAATCTTCCACCACCACCTTCTATAATTTTATAGCTACATTATTGTGGTGACCCCTTATTTAATCTACAAACTTTTCATAGAATGTATTATGTGACAAAATTTTAACCGTTTTTTTCTAATCGTCAACTAATATTTGAATTAAAACTCCTTAGACCATTGCACAATGCCTTACTTTTAAAGCGTGCCACACACTGAAAGAAAGAAAGAAAGAAAGAAAAAACATTTATTCGTGGCACAGGAGTGATACACATACCAAGGATTAAAGTTGAAAAACGAGTAGAAACAGTAAAAAAGGTGTAAAACAAAAAGAAAACAATTAATAATGCCACGAAATGGTCCCGACTCAGCATGGTGCCAACCTAACTGGTCGACGCTGGTCTTCCGTCGGAGCCAATCGGTGAAATCACTGCGGCCACTGCAGCGTGCAGCGGCCTGCGGTGGTGGCCTGTTGTATACTATGACAATCCTAAGATTCATTCAGACACATGTGACCTTGATTGTCATAGTGACAGCAGGCCGCTACAGGCCGCTGCAGTCTGTGGCAGGCTTAAGGCTGAACCAAAAGTCTGTGCTCTTTTGAGTAATTAAGTAGTATTTTATACAACCGTTACATAATGACAGCTATTGAATTCGAGTAACGCGTTTAGACGCGTTTGGTCTAATTAAGTTACGAGATTTCAATAGGTAATTATGTAACTATTGTATACAATACGTTTTCTATGAGTCCACTAAAATAACAAAATAACACAAATTTGACGCTGAAACAATCTCATTTATGTAGTTTACGTGGTGATTATTGTCACGCGATACAATAATATCACAATACGTATCACGTGGGTATTGTCGAATATTGAAAAGTCTGAATAATTTTGAAACTCATCATAATATTAACAGGATTGTGATAATAATCACCATGAGGCCGGTGCCCAATTAAGTAGAAAAAGAAAATCATTAATGACTATGATCGGCTTTGGCTGCGTGTGTCAAATTTCGTCGAATATTGAAAAATCTGAATAATTTTGAAACTCACCATAATATTAACAGTATTGTGATAATAATTACCATAGGGCCAGTGCCCAATTAAGTAAAAAAAGAAAATCATTAATGTCTATGATCGGCTTTGGCTGCGTGTGTCAAATTTCGTCGAATATTGAAAAGTCTGAATAATTTTGAAACTCACCATAATATTAACAGTATTGTGATAATAATCACCATGGGGCCGGTGCCCAATTAAGTAGAAAAAGAAAATCATTAATGTCTATGATCGGCTTTGGCTGCGTGTGTCAAATTTCGACCAATCACGAGGTATCAGATCGTTAAAGTATTTTTTTAATGATTACGGCCAGTATTAAAACGACAGTTTCAGTAGGTAGACAATTTGACAAGTGCTGTGACGTATATGTTCATAAAGTACTCTTCTCAAACAAATCATTGCGTTTACGGAAACAATTTCTTTTTCATAAGAACACAGCGTTCCATTTTTAAATGATTCGATACTGCGCACAGTTGTACAATAAATTATTTTTAGAACTGCGACCTTTTGTAAAAAAAAGGTTATCTATAAAATGAAAATTGTGCGAACACAAATTGAAACTTTTGGATGGAAAGCCTTTATTCTTTTTTATATTGGTACATATGTATACCTACCTCCTGTCTGCAGACGTGTTAAAGCATTAATACCCTTCCGAGGCTTAACTATGCTGCATTTCCGTCGTGTCACAATGACATGACGCTGTCACGGCCGAGCGCCTGTCGTGACATATTCGACCGCAGCCGCAAACCGCTCGATGCGCTCAGACGCCCGTGACGTCATATACCTATGTACAGAGAGTACAAAAATATGAGTGTATGCAAGCTACTCAAAAATACGCATTAAGGTTTCGATATTTATGAGAGGATCCATTCGATACATATTTTTACACTTGACTTTACATGTTATATAGGTGTCATAGTATCAGGAACTATTGCGGATCCTGTAAAAAAGCATAATATCAATGTAAAGTCCATTTGGTAATTTAATATTGATATGATTTCAAGCTTACATGGTCATTTACATTAGAATTACGATTTGAATTTTTGAGTTCCCGATATTTCGGCACTGTTGCAAGCGCCATTATCAAGGATTAACTCAGTTAATCCTGCAACAGCGCCGAAATATCGGGAACTCAAATATACAAATATACATGGTAAATATCCCGTTTCAAATCGTAATTCTAATATTGATATGCTACGTGTGCCGTGTGTGAAGTTAGCATATCAATTGGTAGAAATCCATATATATTTTTTCATCTAAAACGGTAGAACTATTCCTAAAACGTATCAGGAACTATAGAACTACGTTGCGTTTGAATAGAACTCCAATTATTTTGTGATCTGCTGGACCTTGATATGCTAACTTCACAGACGTGTATATTCGTCTATGGTGAATACTATTGATTACGATTGTATATAATTAAGCATGTGGTGACTCTCAATACGGATATTACTTAATACTTAAAAAGAGGCACCTGCATATATATTGTTAAACTAGCGACCCGCCCCGGCTTCGCACGGGTGCACTATTTAATGGATGTTATTATACATATAAACCTTCCTCTTCAATCACTCTATTTATTAAAAAAAACCGCATCAAAATCCGTTGCGTAGTTTTGAAGATTTAAGCATACATAGGGATATAGGGACACAGAAAGCGACTTTGTTTTATACTATGTAGTGATAGTGTAAGATACTGAATAAATAATTCTCATTTTTATTCAGTATCTTACCCTATTAAAAATAAAATATATATACATACTTATGTAGTTAACATAGATAAATTATAAAAAAAATATAAAAAATATACAAATTGTCACTATGTATATAATTAGATATTTAGCGGGGGTGGGAGTTACTTTGTATCTCTAGTACATAATGTATACTGACATATTTTTTGAATTGAAGCACAAATAATCGGCCGACCGAGTGAAACGATGCTCTCCAGCTTCGACAAAAATGCTTTTGTGTGTCCGGATTTCTGAACTCCGATTGTTCGCTTCTATAGGTCGCATTTCTCAACCAATTCTCGTGAAATTTGGTGAGCAGGTTGAATAATTATGAAGGATTTGTTTTGTCAGACTCATTTTTGGAAATTTTCCAAAATAACAACATTAGCGAGATCTGCGGCTCACACAGTCACTAGCTTAGAATGTGACTAACACTAGGAAGGGATAAGTTCGCCTTTGAACTTTAATCGTATGTAACATGTATATTATTCCAATTTAACCTGTTATTGACAATTGCTTACACACTAAAGTCTACCGTAAACTGAGGTGACTTTAGGAAAAATCGGGGCTACTTTGATAGATTTAGAAGACTTATATAATCATCACCAAGTATTTCTAGTTTAATTAGGTTTAGTAAATAGTTGGGAAATTTACCAAGGTATTTTACTGACCTCATATTAAGCAAATAAAAACTAAAACACGGCATTCAAAAACTGGATTATCAAAGTCGCCCCTCAATTTGAAAGTAACCCCGGTTGACGATACTGTTAATTGTTGTTTACTGCCATATTCAGCAATGTAAAGTTGTGGCATACCTACTTAAAAAACACTCGATTTTCAACCCCACTCGATTGGGATAATGTTATAAAATGTGTAAATATGGCTTCAGGAATTCGTCAGACCCTCGGACGTACGGTTCAAGCTCGCCGCACCGCGGTCCGAGCTCGTGCTCGGCGTGTCCGAGACAAAACGCTTTCAATATAGCGTTGAGTGTGTGGTGCGAGGTAAAAGAGACTACTTTTAGCTTAGTCTTGAACTGGTTAGTTTAATTTAGAGTATTATTTGTATAAAAACGGTATAAATAGTATGAAACTTTATTAGTCAATGTCAATTGTCAGAATGAAAACCAAAAATGAAATCCGCAACATGCTTCGTCAAATTAACTTAACATAAAAGACCGCCCCGGATCGTAGATGGCTCGAAAGTTCCCATAACCCCGGCGGCGTTGCCACGCTGAATGGCCAAAGAGATCTGTTGAGCCAAGAACGATCCGGACCGAGGAGGATCGCAATCCCTCAGCCGACGACCCAAATCCCTGACAAATTCAGTCATTAGTCATTATATAGTTTCAGTCATTTAGTCTTATTCATCATAATATACAATTCTCATATTAACAATTTAAAAAAAAGGTTATATATACATAGGTACTATTGTATAACGATCGCTAAGCGCCATCAATTGCGTAACAATAATGGGAACATTATATAATAAGTAAGAATATATAATGATATGTATTTTTACACAACACATAATTAAAGAAAATAAGAAAAATGACAAATTGAATACAAATAAAACCATTTCTACAGTTGCTTCAAGTTCGCCAGTGATTGTAAAGGATTCGCGATCCGATTTTGCAAATTTTGTATACCTACAACGACAGTGGAAAAGTATATGAACTGCCTGAACGACTCGGCTGTATGTTTGTCGTCTACTTACATTGCTGAAGGCTGAGGGGATGATCAAAACGGGATTCGTCCGAGGGCCGTGAGGTTGGAATCTCGGGGTATTGTTTTTAATTCATTTAAAATAAATGAATAAATAAATAAATATTTATGGACAATCTTACACAAATCAGCCTAGTCCCAAACTAAGCAAAGCTTGTACTATGGGTACTAAGTGACGATATACATACTTATATAGATAAATATATACTTAAATACATAGAAAACATCCATGACTCAGGAACAAATATTTGTGTTCAGCACACAAATAAATGCCCTGACCGGGATTCGAACCCGGGACCTCCAGCTTCGAAGGCAGGGTCACTACCAACTAGGCTAAAGCGGTCGTCATTTGTGGTATCAACTGAACATCTAGCGATACTTCACTAAGGAAGAATGTTGACCAATAGTGCCAAGATTCATCGTTTTTGCGGCCAGCTATGGCAACTAACTCCACATTGTAAATGCCTATTGGTTTTTTCCTCGACTTTTTTATTTATTTTTTGTTGTTTACCACTCAGATTTACTTAAATAGGTTAAGTATTATCATTGTAAGAAGCATATTTTGGAAGAAACGGACTAACTGTCGAGTTTCTTTCGGTGTTTCTTCTCGTCAGTGCTCTTTTGAGAGCGGTAGTAGTTTTTACTTTTAAAATTACCATTGCGGCCTACAAAGTTCATTTATTTCACTAACAACTTGTACCTTTTAGTTTTTTCGTTATAAATTTTTGTATGCGTGCAAGTTATAAGGTATCTATAGGTTTTTGTTACCTGAATATAAAATGATTATATTATTATATAAAAAAACTTGTTAAAACGTTTTCTTCCGATGAATTGGACCAAGACCGTCTAAGTTAGTGCCGCTATAAAGAGAACAGCGAGAAACAACTGGTCTCAGTTTAGAAAATTTAAGTGGAAAAACTGTCAAAACACGTAACACAAAAATGTCAAAATAAAGGCGAAGTATTGTTATTTCTGCACTTAGCAAAAAGTAAAGGAATGCCTTAAAAATATTAAGTACCTATTTAATTATTATATGCTACATAGATTTTTTTCAAGTTGCGTACAATAGGTACTAAAGCAGTTTAACATGAACAATATTAACTCTTGAATTGGTAAGGGTTAAATTTTAGTCCTTAGTACTTACTACATTTAGTCCTAGAATATCCCTGAATTTAATAATAAAATGATTGTGTGTTTTATTTAACTTCGAGTAACGAAGGTGCAAAAAGTCTTTACCAACAGAATCAATACAGACTAGACGACATAAAATATATACCTACAACATTTTACGCTTAGAAAAACCATTTACTTTTCAAGACGCGCTTTTACATTAAGAGTGCCAACTCGCGTTAAGAGCCCCTATTTTAAACGTGACTTTCATTTTTATAATGTCTACGAGTACAGTGAAGTGTACAGAAACAGACATAGGTACACCCTCATTCTTAAAACATGATATAATGTAACAAACTTCATACAACGCGTGTTAAAAGTGATCAATAAGTTCGCATTTTTTCGGAAAAGCATCAAATTGCGAAAAAAGTAACTCAAAAGAATAAATATTTACATAATCATAAATCTTCAAAGTTTTAAGAGAGGGCATTTTTGTCCCTTTTGCGCAAAACGCACCTTTGTATAGGAACGATCGTCATTTACTATGGCGCTCATGGTCAATGACGTCACTGATCTGTCGAGCATCCTCTCTGTAACCATCAACATTAAAAGTTGTAACTTCGTTATTATTTGAGATATTTGAATTGGATTTTTGACCTTTGGGCATATTTTTTGCCTTGTATCTTTTGGAGTGGCCTTTTGGAGTAGTCAAATTTTGATCTAAAATCCCTAGGTATTATTGGGTCATTATGTAGTAAAATTTTGAGATAATAAGCTTGTCTTATTTCATTGAAAAGACGATTGATTGAAATTTACTTCTAGTAAGTTCTCCGATTGCATTTTGTATATTCGACTATCGTCCTTTTGGGTAACCAAAAGTGGCCTTGAGTATACGAATACGCAATACCTCATCATGCATTATCGACCCTCCATCATGAGGGGCTGTTTTAGAACACTTTTTGTTTAGTATAAGTAGAGGAGACTGTCTTTGTCTCTCCACAGAGGAGGTAATGAAACATAATGTCTCCTGAGCACTCCGGTACGCTCTGAGAAATACGATCAATTAGATAGCCTTGTAAATACGATGCCCTGTGGGAAATTACTGGTTGAAGAGTTGAACACCGTCGTTATATAATGTAACCTTGAAATATGCACTCAAAAATATGCAATATAAAACGGTCTGGCAAGTGGGTACATAAAAGAGATCTCTTGAGATCAACTCTAACATGTTTTTCACTTCTTATGCTCGAAAAGTGTGTCATATTAGACTTGTCAAGCGGGGCTAAAGTAGTACATTTTAACCCCTAGGGAAAATATTAATACATATTTATGATTTACAAAACATTCAATTTAGACCAATCATAATACTTCACCTATTAAATCCACCAATCACAGAACAATAATTTAACTCTTAAAAAAATATTTGGTATTGGGTATTAACCAACCAGAATACAGCTTTACTAAAATCGACCAATCTGGAAACATAATTAATTTTTATAAAGAGTCTAAAGATTAAGTTTCTAGTAGTCCCTATTTCACAATAATGAAAAAAGTGGTTAAATCGTTCGAGCAACACTTTGAAGCGCTCAATGGAAGGACAGTTAGCTTTTTTCGCGCGTGAATGTTGCGCGCGAACCGCAGTGTCTATGTTTTGTGTGTCAAAGGAGTATAGAAAAAAAATCATGCTGCAAAAGTATATATCTTCGCCGTGGAATTTATTGTTAATTTTGGGTGAGTTAACCTTTGTTTATTTATTTTCTCGCAATCGAAGTGAAAAGTAGAGTGTATAACTCTGGTCTAAAAGCCGTATTACCCCTCGAACTATTTTCCCTCACTTCGTTCGGGAAAATAACTATCTCGTGGTAATATGGCTCATTTTCATACAATCTACTATTAATCGCTTCATTTGACAATAAGGAATTGGCCACATAATGACATGTTAAAAACAGTGACGCGTTAAATTATATTTTGAGCAACGGTCTGGCCCATCCATCAACAAAGAATCCCCCAGAACAAATGGCTCTATTATGGTTATCGCTAAGATTACCCGGACTAAAAATGTCCCGTTACCGGAAATATTCCCGGGACTAGAGATGTGCTGTTACCGGTAAAATTCCCGTGGCCATAGATGTTCCAATACCGGTAACATTCACAGGCCTATCTCTAGAGATATGTCGTTACCGATAATTTTCGCGGGACTAGAGATGTAAAGTTACCGGGAATATACCCGGGAGTAAAATGTGTTGTTACCGATAATATTCCCTCCATCTCTAAGCGGTCAAAGTCACGCAAACACAAACATATAGCAGTGCTTAGGAGTTTTAACGTATGAACATTCCTCTTCTAATAGACATTGCTTCAATATATGTGAGTTTCTGTGTATTGCTCCTATATTCTTACGTCAGATGACTAGAGATGCATCAAGTTTAAGATTGGTTTTACTTTACAGGCGTGAAAGTCTCCATACAAACGTTTTAGTCTTCTTTTTACCAATATATTTATTAGACTTAAATCCCATGGCTTTCTACTTTAAAGCCTCACAAAGTATTTTCTTGGAACGATTCCATGTAGGGTTTAATTAAAGACGTCCCCGGAGGCTCAACGCGAGTAATCCTTTGCGCTGCGGGTTTTCTTATATGGCAGGTTAAGACTATGTTCCTAATATTCGTTCTATCCCGCTGATTACACAATCAAAGGCAAACATTTTAACCTGATAAAGCATATTTTATTTTATTTCGAAAGGTACATAAAACAGACAGTAATCCAAACGTACAATGAAATAATATATATAAGAAGACACACATCATGACTAGATTACAGTCCAAAAATATATGTACACATCATGGCTATGAGTTATAATTTAGAGAGAAAATAAAAAAGTAGTTTGGATTACAGAGAAAAAGAATAGCAAAAGGCGAACAAACAGTTATTCAATCATTTTAAATTATTTGTAGCTAAAAATACAGATTTTTTGAATTGAGAGATATTGGAAACATAAACATCAAGATCCTTACAGACGCGAACCAAGTCATCAAACTCCCGAGACATGCGAAAATGCATATAGATGATTTTAGGTAAATATTAAAAAAAATTATCTCATAAAACATTTTACTATCTAACGTGAGAAACGAGCGGCCGAAACACGCCACTCATATTATGAGTACCTACGAACGCTGCTGATGCACAACATTTAGGCTGAAAATCAGCGCTGCAGCCGCCAAGCTGGAGCATCATGCTGAGCTTGATCCTTTTTGCTGGCACACGACTTATATTTTTGTTTCTCTTATTTGTTCGGTTTTTTTTTTAATTCTGAATTGTGTGCCAATGCAAATAAACATTTTTCTTGCTTTTCTTTCTTTCTTTACTTATAAATTTTAAATTTATTTTATGAACAAAGAACACAAAAACTAACTTAACTAAAAACCGGCCATGTGCGTGTCAAACTTCGCACATTAAAGCTTCCGAACCAACCGCATAATTAAATTGGTATTAACAGGAAAAATAAGAAAATTTCAAATAAAAAATCTCTATGAATATAATTAGTATTTATTGGTAAAATATATCACAAAATTTCAAGTTCATAGGTCAATGGGGAATTTAAAAAAATCTTCGGAACTTGTGACAAACGACGGACGCGTGACGGACAGCATTAGGGTCCAGTGTGGACCCTTCGAGTAAGGAACGCTAAAAATCAAATTAATAATCTCCTCAATAAATCGAAAATACATACTAATCTAAGCCTAAAACCAGAAACAATATTTAAAAAGAAGTGACCTACATACAGCCCGCTCTACGACGTGTCTGGTCCAAAGATTCCCAAAATACTCGCGGCATTTCCATGCAGGACATCAATGGAGACCTGTTGGACCAGACATAACCCTTTTGAAGAAAATCATATTATTATGTCCCTTTTTAGAAAGCATAATTTATAGGCAATCCATTAGCATTATTACCGCCGCATTTTAAGTTAGCAAGATCACAGTTACTTGCCATAACAGTCTATATTTAGATTAACTGGACTAATAACAGGCAAATAAATCGTACGCTTATTTGAACCCCCATGGCATTAAAAGAAGTGTCACACCAGATTGACCTTTATCGCCAGCTAAACTTATAGTAAATCCTCCAAAATAATATACGTTCACTATCAAACTCACTCAAGCTAATCTTAACCTCGCCAAAACTACTCAGCAACATATTACCCGCCACAGTCTCTTATTTACAGAACTCGTTATTTCCAAGTGCTCATGAAAACGCGCTCATCCCTCCCCTGGGGTGGTTTTAGCTGCTCCCGTAAACGATACGTTTGGTCCCTTTACATTTACGGCGAGCAATACGAGAGATTTTCCTTCGTAATGCGCATTCGACGATGATGAGACAGGTTATTGTTATAGCGTTGATTCAGTATAATGGTGCTCTGATTTCAAATGTGTTGGGCGATTGATTTAACATGTACTTAAAAGTAACCAATCACTATTTCATGTGCTGTCAAAGGTATAATGTACATTACCAAAGCATCAAAAATATCAGCTCTCTTCCGCTGTTGTCACTAAGATCATGTTGGCATGTTTTTGACACTTAGTCCACATCGATGTTTTTGATGTTGACTGTTACCTAATGCACGGTCTATCTTGTACGATCTGGTGCCGCTGTCAACGGCCGTCGGTGAGAGTCGTAGGCACGTGTTCGTCGCTGCGGTCAAGTCGGTTCGGCTTCTGTCAAAGTCTGTCCGTCGAGGTATTTGAATTTAAACGTCTGTCAGTCAGTCAGTCGGCCAGTCGTAGTCAGGGCCGTCAGTGCGGAGGTTAGACCCCTCGAAACCTAGTATTTATAGTTTATCATATTATTCATTGTTAACTTTTAACTATGGTATTACGAATAAATTAAGTATAGTATTATTGGATTCGAATGTTTTTAACAACGCCTTAAATATCTGGACTAGCAACCGCTGTCAGTTCGCGCGGGAAATAGTCGATTTGACAGTTCGTTCTAAGATTGGTTAGGCGCGTAAAATGTTGCTCTGTGTCCATAAATTGTTAATTTACATTTTGTTATTTATCGATTTTATGTCTTTCACTGCTAAAAGTATAATATCACATTTTCCCTATCTATCTACATTAGCTGTTTATGTGCCACTGAAGCGGATTTTGAGCTTCGTTACCTCTGTAATGCAACCACTAGAAAACACTAGAAAAATGAAGATACTCCTTATAAGAGGTACCTTCTCAGGCAAGTCGCAAAACGACAGTGCATTTAAAACTTTTCACGACAAGCAGTTCATCCACTTTATCTTTTTTTTTATTCCCGCGCATATTTCAGACACCAAGTTTTGTTCTTTAAGTCCATTAGGAATATGAAATAAAGGTGGGACGAATGGGAAAAACTTATTACGAGGTCAAGTAAGTGACGCTCTAGTATGAATGACACTTTTCTTCACAGTTACAGAGTAGGGTAAACGTCCCAGTACTTAATATTGATCTAATAGACCCACTTTTAATTTTATTTCATTCAATAAAAACAGAGGTCAACTATTGATTAAGCTAGATTTTAAGTATTGAGACGTGTAGCTTACACTTCTAACAACACATATAGGAAATCCTACCTAGCAACACTAACTAAAGTGTCGCTAGGTAGGATTTCCTTTCATTGATTTCTTAGAAAATATTCATATAATTATCAACCATTATTTACTTATTTACTAGGAGTGACTTAACTACCTATAAATATAGGGTATTTTTTTATACAAACAGGGCGATCGAGATACAAACATTGTAAAGAGTAAGAATAAAGAGCTCGGATTAACGAAACTCGACATGAAATTATAATACTAATACCGAACATCGGTCGTACACTGAATAAGAGCGACAGAGAAACATATAATGAATTTTATAATTGTTACGCTTTTTAGGGTCGGTTGCATCAACATACGATCACAGGCCCGTCATCGTCAAATGTGGCGCCGGCAGCTGTCATCCCATAGAAACTTGTCAAACTTTCCATACAATCAGATTTTAACGAATACCGCTTACGATTACAGACGGTTTGGTGCAACCCTTAGTCTGCCACAATATGTCTGATATTGGGTGACAAACAAACCACCCGTCAACCAATATCAGAAAAGATATGTTGAGGGCGCGATGTTCTAAAAATGCTCAGTTAGACGTCGTACGGCGCTAAGTATTAGCGTGTGGCAGGGTGATTATCATCGTTAAAGTTAATTGATGTCCTTACCGGTGCGAACGTTATGTGAAAGTTAAGGAAATTAGACTGCAATTAAAACTTATGGTTGTCTCCAGTTTACTCTATACCTGGATCCCTAACTGTTAAAATAGTTAGTCAGAAATAATCACTCCCGAGTCGTTAACAATCCAGGCCCGGTAAGGACAAATGAAGAGAATGTTAAATTTTGGAATGAGAATCACCCGGCAACATTTTACGCCTCGTAATGAAAATCGCTCGAAATTAATGTCGCATGAAATGTCAAACATGGGACATGAGACTGGACGGATGTGTACATGGGACTTAAAAGAGTTAGTTAAAAAATACTAAATTGATATTCCATTTCGAGAGAAAGTTTCTTAAATCCATGTTTAATAAATTGCTGAATTTACGAGTTGAATTTTCAAACGGAAAGCCCCGATACGAAAATTACGAAATCAACTAACGGTTTCTTCTCTAAATACAGTTACCAACTTTGGCCCACATTCGCCCAAATGAGATTTCAGAGCGTTTTCCGTGTAGCTTTCCCAAGTGCTAAGTGAAGCAAATATCGAAATATGTTTTTACTGAAAATTAATTCGTGTTACGTAAACGCTCCGTGTGTATGGTCTACGTTCGTATAAAAAAAAAATAAAAAAAAATAAAGTATAATTGGTGAAGTCGAGGCAAAGCGACTACACTGGCTTAGCCACTTGGATGAGTTAGAAAGGATGGGAGATGATCGTCCAGTGAAGGTGTATGTGGGGAGGCCCAATGGAAAACGTCCGGTTGGTCGTCCCAGATACCGCTGGCATAATATGACGTAGTCCTCAAAGACCAAGCCAACCTTGGAGTACTCAACTGGCGTGAGGCAGGGATCGATACCGGTACACCTGATATCTAGGGTCTGATGATGCAGCCGGAAGAGAGGCACTGGAACTGCCTAACGGAGAGTGCTAAGGTAGTCGAGTTTGCGCTTGTTTGTTTTGTTGTCATGAGTACTCACCACTACACCTGATGGCGAAGGTCTCTTCCGGTGAGGATTTCAGTTCCAGTGCATCTCTTCCGGCTGCATCATCAGACCCTCGACATCAGATGTAGTAGTAAGTGCTCACGACGAAAAAACAAACAAGCCCAAATTCGACTACATTAGCACTATCCGTTAGGCAGTTCCAGTGCCTAACGGATAGTGCTCAGATCAGACCCTGGACATCAGGTGTAGTGGTAAAAGTTAATACAAATAAAGCTTGTAAAATTTGAAAACGCACACGCGCAGCGGGAGATGACAGCGACCTTAAAAGAAAGCGGCTCGTGAGCTTGACAGTCGTGACAAATTAAACCGGTTTTCTAAGGATTCACGGAACGTTTAAATTTCGTTCTTCTTGGATACCGGTATCCGAAATAATTAGCTATTGAAATCTCGTAACTTAATTACACCAAACGCGTCTGAAGGTATACTATTTTAGAACTGCGACCCTTTGTAAAAAAAGGTTATCTTTGTAAAAAAGGTTCTTGCGCTCGAAACTATCCCATTACTTGACATTTTCAATCTTAATTAATAGCAATTGTTGTAAAGAAGAGGCTGTCAAACATGGGACTTTCTGAAATAAAAAACTCCCGTGAGTCTCAGACTTTGAAAAAATTATAAAACGTGAGTCACCCGTTTGTTACATTTCAATATAGGACTTTTTTCACGTCTACTTTCGTGACTGCGGAAAAATCAACTGTCCGCTCTTCCCGCATAGACAGACAACATTGCGTCGTACAGTTAGCATCAAAAGTTTATTTACTTATTTATTTATCATATGGCAATTATTTCGAACCGTGAGATCTTTGAGAAGACAGTAGTACGGTTGCCAGGTAACGGTGGGTACCCCCTACGGGCGTGGTGCAGCTACGATCCCCCTTGGTAAGTGAGTGGACAACTTGACTTTTAGAAGTCCTCAAACCGCCCGGAGGCGTCTAACTCGGCTTAACGACTGCTATCATAGACAGCTGCCTGGATCAACGGCTCAAATAATAACCATTCAAAGCGGTCACCCATCCAAGAACTGACCTGGCCCGAAATTGCTTAACCTCGCAAACCGCACGCGTTACGCGGGCGCCGCTGGGCCACGAGCGCTCCAAAAGTAACGAAGCATATGACGTAAAAAAAAGTCTTTATTATAACGGAATAAGAGCTTCAGACCTCCTCATTTACGTAGTTATTTTTGATGCTGACTTTACCGCTTACATTATGCGTGATAATCAAGAGAACCAGTAGACTTTTTTCCCATATGCCAATATCACAGAATAAGTCCAATACGTAAAACTACGTTTGTGAATCTTGAAAATCGATCTCAAATTCACTGGTTTATTCATACACCAAGAACGCATGACAATACAAAACAACATGAATATTTTGCCTTCAAAAATGTTCATAGGAAAAATTCGTGACGAATCTACGCTATGCAGAGCGACAAATGCGTTACGTGACAATAAAAGGGGGTAAGTGACATTGAAATGTTAGTATACATATGCCGTTCTATTTTTGACAAGTGGAGGTGCATTCAGAACCCTCTTGTGAATACAAATAGGCCGCATCTGAGGGAAATAGGCGCAGGGCCGCATACATTACACGAATGCTTTTAATATCACAAAATGCGTCCCCACATTTTCGTGACAAAACAAAATAAAATTTGCAAACTATATACAAGTGATATTGTGTTGTAAATGGACGATCGTTGTTGACCGAAACGGAAGGTCTCTGCTTCAGCTTCCACAAAAATGCTTTCGTATGTTCGGCGGATTTCTGTTTGTTCTCCTCTACCGGTCACATTTCTCCACCGAAACTCGTGAGTTTATGTGAGTCGGTTCGGTAATTATGGTCTTTTTTTAAATTTAAAAACAATTTTTAGTACAATAATTTCATAAGTTTCTGCGGGCCTACTTCGGTTTGTTCTCCTCTAGAGGTCGCATTTCTCAACTGATTCTTGTGAAAATATTTATAATTTTAGGGTAATTATATAGAATCTTTTTGTCAGTTTTTGGAAGTTAAAAACAAAAGTCACTCGCGATATTTACAGCTCACAGCCACTAGTTTTACGACTTCATAAATGTTACAAAACCTTGATAAAAAGTCTCGTTTGTAAAGTTATTATCGACTCACGATTAAGACACGCATAAGATATATCTTTATATAACCGCGCTCGAGATATTCATACTTACACAATATATGATAGCGCCTTTTCAAAATTTGGTATCTCAAAGAATGTAATTTAATTAGTTTCGATTGTGTTCAGGCCAAATTCCTTTTAATGTGACGTCACTACCGGTTAGACTACCACACCTGACACCTGAGGAGGTGGGGCCCAAATCTATAAAAGACTTGATGCCTGATTGGAGAGGCAATTGTCATCTTTTTTTTATTTTTTATTTTTATACAACGCCGGTGGCAAACAAGCGTACGGTCCACCTGATGGTAAGCGGCCACCGCAGCCTATAGACGCCCACAACTCCAAAGGAGTCACGTACGCGCGCCCTTTATAAGATTTGAGGACGCACTGTGTTGACAGCAGAAGGAACACATTTAGGTCCCTCGCTCTCAACACAGTGCATCCTCGGGAGCGCTGGCAACCTTGCTCACCTCCAGGAACACAACACTAAATATCTGATCGCCTGAATGCTAAGACCTACTGAATATTCTGCATGAATCTACCGAGTTCTCTGTGTTAACTACTAGTATTATTAGACTATAACCTTGTGCCTTCTGTAATATTCAAGACTATTTGATTTATCCAATAAACTAAACACGTGCTATAGCAAATAATGAATAAACTATTTATTTGATAGCGGCCAATGATGAAGTTTCTTTTATAAAATGAATCCCTGCACCACCTGGTACTGCAAGTCTACGGGCGTTGTTACGAAATGCGCTAAAAGTAAGTCCATAGTATATATTATATATTATGTAAGCGAATTTTTTGACATAACAGCATAAGTATAATTTTAATCTTAATGCTGACTTTATTGCATTGCATTGAGTTGTATTTCATGACGATCCTCTCAGGTGAATTTTATCATACTCATTGTATTATTTAACTGCTGTTTTATTCATTGATTTTTAATTTATTTTGTTTTATTTAATGTTGTTGACGATCACAATAGAGATTCTTGTAAATTGACATGTAATTTATATTGTAATCTTATATTGTGAATAAATGAATCTAAATCTGTTAATAAGTCTTACTATACTCTATTTTTTCTTGCATGTTTCAATTATCATAAACACAAATCAACCAATATGACCACGATACTTAGCATCCGTAAAGCTTCCTAATTTAAAAAAAAGGTCGTCCAATTCATCAGCTGCGCTGCTAGTCTAAGAGTCGTAGGCATAAAACCTCTCCCCTTTTATTCTGTTTCGTTCACATAAAGATCTTATCCGACGAGAAAATTCTTCAGAAATACTCCATTCTAGAGTTGAGGGGCAGTACTGCCCTAACCGCTAATATGGCTCGGGCCATCGCTTCGGCTCGCACTGATGACGGGAGAATTCTGAGAGATATAATTACGTATCGAAATTCCTATAAAAAATCTTTCTTTTACTCTATATATATATATATATATATATATATATGAAAGCTTTTTAGGACGTTATTATGTTGAATGTGTAAAATTATTGAATTCATTTGCGGAAGGATCAGGCTACTTCATGTGGTATTCATGGCTAGGTAGAGAGAGGGATTACTTATTAGATACCAAAGTTAGATACCCTACATTATATCATTAAACTTATATTTCGTATATTAAATGTTTTATACGTTACATAATTAATACATACTTTAATTACAGACTTGAACGTAAGTACTTCTTGTTAATTACTCAGCTTCTGCAAGCTGTTCAACATTGGTGCCATTCAATAAAATAATGGCACGATTAAGACCTTTTAAACGAGATATGTCTCAACTGTATTACACCGATTTGACGTTTTACCCATCCTCCATCTAACTGAATGGTGACTCTAATGTCTCGACGTTTCCAGAATAGGGCCGAGGAACTAATGAGTTTTAACCCTTTCAATCACCACCCATCAATATAAAAAAGATCAACCCTCCTCAATACTACTGGCCTGATTAATTACTGACTCGCTTCATTCGCCTATAAACCTTCCTCGTGTTCGGATGTATATCTCTTTTGTATTTGTAACAAAATTCAACTTTATTGTTGACTGGACTAGATAGTTTTAAAACGATCTCTACCAGAAAATATCACAATATAGCGCGCCTCAAAACACTACCACACGTGAATGCTAAAGAAAATATATTAGTAAAAAGCTCTCGAAAGCTCTGAGCGCTTCTATGAGATGGCAAAATGTGGCGTCACCGAAATTTCCCCATGTTTTTGTATTTCAATATCAGAATAAAGAAGACACGACTCAAGAGGCCTTATAAGTTTTAAAATGTTTTGATTTCAAATTATGACATAAGTATTAATAATACCAATAAGGTTATTAAGTAACATAGCCATTTATTGATATTATTGTGTGTAGTAGAATTTAAGCGGAAAAAAACAGTTTTTAGCTTGAAAATGTTCGATCTGGAATGATGTTTTAAAAAAAAAAAATTAAACTGTTTATTTCAAAAGAAAGTTAATTACATTTTATGTTAATTACTAAAACTATATTTCTTAATGAAAAATCCAGAAACTACATTTCAAGTTGATGTCATAAGGTCGCAATAGTCCTGATCTAGATAGTAACTCTAGTAGTAGATAGTAGTCTAGTAGTAGTCAAGATGCGTGTCGATTAAAACAGAAAATGGCGTAAATAGATGAGAGTTTTTTAACTGATAAAGACCCTTAAGAAACTATCTACCGAGCGAACCGGGTCAGTAGTAAAGTTGCAGCTTGGTTAATTATTAGTGGCCAAGGTGAGGTCCACGTTCGCGAATTATTCACCACTCCAGGGAAATCACAAGTGCTAACACTTTAAAGATTTAATAGGGAACATGTAATCAACGCTCCTATATACATATAATGGGTTTTGTTGACTTGGTTTTGTAGGTATATATTTTTTATATTTAATATGCTTGTGACCTATTCACAGACTAACTTCATCAAATGTGTTTTTTGATTTTTTTTGTTACTAAGTAAATGGGTCAATCAACTTTTTCTTGTTATTATTTTCTCCCGTCAGCGAGGAGACAACAGTAACCAAGTTTCTTAGAAAAATATTTATAATATTGACTTCAAGCATGCTCAAGGGATGATCCATGTCCAAATGGATTTATGCTCATCGCTAAAACTCATATTTGGTAAATTTAAACCCTATAAAATCACAGTTTTGAAGAGTGACTCAGGAGACATAGCCATGGTAACGAGCAACAAAGAATAGTTGATCCACCCAAATAAACAATTAAAGAACAAGCATACTTTCAGCTCTTAAAATTAAGATTGTATAGAAGACACACACTCTACGTTGTACGTATAGTGGACTCATCATTATTAAACCCTGTATGATATAGAGTAGGGCAACTCTGTTATAGAATGCTGAACTTAATTGGATTTAATCATGTAATTAACCCTGCTCTGTGTTGGTCGAGTTGACACTAGTGCTGTACGTGCACTTGGTCAATTATGCGTTTACTTAATTGATCATGCTGTGTGCACTTGCTTAGGATGTCATGCTGGTCTATAAGCTACTGATTTCGTGCAAACGTGCAACTGTATCATTTATCGTGTGATGTCTGTAAAGTGTACCTTTTTTATAAATAAACAATCCGAGCAGCGTCTAAACACAGTTATAATTACAGTGTACGGTTTGTAAGACCAATACAGGAGCTACATTTAATGTATTTTGTTCATTTTCTTTCTGTTAGCGTGACATCTTGTATTGTGATAAAGCTATACTTATATATCCGTCTTCAATCGAAATCTGACCTGATTATTTCTAGCCCCTAATTGGGCCATTCTACTTTTTCATGCACACATTTTTCACACTTTTTTTAATGCAGATTTTGTAATACTTGGCCCTAACTTCATATTTTTGTATTGTTATTTAGAAAGAGGTTTAATTGCAGTTTCACTTTCGATAGTTTTGGTAAATAACGAACCACAGTTCTGTTAATATCCTTAAATCGAGTAACTCAGTGGTCCTTGGATGTCCCACCATTTGTATGACAAAATGGTTTTTACCACTTGTTACCCACCTTTTACAGCAATATGTTAATATTGAAGCAGTTTTACCTATAAATTATTTTTATTAGGTTCAGGTACTATTTAGAAATCCCATTTTTGTACACTAATTCAATACATATCATAGATTTTTTTTTGTAACAGAAAACTGGTCATGAAAAAGTAGAATGACCTTGCTTAGTTCTGTATATCACGCAAACCTATTTTGTAGAATTAATAGGGCTCGACACTCGAAGTCAATAATACTAATCTAACTAAAGTAATCAGATTAGAATCAGCAAAAACAATTCACTCTCGCCTTGTTAAACAAACTTGGGGATCCCAATACTTATTGGGGTTAACCAATGAAGTCATCAATTTGAATGAAATCTATTTTGAGGGGAGCTCGGCTAATCAAAGAGAGTTAAGACTGGTGATTTTTTTAGCGAATTTTCGCAAATAGGTCTCTATCGGCGTGATTTTTCATTTAAGTAAGTAGCTAAGGTGAAGGTTAATTTGCTGTTCTTATTGAAAGAACAAAGGACGATTAGGTCAATAAGACTGATTGGGATTAAGAATAGTTTGACTTTGTATTGTTATTTAAGAGCAATCAAATTGTAGTCGTAATAAAAGAAAATAACGAAACTAACCGGGTTTTACTTGTAAATAGTACATTAATAGCCTATTGAGTGTACCAGTGTAAGGCAAATACCTGTCCCCATGATCTCCATGAATATTTGCCTGGTTTTTGTTCCTCCCAATTGCTGAGAAATGAATCAGTGCCATACCGCAAAGTTTAGGTAGGCCTGCCTCGCCTACCATATAAATGATAAATAGAAAGAAACCGGACGAGTGACAGTCGGTCTCGCTCACCGAGGGTTCCGTACAAATTTTTTGGTATTGAATACGTATTTAAAAATTATTTATAATATAATTACAAATGTATGGTTTTCAGATTTTTCCCTGTACTTGTAGTATAATTATGACGATATTACTTGCAAAATTTCATAGTTCTAGGTCTAACCTACAAATTTTGATACCATTGAGTGTCGAAATATACGTTTATGTCCACACCTGGTCTTAAAGTGGCAATTACCGCAAGTTCCGCGCGCGCAGAATCCCACTTCCTGGCGAGGGGAAGGCACACAATTTTATACTTACCACGGTCGGTAATAAAGAAAGCTTCAGATCACATATTTATAGCGCTTGTCTTCGGCTCGGGCATCAAATACTTGTGATCTGAGACATTCTTTGTTTTACCGCCCTTGGTAAGTAATGTACTATTTTTGCGACATAAAGGGCCGTGTCTTTTATTTATGTTAACTTCGAAGTTTGATTTTTTCACAACTTCAAGGGACTGTAGACTTTGTTTGTATATTTTCAATTTCAACTCGATACCACCCGTTCCCGAGATAAAGGGTCTTGCTTGACAAATAGACGGGTCATACTTAGTTGAAAAAACAAAAGTCGTCCCTGCTGTGGTCAATAGTTAACGGCTTATTTGTATGTTAGCTATGTTTTTATAGAAACGGAGATACTGTTTATGCGGGTTACTGGTCCAATCCAAAATTAAGCTTTATATATATAGCCCTTAACTTTTGGTATGTTAAGCACAAGCATTATTAAGCACCGTATCAAAAACTTGAATTATTAGCCACTACATAAATATACCTACCTATATAATATTAGATAGTAATTAGGTACGTAACTATTTTATCTAAGTTTTATGTACCTGTTTTATCAAAGTTCAATATTGTTGTTTTTATAGCAAATTAGATTTTATGAAGTAGGTAATTAAATTTATGCTAAAAAGGGCACGCTAATCCCCAGTGTTATGACTGGTTATGAGCACAATATACGAAAAGAAAATGCAATCGCAAGAATAACATAGAGTATATATTTTTTTATCAATATCCAGATGTTTTCTACACCTGGAAAAACTAGATGTATTGCAATTCTCTATATAACCTCTCCCTGGAGCTATAAAAACTCAAACGTTTCCAACGTGGACGTACATTTTTCAATAAAAAATTTATTACCAAAATGGTATTCACAATTTTTAAAGGAAATCCACATCAAATTGGTTGAGGTTAGGGTTGATTTTGAGGTAACATTACAAGCAAAAACCTTTACCAATATCATACGCTATTTTTGGTTCCTTAGACGAATTACGGACCACAGGTGCATGACTGCATACTGAAATGTAACTTTCACAAACTCATATTTCACTCACAGCCAGTTGGTATCCAACACTTCCTGACACATTTATTCTTAAGGGGCTCCACGCGCTATTCATTGATTTTTAACGAGTTTTGAGCAGGGACCGATACCGGTATTTTTAAAAAACCGTGAATTAGCCCAATATTTTGGATTATTTTGTGCTCTTTACGTAGGGCTGAATCATGTATTTAGGTAACAACGTCGTATTATTAGATTGCCCCATTAAAAACGAAATAATGAACCGGTGACCGTAATAATACCGGTATTTTTCTATGGAGAAAATACCGGTATCCGATCCCTGGTTTTGAGTTGATATAGCTCCTTCAAAACTATAGATATATTAATGGCACGAACGGTTATCGGTTCTTCAATATTTTATCTACATTTGCAAGAGCCAAATTTTTAAAAAAAATGACTGTTATTTTATGATTTTTTCAAACACGGTCCTAAAAAGCTCTATTTTCGATATTAGTATGTTGTTTATGCACTTATATATATGAATATATGAAATGTACATGTAACTGTTCCTTATTGACGTATCTAACAACGCAAGACAGATTTTTATTTTTAACTCATATTCACAATAGTTACGTGCAAAAAACTGTTTTTTTGGCCTAAAATTGACAAAGTTTGATGACATATATCTTGAACACAGTGAGTTTTAAAGTAAATATGATATACGTTTTCGGTAAACCTCGTTATTCTTAACCCGTTGTGCCATAAAAAACACGAGAAAACGGAGAGTTACAGATCGAAGGTCATTGGGAGCTGGGAGCCCCTTAAAGAGTTCTAAGCTCTTGAGTCATTTAAAGTGTATTTTTGTGAAAAACACATTCTCGTTACGGTATTAACTTTTATGTCACACCTGGCCATAAAGTGGCAATTACCGCACGCTCCGCGCGCGGAAAATCCCGCTTCCTGGCCAGAGGGTGACATAAAATTTTGTAGTTACCTCGAGCGGTAATTAAGAAAGCCTCAGATCGCAAAATTATCGCCCTTGCCTTCGGCTCGGGCGTCAAATACCTGCGATCTGAGACATTCTTTGTTTTACCGCCTTTGGTAAGTAATGTACTATTATGCCAAAACAAATGAAAGTATATGTGACTTTCTTTTAATCTGCTTGATATTTAACAACTTAGTAGCTAATTTATATTAGAGTAGAACCAATAAGGCCGGGTTTTATAAAGGTCCGTTAGACCTTATTTCGGTTTGTTATGTCAAAAAATGTACTGAGTTACTGAAATTTGATCTGACATTTGGTCTAACGGATCTTTATAAAACCCGGCCTAAAAGCGAACCAGTGTATCTAACTAGCTACCTAACAGGAATTAGCTATAAAGTCTAAAACAACATGTAAATATATTATACTTTACGTGCAAACTGTTGTACAATCACCAGGAGATACACATATCAGAGCGAACAGAACACGACTGTATTGTCAAGCCGTTAGTGCACGTGTTCTTGAAGAATACAGACTACAACTATATTGAGTAACGACTGTACACACTATTTATTTGTGATATTCAACATTGAAAGTGACCTACTGGCGACCGGCACTAAAACCTTTATTACCGTTCTTCGAATACAATAGTGAATCGGTGTAACGTAAGCGCCTGCCGCCATAAGGTCCCTTGCGATGTGGATTATCACATTTATTACCACCATATAATACAAATGTCGACCTAACAATCTTAAGCACTACTTCTTAACAAAATTATCTTCACTAGCAATTAAACACAACACAGTTAGCTCATTAACAAAACGCCGGAGACCGAAAAGGTCATCGCAATCGTTACGTTAAAGGCCCATTAATGGTCATTTCCCGCACGTGAACAAAAAACAAGTAATAAATTAGAGGACCGCGGCCATGCGTCTTCCCCCCGCACTAAATTTGGCCGGCAGTTAGTGCTGCGCGACGGCTTTGTCTGCCTTGTCGGACTGATGGACTGTTTCGTACTTGTTGGTTCCTATTGCTCAGCTACTTCTGCTGCTGAATGTACATATATTTGTAAATATTCAACGTGGTGTAGTTGAATAGTAGTTTATGCAAATGCTACATAATGAGGGGCATTAAAACACGAGTGTGGTTCTATGATCCGAGTCGGAGGCGAGTTTCATAATAAGATCATACGAGTGTTTAAATGCCTATGTTCAGTTGCATACACTTACTTTATCTATAGCCAATTATCCATATTTTAAATCCTTTTTCTTGTGCAATCCATGATTACTGAGATACTCCAACGCCCAGCATGGCGCTGCGGCTCGCGCCTGTGCTGTAAAATTGTACGTGATCTCATAATGTCATGCGGTTACGACATGCCCGCGCGGGACGCCGGGCTTAAGAGGCCTTATAAGTTCTAAAATGTATTAATTTCAAATTATGACATAAGTATTGATAATACCTACCAAATTGGTTAAAGGATAGATATGATAATTTCATTAGTTTTAAATAGTAACATAGCCATTTTTTGATTTTATTGTACGTGTATGAATTTAAGCAGAAAGACAGTTTTTAGCTTGAAAATGGTCGATTTGGAGTGATGTTTGAAACGATATATCTTAATGAAAAATACATAAAATACCTTTAAAATTTATTAGATTAGGTCGCAATAGTCCTGTTCTAGATAGTAACAAATATAAAGAAATATACTTTAGAACTTATTCTTTCCTTATTCCTTCCAGTCAGTTAGAAAAATGGATTCGTAACATAAGTTTTTTTTTTTTCAATATTTTCACTTAATGAGTGATATATTTGTTACTATCTAGAACAGGACTATTGCGACCTAATGTCATAAATTTTAAAGGTATTTTATGGATTTTTCTTTAAGATATATCGTTTCATACATCACTCCAAATCGACCATTCTCAAGTTAAAAACAACCCTTAAACTTGCAGTCAATTTTACGACTCAAATGAAACCTCGTGTAAATACCAAAATACAATACATATGTAGGTAGGTGTTTATTTCCAACGAATTTTACAATAGCTTTACGAGTACTCAGACACTTATGTACTCGTAAGTTAACTCTCTAGAACCAATATTTCGAAATCTAGATTAAATATTCGAAATCTTATACGGCCTCTTACTGTTCAGAAATATGTAAGCACCTCTATCACCGCATATTGACGACCGGTTTAGCCTAGTGGGTAGTGCACCTGCCTGTCCTGGCTGACGGTCCTGGGTTCGAATCCCGGTCAGGGCAAATATTTGTGTGATGAGCATGAATATTTGTTTCTGAGTCTTGGATGTTTTATATGTATTTAAGTATTTATATCTATTAAATATATCGTCGTCTAGTACCCATAACACAAGCCTTCTTGAGCTTACTGTGGGGCTAGTTCGATTTGTGTAAGATTAGCCTCTAATATTTATTTATTTATTTATTTATATTAAGCCGAGTTATGACTTAGGACACTAACCCTCAGGAGAGATCTAATATTCTCAAGACCCTTCAAGGTTTTCCACATTACACTTTCCAAATTCAATGTAACTTAGATATTTCATCGTACGGATGGTATCGAATAGCAAACTGATGAAATCGATACCTGGGACCGCTAACCCGTTGGTTTTAACAAACCTTACCAACCAGTTCACTTTAGAATACCAGAATAAATCCAACCTCCGATTACTAGTAGTTGTAATGTGTCTAAGGATCAAACTATATTGGGAATTTGTTCATAGTATACAACGTGAATAGATAGCCCCCCGACTTAGTATGCGACTCGCGATTCAAGTGTGTTACGGTTACCTTCGGCGAAAAGGTACTCTATAATCTTATTTTCCGACCAAAATGCAGTTACCCAGGAAACTGATACTTTTACAAAATATATTTCACTTTGTGCCGGTTTCCGCTGATATGAGACAATTGAATCTTATTTACAATTGGAAACCTTAAGTTGGAGTGGTCCATATTATTATTACCATATACATTCATAGATGTAACTGCCATATTTGATATCTGTCAGCTGTCAAGTTCCATTTTTTTTTGTTTCGCGGCAGACAAAGACACTATCCCTCCAAATGTGTGGTATATCAAAGATAAGAACAAATATTATTTTTTTTAAATGATACTTGATAAAAAAACCGGTAACAGTTTTGAACTCTGTAATAAGTCTACTATCAATCAAAAATATAATATGGACCAATCCAAACTTAAGGTGCCCAAATCATTCAATCATTTTATTGTTATCCAATTGTATCATTAAGTTTGTAATAATTATTATTATTTTGCATGCCAGCTGCTGGCAAAATGTGTGAAACTTGAACTCTATCATATCATCTGTACCACATTTTAAGCAAAAATAAATGTATTTATTTTATTTATTTATTTATTTAAATGTAGTTAGTAGAAGAAACCCAATCTTAAAGGGAGTCAACCAGCTAATCAAGTTTGATTTGTTATGGTACTTGAATAAATTCCTCTTATGTAATTGACAAATCATCATCGTTTTTTGGAGGCTGTCAACTTTGTAGTATTATTATAAAATAAAACCAGCCTAGCCTGTAATGTTAGAGTCTATACGTGGCAACGTTCCATAGAACACAAGCCACAACGGAAGCGCGTATATACATCTGACAAGTCAAGTCAATATCGAAAATATCTTTGTACGAGTATACGCAAGCTGGTGACAAAATATGCGAACATGACTTTAATCACAAGGGACACATATGTACGCCTTTGGCGGTTCTAGATATTTATGTGCGCCTTGTGTCAGATACTGTACGGTCAATTAATTTGATTTCTGGGCCACTTCGTAACTTGTCACAGTGGTATTAGAAGAAATATGAGATTTCTAGCGGCTTTCATATTGATTTTCACTGTAGGTACGGAGTGGCCCAGAAATCAAATTCCTTGACGTACATCCAATCTGTCTCGAACTGAAATCCCACTCGAATCATTCCACTTCGGTTTCTATGTAGCACTCATCACGTCTCGTTCCTATTATCTATACGAACATACATTATAATATACAGAGAGAGTAGGTAGGTAGGTTTACTTAAGGGCGAAATGCATTAAGTAATGTTTTGTTGGCTATATTATAATCGAGTAAAACGCGTACGTTCGGTGATTGTATGGAGGGGTTTGGAATTACGAGGTGCCTGATTCTGGAAACTTTTTTTTTTAATTTTAACGTACATTAGCGCAAATACCAATCGTACACGAGAAAAAATTACATACTGAATTCGAGAGTCGATTTAGGCAATTGGGAACTTTAAGTATTTTGGGGTGTTCCATTTTTTAGAATACGCATAATATAATATAGTAGTTCAAAACTATTGCTGGTTTTTTTTAAATGATTAATCGAGATAATTGATTTTTGAAATAAGAACACAACATCCATTACGCAGAGTTCTATTTAAAAAAAAACCATTTAGATGACTTATCGGGTTTGACCACTCACACCTCGAAGTGCGGGTAGTTCGAAAAACCCGGACGGCTAGATGTTAATTTGATACCCACTCACGCCAACCGCCAACGCCGAAACGTTGGGCAAACCTTAAAAAATGTAAATACATTAGTATTGTATGCGACTAAGTCCCGTTTTCCAAAAATAATATAAGAAATACCCTTGCCTGATATCCCCCTGATGAGAGCCTGACCCTTGCCTGTGCCTAAATAAAAATATATATACAAAAACATCTTCTATACCTTTGAATTCTTAATTTTATGATAACATGATGTGACGGTATCTCGAAGGGTAAATGATAATTTGTAACAACGAATTACGCAACAAATATGTTTATTGGACAAAATATTCAGACATTCCATAAATAATTAAAGTGTCACCAACCTTACTCGACGACGCCTCGTTCTCAAGTGACAACTGTCAACGGTGACCGACTGGAAGTGACGTAGTCATTTGGTCACTATACTGTCAACAGGCACAGTGTTGCCAATGCAATATTGATAGTCACGTTACAATAAGTACTTCATGAGATATTTAGCGATGTGACAGAGTGAAACCATGGGTTCCTTTTTACCTTCTTGGTACGGCACCCTAACATGTAATGGACTTAACCGATATTCTTGTCAAAGTTTTCTTGTAGTTCATTCAGAATCCTCTTATAGGATTTGAGTAACAATTCACTATAAAAGTTCGAGTCACGTGCGCCTCCTCCTTAGACTTTACGACGTCTGTTTGTTTACCTACTGTTTGTCTCTGCTCCTGTTTACGTTTGTTTATGTTTACGTGAAAACTTAGAATGTAGTTTATTTGAGGTCGCTTTAACCGGCTTAGCCGTCGTCTCCCGGCGAAAAAAATAAAATAAACAATAACATTATTTTGTAATGAACCCGGGTATCCCAGGGACCGGATTGAATGTAGTTTTATATTTTTGTTTACGTCATTGGCCTTGTTGTATTTGAGCCCTGGAAGAAAACTACCTGAATCCTTGAATGTGGTTCTTAGCAAATGTTCTATTCATAAGTTCTACATACGTATAATTCTCTATAAAAGTTTACACTTTTTCACTGGGATCAATTACTTATTTAATGAGATATTAAAGCACAAAAATTAATTATAAGTGGCATCTCATACCCTTGTTTTCCAATATTTTTATATCTAAAAAACTAGCGACCCGCCCCGGCTTCGCACGGGTGCACTATTTAATGGATGTTATTATACATATAAACCTTCCTCTTCAATCACTCTATCTATTAAAAAAAACCGCATCAAAATCCGTTGCGTAGTTTTAAAGATTTAAGCATACATAGGGATATAGGGACAGAGAAAGCGACTTTGTTTTATACTATGTAGTGATGTAGTGAAGTTATTTATCTTCTCAGCGAGATATAAACAACGATACCCCACTCGATGGGGTAGGTCAAATATTTTTTTCGCACTCCCCTTTAGCTAGTAAGCCTTAAAACATTTAAAAATATTGTTTGTTTTTTTGTGCCACATTTAACAATTTTGGGTTTCAAGATGGAGAAAATGTGATATTGCTGTGATATGTTGCTAGCCCATTGCCCACTACACACTACAACCCGGTTCCCATTGTTGACTCTTACGACACCCACGGGAAGAAGGGGGGAGCTCTGACTACCCCTTTTGGGAATACCTACAGGCGTGGGTTTATGTATGTGTGTATGTAATATTTATAGTACTGGGTCAACAAGATGTGAATATTTGAAGATTTTAGTGCCAAAGCTTGAGATTAGGCACAATCAGGAAAACTCTAAAAGGATCTTACAGAGGGGCTAATCCGAACTACGTATAATGCCATCCCTTTCACTCATATAGTGTATAACACGAGAGTGAAAGGGACAGCACGATACGAAGTTCGAAGTACAGGACCGCACAGGTGTGTTGCTTATTGTTGCATTCAAGAAATATTGCCATGTCAATATGTAGGAAGGGGGCAGATTCCATTCGCCATTTTTCAAATGCACCTGAGACTAGGAGCTACCAAAATATACAATGCACGAATTTATGAATTATTTGCTTTTTCATGCGACTTCGTTCGTAGAACAAACACATAATGGTTTATTTTAGAGAACTAATTGCTGTGCAATTATTTTAGGCGCTGGTTTAACTAAAAAAAGAAAAAAAATATATGATCCAAGTCTTAAAAAGATAAAAAGGATTTTTTTTTCTCCAAAAATTATGTAATTTTTTTATTGACTAAAAGTAAATTAAAAACTTAAACCAGGTTTCTTATGTTTTAGTAAACAAAAAATGTACAACTATGTACCTAAATAAAATATTTCACGACCAAAACAGCAAATGACTACGGGACATGTAGTTTGTGACGTCACGTAACAAGCTCAATTAGTATGGGACGTTTTCAGGGCTCAGCAGTTATGCTTTTCTTTGACACCCATTTTTGTCTTTTGTGTCGATCTGATTATAGTTGTTCCGTATAAACATTTTTTCCTGTCTAAAAACTGTTTCAAATAGTGCATATTGCCCGTGTGGTTGCCGGGTAAGAATTGCGCCACCCCATCTCTTCCCGTGGGTTTCGTAGGAGGCGAATAAGGGAAAATCGGAGGGTGGGCAGCAGCATCCTTCGATCATTACCACCATCAAACTGCGGTCGCCAACCCGCTTGCCAAGCGTGGCGACTATGGCAAATCCCCCCCAAGGAAAAATAAATTGGAGGAGGCCTATGTTCAGCAGTGGACGTCTTTCGGCTGAAATGATGATGATGATGATGATGATATTCCCAAATCTCGCTCTCCTATATAAACTTGAATATAAAAAAACTGGTTAAGTGCGAATCGGACTCGCGCACCGAGGGTTCCGTATACAGATGTGTACTGGTTCCATTCCAACCCTAGGAATCAACCCATCAGGAATATCTCAACAACATGGTGTGGAAATTGGAAGCCATGGGTATAGCGCCATCTATCGGCGATTTTTTGTTACCAATTTGAGCAACTGAATAACTGTATTGGTGCATTTTCAAGAATGGTTCTTTATCACGTAAACCGATTTCAATTTTTTTTCCTTTATTTGAAAGAAGGTACTTTCAGCATAATCTCGTAGGAATTTATAAAACAAAAATACATGCAAAGGTGATTAAATTACAAACTTAGTATAGAAATGTTTTTTGACGATAAACAAAAAGAAAAAAGTAGATAGAGCTACAGTTATATTTTTCCTGTAAAATATACATTGAATGATCAATGTTACGTAATAATTTTATATTTTTCCTTGGTAAACTTCGGAGATAGAGGGGAACGGTATTTTTTTTTGCATTTTCCCAAAAAATGACTAAACGTAAAAAAAAAATATGTTTCAGAATGTGCAACCCAAGCTCCTTCATATGACACTCCACTCGACGTATTAACTAGACGTTCAAATTTTAAAACCACCTATTTATTATCTGTCATTTTTCACAGAAAATAAAAAAAAGTTTAAAAAGTCATGTTCTATGTGTCTAGGTTAGCCTTCTTTATAACTATACCAAATTTCAAATCGATAGCATAAGTAGTTCTTTAGATATTTAGCGATGTGACAGACAGACAAAGTGAAACCATAAGGGTTCCTTTTCTACCATTTTGATACGAAACCCTAATAATAGGTAACAACACGTGATACATACGTAACAAACCAAAAATACTCATTTTTAAAAGCTTAGATGTGAATTCCTTCTGTACAGTATTGCTAAGAACTCTAGTGTTTTCTCAAACCACCTGCATTTTCTCCTAAAAAGAGTTCAATTTATTCTCGCCGTAACAGCCGTGGGTTTTCATTGGTGCCCAAACTAAGTGGACATCCTTAAGTGCTATTTGGTCAGAAGGGATTTGCCATTCGGCACTAAACTCTTGCAGCCACCGTTATACATCATTATCTAGTTTCAAATCACAATCTTATTCCAAACAGTTTGAGTTTAAATTTCAGAAACGGACGAACGTGGGATAGGTGGTTTTGGAAATTATTAGTCGCTGCTCTTTTCGACCCTCGGTACTCAATCAAATACAGGCCGTAAGCTTCAGCAATTTTCACTTTTGTTTGACCATTTCAAAGGCCTGCTATTGCCAGATTTGATCTAAGAACCTTAAAGTGTGATTGAGATAGAAGTATACCCATCTCAAACATTTTCAATCTATGTTATACTAGCTTTTGCCCCCGCCTTCGTCCGCGAATACTTCCACTGGCTATTTCATCCCTTCGAGGGATAATTTTCTGGATTAAAATTATTTTATATGTCAATCCAGGTAATAAATTAGTTGCACCAATTTTTTTCATAATCCGTTCAGCTGTTTTTGCGTTATTAAGTAACAAACATCCTTTCGCATTTATAATGATATTATTAACCGAGTTAAGGGTCATTCTACTTTTTAGTGCAGGTTTTTGCACTGCTAAAAATGGGTTTTAAAAATTTTATCATTAGAGATAAATGAAGTAAATTAACTGTTGTTATGCGTAATTATATCCAGATAATTGAAATTAACTGCCAGCAGCGAATTTTGTACATATTTCTTTCTGAAAATGAAGGTTTTGCAGACCAAGGTAGAAAAATCAAACCACTTTGTTACCAATCTAAATATTTTTATTGAGCAGCTTCAGTCACTCATTACAAACAAACAATTAACAAAACGTATTTTAGGAACATAAATCTTTCTCTTCCATAACTATAATAAGAAATTATCATTAATTAAGTCTTATAAATCACATTAAATGACAACTATGTTACCGTTGTGCACTTTTGTTTACAAAGATTTGACATAAAATATCTTAACAACGTATTTAACATTGATATTAAAAAATATTATCTTGCATCTGATATATCTGTAATGTAGCTTATTATGCCAATTGTACAACTCAAATTGAAAAACCAATACTTAGAAATAAGGACATAATGGTAACACAGTTGTGCAACAGTAACAAAGTTGTTTCAATAGACAATTCTCTTCTCTACAAAAATAGCTAATCAGTCTCTTAGTTACCACAAAGGTTGAAGATAATAATTTAATCCTACTATTATATCCGTTTTACCAAAATCACAGCACTTATGCAGGTTGGATTACTTAAAAATTAATTAATAATTGCAGTCATTGTTCAAACACTTCCAGAGGATTAGGGAATTCGTAGTATTCGCGTTTCCCTTTAAAAATCTTTTTCGGTGCAGAAACCACTTCAACAATGTTATCATAAGGTTCACAACTAGTGTCTGTTTCGACCGCTTTAAAAAGTTTGCCAGTATCATTTACACCTCTGTAAAACATGAATTGTATGTATCCATCTTCGTCAACCTCACTCAATGCTGAAGCCACTTCTTCTTATACTTTTGGTATTTTCTCTCAGCTGCTTCTAGCTTTTCTTTCAAATTTACGTTTTCTCTATAGAGTTTAGTTCTGTCCCTTCTCACCTGTTTTCGTCCACGATTCTTCGCAGAAACAGAAGCTGATGCAGATGAAGTCACCGTTGGTGTTGATCGTTCCTTAGCCGAACGAGATAGAAATAGTGATTGTCTAGGCGTCTGTTCATGAGATTTTTTTCGAGTGGCATTGTGGCGCGAAGACAATGGAGATGGAGACAGAGAAGAAGGTGTCCGCAATCTGCGAGAGTCGGGTATCGGACAATTTTCAGGAATATTTGGTGCATTTTGTCCTGTTGGTGGAGTGTTCACACGAAGTACATCAGGTTGAGGGGTCAATTCCGGAGTGTTTCTTGTAATAGATTGCAGGGCATGAATGCGGGCTCTTCTTTTGCTGTTAGCGACCCGCCATTTTCTTTTGGCTTGGCGATGTTCACGTGATGTTAAGTCTTTGACGAGGCGTTTTGTTTTGTGGTACCTGTCTAGAGCCTTTTTTCTTGCTTCCTCATCTTTAACAGGGTCTAATTTTCGCTTGTTTCGGTACCGACGTTGTTTTTCGGCTGGTGTTAGCGGCATGATCTTCTGTAAAAGATAAAAACATGGCATTACAGTACTAATTTTACCGACAGTAATTAAAGTAAGTCAGCAAACAAATGTGAAATTGTAAAAATATAAACCTGTGGGTCGATACGAACAAATCAACTTAAATAAAATTAGAAAGAATCAGTGACAGAGTATACTTACAACTGCGTTACCATTTTTACAACTGCGTTACCACAGCGGAGTAACAAAGTGGGCCGGTAACACAGTTGTAAAATAACAGGATGCTACCTGATATTTACGAAATGACCATATAATTTGCAAATCCAACAATAGAATACAATTCAGTGACATAAATGCCACGTATCAATAGTTAAAACATAACGTAAAAGTTCTGAAACTTACCTTTTCGCCGGGTAACAAAGTGCACACCAAATAAACACACGCGTCTTGATTCACAACATGGCGGCGACTGAGTGGCGGCACGCGGCTTACTGCCATTCCCCTCCACCCCGCTCTTGTAATGCCCAACCTACCCAATCGAGCCGACCAGTGACGGTACAGTGACATCTAACGATTTTTTGAGAAAATACCAGTAACATAGTAGTACCGTATTGCGCTTCTTCCTTAGGGACAAAACTAAAGTAATTATTTTGAAAAAAAATAAAGCTTTTAAAAATATATGAGGCCTACATAAAAAACGCAAACATATTAAATAAACTTAATAAATTTTTGAAGCATAGGACTACACTGTAAGAAGAATACTTTTTCTGGTTAAGTTAGTCCGCGTTATGGGTCGGGGACACTTTGCAATACTATGGAAAACAACTATGTTACTATAAAATTCCACTATGTTACCCTTAATTATCTTAAAATAGGCAAAATATTCAAATATAAATGTTAACAGAAGTTAAGGAAATATTACGGAAGTTTCATGTGTTGCGCAATTTTTTTTTATTTCATTAAGAAAATGGCAGATCGACATTTTTTTGTCTGGGGGACACAAAAACCTGCACTAAAAAGTAGAATGACCCTTAAACGAAGGTCGCTGCTTCAGCTTCGACAAAAATTCTTTCGTATGTCTGGATTTCCGACTTTTCTCCTCTACAGGTCGCATTACTCAACCAATTTTCGTGAAATTTTGTGAACGGTTCGATAATCATACATAATTTTTTTATTGACTTATTTTAAAAACATTTTTTTTCAATGGTTTGTTCTCCTTTATAGATCGCATTTCTCAACCGATTCTCGTGAAATTTTGTGAGCAGGTTCGATAATTATATATAAGTCAGTTTGTGGTAATTATCAAAAACTTTGTTTTATCAATGATTTTGTATGTTTCAGCGGGCGAATTTCGGTTTGTATTCCTCTACAGGTCGCAGTTGTCAACCGATTCTCTTGAAATTTTGTGAGCAGGTTGGATATTTTTTTGTTGAGTCAGTTTTAGGAAATTTTCAAAAATCAACAAACACACTCGCGAAGTCACAACTCAGAGCCACTAGTAGTAGAATTTGCGACTATAGTGCCCTAGTGAGTGATTTAAACAACCAACTGTCAAACGACGATCGTGAGTTCAGTTCCCGATTTGTGCCTTGAGTTTTTCGGAACACATAGTGTAGAGACCTGCGAAAAAATTGAAAGGAAGTCCCTAACCTGCACCGGGCCAGCATACGTACTGCCTTTTCCCTCTCTACCATGGGTGCTACGCAGTGGGACGGACGTATTGAAATTTAATACAAATATACTTTTACATAGAACAGTCACCGACGACTCCTAAACGAAAAAAGCATATACCTTATCATATCATTCTTACGGTAACCCTGAGGTGCTCTATAAAATATAAATTTCCTCATCAGCCAGTAGGGCTTGCGGCCCGCGTCACGTGCGCCGCGGACGGCTCGTGTTTGTTTAACGAACCTCTGTTGCGGAGTTGCCAACCCTAGCTACGAGGGCTGCCAAATACATGTTAACTTGAGCCAGTTTGTTGCCCAAATACTTAAAGAAAATAAAAGAAGTAGGTCAGTAGATGAACGTATCCGTATTTTTACATATTTTTTTCTATATTATTCTAGAACAAGTCTTGTGGAAGTACTTTTATTCTACAACGACGGTAAGCTTATGGCTTGCCTGATATAGCAGCCACTACAGCCTATAGACGCTTGCAACTTCAGAGGGGGAGTTTCTGTTAATTATAACTATTTTTTTAGAAGTGTGCCAATGAGTGACCTTTGCGACCATGAGGTGCGCGCAATAGAATATACATTGTGAATATCTTCAAAATAAGGTAGGAAAAGAAGGGGGTATATATCTAACAGTGACAACCCTACTGACTCCGTTATTAAATCCATCGGGAACGAAAACACTAGATTATTCCAGTTAGTTGTTTTTAAAGTTTCAATGAAATTCATTGATACGATTGTGCAGCAATCGGTGCGGTAGAACATAAAATTAGTTTTGATTGAAGAGAACTAAAGGCCTGTCAATTTAAAAATAAAAACTGGTTTTCAAACTTTGTGGCTATAATTGAATAAGGACTGGGAAAAAAAAAAATATATTTCTTTAAATGCTCTCATAAATATGTACCTAAACGAGGTTTACTTTTAAGTAAGAAGTTGTTAATGTTTTTTTTTTTATGAGAAGTCGTTATTGATTTTTAATTTGTAAAGTCTTCCTGCAGACAAACTGTAATTACAGTTTTGCGGGGCTTTTGTTTATTTGAAATTTCTGTCGTCAGCTTGATAAATAATAATAAACCTTAATTCGCCGAAGAGCCATGGATCATATTTTAAGTTGTATGAACCTATATTTTTGCACTTGATTGTACAAGATAATTAGGATGTTAAAAACAATAATAGAAGATTTTTTTATGTTATAGGGGGCAAACGAGCAGACGGATCGCCTAATGGTACCTAAGCAATTACCGTCGCCCATAAACACCTGCAACACCAGAGGAGTCGCAAGTGCGTTGCCGGCCTTTCAGAAGGGAATACGCTCCTTTCTTGAAGATTGCATAGGAAGGGTCTAAAATAAGCCATATTACTACGGATTCGAGTGGTATTATGGCTTTTAGACCATAGTTTTACACACTCTACTTTTCACTTCGATTGCGAGAAAATAAATAAACAAAGATTATCCACCCACAACTAATAATAAAACAGTTTTAAGAATAAGTAGGTATTATAAAAAACTTTTTCAAAATTAGCTATACCCACTCCTTAAAAAGAAAGTAACAAGATTAAAGCAATAGCTTAGCTTAACTTAAAAGAAATTAAAAACCAGAAAAGTAAATGGACTCAAATTGCTAAAAGCGATTTTGGGTTGCATAATTTCTAAAAATCATATGTAAAAGAATGATGTTGTTGTAAAAGCAACTCTAACCTGTATGTATTAATGGCCAAATCTCAGACTATCGAAGGGAGATGTGCCATTTTGAGAACCTTTTCGTTCGTCCATTTTTCGAAGCATTGACCGATAGTGTTAAAAAGTTAAAACTCTATCCATTTAAGCGAGCAACTAGTGACCGATTAGTGCTCATTCGCTTCAAGTTTATCGTTTAAAACTTTTAAACAGGTAGTTTGCGGATTTTTTCCTTTTCAAATAACTGTGAAATCAGGATTTTAAATTAATATTATAATGACACTTTACAATAAAGAATTTAATGACCTAGATATGTTTAACACAACTCTCAGGGGTTTGAAAAGTAAAATTATTAATAAGTTGTCCAATTACGACCAATAAATTTCGTGTCAAGTAATATTACGATTTAAATTTAAATTTAAATTTACTGTTTTAGAATTAATACCTATTCTTTTTTTTTGTAGTGAGCTTCCGGGAACATTATGAATTATACGCAGACATTTACATGTAGATATACTCTCTCAAATGCAATGATATTTTATAACCTGCTAACCTCATCACTTTCTGGAGAAGCTAGGTAGTTTTAAGTTTTAAGCAAAAGTAAGGTGGGATGGAACTGTACATCTACAGTGATAAGTGTGTATATGCCATCAATCATATATGCTAGATATCACATCCGGTCTACAGTTCCACTGAAATTTGTATTCTTTTATTATTATTATTTTTTTACCTCGGGTCCGTTCCAACAATTAAAAGTAATATAATCTACTAAATCATTCGGCACTGTTTTGTCTACATACTATGTAATGTTATTCACAAAATGTAAATCTTTGTAATGACTGTTTGTGCCAAAATAAAGTAAAAAAAATAATAATAATAATCTACCAGGTTTTTCATCCCAACTGCAAGGATATACATAAAAAGAAAACAAATTATATAGAATGTAGTTCCCACAAAATTAGGTCGTATTTTCTTCAAATATTTTTTTAACTCCGTTAGTTACTCAAGAAACAGCCAGCAATATTCAAATGGTAATTTATTCATCGTACTCCTCAGCCTTAGATGTTATAGTAAATCAAATCCTATATGATATTGAACATCTCATCTTTCGTACATAAACATTCGTAATACATCGCAATAAAAACAACCCGATACAAATATAGTCGTAAAAATAAATAGCTCACCTCGGCTTCCACTCCACATATGTACTTACATATTGTACGTGTACTTGTGTAATTATTGTCTAAATATTTAGACGTTGCGAGGCGGGCCCATAAAGCCTCCCAAATTATGGCCTCCCCGGCGGTAACGAGAAGCAGTGTGCCAGTAACCGCGCGGTCTACATTCGGCCATTATTTTTGTAGCTTTTCAAAATGGCGGAGGATTTTTGACGACCGGTTTAGCCTAGTGGGTAGTGTACCTGTCTGTGAAGCTGACGGTCCTGGGTTCGAATCCTGGTCAGGGCAAATATTTGTGTGATGAGCATGAATATTTGTTTCTGAGTCTTGGATGTGTTCTATGTATTTAAGTATTTATATCTATTAAATATATCGTCGTCTAGTACCTATAACACAAGCCTTCTTGAGCTTACTGTGGTGCTAGTTCGATTTGTGTAAGATTGTCCTCTAATATTTAATTTTATTTTATTTTTTATTAATTTTTCCCGTGACACTGTTTTCGGAGGTAACAATGAAGATTTTTGCCGTGCGTTTCAAATATGAACATCAGAAAGAGATTTTTTCATTGTTGGCAAAGTAATACCTTACCACTACGTGTGCTACGCTAGTGTGTAGCACCATTTTTCATCGAAAATAGTAGAGGCATGACTTTAAAGTGCGTGTGTATATTAGGTAGGTTCATATAGTCGATAAAGTAAATAACGTCAGACTCACATTTAGAGAAGATAACAAATAGTTCGTGGTGAATAAAAACAATAAATGATAATAATCCCCGCCTTCGAAGCTGGAGGTCCCGGGTTCGAATCCCGGTCAGGGCATGTATTTGTGTGATGAACACGAATATTTGTTCATGAGTCTTGGATGTTTTCTATGTATTTAAGTATCTATTTATCTATATAAGTATGTATATCGTCACTTGGTACCCATAGTACAAGCTTTGCTTAGTTTGGGACTAGGTTGATTTGTGTAAGATTGTCCAAAAATATTTATTTATTTTATTTATTTAATGTACAGGCCTCATCGTTTCCGTACTCGCGGAATCAGTGTTACTTAAAGCTCAGCCGGGCCTTAAGACCTTAAAAACACGAGCCGTTATAGCTAAAACTAACCTTTTACTAAGAAGTCTCGACTTAGCCCTGACGGCTCGACTTTTCGAGGCTCGGCAACACTACGCAAGATAGCCTGCGACACGTGTCGCACAGTGCACAAGCCGCCATTGCAAAACAGGGCCTAAAACTTCCATCTACTATGACACGCGTAAATGATACTACAACGGTGTTCAAGCTCGACAAATCCCACAATTACCACGGACATACCCGAAAATCCTTTCAGGTTACACGTTAACCGCGTATAAGCCACTAGTTCAAACGCTGCGTGGACATATATATGTAAAATAGGCGCTAGTTTACTAGAGTTGTTGGATCCATCGACGCTCAACTCATTACCTCAAAGTTTCTATAAGTTTATTGGATTTCTGTCTTCACAGCCTATAGAAGACAGAAATCCAATAAAGGATCACAGCAATTATCTTAATTGATGATGATGCCAACGAAGCTAGAAAAGTTAAAAAATAAGATTCCGATTTTAAAGCAGGTTTAAAAGTTTTTATGGCTACTAGCGATAGTCAGGAGATATTTTATTAAGAACGAGCAATTTGAAAATATAAACTACTTGGAATGAATTTTAAATTTTCATCATCAAAGCCAATTTTCATCTAAATACATCAGTGTAATACTCCGTTTTAGGTAAATGACACAATATAATTATTTATTATGGTATATTTTTATACAAACGCCTTAAGGGAGGCGTACAGCGGCATCTACCAGAAGACTCATGCCTACAGCTCAGTATCAGCGCAGCATGACCTAATAGCTCAGTTGGCTAGAGCGACTGGCCGCGAGTGCCGGGAGGTCGCAGGTTCGAATCCTGCTCGGTGCCTAAATTTTTAATTTTTTCCTTTATTCTAAATTTATTATGGTATATCTCTCAAATGAGCTAGCGAATTACCTAACTCGGCTACCTCATTTGAGTGTTGACCAAGTTTATGTAAAATCAAAAAATATCCCATGCCTAGTACAGTTGGCGTATTATCAAACAGACGAGCGCTGACTCGGCGTCGTAAACCCCGTGCTTATGCAGGGGCACGCATGGCCCTACCTCACCTCCAAAACGTCGTTTACCTCATAACCTCAACCGCACGTACGTCCTTTTTAAAAAGGTCACAAGGAAGGATTTTATGAGCCCCGTAGGCTTAGGTCGGCGGTCCAGCTTTGTAGTTCTGGGTTGATGTATTGCGCTACTATGGAAAATGATGCGTATAGGAAATCTAGCTACAGTAAAGACTGATGTGTATATCTAGTAAATGAAATAAATGAACTTTATTCTGCATGTAGGCCGCAGTGGTACTTTTACACGACAAAAACTACTAGCGTTTCTCAAGAGACCACTACCGAGAAGTAGTCCACATAGTTACACATCACACCTACACTCTTTGCTTGTACAAACTCACACCAGTATAGCCAAAACGACTTGGAAGAGCACATGAATAGTGCCATTTTTATCATATGTTGGGTTAATACTTACAACATAGTGCTATCCAAAAGCAGCCTAAAGACATAATTATACTTAAAAAAATTAAAGAAAGAAACCAATAATTCACTACACGAAAGACACACTGATACAAAAAGCTATTCTTTTTTTTACAGTACATTGTACAAATATGAATGTTTTTACTTGTACGAGTAGTTCCTTATTATTTATAATTTTTGTGACTTACACGCGTAGCACCACGTAAAGGTAGGCAGTGACTGTTAGCAAACGACAACATGTAACCAATAAATCAGCAATACAGTTCAGTCTAATAATCAGAATTCCCCGTAGAAGAATTCGTAAGCAGCAACCAGCAGGAACATACGCGTGATACACCCGGCTAACGTGGCAAAACAGTCTAATTCGGAATTTTCCCGCAGCGGCCGCAAACTCGTAAAGTTACTAGAGTTACTGCAACGCAAACTCGCTTATACCGCAAACTTTATAAACAACCGTGCAGTAAGGGCGGTTTGCAGTAGCTTTTGTGAGTTAGGTACGTTACGTATTTAACAAGGTAAGAGATTATTTTTCCAAAATATTATTATTAATTATGTCAGTTTCTATCGTCTCTAGTCGACCATCATACCGACACTACTTAAGTGCTATTGATTATTCAGTGCATAGTAAAGCCCGAATAATGGAACCCCATGGAAGAGTGTGGCACATAAGTGTTTTGCGGCTTCCTTTTTTTTCATTTTGCCCCTTACCGATTTGTGATGTGTGTCCTTGAATTGGCACACTATGTGAACTCGTCAACGTACTCAGATCAAAGAAACGTTCGCTATTACCGGGATTTGAGTACGGGATCTTTGCACGCTGATAGTTCTGATCTACTAACTTACGTAAAAAGTAAAGTTAAAAGTACTTAGGTACCTACGTATTTCATCTTATACGTCGTGAATTGTTCCACAAAACGAGACTAAGGGTCGGTTACACCAACATACGATTCCGGACGGTCATCGTCAAATATGGCGCCGGCAGCTGTAATCCCATAGAAACTTGTCAAAATTTCAATCAGATTTTAACGGACACCGCTTACGATTACAGACGGTTCGGTGCAACCCACCCGTAATCTAGTAAACAAATACGATTTAGAGTCTCTCCAGGGTTATCTGAATACCTATTTAGTGTCACGCAACGGTGCGTGGCAGACTTTTAACAAAAGCAGGGCCTCCATTAAGCAAGTAACAATTTCATTTCAATCGAATCTTACCATTGCACTCATTTGACTGATAATATATTGAGGATTTTGAATTTTGGCTCGTGTGTAAGATGTCGTCTCACTTTGTTCGGGTGTAAGAAATGTTGTCCAAAATGTACGGATCTATCCTTGCTCGTACTTTTGAAATCTTTGGTTGCACTAGGGCTATGGGACAGGCAGTACTGCATTCGCGTTGCACCGCATCCTGGCTCCGTATTATATATTCGTAATTTCAGTTGTGAATAACGTACTTATTCGAGTCCCAGATGCTGACGTCTTTGCCGACAGATTGAGTAAGTTTCTCAATACCACTGTACTTGCCTTAAACTTTGCTTAAACGGAATGAATAATTGTAAACTGCATTACGATTTGATTAAGTCTAATTTTAAAGTGTTGTAATTGTGATATCTGATGTTTTCCCGTGTAAGCGTTTTGGTGAAATGCTGTTAGCTTATATGTGTGTTGAATAAATAAATAGTAGCACGATAGCGTGATAAACGACAAGATAAAGCATTTGTCACTTTCTTTCGAGTGGTGTTAGAGAGTGACTTTAACTTGCCGTGTATCACGCTATCACGCGACCATCATATAAACCCCCTGGTTGGCTAGAAAACATTGATTTCAAAAAGAACTTATATAATATCATTATAACACTTTAAACTATGACTACATCAACAAATAAAAATAAAAAACTACAATTTCCAAATACAGGAGAATTAAAAAATATATATTTAAGTCAAAACGGTTCCCGAATTGAGGCCCCTAAGAGCCATTCAATTACTGATTTCGAAGCTATAAGTACAGTGGCGGGCATAAATATGTATACATTTTTGGACCTTATTTCAATGGAATAAAGTGAAAAATGTATACATATTGGTGTTATTGAATGTACCTATATCTACTTAAGTGTAACTTCAATGTTTGATTTTCAAGAGACTCAGACAGATGAGCAATAGGGTTTTTCATAGCTATTGATGGTAGTAAAGTTGTAGCTAGTAATGGGAAATTCCTAAAACATTTCATATATTTCATAAACTGTGAAACATTTCAGCTGTAGAAACATTTGTAATGTTAATGAAAAAACGATACATACGTGTTAATTATCAATTAAGTTTGTGAAATGCAAAGAGAATAGGTATAATCACGTGAACTGTTTCCGTCATAATTAGTTTGACTGGTCAAATGATAACAATGACAATGGTAGCTGACTGTTTAGAAACATATAAATATAATTTAATATTTGTTTAATACTTTCAATCTTCCTACTATACTACTAATATTATAAATATAAAAAAATTAGACGTTTGGATGTTTGTTACGCAATCACGCAAAAACGGCTGAACGGATTATGATGAAACTTGTTTTATAAAGACTCTTATAGTCTGTATTAACATATAGGATACCTTTTATTCCAAAACTCATCTGTCAAAGGAATTACGATTTGAAACGGGATATTTACCATGTATTGCAAGCGCCATTATGAAGGATTAACTGACGTGCTGCGAGTTTTAGTTGTAGTCTACCCACACACCATAGCGATCTACCCTCTTCCTGATTCGCTTTTTTCCCATAGTGTCACCGTCACTACCACCGTCCGCCTTATCACTTGAAACTCGATTACGGTCACGACACACCACACTCACAGTATCAAAACGCGAGTTCTTTCCGGGAACAGGCGATTTTCGATTTGTGAACTTTCGGATCACTGGACGCCAGACACTCAAATCGTAATTCTAATGTAAATGACCATGTGAGCTTGAAATCTTATATCCCTCAAAGGGATTAAGTATATAAAGTTGGAGATGGAAGTTTACCCGGACGAAGTCATAAGCAAAAGCTAGTATTAAGCTGTCAAGGTACGTTTAACTTAAACTCAATATTCCACTAATAGACGGGTAGAAACTAACACACTATTATAGGTCTAATCAGAATTACTTGAGAATCCCCAGAGAGCGCTAACTCTATTACCGATCTGATTAATCAACATCAATTATGCTGATTGCTGATCACTGGCCGTTTTTGGGCAAGAATTAGTAAAATGTTTTCTTGTAGTTAGTGAGCCTCAGCTTAACTATAGAAAAAACACAAAATAACAGTATTTATATCAGTACCAACCAATGGCCGGCTATGGTATCTACTTAATTTTTTTTAGATTTTAAATGTCACTAGTCTAGTAATCGCAGGTTTGAAAATAGAGGAAATGTAGACATATAAATATTTTATTTAACATCACAGTGCATGACTTAACAATAACAGTTACAAGTATGTCTTAAAATTAAATTAAAGATATTGTGATATTCATTCACAATCAACAAGCCTTAATTATTCATAATTATAAAATAAGAGATTGTAAAACGAGCGATAACAGCGACAAATAAACCGTCCGTGGTCTTTCCTCGCTGTTAAAATAAATGTATTAATCATTTTTAATTATGTTGGATAAGTAAATAAATAAATAAAATAAACATGTAGTTAATTGTGTGATCTTAAAAAACTTCCCTAATGCTCCAATGTAATACTGACAGTAAACTGACAAGTAAGGAAATTTCGATGACATCAGTAAGATATTTTTATACCACGTACATATTCCTACCCGCCAAGTCGGCGTCAACGTCGTCAGCATCTAGAGAGTAGTCGTGATAATCTCAATCTTCTTCTGCCTGCCCAGAGCCTCGGCCTCCTGCAGGGTGTCGGGCATCCTGCAGCCCAGCGTCTCCGGCTGCGTCAGCACCAGCGCGCCCGCCACCAGGCCCAGCACGCCGAACATCGCCGACGGTATCCCCGCCCAGTACACCGCCTGATGAAGAGGAACTTGATCAGGTTAAAGGAAACGGCAGGGTGACCAACAGCCCTACGTAAGTATCGGGTTCATCGTCTACAAGCCCCTCGTGAAAAACATGACGAAGATCAAGTGTGTTGATAAAGGGCTGCGTACCTTAGAGTAGGTATCCAAGAGGTAATCGTTGAAGGGTATACAGGTGTACGCGCCAACCTCGGCACTCTCCAATGATGAGGTGAACATATGAGGACATATCGAAGGCAAGCATCGTTCAAAACCAAATTAACCGTTGTCATGTCACCGATATCACCGATGGTAATTATTGAATAGAGCTATTGATTCACAAAGAAAGAGTTCCTGTCCAGAATACCGCCTGCCAATATGCCGTAAGGTTAAGCCATTAGCTGCTTATTGTCTAATCATCTAATTAAATTAGTGTTTTCAATTTCAATAAAGTGTACTAAGACATACTGAAAATGATGACTTACCAAAGCGGGAGTTAGCGGAGCGGTGATGGAGCCAATTCGCCCGATCATGGAGGAGAACCCCAGGAGTGTGTGTCGGTACTGTGTCGGATACAGTTCGTAAGTATACAAATATAGAGCTGTGAACTCTACTGAGATTCCGAATTTCCCCATCAGGAACAACACTAGACCCAATGTGACCAATTCTAGAAAGTTAAAAAATAAATAATGCGAATGTAATATATTTTTTAGCCGTTTAATTATTTGACGTAGGTATCGTCCTTCTATCGTCGCTTTCTTTCTTTTTCATGATAATGACACTTAGCAGTACAAGTAAGCTTCGTATGACATGATTAATTAATAGAACGACTAGTACGAATAAGGTTTATAACTTTAATATTTTTGTTATAACCTGAATATCTGTTTTAATCATCAATCGAGCTAAAACTGAGAGATGAACTATGAAATTTATTGTGCTAATTGCTTACCATTCGTGTTAATAAAGGCGAAAGCGATGTTGCAGGCAGCACTGACGAAGAACCCAGCTACGAGGGTAGCCTTCCGGCCCACTCGGTCCATTACCAGCACAGCAATATAGATGGCAGGTATCTCGATGGCGGACACGAGCATGTAGTTGACGTACATGTTGCCGGGCAAGCCGGTGGAGTTGATGGACAGCCCATAGTACACGAACGTGGTGGCGATCCACCAGACTGGCGTGATGCAGACGCGGCGGAGGAGTATGGGTGATTTCCAAATGGTTAGTATTAAACCGTCGGAGTTGATCATCTGAAAAGCAGGTTTATCAAATGTAAGTAAAGTATAACTCGCAAGATATAATTAATTTTAGTAATTTTAAGAGCATCTTTAGTTTCGGCCATGATCACCATCATCATCCTAGCGTTATCTCAGTCCAGTTGCATCCTGAGGGCTTAGCTACCTAATCCTGAGATTTGGTTTATGCCAATTGCTGACATTTTTAGTATCGGTACGTATATAAAACGTTGTCATGTTTTAAAATATGAAGTAAGGTCAATCAACTTTTTCTTGTTGTTGTTCTGTCCCGTCAGCGAGAAGAGAACTGTAAGCGAGTTTCTTAGAAAAATGTTTATAATAGGGACTTCATCAAGAATGCTCAGGAGATGACCCATGTCCAAATGGATTTATGCTCATCGCTAAAACTCATGCTTGGTAAATTTCAATATTATATAATCAGTTTTATAAAGTGACTGAGGAGACGTAACCATGGTAACGAGCATCAAATAATAGTTGATACACCCAACTAATATTTACCTTGACCATAGAATACAACGCGTTCTACCTACATTTAGTAATTTCAATTATTTTCCAATCCGCTCTGTTACCCTTATTTAAAAAATCTATAGTTATTTAATTACCTTGCCTTCTTTTTCTGGTGAGAGCGTTAGAAGCGCCTGCATAGATTTCTCGCTGATCACTGTTTTATTTACTTTCGCTGCTTTCTCAAGCACAACCCTGGCTTCCGTGAACATTCCTCTAGAGAGCAGCCACCGCACGCTCTCAGTGAGGAGCCAGTAGTAGCCGACCATCAGGAAGCAAGGAATGTACAATGTCATGATGAAGTAGCGCCACGGCTGCACCAGCCAGGCCAGGCCGGCCATAATAACATGGCCAGTTGCAAAGATAACTGAGCAGCTGGAGCTTATTAGCACTCTGTATTTAGGCCCCACCAATTCAGTTGCTGAAAATTTAGAACTTAGAAGTACGGCCAGGAGTCAGGGTATCTATTTCTGCCAAATTATGCATCTATTTGCTTGATGCATGAAGTAACATACCAAAAATGTAAGCGGTAGTAAACGTTCCGGCTCCAAGAGTGCTCTGTATAATTTGTAATGCCAGATACATGGGGTAGTTGACGGAGAAGGCTCGAATCAGGCCGAAGAGCGCCAGGTTGAATACGCTGATGCTGAGGGCCACACGTCGACCGTACTTGTCGGATACGTAGCCGATGATTGGCAGGACTAGCAGATAGCCTATGCTACTCAGAGTGCCGGCCAGTGCCCGCCTCCACTCTTCGCATCCAAGGTCAAACTGAAACAAGGACCGGCTTCTTTTCATATAAACTATTCTAATTAACTGTTTCACCGTTCAGATAGTGGTCCAGTTCTGTCCCCGTGTATAGAACTAAACAATTTTTTTTTCAATTATTTACAACCAGGTACATAAACACATGCAACTTAATGTGTACCTAGTACAGTACATGGGCCCGGATAGGGCACAGCAAATATATAAGCCGTAGTCTCCCGGCGAAAAAATAAAACAATAGTCCTGGGATCCCAGGGACCGGTAGACAATAGGTTAAACAATTCTCAGTCTATAAATAGTTGAACATATTAACAATGGTAAAAATAATTGATTAAAATAAAGGCATAACAAAAACTTACTTCATAGACAACCGAGTTAGTCCTTTCATAGATGAATCCATCGCATGCCTGTGTAATGTCCTGATTGAAAGCAGTGGCCGGGCAGTAGGCCAAGGAGCCGTTGCCGTCCACGGGCGCGTAGCGCGAGCAGCTGTCCAGTGCCCGGTTGATGCCTGGTACAGCATTCAGAATCCAGTCTGGCGCGAACTCGTAGCTGGCTCCACCGCTTTCACCGCATTCGGGAACCCGACATCTATGGAGACAGTTGAAGTTCAAATTGGATATATACGCCAGAGTCACAAATAATTATTAAAAGCATATATCTAAACTGCAGCAGCTTTTTTAAAGGTTTTATTAAATACGTAAATAGTTAAGGTATTTATTTACTTTGGCATACATCACACGCTTTTTTACTGCTCAAAAAATTTACCCATGAGGTTAAAGGTTATTTGGTCACAAATGAAAATCACGTTACGTTCAAATCCTTTTTGTTTTTGATGACATTACCTGTGTGGGACAGCAGCAGCAGAAAATATATATTCGCTCAAAAACGCGTGTGCGATAAGGGGAAAGGCTACCAGGAGAAAATTAGTCAGCTGGAAGCGTCCAAACTGTCCCAGCTCATTAACAAGCACCCAATCCAGGTCTATTTCACTATGACTATCTAGATTTATTGAACTTGGTACACTATTGTTATGCCAGTATGGTCTAATGCGTGTTCCCGATCTCGCTCCCTTATCACTTTCTAAATCTTCGGTATTACTAAACATTACGTTTCGCTCTATCACTTTCATTAAACTGATAAAAAATAACATTTAAAGAAAAGACATGGCTATAAATAATCTAATCTGATAAAGAGCTACTTTTATCAAAACGTATTACAAATATATTAATATTCATATAGGTACTAGTCGTTTCACGCGGATTATGAATGTTTCTTAGTTTTCTTAATAATGTTTCCTACGCTGATACTACCTTATTGTTAAGTAATCGCAATCTGCTCGGTATGCCGAAAGGTTTATGTTCAAATTCAGTTCCATCAACGATTTTTTAATATACTGGGAGTATATATAGGTACGTTAAAATTGATATTAGCAATTTGATGAATGATATAAGAGAAGCACATAAAATAGTAAGTTCAAGCCTCGGTTTCAGTCTAGATAGAGCAAAAATCGTTCTTAAAAAAATTATAAAGATGACCCTCTCTTTCTCCGGTGTTCCAAGCGTCTAATATAGGTGACACCGACGTGGTATAAAAAATACTTAAGAATGTGTGGGTTACATTTGCTGCCAACCTTTTGTCTGCGCTACGTTTTTTTTTTAACCTTAATGTGGCTTTATAGTCCGGGCCCAATAAAGCGATAGGAGTGTGTGGTTGGAGAGTGGCCTGGGGAAAATCCAGGGGATACCTCCTGGAATACTTTAAGAGTTTGCGCTCCAGTGAAATTGGTTGAGCGATTTCGTTCAACCAAATCTGAGCTTTGAGAGGAATCGAGATACTGAGAATTTTGTCCCTGGTTCACTAAACCTAGCCTAGCTGAGAAAAGTCCAGCAAGAAACTCAGCTAGGCCTCTGAGTCGGAGTGACTCTACCCGGTATGCGGCGTTACCGGAACGAATAGGTACTACATGTGTCTGTACATGGAGCTAACGCCCATGTAATATAGCAGACTGAGGTTCGACTGGTACCACAGGGCACCAGTCGCTCTACGGAGAAAACGATTCAAAACGAACGATTCATCATAAGACATCATTGGACGAACAAAAGTTTTATAAAGTGTCAGCTTATTTCTAAGTGACATTTTACTAAACTTCAACTAAACTCTTCACTTTTCCGTGTTCTTTTTATCTCGTCGTATTAACAACGGCTGTCCTTAACAATAGACAATCTCACTTTACCTCAACCAGTCACTGAAACCAAGATATACGCCATGAAGTTGTAATTTTTTTGTACTTTTCTCGAAAAGTATTAAGAAAAAAAAAGCAGAGATCAAATACGGCAAAGTGGTGCTTAAATGCATAGTTACGTATGTGTTTTGGGCCTTCCGGCGGATGTTTTTGTGAAGTGTAGGACTTATTTCTAAATTCTAGCACACGAAAGTGTTAATATAAGACCACCCTACAACATATTTTTTTTATATGAAAACATAAGACCCCTTGAACTAGTTACTATGCAAAATGCACTAAAGTTGGTTGATTTCGCCGGGTAGCCCCTTAATTATTACTCAAATCTATCAGAATTATATTCGTTTGGTTCTCAGTTATTTCAAGTTGGCAGCCCTACATCATAGGAATATTTTCCGTGCATTTCCCAGCTTCGAGTCTCTAAAGAAAACATCCCGTCGCCGTTTTAAAACAAAATTATACAAAGTCAACCGAGAAAGGCGCCCGAGGTTTCTGCACTCTTCAATTAAATGTATATTTAGTTGCAGTAGGCTGAACAAACATAAATATGACAGAGATAAGATAAGACATTTAATGTCTTTTGCAATGCTTTCAAGGTCGTTCTTTTACCATCTTATTGAATAAATGGCACTGTATTACATTACAGATATAGATGAAACAAACTTACCAGACGCGACACGCAAATATAATACCACTACTGAGCGAGACGGTCATATACATTTTTGTATAAGAGCGACAGTGATTTTCTCCCAAAATATGACATATCAACACTAACACTATTTCCTAACAAAATTACTAAGTTAGAACCAATCCCCATTCCACAAAAATGAAAAATCACAGTGACAAAATCACTCCGGTTATTTTATATCACGACATTTACGTTTCGTCCGTTCCCGGCGCTGTTACTGACGTTACTCTGTGACTAGAGTGACTGCTACTTCTACTCCTAACTTCACAATACATGATACATTCCGGGCGTTACAAGACTAAAATGGCGATCACACCTTGGCAGTAAAGGCGTTTAATTAATTATATGTTTATAGAACATATACATATTGGTTTTGTTAGCTTTAACTTAATTAAAGCTATTTAAAATACAGCAACCCCACGATGGTGGCCACGAATTTCACGATATTCCATCATGGTCCATTGTGTCGATAGGGCAAAAGGTTAGACAAGCACATCGTATTTAGTATTTAATCAATATAATGCTCATACATACACTAATAAAAATAAAAGTAAAATATGAAATATTAACTATGATTGATAATAATAACTGTTCTACTCGATGCGCTGTAGCGTCAGTCATAATTTTCGACTAAATAGTAATAATTTGCTAATGTAAATAATAAGTGTACAACTAGATAAATACCTAAAATTACATGACGCACAGTTTGGCTTCCGCGCTAACTTACCTACCGAAAGTGCTATTCTATGCCTGAAGCAGGCCGTTGAATATTATACTCGCAGGAAAACACCTATTTATGCGTGTTTTTTTATATTTTTCTAAAGCCTTCGATCTGGTGAATTACGATCTACTTTGGAAAAAGCTAGACGAAGTTAAATTTCCTAGAGAACTCACACGCATATTTAGGTGCTGGTATACAGGCCAGCGAAATAGTGTCCGCTGGGGTGACGCGCGGTCGGACGAGTATGGTTTGGAGTGCGGGGTAAGGCAGGGGGGAGTGACCTCCCCCAAACTGTTCAATCTCTATATGGATGCGCTGATCGGTGAGCTCAGCAGTATACATGTCGGCTGTCATATTGATAGGGTTTGTTTTAACTAACTCATCAGCGTAAAAAGAATAAAGGAGATGGAATATGGGACATGAGTTCAACAAGGCTCAGAATAAAAACTAGTGGAGAAATAACAGATCCTTGAGGAGTACCTTATACTTTCTTGTAGTTGAAACTAGAATTGGGACCATAAAATTTATTTTTTATTTTAAGCGTAACTCTGCGGTCATTAAGGAAATTCCAAATCCAATATAAGACAGGGCCGGGAATACCAAGATTGTGCAAGATTTGATTAAATAATCATGATTGATATTATAATTAAATAAAGGCACCTTTAATGTCAATTTGTTGTTTATCATGTTGTTTCTAATATCACCTAACAAACAACCTAAGTTATACAAAGTATTTTTTCCTTTACGAAAACCAAATTGCAAATCCGGAATCAAGGAGTTGTGTTCAATAAACCATTCGATTTGATTCTTTAACATAGTTTCAAATAACTTAGCTAAACAAGAAGTAAGAGAAATAGGACGATAAGCATCCAAACTATTCGAATCCTTATTCGGATTTAAAATTGGAACTACAAACTGAAGTTTCCAGATGGGAGGAATGACTTTATGTAGCCAAAGCTGATTGTAAATACTTAGGAGAATTCTTTTTACATTAATAGGCAAGTTTTTAATAACAGAATATGGAATGAAATCAGGACCGGGAGAAGAGTTCTTTTTATTGTCCAAAGAAGCTACAAATTCGTAAAATTCAAAGAAGTTGAGGACCCATTGAGCAGGTTCTGAGCCTTTAGAGGCAAAATATATATTTAATGCATTAAAATCATTGACAACAGAGTTCGACGAAGCAATTTTATCTAAAAAATTCCTAGCATTTGAAGGAATATCTACAAATTTCGATTTTGACAGGTTGTTATTCAATTTGGCAAACTGAAATGTTTTAATATGATCCCAGATATGTTGTAAAGGTGTCATTCGATTGAATGAAGAACAATGTTTAACCCAACTCAACAGTTTTTGTTCAGAAATAACTCTTTTCTTTCTAGCCTCAAATTGCTTATAAATTAAGTAGTTTTCTAATGTGGTGTGCCTTTTATAGGAATATAATGCAAATTTAGATGGATTAACAGCTTGTGAGCACAAGTCATTTCACCAAATAAGAGCTTTTCGTTTTCTAGTATGGCAACTATGCATTTTCTTAGGAAATGTCATCAGGATGTCACATAAAGTTTGTATACAATAGATGTAACTGACCAAAGGGTCAGGGTCTAATTGAAATAAGGAATATGTTTCGACACAGAGTTCAGAAAATTTCAACCAGTTGATTTTATTAAAGTTAACGGCAGAAATATCAGCCGGAACAGAGCCAATTGAGTTGTAGGGGATGGATTATTTAGAAGAGGGATCATCGTATAGGACATTAACAAAAATGGGAAAGTGATTACTACTCATGAGATCATCGTGGATGGTAAAAGAGCAGCTGGAGCTCACCGCCGGGGAAGCGAATACTAAGTCTAAAATGTTTCCTTGTTGACCAAACGAGGCGAAAGTTGTTATAGAAGAATCATTTAAACAAACAATATTATGTTTATCAACAAAAGAACTAATGGTATTGCCTCTACCATCACTACGGCGGGAACCCCAGGCTGTATTGTGTGCGTTAAAGTCGCCTATAAGTAAATAGTTTCGACTGGAGATTTTAGGAAAGGCTTGTGTCAGCATATTTAAGTCAAATTTACCAAGAAGGAGGAGGGATATAATATATACATAGTATCTCAAAACAAATAGACTTCAAGGTAGATAGTAAGTCTTCCTCAGAGAGCTCTATCGGAGCTATAATAATACCCAAGGATTCCAAATTGTCATATGGAATTTTGGCTTGCCATGAGTGAGTGTCCAGCAATTCTGTATTGAGTTGAAGTGTATTAGCATCCTTTTTGTTTGAAAAGAAAACCTTAATGAGCATATTGCCCACAGACTTTACATGCGTCAGGCCTAGACACGACTTCATGACTGACATTGTTTTGAGTAAGTCCATTTTTGTGTTTGGAACTGTTGAGGATAGTAAAATTGGGTATTCTTTTTTTCCATCCTCTTTGTATATATGTACGTAGTCTTTGAAAAGGCCTCTTTTCGATGAAACAAAGTTTGCTACAATTTTATTCGGAGAGCTATCCTCTTCAGCTTCACCATTAGAATACTTTCTTTTGGCGGCGGCCGAAACCTTGCCGCCACTCGCCTCACCCATTATTCTCGATTAGTAACGCTTACTTAATGTCCGAGAATTAATAATAACTCCATATAAGCACTAAAAAGGGCAAGAATAACGATTTGAAAAAATAATTCAAAAAAGCCGCCTATCGCTATGAAGTTCCCGCCCTTTTTTTTTCTTGACGTTGATTTAAATTGCGATACAATACGTCTGTCATTCATGTAAATTGTAAACATTGCAAAAAAATCGTTTATGTTGTATTTTGTTAATTTTTTTGGGGTTGTCGATATATGTCGCCGACTCAAAACGTATATTTTCTCATGCCGAAGAACTTACTACAGGTTTGAGTTCAGTTATTGTTTATTTTTTTACTGTGTTATGTCAATTCAAAACAGGAGCCACGTCGCGTGACGTCACGCGGCCAAAGTTACGGGGTCAGCGCACAGTAGTTTTTATAAATCAATGTTTTAGTCCATTTTCTTAAAAAAATATGAAAAAATAAGAGTTGTATGCAATGCATGAGACGAATTTTATGACATATCATTTATTAAAATCGGACCAAAACTGTAGATCTGATGGGGTGTACAAAAATCAGCCTCGCGTAATATATATATAGATTGTTTTGTTTGTGACATAGCGTTATAGAAACCTAACTTTAAAATATCACAGGGGTTGCAACTGCCTTTCAGTGATATGGACATAAACATAAACACTTGATATTTATTTCCAATACTGAAATTCTAAAAGTGACATTATACTGTGGCATACTTAAAATGTCATCTGAAAATCGGCAGGCACAACAGTAGTGTTATCTGAAAGGCAATATAAACAGATTCGCAGGTAATGCAGGTTTATCGTAGGAGATCAAAAGTAAGATAATTAAATTACACCAGCGATATTACTTCAGCGCGTGCAAAAAATATTTCATTCAAATGAAGATCGCAGGAGCGAGCACTTGTAATGTAATATAAAATTAAGGAACACAGAACATCTTGGCTGAAGAAACACGAATCCAGGAAGATATTGGAGAGGATTTGGGAAACCACAACGGACCAGGCATGCATAGCAATGGTGATGCACCTAATTCTGGATGGTCAGTTAGGCCTGACAAATTTGATGGTCCGGAAATAGACCTCGATTGGGTGCTTAGCAATGAGCTAGGGCAGTTTGGACGTTTTCAACTGACTAATGTTCTCCTGGTAGTCTTTCCTATTTTCGCTCATGCGTTTTTGAGTGAATTTATTTTTTCTGCCGCTGCTGTCCCACACAGGTAATGTCATCAAAAACAAAAATGATTTGCACGTAACATGATTTTCATTTGTGACCAAATAACCGTTGACTAGGTACTTTAATTAACTTACAACATATCAGTGGCGGCGCGTGAGAATTATCGCCGGGCAACCCCGAGCAAAAAAAACCTACCTTAACATTTATTCTCTATAGTGGTATAGTGAAGCGTGCGCTATGTGTCCTTCGGCAAAACCCCTTGCAGTTAGTGTATACCACCTTTGCCATACTTGTCATCACTGACGTCGCGTAAACAGTGTATGTCGAGTATGACAAAAGCGGCTTTGAATAAAGCCTTTTGAACACCATTCACATCGCAAGTATCGCAGCATTACACAGGTTAGTCAAAAACAATCAAAGAGCATAAACATAATAAAACCAGTGAAATTCCAATTACCAAGCATCTTTCACTTAAAAAATCTATCATGCACTTAAAACCTAACATGCACAAGAGATCAAGCAGAACTCCTGAATACCGAGCATGTTTTAAGCTAGATCGGCCCTCGGCAGATCTGCATTTTATTTAGAAAGAATAATGACATCTTTCAATTACTTAAAACCTAACATGCACACGAGAATAAACAGAAGTCCCGAATGCCGAGCCTGCATGAGCTAGATCGGCACTCGGCAGATCTGCTTTTTATTTAGAAAGAATAATGACATCTTTCAATTACTTAAAACCTAACATGCACACGAGAATAAACAGAAGTCCCGAATGCCGAGCCAGCATGAGCTAGATCGGCCCTCGGCAGATCTGGTTTTTATTTAGAAAGAATAATGACATCTTTCAATTACTTAAAACCTAACATGCACACGAGAATAAACAGAAGTCCCGTATGCCGAGCCTGCATGAGCTAGATCGGCACTCGGCAGATCTGCTTTTTATTTAGAAAGAATAATGACATCTTTCAATTACTTAAAACCTAACATGCACACGAGAATAAACAGAAGTCCCGAATGCCGAGCCAGCATGAGCTAGATCGGCACTCGGCAGATCTGCTTTTTATTTAGAAAGAATAATGACATCTTTCAATTACTTAAAACCTAACATGCACACGAGAATAAACAGAAGTCCCGAATGCCGAGCCAGCATGAGCTAGATCAGCCCTCGGCAGATCTGCTTTTTATTTAGAAAAAATAATGACATCTTTCAATTACTTAAAACCTAACATGCACACGAGAATAAACAGAAGTCCCGAATGCCGAGCCTGCATGAGCTAGATCGGCACTCGGCAGATCTGCTTTTTATTTAGAAAGAATAATGACATCTTTCAATTACTTAAAACCTAACATGCACACGAGAATAAACAGAAGTCCCGAATGCCGAGCCAGCATGAGCTAGATCGGCACTCGGCAGATCTGCTTTTTATTTAGAAAGAATAATGACATCTTTCAATTACTTAAAACCTAACATGCACACGAGAATAAACAGAAGTCCCGAATGCCGAGCCAGCATGAGCTAGATCGGCACTCGGCAGATCTGCTTTTTATTTAGAAAGAATAATGACATCTTTCAATTACTTAAAACCTAACATGCACACGAGAATAAACAGAAGTCCCGAATGCCGAGCCAGCATGAGCTAGATCGGCACTCGGCAGATCTGCTTTTAAAACCGAACATTCACAAGAGTCGAACAGCAGGACAAAACCTAAAATGCATAACTAAACCGAAACCAACAACCAGCCCTAACATGCCTAATCAACGTCTTTTTCAGTTTTACATATTTTTTAACTAATCCTGAAAATATTATAAAGATCAATAAATATCTATTCTATTTATAATGTAACATAATCCTGCGGTCTTTTTTGACAAAATGAGACAAAACGTTATCATGAAATTGATTACGTTTTTGAAGTTTGAGCAACAAATGTTTTTCTATTGAAATTATAGCTAAATTTGACAATCGTTCTTCTTTTTGACAGTTCCGCGTGTAGGTATGAATACGCTTCAAGGCCGAAAACGATCTTTCTGCGGATGCAACCGACACGGGAAGGGTCAAAAAGATTTGACACAGAGTTAAAAGTTGTGGGAAAGTGTCACTCAAGGCTGAATTATGGACATATAAATAAAGCTCGTAAGCGTCCATTGTATTTAAACTTGATGTGGTGTACATCACTTTCAATTCGTTTTTCAAAGCCGCGAAATCAAACACATTTGGAAACTCGTTCATTAGATTGAAAACTTTGTCCTCGGGAAATGATCTAGAATATTGGACGTATTTGGATTTGTTTAATAAATCCAAGAAACCTAATCTATTGAATGATCGATAACGGGAGTCGATTTGAATTATTACGTTATCAATTATTTTCTGAAATAGATGTTTGTATTGGGTCTTCAAGTCGATTTCCGGGTTTAGTCGGCGACGACGTCGCGGTGGCTCGCTGTACTCTTGAATACTGTCAAATATTGTATCAAATTGATACAAAAACACGTTCGATAGCCAAGAGCGAAAACAATCAATTTCCCTGACGGCAATTTCAATGTCGACTTGTTTGCTTTGTAATAAAGCAAAAAGAACGTCGGTTCGAGAAAAAATCTCCGAAAAAACATGCAAAATAAAACAAAATTGCATGTCCTCCAATTTACTCACGTACGACTCGGCCATGGTAAGTGAATCGGAATCCCATGATTGAGGATCATCCAATATGGTATTGAATGTCTCAATCATGTCTGACCTGCAATTGAAGATGACATTAATTATACGCGAATGATAATGCCACCGCGTTTCCGCCACTCCGGGCAATCGTCGATCTGAAATGTCTTTCAAAAGATTCGATCGTTTTGAAGATTTGTTAAAAAAACGAACAAGGCCATTAATATACCCGAAAAACGCCTTGAGCTCCGGAATGTGCTCTAAAGAGCGAGACAGAACCAAATTTAAAATATGCGCATAGCATGGTACGAAATGGGCCTTAGGACACTCCTCGCGAATTAATGCTTGGACTCCCCCGTGCTCGCCAGACATGACGTTGGCTCCGTCATAAGACTGACCAATTAATTTATCTTTGCACCGATAAAGGTCTAGAATGCCTAATAATTCCCTAGACAAGACCTCAGCAGTCCGACTATTACTGACATCGAAAAAACCAATAAATCTTTCTTCGAGGCCAGCTTCGGATAAATATCTAAACACGACAGATAACTGCTCCCGATGACTGACATCGGGAGTTTCGTCAATCATTACCGAAATGAATTTCGCCCTGTCTAGTTCACTTTTAATTTCATCAGTAATCACTGCTGCCACACAATTAATTAAGTCATTTTGTATCTCATGCGATAAACCTGAAAATACGGGATGCGAAGTAGACGCACACTGCTCCAAGTGAGATTCCATTACGGTGTCATATTTGCTTAAATATAACAGGGATTCAACATAGTTACCCCTATTATCTGAGTCGGGTCGTTCGTTGTGACCGCGAAAAGGTAATTCTTGTTTACCTAAGAAAACGACCGTATCGATAAAACGCTTCATCAAATTTCTATTGCGCTCCACTTTGCGGTTGTGGGCATCAAAACTGTTGTTGAAAAAAGTTTCAATTCTAATATTACCAAAATCATGTAACGATAAACAACTCCGTATATGTTTCTCACTTTGAACATGTTTTCGCGCCGCATTGGTCAAATTATTGATATCGACATAGCCGGTTTTATTCCAAACACTGGTGGAATCTCCGAATAAGAGACACGGAAAACAATACAATTTATTCAATTTACAACTGCCGGTCAACCAACTATATTTTTCATATAATCCGCTGTGAAAGTGTTTAAAGAAACCATCCCTCCGCTTGTAATCAATTTTTATCTCTGGGCGACCACGGCCGTGCACCACAACAAACTTCTTATTTTCAAACGATAACTTAGAAAAACAAGACGACTCATTTAGTAAATAATCAACGACACAACAACCGAAATTAACTAAAGCAGCCATAACGCCATTAGTAAAACAAAGTATACTTAGGTTTAGGTACTTTCTTTTACTCAAAATACACTGACGAACACAACGAACTGACCTTCAAATACTCGCAACAAAACTACAATTATTCATGCACAAGATACTAGTAAATCTGAATTTCACTGGTTAACTTGATTTTCTAATCTATATTTAAGCACAAAATTAACTAAACTCACATAAAAATTACAATAATAAATATTTTCGCACTGTTCGTACCGCTACCGGGCAAATGACTGTGTTGCCATTACATTCAATTTTTTACCAACGAATCTAAAAGCAAAGAAACTTTCTTTGCCCACTTATAGGTAATTAAATTACTGAGCTTCAAGCTACGTTCGATTTTCGTGTTTTGTGATACGATTTATATCTTTTTTTAAAGCTTGTGCATAATTTAATTATAAAGAATCGAAATTGATAATATAATTTTGCGCAATTCATTCCACGCAGTATTACATAACAGAAGTATGGCAATGTTTCGAAATGGCCAAGCAGTGCATTCTAATATAAACCTTATCGTCTCATGTTTAAGGTTTAAATTCAAATTCGATCATCTTCCAAAAACTCGAGGTTTTGCGGGTTATAAGCGATGTATTGGCGATCTGCGTCTACGACAGAATTTGTGAGTGTGTGCGTGCAATTTCGATGGTCGTGTGCCATTTTTATGAATGAGAAACATGCCCAAGGCAGGCTAATTTACGTCGGGTTTTTTTTTACCGTTTCAAGCGCAATGCGTAATGCGGATACGTAGTGAATGTTGTGACTTGTGATTAGATGTCTGGCTGAAATCTATTGTGTGAAGCTATAGTCAATCGCATTACTAAGTGCCGTATTTTTATTGATGATTTATGAGTTTGATATACGTAAGCAAAAAGTTTAGGGCAAGCCGGTGGGAATCGGGTTGTAGGGGGCCGCCGCCACTGCAACATATACATATTTCTAACACTTGCCCTAAGTGAATGTTTGTTATATTCCAAGATGTCGGATCCCCGAATGCGGTGAGACCGGTGGAGCCAGCTGCGAGTTAGCCCCGGAATGGATCCTGAACGCAGTACCCGGCAGTAATGGGGATCCGGACAGCTGTAGGCGCTATGCGCTCGCGGGCGGCAACGGCTCGCTGGCCTACTGTCCGGCCACCATCTTCAACCAGGACATCACACGGGAATGCATTGGTTTTGTGTATGAACGGACCAACTCAGTTGTAGTGATAGACCACCCAAAGCGCCAGCTGATCAGCTGAGCTAAAATAATAAATGATTTTCTATTTTATAACTTCCGAGAACAGCGCCATTAACCTTGACATTCCAATACTGGATGGAAAATAATAACACTTTCCTTTGTTCACTATTGCGCAATACGCATTCCTTGCATTCCAATCTTTCCTATAAAAGCAATGTATTTTATTTAATAAATGAGTTCGTTGAGTTCGTCAGTATCGTCTCGAGTTTCGACTTGTCAACGTATAAGTCCCTAAGTTCGCCACTTCATGGCGACCCTGCCAGTCGGGCTGCTCAAGGCAGCCTCAGCATAATCACCTACTGCAAACCATCTACATAGGGTCGTACTCTTCATGGCGACCCTTCCAGTTGGGCTGCACCAGGCAGCCCTGATCCTGATATAATCACCTGGCATACTCCGCTGCAAGAATCAACATATAGTCTCCAGCCAGCTCCACTGCGCCAGCCAGCCAGCCAACCAGCCAGCCAGCTCCACTAAAGCCCAACTAAATTATGGGAGGTCAGTGTACAAAAGAACAAAAAGAAGAAGAAGTAATTATTGCACAGAATGGAGCCTCCAACAACGCCAGCACAAAGCAGGTAGACAGCAACAGCTGCATTATACATCACAACAGCTGTGTTCATAATCATCTGCATCATTTTTGCCTACGCCATATGGAAGAAGGTACATAAATGCCTAACAAGAAAAATCGAGCGACAAGCAGTAACGACGATGATGCGCAACACCAACAAAGCAGAGCAGGGTATCTAGCAAGATCACCAACAGCGCGTCACCAGCACCAGCCCGCCGCCGCCGCAACCCATCGAGCCCTCCCGCCCCGCATATGCGAGCCCAGCCGCCGCCTCCGCCTAGCACCCGCCGCTAGAATCATTATAAGCAACAGCCACGAAGAAGACAATGATTTAAGGTACTTTTAAAAATGTATCCTTTAATGTAGTTACGTAGTATAAAAAGGTAGCTATTATATTAGTAAAGTAATTTGTGAATTAATTTTATAATGCTTTAAGTAAATAAGTAACAATGCCGCTTGATGACGAGGCAATAACATACGTAATTTAAAACAAAAATAGAATTTTTAAATTACGCTGCATAAAATAAATAAAAATAAAACCAGATTTAAACCATGGAAAACCGAGCAATAAATATTTTAACAAAAAATAATATTCTATAAAATCATACGTATATCAAAATAAATAAAAATGCATAAAACTAACATTACGCCGATTTCAAAATTTATAACTATGAAAGGGAAAATAAATGTGAAATAACGTTAAAATTAATAGTAGCGACTATTTAAAATTATAATAAAAAATATAACACGGTATATTTCAAGTACAAATCAATAGCCAACTTTAAAAAAAACTAATTTAAATCCAGAAAACTGATTCATATAAGTATTTCACTGGACGATTAGCCAGATCACCTAAAAGTTGATGAAATTCTTATATGTTGATGAATTCAGGATATGTAACCAAAAAAAAAACAGAAAAAAATCTTACGAATACATAGGAACGTAAAAGTAAAAAAAAAAAACAACATTAAGACGCAAACAATAAAAAACGATATATAAATGCAAGTATAAATTATAACTTGTGATGAGCGAGTAGATACAAAATTATTAACAAGCTAGACAGAAAAACCTTGGACTATGGGATGTTTAAATGTATTCTTTGAACCATATTATGATTCAATCGACCATCAATCGTAAGGGGACCTTGGACGCATAGTGTCTCCGATTAAAAAAAAAATGTTAAAAGAACTGTCTAAACGATAAATAATTACCTATAAATGGTATTAGCAAGGTACACCAGGATTACAAGGTAGGCAGGAAATCCTTGAAACTTGACCATGATTCGATCGAGCATCACTCGTGGAGGTCCTTGGACACCTAATATATTACTATCTGATAGTATATAAGTTGTTAAAATAACTGCCTGAAAGGTATATACCTACCTTAACATGGTATTTATGCGCGCGTTTTTATATACGTTTATGTATAAAATCCTTGTAACCTGAGTAATAATTGAGGGTCGGCCATAAAATAATGCATACCGTGTACCTTTGCAACAAGTGATGCGCACTTGATGTCACAAGTAAAGTACTGTGACAAACACAAAAAAAAGAAGATGACGTCAAAATAAATTTAATATAAAAAAAACGCTTGTAAGTCACAATGACTATTGTTAAATAAATATAAGTATAAAAGTTAATAGCAAAAATACATGAACGTACGTAAACTAAAAAATAATAATAACAGAAATTAGCTATGACACAATTACCTAGCAAGTAAATAAATAACATACATTAAACGTGGGAATTCACCACAAGCTATCACGTGAAACTAAAAAACCAAAATAATTATTTTATAAAAATAAAATTTTAAAAAGCGTCGTCATCAAAGCGTGCATTCAATTCCACATTATTATTATTTTTGTTAGTACAATATTTAATTTAATTTAATAAAATGAAAATAAAAAGAACAATTTATAATTTTAATATATAAATAATGATGCTTAAAAGCTATTCCAAATAACATATTTTTTTTAATGAAAACTCACTACTTACGAGGATTATGTGTAATAATCTATAAAACAACACATATACATATATATGTAACATTTAAATTGTTTTAATAACATAGAAATTGTATATATCAACCAATAACTGTTTACTATTATTCTAAAGCCAAAAACTGTATCTACTAAGTTTTGTCTCAACAAGAAATTAAAACCCGTTAAAGAAGACATTGTGCATAAAAATAGAACATAACCTTATTACGAATAAATAAATCATAAAACTTAGCATCGTAAAGTAATAAGAAACCTATAACAAATCCATCTGATCCCATACCACCATCCATATAAGGAACACGTAATGTAAACATTCGAAGTAGTATCAAAATACATTGAGAAACCATGTATACCATAGACTTAAGTTAATAAATTTATTTTAAGAAACCATGTAAACAATAGACATAAGTAATTTAAATTTAAGTAAGCCAAAAATAGTACATGTAATTACTATTTTTGTCTCAAAAAAAACGGGAAAGCTGTAGTGATAGACCACCCAAAGCGCCAGCTGATCAGCTGAGCTAAAATAATAAATGATTTTCTATTTTATAACTTCCGAGAACAGCGCCATTAACCTTTACATTCCAATACTGGATGGAAAATAATAACACTTTCCTTTGTTCACTATTGCGCAATACGCATTCCTTGCATTCCAATCTTTCCTATAAAAGCAATGTATTTTATTTAATAAATGAGTTCGTTGAGTTCGTCAGTATCGTCTCGAGTTTCGACTTGTCATTTATAATTCCCTACGCCGCACACTTCACAGTAGTTTATGAAGTGAGTTTTCAAGTACGCATTAGATAAGACGAAATCATTCTAATTGGAGTCAAGCTTGCAATTTGTAGCTATAACATACCTATGCAATAACAGCAGATTGGAGACAGCAGAGCTGGACAATGGTAGCAGATCGAAGATACTTACTGTTGTTCCAGTTTGACCTCGGATGCCAAGAATGGATGCGGGCACTAGCCGGAACTTTGAGCAGTATAGGCACTTTACTAGTCCTGCCAATCACAGGCTATGTTTCCGACATGTACGGGCGACGTGTGGCCCTCAGCATCAGCGTGTTCAACCTGGCGCTCTTTGGCCTTATCCGAGCCTTCTCCGTCAACTACCCCATGTATCTGGCATTACAAATCATACAGACAACCCTTGGAGCCGGAACGTTTAGTACCGCTTACATTTTCGGTATGTTACTTCATGCATCAAGTAAAATTTTGCAGAAATAAATAGCCTGTCTCATTCCCGAATTACTTGGTTCTGAAGAGGTCTAAAGATGTCAAAAAAATCTAACCTCGTAAGACAAACACTCTTTGTTTATAATTATATGAATTCTTTTAGAACTGTGTCAAGAGTCACATCAAAACTAAAATCGTCATTTAGATACCTCACGTTACGTTGATTTTACCGAATTTGGCTGCCGTTTGGAAAAAAAATCTATTGTTTTCACAATTATAAAATTTACCTATTCTTATATGCAATTTACAAACATTTTCAGCAACTGAATTAGTGGGACCTAAATACCGAGTGGTAACAGGCTCCAGCTGTTCAGCTATCATTTCTACTGGCTACGTCATTATGGGCGGCCTGGCCTGGCTGGTGCAGCCGTGGCGCTCCTTCATTATGACACTGTACATCCCTTGCTTTCTCATGGTCATCTACTACTGGCTCCTCATGGAGAGCGTGCGGTGGCTGCTCTCTAGGGAAATGTTCACAGAAGCCAGACATGTGCTTGAGAAAGTAGCGAGAGTAAATAAACGAGAAATCAGCGAGAAATCTATGCAAGCGCTGTTGAAACCCGCTCCAGTTAAAAAGGTTCCGGTAAGACATTGTCATACAAATATAGAATTTTACGTAGCTATTACAAGTCTTTCCACTATCCAGTATTTACAGTTATAATTTTAAAAACCTACTTCATTTGAAAGATCCTCATACGCTTCTTTGGATTTGGTGAGCACCCGACATAAAATGTTCTCCAATTACCGTGTGGAGGCAGTCTTCCTGTCTAATCCAGCCGCTTGCTTTTTTAAAATCACAATATTGCTTTATTACGAATCAATCCTCTCGAGGAAGGCCCTCTGCGTATACCTAGTGTCCTATGATTTTCAGGTGGATAACCAAGGAGGTTTAATACGCACAATTTTCAAATCACCTATACTGCTCCGCCGCGTTTGCACCACGCCAGTCTGGTGGATCGCCACCACGTTCGTGTACTATGGGCTGTCCATCAACTCCACCGGCTTGCCCGGCAATATGTACGCCAATTACATGCTTGTCTCCGCCATCGAGATACCCGGATACTATACTGCTGCGTTTGTGCTGGATCGCGTGGGTCGAAAGGCTACCCTTGTGACTGGGTTTTTTCTCAGCGCATCTTGCAGTTTAGCATTCGCTTTCATAGACAATAATGGTAAGTTTTCGTTTCATTTTAACCTTCTCTGTTTGTACAGGAGAACTCCTATTAACTGGCTTTATAAAAAGGAAGGTTCTGAATTCAGTTATATTTTTGTTAATCGACGCACGGAGGATAGGGTATAATCAAGTGAGCTATAATAGTTTTATGATGATGATGATGATGATTATCATCTCTTATAGTCATGTGTTTCCTGGCAACCTATTTTCATCAAATACAATAATAAAGTTCTCAGAACGGGATATTTATGTAGTTTTAAAGATAAATTTCGATTTAACCTTAAGTACTTATTATTGCACAGGCGATTGTGCATGATATGCACACTACAATGCGAGATTAAGGTAGCCATATAATTTGAATACATTTTATTACACTCATAAAAATTAATAAATGGAACGGATTAATTTTATCATTTTTTATTATTTCATTAATATAAGGATCAGGTTTGAAGCCCAACCAGAAATACAATGCACCATGTTGCAGAATTTTATTGGAAGTAATTTCTTACACTAGCAATAATTTTAATGATGGGTTCTCAGACTTGTCAGTGTTACAGTTAATGTTTATTTCAATAATAGTAGTGTTGAAAATTAAATGATAAATGACAAAAATGCCTAAAATGATTCATAGTTAAGAGCTAAAAGATTATCATCTCTTATAGTCATGTGTTTCCTGGCAACCTATTTTCATCAAATACAATAATAAAGTTCTCAGAACGGGATATTTATGTAGTTTTAAAGATAAATTTCGATTTAACCTTAAGTACTTATTATTGCACAGGCGATTGTGCATGATATGCACACTACAATGCGAGATTAAGGTAGCCATATAATTTGAATACATTTTATTACACTCATAAAAATTAATAAATGGAACGGATTAATTTTATCATTTTTTATTATTTCATTAATATAAGGATCAGGTTTGAAGCCCAACCAGAAATACCATGCACCATGTTGCAGAATTTTATTGGAAGTAATTTCTTACACTAGCAATAATTTTAATGATGGGTTCTCAGACTTGTCAGTGTTACAGTTAATGTTTATTTCAATAATAGTAGTGTTGAAAATTAAATGATAAATGACAAAAATGCCTAAAATGATTCATAGTTAAGAGCTAAAAGATTATCATCTCTTATAGTCATGTGTTTCCTGGCAACCTATTTTCATCAAATACAATAATAAAGTTCTCAGAACGGGATATTTATGTAGTTTTAAAGATAAATTTCGATTTAACCTTAAGTACTTATTATTGCACAGGCGATTGTGCATGATATGCACACTACAATGCGAGATTAAGGTAGCCATATAATTTTGTATACATTTTATTACACTCATAAAAATTAGTAAATGGAACGGATTAATTTTATCATTTTTTTTCCCCAGAACTAGCAACATTAAGCCTCATACTATTCATGATTGGCAAGTTCGGAATCTCAGGAGTGTTCACGTCCTTGTACCTGTATACTTCCGAACTGTATCCGACACAGTTCCGACACACACTCCTGGGGTTCTCCTCCATGATTGGAAGGATTGGCTCCATCACCGCTCCACTTACTCCCGCTTTGGTGAGTTAATCGACATTATAATCCATTGACGGCATATTGATGATCAGCATTTTTTTAGTTATTCTTAACATTTATACTATAGTCCTATCTCCATCTAGAAACAATTATGTGTTTCTATGTTTATTATTTTATTAATAATATAAGGATCAGGTTTGAAGTACAACCAGAAATACCATACTCAAACTCAAACTCAAAATATTCTTTATTCAAATAGGCCGCTTGTTGCTACAAGCACTTTTGAATCGTCAGTTATATATTACATAAATTGAATCTAATTATTCAGAGCAATTTATTAATACATATGAAATTTAAAAAAATACATGAATTACTGTAATGTATGTCAAAAGAGAGTATAATAAATTCACAAAAAGATCGTCAATATGTAAAGTAAAAACATAAAAAATTGTATAATCTAGACATACACCATGTTGCAGAATTTTATTGGAACTAATTTCTTACACTAGCAATAATTTTAATGACGAGTTCTCAGACTTGTCAGTGTTACAGTTAATGTTTATTTCAATAATAGTAGTGTTGAAAATTAAATGATAAATGACAAAAATGCCCAAAATGATTCATAGTCAAGAGCTAAAATGAAACTATTTCGCTGCAAAACATTTCAAAATGAATATCAGAGCTTACAGGTACACAAGTTAAAATGTCATTTATTCTGTTGCCATATAACTCCGATACTGCCCCGTACCGGGAAACTCGGTCCAAGTCCTAATATATAACCAATTGTCCGAATATTCTGAACGGTTTTCGATATTCATTTCGGTATTCACTTGTTACCTTAAACAACGATTCTCGAATGTTCCAAGCCCATATAATTGTGTAATAATTCCTTTAGCATGGAATTTTATTCAGTCACTTATTCTAGAAACACATATTCTCACGAAAAGTGCATGGCAGTTGCCGGATTTGAACGCCGGCACATTGACTCTGTAAGCCATACGATATACCACCGGGCCACGTATGACTTGCCATCATACAACGAATTTTGAATTACCTTGCTGCTGACGTGCCGTTTCCATGGCAACGGAATTGCTATGGCCCCGTCGCAACAATATTAACTTGGATAGAATAAAATAATTAGATTAATTAGCTTATTCACTGCCAATATCCCGCCTAACGGGCGCTCTGCTCATAGACGCGTAGCCGATACCGTATGTAGGTACAGAAAATTTCATAGCGCTACTAGAATCTTGGCAGTGGATGTATTAAAATCTTTCCTTTTCAGCTAGATAAAAAAGAAAGAAGATCGAATAGGGATGTTGACTCAAAATTTATTAGTATCCAAATTATTGTCTAGAGAAAGGAGACATAAAACTATGCCAAACGCTGAAGTTCCCATTAAGATATCTCAATAACATTCTAACAGTTATAGTTTCGTTAGTTTTGAGATATCTTGATGGGATTTTCACCATTTAGCATAGTTTTATGTCTCCTTTCTTACAGTTAACATTCTAACAGTTATAGTTTCATTAGTTTTTAATTAGATAGAGAAAGCGCTACAAATCAGTGAAGTCACTGACCTAGAGCGCCATAAAATATACAATAGTTTAGCTATAGAAGACTCAAATATGTCAAAAATGGTATTTAAAAATAAGGCAAAGGAGGTCTTGTTATCTGCATTGCATAATGATGATTGATAAGACGTGTACGTAATCCGTCGAATACCTAACCTCAGCGTAACAATATAAATATATATAGGCATAGTTGCAACGAGAGCGTGTCTCCGCCAACAAACTGTTATACAGTTTGGCGGGTTCTAGGATAAGCTGCCATGTAACTTTTTTTGGAAGTAAACGATTGATTATTATTATTATTATAGTAAATGACGATCGTTCAATACAGAGAGAGGTGCCTTTTGCGAAAAAAGGACAGAACGTGCCCCCACTTAAAACTTTGACACATAGTTATATAGTTGACATGTAATTATTTATTCTTTTGAGTAACTTCGCCATTTGATTTAGAATTTGATCTTTTTCGAGATAATTTTGAAGTTATTTTTTTCTTATTTGGTGTTAAGGATGTTGACAGGCGTTATTCTGAAGAGGGATCCCTTCGGCGTATTAATCTATCGATAAAAATATCCTGTAACCTGATCAAGTTGCTCTTCATCAGGCGGTGTACTGGGCGGGGACCCCGTCGGCGATGTTCGGCGCGCTGGGCCTGGTGGCGGGCGCGCTGGTGCTGACGCAGCCGGAGACGCTGGGCTGCAGGATGCCCGACACCCTACAGGAGGCCGAGGCTCTGGGCAGGCGGAAGAAGACCAGTAGCTGATCACAACACCTGTGACGATGTATAGGACTCTAGGAGCCTAACAATAGGCTAGTTTTCTAATTTTTAAAAAGGTGGTTAATGATAATGATAAGCCTTATTGTGTATTAGTAGTTAAAACCAAAAAAGTGTTATTTTAAATAAAATCTAACATTTACGAGTACAATAAGTATTTTGCATTTCAAAAACCTATTTAAATTTTGTAAGCAGGTTCGATAATTATATAGTTTTTTTTTTATCGAGGCGGTTTTTGGATATCTTCGTAATATTTTTTTTTCAAATAAAATAAAACACTCCCCGTGTGGCGCCGGATCAGAATAGGACTTCCCTTTTTCTTCCCCTGGGTGTCGTAAGAGTCGAAGTAGTCCGTTTTGTCCTACGATTTTGTCTAAAATGAACCATATTATCACGAGATAGTTATTTTCCCGAACGAAGTGAGGAGTAATATGGCTTTTAGACCAGAGTTATACACTCTCCTTTTCACTTCGATTGCGAGAAAATAAATAAACAAAGGTTAACCCATGCAAAATTAACAATAAATTCCACGGCGAACATATATAATTTAGCAGCATGTTTTTTTTTCTAAACTGCTTCGACACATAAAACAGACATCACGGTTCGCGCGCAACATTCACGTGCAAATAAAAGCTACTTCCATTGAGCGCTTCAAAGCTTTGCTCGAACGAATTAATCACTTTTTTAATTATTGTGAAATAGGGACTACTACAAACTTAATCTTTAGACTCTTTAGAAAAATAAATTCTGTTTCCTGATTGGTCGATTTTAGTAAAGCTATATTCTGGTTGGTTAATACCCAATACCAAATATTTATTTAAAGAGTTAAATTAGTGTTTTATGATTGGTGGATTTAATAGGTGAAGTATTTTGATTGGTTTAATTTGAATGTTTTGTAAATCAATAAATATGTGTTCATATTTTCCCTAGGGGTTAAATGTGCTACTTTAGCCCCGCCCCGTGTGTCTAATATGACACACTTTTCGAGCATGAGAAGTGAAAAAATAGGGTTTGTTAGACGGCTTCCGCTAAATCGTTTTTCCGTGCATTAACTTTCAGCATTCGCGTTTTTCCGCGATCTTTTTATTTCAACTAGTAGAATTTCGTGGTCCGTTTTTTAAGTAATAGCGAGAATGTATATACGCTTTTGCCATCGATCCCATTTTTTGGCGATCTCTTAGTTTCAACTAGTATAATTTCTTGGTCCGGCTTTTATGTAATAGCGAAAATGTATATTCGCTTTTGCCATCGATCCCATTTTTCGGCGGTCTCTTTGTTTCAACTTGTATAATTTCTTAGTCTGACTTTTATGTAATAGCGAAAATGTTTAATGGCTTTAGTCGTCGATCGCAGGTTTTCGCAAGTTTTATTTTAAATCTTCAAATTACACGCAAGAATATTTAAAATTATTTTTTAATTATTATTATTTATTTATTATTAATTAATTATTATTATTGATTTAATTGTTACTATTTCGCTCGCGCCTGTGTGCGTGCTCTCACACATAGACAACTCCCGCTCCCAGCAGCGCGACAGAAACATTACGTCAAAAATTCCAGATTTGAAAAGTCGCTCAGCTAGGCATTCCTTTTAATATTCCCCTATAAGTACAATAAGTATTAAGGAATAATGCTACTAAAAATAAATACGTCAGAAAAAATATGCGAATTAGAATACGACCAACTGTAAAATATGATGTTGAGAAAATTTGCTATTAAAAAAGTTGCGAGCGATGACATAAGCGTATATACATTCTCGCTATTACTTAAAAAACGGACCACGAAATTCTACTAGTTGAAATAAAAAGATCATGGAAAAACGCGAATGCTGAAAGTTAATGCACGGAAAAACGATTTAGCGGAAGCCGTCTAATAAACCTTTTTATCTTGGTCAATATGTTTGCCTATTGTTTATTAAAATTGGCACGAAACCGTTTGGCCAAAACAAATACTACAACTTACTTGTTTCTAGTGTGAATTTTTAAGTATCTATTTTTTACCAAGCTAAAAACTATTTTTGGTTTATTAGACGGCTTCCGCTAAATCGTGTTTCCGTGCATTAACTTTCAGCATTCGCGTTTTTCCGCGATCTTTTTATTTCAACTAGTAGAATTTCGTGGTCCGTTTTTTAAGTAATAGCGAGAATGTATATACGCTTATGTCATCGCTCGCAACTTTTTTAATAGCAAATTTTCTCAACATCATATTTTACAGTTGGTCGTATTCTAATTCGCATATTTTTTCTGACGTATTTATTTTTAGTAGCATTATTCCTTAATACTTATTGTACTTATAGGGGAATATTAAAAGGAATGCCTAGCTGAGCGACTTTTCAAATCTGGAATTTTTGACGTAATGTTTCTGTCGCGCTGCTGGGAGCGGGAGTTGTCTATGTGTGAGAGCACGCACACAGGCGCGAGCGAAATAATAACAATTAAATCAATAATAATAATTAATTAATAATAAATAAATAATAATAATTAAAAAATAATTTTTAATATTCTTGCGTGTAATTTGAAGATTTAAAATAAAACTTGCGAAAACCTGCGATCGACGACTAAAGCCATTAAACATTTTCGCTATTACATAAAAGCCAGACTAAGAAATTATACAAGTTGAAACAAAGAGACCGCCGAAAAATGGGATCGATGGCAAAAGCGAATATACATTTTCGCTATTACATAAAAGCCGGACCAAGAAATTATACTAGTTGAAACTAAGAGATCGCCAAAAAATGGGATCGATGGCAAAAGCGTATATACATTCTCGCTATTACTTAAAAAACGGACCACGAAATTCTACTAGTTGAAATAAAAAGATCGCGGAAAAACGCGAATGCTGAAAGTTAATGCACGGAAAAACGATTTAGCGGAAGCCGTCCAATAAACCGATAAAAACAGGTATCTATCGAGTTACTTGATGTTACCTTCGTACTTTAGTTGGAGATAGTACCTTTTCCCAACGTATAAAGAGGCAACTAATTGAAGTTACTTGTTTTTTGCTTATTTGTGATTAAGATACTTGGGTTTAATTTGGGTTACCTAGTTGTTTTGACTTACTTGGAACCGTTTTTGACAAATAACTAAAAAACTATAGATAATTCGAAAAAAACAAAAATGCAGTTTTGTGCGTCTTGGCACAATGATTCGAAAGGAGGAGCCAAAAAACATTTTTGTGCAAAAAAAAAAATATTTTCTTTTATCTAATTTGGAGCAGCCAAGCTAGTCGGTATACAGGCTAAAGTGGTTGTCTAAAAATAAATGAGAGGGTAAAGATTGTAATTCTATGTGCGACATCAGAAGGATATGCGTTTATTGTTAGGTAACAATAAACGCATATCCTGATAGGCTGATCCTTGATAGGTATCAAATACGGCTACTAAAGTAAAATATAGCACAGATAAGATGAGATAATATTATGTATGCTTTTCACGGTCATACTTTTGATGGCTTATTGGAAATATGGATTACATTACAGACATAGATAATGAAGTAGCTTATCGAAATTAAATTGTGCGAGTGTGCACATAGAAGTAGGTTACGATGAATTGTGTGTCCAAAGAAACATTGTATTGTGTTACATTACGTTACCAGAACCAAAAATATCACAGGGTACCTATTTCTCAATGATGTGGTCAAAAACATTAACGCTACAGCAGATGACATTCCTTTTTAATACTGCCTTCACCACAATCCTACCTGGAATCCTATATCCTAATTCTAGAATCTTCTAAAAATGCAATTTTAGTGTGCCGTACCTCTTCTTTATCCAAACATCAGTACTCAGTAGCCTTATCTGAAAGGCGATAAAAAAACCGATTTGCAGGTTTATCATCATAGAACAAAAGTATTATAATACTGGCAGATATTCCGATAGTTAAATTACTTTATATCTTATCAGCAGGAGTAAATCATCTTTCATTCAAATAAAGATCGCAGAAGCAGCCACTTGTAATATAAAATTAAAGAACACAGAACGTCCCGGCTGAAGAAACCAGAACCCAAGAAGATATGGGAGAGGATTTGGGAAAACGCAACCAACCAGGCTCAAACAGCAATGATGGTCCGGAAATAGACCTCGATTGGGTGCTTATTAATGAGCTAGGGCAGTTTGGACGTTTCCAACTGACTAATGTTCTCCTGGTAGTCTTTGCCATTATCGCTCATGCATTTTTGAGTGAATACATTTTCTCTGCCGCGGCTGTCCCACACAGGTAATGTCATCAAAAATGAAAAAGAATGTGAACGTGACGTGATTCTTGTTTGTGACCAAACAACCTTAGACTAATTACTTTAATTAATATTTCTGTCCCTTGTCCTAAGGAAGTGAACTTTTGTTTTTCCAAGATGCCGGATCCCCGAATGCGGTGAGACCGGTGGAGCCAGCTACGAGTTAGCACCGGAATGGATCCTGAATGCAGTACCCAGCAGTAATGGGGATCCGGACAACTGTAGGCGCTATGCGCCCGCGGGCGGCAACGGCTCGCTGGCCTACTGTCCGGCCACCATCTTCAACCAGGACATCACACGGGAATGCAATGGTTTTGTGTATGAGCGGACTAACTCAGTAGTCTATGAAGTAAGTGTTTGTAATCGATAAAACGGAATCGAACTCTATAGACTAGATACACCATTTGATTCCGTTGCCCTTATACATTACGACCGCAATTGTTCCAGTTTGACCTCGGATGCCAAGAGTGGATGCGGGCGCTGGCCGGCACTTTGAGCAGTATAGGCACTTTACTAGTCATGCCATTCACAGGTTATGTGTCCGACAAGTACGGGCGACGTGTGGCCCTCAGCATCAGCGTGTTCAACCTGGCGCTCTTTGGCCTGATCCGAGCTTTCTCCGTCAACTACCCTATGTATCTGGCATTTCAAATTATACAGACCACCCTTGGAGCAGGAACATTTACTGCCGCGTACATTTTTGGTATGGTACTTCATGCAACATGTAAAATTTGGCACAAAAATAAAGACCCTGTCGCCTTCCCGTATTTCTTGGTTCTAAAGAGGTCTTTAAAGCTCTTGGGAGGGAGGTGGTTTAAAGCTCTATGAATTTTTTAGAACCCTGTCCGAAGATTCACATTAACACTGAAATCGTCATTTAGGTACCTCACGTTACTGTAGATTTTATCGAAATTGCCTGCATTTGGAATTTACAAACATTTTCAGCAACTGAATTGGTGGGGCCTAAATACCGAGTGGTAACAAGCTCCAGTTGCTCAGCAGTCTTTTCAGTCGGCCAAGTCATCATGGCCGGCCTGGCCTGGCTGGTGCAGCCGTGGCGCTATTTCATCATGACACTGTACATCCCTTGCTTCCTGATGGTCGGCTATTACTGGCTCCTCACTGAAAGCGTGCGGTGGCTGCTCTCTAGAGGAATGTTCACGGAAGCCAGGGTTGTGCTTGAGAAACTAGCGAAAGTAAACAAAACAGTAATCAGCGAGAAATCTATGCAGGCGCTGCTAACACCCTCGCCGGAGAAAGAAGTTCAGGTAATGATATTCCTGAAAAATAATTTCAATCAGGAAAACAGATTGAAGAGGAAACTAATTGAAAGCATGAGATGTAACAAGCGTTTGTTTCTATTATCAAGTAAACTATGAGATATAGAATACATACTAATATTTGAGGTAGGTACAGAAACTGAAAATGTTAGATGGTAGTCGCTCCCGTAAAAAGTAGTGCCTGCCAAAGTTTGGGATTAGGTAGCGGACCCCGGGCATCCTTCAGGATGAAACTGTACTGGCTAGGATGGTGATGACAAAAACTACAAAATGCTCCTCAAAAGTATTTAATACTGATATTATTATTTACTATTTATATCAGACGGGTCTACCAAAAATTATTATATTTTGCGAGTTATACTTAGTTACATTTGATAAATCTGCTTTTTAGATGGACAACTCCGACGGTTTAATACTAACCATTTGCAAATCACCCATACTCCTCCGCCGCGTCTGCACCACGCCAGTCTTGTACATCGCCACCACGTTCGTGTTCTATGGGCTGTCCATCAACTCCACCGGCTTGCCCGGCAACATGTACGCCAACTACATGCTCGTGTCCGCCATCGAGATACCCGCCATCTATATTGCTGTGCTGGTAATGGACCGAGTGGGCCGGAAGGCTACCCTCGTGGCTGGGTTCTTTATCAGTGCTGCCTGCAACATCGCTTTCACCTTTATTGACACGAATGGTGAGCAATTAACCCAAGGGTTTATCCAGAAATCACGCGAGGTTCCGAAGGGGCAGGGGGATCTTACGAAAACCTCACGATTGATCACGTTGGGGGTAGCGGGTACAAGGTGGCTTTTACTGTACCTACAAATCCGTCAAATAATATTTGCTCATGTAGAAAATTATAAATCTTCATTTCGAGTCTATTTTTGCAAATATACTAAAATAAACACAAGATCAACTAATACAATACAATATCAGTTACTTTAAAATTTGAGTAATTAATGCAAAAAATAAAAAAAAACATATGGGGTTTCCTGGGGGACCTCACCAAAGATCACCAAGGGGGAGGGGGCGTCTAAAAGTGGCCCCAAGAACCTCGCGTGATTTCTAGATAAGCCCTAACACATATATTTCATAGTTGATCAATCTCTCAGTTTACGAATAGTCCAAAAAGGTATGTTATGTGGTACTTTTTAACGCTAAATAGGTATTCAGGTTATAACAAAAAATTTACCTATATAAAGCCTGCTCGTACTAACCGTAGTGTTAGTTGATCGTGTCATATAAAGCTCTTGTATTGAAAAAGAAGGATGAAACTATTGTGACCTATCGTGCGCTGCGAGACTAGGTATTTGGGAATAATCTATTTATTTCACCCGTCGCGCTCTTCCGCCGCGCGCGCACATCACTGATGCAACAGACGCAGCGCTCACGCACAGATAGGCGGGAGCGGGCGACTTTACGATGCGCGCGCGTCTTATTCGATAAATTCGGGAACCTAGGATTACCTACATTCGATTGAAAATACTGCTATTTTTTTGTTAAGTTTAGCTATTTTTTCTTATCATGTGGTTGGTGTATATTGCATTTAGTACACGTGAAGAAGTATTATTACAGCAGTATTTTACTGATCAAGTTGATGTAAGTACCCACCCGCATAATATCTAAATATGAATTAACGCTATACAATTCATGGCTTTTTTAATGTACTTACGGTTCGTGAGATAGAGAGACATGACTACGTTTAATGTACGGTACGTGCAATAGAGAGATTCGTCACCGTCCGTCAGGCGTTTGGCGCCTACATTTCTGGTAGAATTAGTGTAAACCTTCATCAAAAATAAGACAATGCTAGCATTGATCGAGTCCTTACATCCTTAGCTTAGCTAGGGTTATACGTCTTGCGTTTTTGGTAATTCTTTCTCGTTTATGAAATAATAGCAGAAAGACCAGGAGGAACCCGTACAGACGACTCCTTTTTTTGCCTTACGTTTTTTTGGAAACTTATGAAGTCATAAAAACTAATACGTAAGGTTAAAAATCATAACATATAAACCTAGTTTTTATTGATACTAGACGCATCTATAACGTATCCAAAAATCATGTAAATCGGTTCAGGATTGGGGAATACGTTGCCGCTTATTGTATGGAAAAAATGTTGTATAATCCTCATAACGACGACAGAACGACAATACGTCAAATGAATTAACGGCTATAAAATGTTATTATATTAAATTCATCGTTCCATTTCGATTACCTATTTATTATTTTTACTTTCTAGAGTTTGTCACATTGGGTCTAGTGCTGTTCCTGATGGGAAAATTCGGAATCTCAACAGTGTTCCCAACTCTAAATCTGTATACTTCCGAACTGTATCCGACACAGTTCCGACACACACTCCTGGGGTTTTCCTCCATGATTGGACGGATTGGCTCCATCACCGCTCCGCTTACTCCCGCTTTGGTAAGTCATCATTTTCGGCATACCTCATAATAGAAGAGCCGACAACACCGAACCTAGTTCGATAATACTTCCAGATGATATATACATAATAAGACACATCATTCATGGGAGAACACGAAATGGCGGTTCTGCAATGCAAAAAACCTGGTGGCGTCAGTAAAAACAATTTTCCAAAAAAATAAAATTTCCGGTTTCCCTCCGGGTTCCTTCCGATCCTGTTGTTCCTCGACACAGGGGACGGGTAGGACTATACGATAATGCAGTGCTGCAAGCACCCCTAACTGGCCTTATCCTCTTCATATGACTGGCAAATTCCTCTTCATGACGACCGCCTTAGCCTAGTTGGTAGTGAATAGTTTTGTCTCCTTTCTTACAGTTACAGTTTCATTTGTTTTTAATTAGATAGTGAAAGCGCTACAAATCAGTGAAGTCACTGACCTAAAGCGCCATAGTAAATGACGATCGTTCAATACAGAGAGGTGCGTTTTGCGAAAAAAGGACAGAACATAAACCACTTAAAACTTTGACACATAGTTACATAGTGACATATAATTATTTATTCTTTTGAGTTACTTTTTCGCCATTTGATTTAGAATTTGATCTTTTTCGAGATAATTTTGATGATATTTTATTTTCTTGTTAGGGATGTTGACAGGCGTTACATATTCTGACGAGGGATCCCTTCGGCCTATTAATTTATCGATAAAAATATCCTGTAACCTGATCAAGTTGCTCTTCATTAGGCGGTGTACTGGGCGGGGACTCCGTCGGCGATGTTCGGCGCGCTGGGCCTGGTGGCGGGCGCGCTGGTGCTGACGCAGCCGGAGACGCTGGGCTGCAGGATGCCCGACACCCTAGAGGAGGCCGAGGCTTTGGGCAGGCGGAAGAAGACCAGTAGCTGATCACAACACCTGTGACGATGTATAGGACTCTAGAGCCTAACAATAGGCTAGTTTCCTAATTTTTAAAAAGTGGTTAATGATAAACCTTATTTTGTATTGGTAGTTAAAACCAAAACAGTGTTATTTTAAATAAAATATAACATTTACGAGTACAATAAGTATTTTGCATTTCAAAAACCTATTTAAATTTTGTGAGCAGGTTCGATAATTATATAGTTTTTTTTTTGTCGAGGCGGTTTTTGGAAATCTTCATATTTTTTTTTTCAAATAAAATAAAACACTCCCCGTGTGGCGCCGGATCAGAATAGGACTTACCTTTTTCTTCCCCTGGGTATCGCAAGAGTCGAAGTAGTCCGTTTTGTTCTACGATTTTGTTCACATCGTAGGAGAAACCGGACAAAAAATTCCGTTTTGTTCACATAGTAGGACAAACCGGACAGAAAAATCCGTTTTGTGTTGACGTGAAAATAGTCGACTATGGGAACCGGGTTGTAGTGTGTTCTGGGCTATGGGCTAGCAACCTTTCACTGCAATATCACATTTTCTCCATCTTTAAACCTACAATTGGTAAATGTAGCACTGGATCAAATTTCAATTGATTTGTACCACCCAACGCTTGTTCTAAATCACCTCTCAGGTATTATGGGTAGCACAACTTGCTGCCAAATCGTATATCGTCGACTCGGCGATTGCTGTAAAGTGTTTAAGGTCACATAAACATACAAAAATAAAAAACATTGCAGGCTAGCTCCACGCGCATGAAATGCACTATATTAGGTAGCAATGGCCGGAATGGCAATTGCAGGCTTCGTATTAATTAAGCGAACTCCCAAGCTCGTCCGCTTAAAAATAATACTCGGTTGCAATTGCCTCATTCCCGGCCACGGGCAATAATTATTGCATATACAATGAAGCCTCACCGCCCGCACCTGTCTCACTCCCTTAAGTCGTGTCACCCCGGTTTCCCCGTACCGCGCTAAAACATAAAAACAACTAGTACATTTTATTAAATTTTACAGGAGAGCGAAAAAGCGATTTTTAACTATAAATGCCAATTTCTTGAATATGAAAAAATGTATCGAAGTGGTTTTTGTTTCTAAATACTTGTGTAACATGCCGTTCTAATAACCTGACTTATTGAAGCCACATCACGGCCATGCGGCTAATAGTAAATTGTATGGCAAGGGTCTAAAATGAGCCATATCATCACGAGATAGTTATATTTCCGAACGAAGTGAGGGGTAATATGGCTTTTAGACCAGAGTTATATACTCTCCTTTTCACTTCGATTGCGAGAAAATAAATAAACAAAGGTTAACCATCCAAAATTAACAATAAATTCCACGGCGAACATATATAATTTAGCAGCATGTTTTTTTTCTAAACTGCTTTGACACACAAAACAGACATCACGGTTCGCGCGCAACCTTCACGTGCAAATAAAAGCTACTTCCATTGAGCGCTTCAAAGCGTTGCTCAAACGAATTAATCACTTTTTTAATTATTGTGAAATAGTGACTACTACAAACTTAATCTTTAGACTCTTTAGAGAAATAAATTCTGTTTCCTGATTGGTCGATTTTAGTAAAGCTATATTCTGGTTGGTTAATACCCAATACCAAATATTTATTTAAAGAGTTAAATTAGTGTTTTATGATTAGTGGATTTAATAGGTGAAGTATTTTGATTGGTCTAATTTGAATGTTTTGTAAATCAATAAATATGTGTTCATATTTTCCCTAGGGGTTAAATGTGCTACTTTAGCCCCGCCCCGTGTGTCTAATATGACACACTTTTCGAGCATGAGAAGTGAAAAAATAGTTTTTAGCTTGGTAAAAAATAGATACTTAAAAATTCACACTAGAAACAATTAAGTTGTAGTACTTGTTTTGGCCAAAGGGTTTTGTGCCAATTTTAATAAACAATAGGCAAACATGTTGACCAAGATAAAAACAGGTATCTATCGAGTTACTTGATGTTACCTTCGTACTTTAGTTGGAAATAGTACCTTTTCCCAACGTATAAAGAGGCAACTAATTGAAGTTACTTGTTTTTTGCTTATTTGTGATTAAGATACTTGGGTTTAATTTGGGTTACCTAGTTGTTTTGACTTACTTGGAACCGTTTTTGACAAATAACTAAAAAACTATAGATAATTCGAAAAAAACAAAAATGCAGTTTTGTGCGTCTTGGCACAATAATGCGAAAGGAGGAGCCAAAAAACATTTTTTTGCAAAAAAAAAAATATTTTCTTTTATCTAATTTGGAGCAGCCAAGCTAGTCGGTATACAGGCTAAAGTGGTTGTCTAAAAATAAATAAGAGGGTAAAGATTGTAATTCTATATGCGACATCAGAAGGATATGCGTTTATTGTTAGGTAACAATAAACGCATATCCTGATAGGCTGATCCTTGATAGGTATCAAATACGGCTGCTAAAGTAAAATATAGCACAGATACTTAAGATGAGATAATATTATGTATGCTTTTCACGGTCATACTTTTACTGGCTTATTGGAAATATGGATTACATTACAGACATAGATAATGAAGTAGCTTATCGAAATTAAATTGTGCGAGTGTGCACATAGAAGTAGGTTACGATAAATTGTGTGTCCAAAGAAACATTGTATTGTGTTACATTACGTTACCAGAACCAAAAATATCACAGGGTACCTATTTCTCAATGATGTGGTCAAAAAAATAAACGCTACAGCAGATGACATTCCTTTTTAATACTGCCTTCACTACAATCCTACCTGGAATCCTATATCCTAATCCTAGAATCTTCTAAAAATGCAATTTTAGTGTGCCGTACCTCTTCTTTATCCAAACATTAGTAGCCTTATCTGAAAGGCGATAAAAAAAACCGATTTGCAGGTTTATCATCATAGAACAAAAGTATTATAATACTGGCAGATATTCCGATAGTTAAATTACTTTATATCTTATCAGCAGGAGTAAATCGTCTTTCATTCAAATAAAGATCGCAGAAGCAGCCACTTGTAATATAAAATTAAAGAACACAGAACGTCCCGGCTGAAGAAACCAGAACCCAAGAAGATATGGGAGAGGATTTGGGAAAACGCAACCAACCAGGCTCACACAGCAATGATGGTCCGGAAATAGATCTCGATTGGGTGCTTATTAATGAGCTAGGGCAGTTTGGACGTTTCCAACTGACTAATGTTCTCCTGGTAGTCTTTGCCATTATTGCTCATGCATTTTTGAGTGAATACATTTTTTCTGCCGCGGCTGTCCCACACAGGTAATGTCATCAAAACTGAAAAAGAATGTGAATGTGACGTGATTCTTGTTTGTGACCAAACAACCTTAGACTAATTACTTTAATTAATATTTCTGTCCCTTGTCCTAAGTAAGTGAATAGAATAGAATAGAATAGAATAGAAAAACTTTATTGTATAAACTGTGTAAGTACATAGATGGTGAAGATGTTTTAGTACATGTTTCAACAGTTACCCTTGCGGGCATACAATGTTTAATGATCTTACAAATAATTTTCAATTTACTAGCATAAAATTCGTTTAAGTTATAATAGGCTTTATCTATTAGCCATTTTTATAGTGTTCGTTTAAAAGAGGAGAGCGGGAAGATGATTCAATACACGAATGGCTGATATTAAAGTACTTTTTTTAAATAATGAGTTATTGATCTCGGGAAGTTTAAGATCATATTTATATTGAGATCGTGCATTAAATTTACAAGATCTCTTTGGAAAGTGTTCTTGTTGATTTCTAACAAACAAACATAACTCCAGGATGTATATGCATGTCAGAGTTAAGAAGTGTTTTTTTTCGAAAAATGTCTCGAAGAGATTCCTCGGTGCGCATGCGATATATAGTCCTTAAACACCGCTTCTGTAGTATAAACGTCTTTTGCACATCAACGGAATTTCCCCAGTAGATGACGCCATAGGTTAGTAAGGGATAGACAGTCCCGTAGTATGCATTTATAGTTATGTATTCTGAACATGTTTCAGATAGAACTGATAAAGCATAACATCTGCTGGAAATCTTTTTATTTATTTGATCTATATGAGCCTTCCAATTGAGGTGTGTGTCTATTGTGACTCCAAGGAAATTAGCGCTACTTACTTCCTCTACCACAGTACCTGTGTCTGACACAGGAAGAGGCATTTGGGTCGTTTTATAGTTTCTAAATTGAATGGTTTTAGTTTTATTTAAGTTCACATGGAGATTTAGAGTGCTAAGCCATTTTTTAATTTTTACAAGTACACAATTTATATTTTGTTCTAAGTTCACATTTGATCCATTACTTGAAAATAGCATAGTAACATCATCAGCGAATAATATACATGGTTAATTAACTATATTGGGAAGTTCGTTTAAATAGATCAAGAACAAAAGCGGTTCAAGGATACTTCCTTGGGGGACTCCTAATAGTACGTTTGCGAAGCGAGATTTTACCTGCTCCACTGTTTTATTTTGAGAATTATATCTCTCGATTTGCACTGCTTGTTTTCTAACTGCAAAATAATTCAAGCGCATTTCCTCTTATTCCAATATGTTCTAGCTGCTTTAATATAATGTCATGGCTCACACAATCAAAGGCCTTTGACATATCAATCAAAAGAGAAACACAAGGTATTCTATTATTTAGGTTATCCCATATGATATTTAACATACTAAAGATGGCTAACGACGTGGATTTTCCCTTTCGAAAACCAAATTGAAAAGGGCTCAGAATATTATTTTTATTTAGAAACTGCGCAAGCCTGTTATGAATAACCCTCTCAAAGATTTTAGAGAAACTTGGTAACAAGGCAATGGGTCTAAAATTGCCCATGTCAGTTTTACTCCCTTTTTATGCAGTGGCTTTATCAAGGCTTTTTTTAATTCCTCAGGAAATATTCCATTTTCCAAGGTTAAATTTATAATGTACACAAGGGGTTCAGCAACGGTGTCTATACATGCTTTTATAACTTGTATAGGTATCCCATCATGACCTGAGGACTTCTTGTTTTTTAACGATGTCACGATCTTTTTTACTTCGTGAACATCGACTGGAGCCAGAAAAATACTACTGCAGATAGTTTCCGAGTTAGTTTTATATTCCTCAAGCCTGAATGCAGTACTAATATTTTGATTAATGTAATATTTGTTGAATGCTTCAGCAATATCACACGCATTTGAGTAGCTCGTTCCATTATCATATACCTTGCTAATTGGATTTGGTATTGAATTTGTTAAACTTGTATTCATTTTTATTAGACCCCAAGTAGCTTTCGATTTATTTGTGCTGTTTTTAATAAATCTACCATTTGATATGGTTTTTAATGACCTAATCACGTTTCTTAGAATTCTGCAATATTTTTTGTATTGTACTAGTTTTAATTTATTATTCTTTCTTTTTTGATTTAATAAATGCATCTTTCTTTTTATGTTGCAAGATTTCAAAATACCCTTTGATTTCCAATTTGTTTTTCTAATATACGTAATTTTTATTTTTTCTAATGGTATACAAAGATTGAATATAGTGAACTTTTGTTTTTCCAAGATGTCGGATCCCCGAATGCGGTGAGACCGGTGGAGCCAGCTACGAGTTAGCACCGGAATGGATCCTGAACGCAGTACCCAGCAGTAATGGGGATCCGGACAGTTGTAGGCGATATGCGCCCTCGGGCGGCAACGGCTCGCTGGCCTACTGTCCGGCCACCATCTTCAACCAGGACATCACACGGGAATGCAATGGTTTTGTGTATGAGCGGACTAACTCAGTAGTCTATGAAGTAAGTGTTTGTAATTGATAAAACGGAATCGAACTCTATAGATTAGATACACAATTTGATTCCATTGCCCTTATACATTACGACCGCAATTGTTCCAGTTTGACCTCGGATGCCAAGAGTGGATGCGGGCGCTGGCCGGCACTTTGAGCAGTATAGGCACTTTACTAGTCATGCCAATCACAGGTTATGTTTCCGACAAGTACGGGCGACGTGTGGCCCTCAGCATCAGCGTGTTCAACCTGGCGCTCTTTGGCCTGATCCGAGCTTTCTCCGTCAACTACCCTATGTATCTGGCATTTCAAATTATACAGACCACCCTTGGAGCCGGAACGTTTTCTGCCGCGTACATTTTTGGTATGCCACTTCATGCATCAAGTAAAAGTTGGCACAAAGATAAAGACCCTGTCGCCTTCCCGTATTTCTTGGTTCTAAAGAGGTCTGAAAACGGCAAAAATATTTAAACTTGTAAAAAATCGCTTCCTTGGTTTAAAATTCTATAAATTCTTTTAGAACCCTATCCTAAGATTCACATTAAAACTAAAATCGTTATTTAGATACCTCGCGTTACTGTAAATTTTATCGAAATTGCCTGCATTTGGAATTTACGAACATTTTCAGCAACTGAGTTGGTGGGGCCTAAATACCGAGTGGTAGTAAGCTCCAGCTGCTCAGTAGTATTTTCAGCCAGCCAAGTCATCATGGCCGGCCTGGCCTGGCTGGTGCAGCCGTGGCGCTACTTCATCATGACACTGTACATTCCTTGCTTCCTGATGGTCAGCTACTACTGGCTCCTCACTGAGAGCGTGCGGTGGCTGCTCTCTAGAGGAATGTTCACGGAAGCCAGGGTTGTGCTTGAGAAAGTAGCGAAAGTAAACAAAACAGTGATCAGCGAGAAATCTATGCAGGCGCTGCTAACGCCCTCGCCGGCGAAAGAAGCTCAGGTAATGAAATTCCTGAAAAATGATTTCAATCAGGAAAACAGATTGAAGAGGAAACTAATTGAAACCATGAGATGTAACAAGCGTTTGCTTCTATTTTTTATTTTATTTTATTTATTTTATTTGGAGATCCAACAGCTATTATATAACATTACACAATCAAGTAGATACAGATAGCCAATTATAGGAACTCACAGGTAGTGCCATGATACTTAACTAATAGCTATTAATATTACGCGCTAATGTAACCGCACATGCAACAAAAACAAAAAAAAGGGAAATAAATTATTAGTACATTGTGTAACATACATAACAAGGATAGTTGGGCAGCAGCAACACTACTGAGCACCAACTCAATGACGACAAGGATAGATTATCAAGTAAACTATGAGATATAGAATACTTACTAGTATTTGAAGTAGGTACAGAAACTAAAAATGTTAGATGGTAGTCTCTTCCGTAAAAAGTAGTGCCCGCCAAAGTTTGGGATTAGGTAGCGGACCCCGGGCATCCTTCAGGATGAAACTGTACTGGCTAGGATGGTGATGACCAAAACTACAAATGCTCCTCAAAAGTATTTAATACTGATATTATTATTTACTATTTATATGAGACGGGTCTACCAAAAAATTATTATATTTTGCGAGTTAATACGTAGTTACATTTGATAAATCTGCTTTTTAGATGGACAACTCCGACGGTTTAATACTAACCATTTGGAAATCACCCATACTCCTCCGCCGCGTCTGCACCACGCCAGTCTGGTGGATCGCCACCACGTTCGTGTACTATGGACTGTCCATCAACTCCACCGGCTTGCCCGGCAACATGTACGTCAACTACATGCTCTCGTCCGCCATCGAGATACCCGCCATCTATACTGCTGTGCTGGTGATGTACCGAGTGGGCCGGAAGGCTACCCTCGTGGCTGGGTTCTTTATCAGTGCTGCCTGCAACATCGCTTTCACCTTTATTGACACGAATGGTGAGCAATTAACCCAAGGGTTTATCCAGAAATCACGCGAGGTTCCGAAGGGGCAGGGGGATCTTACGAAAACCTCACGATTGATCACGTTGGGGGTAGCGGGTACAAGGTGGCTTTTACTGTACCTACAAATCCGTCAAATAATATTTGCTCATGTAGAAAATTATAAATCTTCATTTCGAGTCTATTTTTGCAAATATACTAAAATAAACACAAGATCAACTAATACAATACAATATCAGTTACTTTAAAATTTGAGTAATTAATGCAAAAAATAAAAAAAAACATATGGGGTTTCCTGGGGGACCTCACCAAAGATCACCAAGGGGGAGGGGGCGTCTAAAAGTGGCCCCAAGAACCTCGCGTGATTTCTAGATAAGCCCTAACACATATATTTCATAGTTGATCAATCTCTCAGTTTACGAATAGTCCAAAAAGGTATGTTATGTGGTACTTTTTAACGCTAAATAGGTATTCAGGTTATAACAAAAAATTTACCTATATAAAGCCTGCTCGTACTAACCGTAGTGTTAGTTGATCGTGTCATATAAAGCTGACTTGTATTGAAAAAGAAGGATGAAACTATTGTGACCTATCGTGCGCTGCGAGACTAGGTATTTGGGAATAATCTATTTATTTCACCCGTCGCGCTCTTCCGCCGCGCGCGCACATCACGGATGCAACAGACGCAGCGCTCACGCACAGATAGGCGGGAGCGGGCGACTTTACGATGCGCGCGCGTCTTATTCGATAAATTCGGGAACCTAGGATTACCTACATTCGATTGAAAATACTGCTATTTTTTTGTTAAGTTTAGCTATTTTTTCTTATCATGTGGTTGGTGTATATTGCATTTAGTACACGTGAAGAAGTATTATTACAGCAGTATTTTACTGATCAAGTTGATGTAAGTACCCACCCGCATAATGTCTAAATATGAATTAACGCTATACAATTGATGGCTTTTTTAATGAACTTACGGTTCGTGAGATAGAGAGACATGGCTACGTTTAATGTACGGTCCGTGCAATAGAGAGATTCGTCACCGTCCGTCAGGCGTTTGGCGCCTACATTTCTGGTAGAATTAGTGTAAACCTTCATCAAAAATAAGACATTGATCGAGTCCTTACATCCTTAGCTTAGCTAGGGTTATACGTCTTGCGTTTTTGGTAATTCTTTCTCGTTTATGAAATAATAGCAGAAAGACCAGGAGGAACCCGTACAGACGACTCCTTTTTTTGTATTACGTTTTTTTGGAAACTTATGAAGTCATAAAAACTAATACGTAAGGTTAAAAATCATAACATATAAACCTAGTTTTTATTGATACTAAACGCATCTACAACATATCCAAAAATCATGTAAATCGGTTCAGGATTGGAGAATACGTTGCCGCTTATTGTATGGAAAAAATGTTGTATAATCCTCATAACGACGACAGAACGACAATACGTCAAATGAATTAACGGCTATAAAATGTTATTATATTAAATTCATCATTCCATTTCGATTACCTATTTATTATTTTTACTTTCTAGAGTTTGTCACATTGGGCCTAGTGCTGTTCCTGATGGGGAAATTCGGAATCTCAACAGTGTTCCCAACTCTAAATCTGTATACTTCCGAACTGTATCCGACACAGTTCCGACACACACTCCTGGGGTTTTCCTCCATGATTGGACGGATTGGCTCCATCACCGCTCCGCTTACTCCCGCTTTGGTAAGTCATCATTTTCGGCATACCTCATAATAGAAGAGCCGACGACACTGAACCTAGTTCGATAAGACTTCCAGATGATATATACATAATAAGACACGCCATTCATGGGAGAACACGAAATGGCGGTTCTGCAATGCAAAAAACCTGGTGGCGTCAGTAAAAACAATTTTTCAAAAAAATACAATTTCCGGTTTCTGATATGATAAGTCTCCCAAGTTTCGTTTGTTCCTTGATACAGGGGAGGGGTAGGACTATAGGATAATGCAGTGCTGCAAGCACCCCTAACTGGCCTTATCCTTTTCATATGACTGGCAAATTCCTCTTCATGACGACCGCCTTAGCCTAGTTGGTAGTGACCCTGCCTACGAAGCTGGAGGTCCCTTGTTCGAATCCCGGCCAGGGCATTTATTTGTGTGATGATCACAAATATTCCTGAGTCTTGGATGTTTTCTATGTCTTTAAGTATCTATTGGTCTATATAAGTATGTATATCGTCGCCTAGTATCCATAGTACAAGCTTTGCTTTGTTTGGGACTAGGTCGATTTGCACCGGAAGACGAGCTGTCGGTAGGCCTCCGACAAGGTGGAGTGATGACCTGGTGAAGGTCGCGGGAATCCGGTGGAAACGAACGGCACAGGACCGGTCTAAATGGCGAGCCTTGGGGGAGGCCTATGTTCAGCAGTGGACGTCTTTCGGCTGAAATGATGATGATGATGATGATGATGATGATGATGATGATGAGGTCGATTTGTGTAAAATTGTCCCCCAATATTTATTTATTTATCAGGCGGTGTACTGGGCGGGGGCCCCGTCGATGATGTTCGGCGCCATGGGACTGGTGGCGGGCGCGCTGGTGCTGACGCAGCCCGAGACGCTGGGCTGCAGGCTGCCCGACACCCTACAGGAAGCCGAGGCTGTGGGCAGGCGGAAGGCCAATTGCTGATCACAACAACTGTCGATGTATTGGACTCTAGAGCCTAAAAATCTCTAAGTTTATTGCACACTCACCATCAGATCGATTACGTAACGTTTCGAATGTAATTTAGGTAGATCTAAATATCATTTATAGTATGGCAAAGTAGCAGTTGATTTTTCCAACACTTTGGTGCGATTAGCAACTGTCATCATAGTGCAATTTTAAATATAATACTTTCAATTAAAAATAACTATTGGAATAACATCTTCTAAAAGATCTTCTCAATATTTAATTCTTTTTTCCTATCCCGGTGGCACCGCGTGTTTAAGTAAGTTAATTATTGCATATCTATATATATATAAAGATCCGTTCGTTATTGGTGATGATAAAGTATTAACATGAATCATACAAAAATTACCGAAACTGTTAGGTAAAGAAAGTTACAAATTATATTAAAATATTAGTGTAGGTCTCACAGAATCATATATAATTTTCGCATACCCAGATTACCCTTTATGCCGAATGAAATCGCATGCAAGTAACACGGGCGCGGCAAACTCTCGGTTCTTGTCGCAAATTAAAATGTCAGCAGTGCAGCTGGATATCAGAAGACATTGCCATAACACTCAAAACAGGCGCAAGGAAATAGAGTTATTGTTGGTATGTAAGAAGAATATTTTCAATATAAATTATGTTACTCTACCTAGTACCTATGTGCATTCGCGTCTTTATACAACGTGCACCGCACAAATTAATATCCGTATCAGTGTTGCCAGGACCCTTGGGACAAAAATTACGTTTCTTTCCTTGAAAAGTTACATTTTTGATGCAAAAGTTACATTTTTTATATTTTTCATAATTATTTGTCAATTATTCGTCCACGTACAGCTACAATTCGGTGAGTTCGGCGACAGAATAACGTCAGGTTGATGGGTGGTATCTCAAATGTCATACAGAGACGGACAGACACAGAGTCGTACCATGTAGGTTCTTTTGTCACCTTTTCTGTATCTGTAAGTCTATAAATTGTCTCGCTTGCTTCCGGTTAGATACAATTGACCTTTCTTTTTAAATACAGTCTCATTATTCTCAAAAGTTACGAAAATTTCATTTACAACAGAAGTTACTTACATGTTAGGCGAGCCGGTCAAAAGTTGTAAGAAATGTAACCATCTGGCAACACTGATCCGTATCATAAATAATGCTTAGAACGGTTAACTATTATATCATGGATCTTATGACAACTCAATGACAGAGCGGCGCCGTGCCTTTACCATGAGTTTGCATGACCGTACTCGCTAGCGACTGACGATTTAGTATGCCTATTCTTAGTTCTATTACGTAAACGCCAGAGGCGCTGTACTTCTGGCCATACAAATTTTTACGCAGTCGCTAGCGAGTACGGTCATGTAAACTCATGGTAAAGGCGCCGTCTTCATCAATACCGCCGCGCCGCACACAAATCATGAGCAAAAATAGCAATTAGAAAATTCGTAGCTATCACACTTAAAAAGACCATGTTATTATATACGGAAAGGACAATGGGCAAATTAGTATGGGCGGTGTCCCATTGGTGTATACAGTTGAGACATATTATATCATTTGAAAGCTCTCAACAGTAGCTTTAATTTCTTGTATACACCGATGGGACATTTTGCACATTCTCCTTTTAATGCATTTTCAAAATTGTTTATTTTAATGCCTTAATTCCTAATTGTAAACAAAGTAACAACAGCTAATAAATAAACTCGAAATTAGTAAGTAAAAGTTGAACGATCCTGTAACCACTTAGGCTAATGGAAGGAAACACTCCGGTTTGAATGGGGTAAGTTTTATATTAGAACCGAAGTGTGCTGAAGGTAGCGGAGGCCGTAAAATGGCAAGATTACGGTGAGGGAACTCTGAGATGCTTGCCTGCCTACAGTATTTACTTCTTGAACATTAGAACACAACACACTCACCAATCTCACCATCGAAAATATGAAAGTAGAGAACTACAAATACAAATATTTATTCTGCAAATAGGCCACAAGGGCACTTTTACATGTCAAAATATTAATTTGCAATTTAAGAAAGTCTGACTATAATAAGTAATACATTTTTCATGGCAAAATATTAATTTACAGCTCAAGAAGGAATAATAATTTCGAGTTTAACAATTATAACAAAATTAATGTCATACAGTGAAGATAAACTTGCAAAGTTATCTATTACAAATATTAAGTTAGAGATGTATACGGTCTCAAGATTAAACAAAGAGTGAAATTAATATATTATCCCAGAGATGTACATGTTGAGCGTCAAAATTAAAATTTATTTAACATTGTTAGAGATGTATATGGTCTATAAGTCATTGATAATAAAAACGAATTCACAACAGGATGATGTCTCTCGTCAATCTCCTATTAAAAAGACACTAGTATTAACGTAGTCACTATGTCCTAGCAAGCAAGAACAGACCGGACTCCACAAACAGCACCCAACAACTGTAACATCAGGCCTGAACTAACCGGAGGTGGTGTATTATCGGCCAGAGAGCTCAAGCCACGATTAGTTCAGTGAGCCATTTAGTTAGTTATTCATAAAATTAACCTGTCATCCGTAAAATTCACCTTTTACGTACCGTATATAATATAATCGTATAGTCCATAACAATTGGGTATTTGAAACATGTTATAATTTATTCCATAGTGTAGTTATATAGATAGAAAACCATGAAATTATAACAATAAACAGTAAAACAGACAATTTAATCAAAATCATAAAAAGATATGGAACTTCAAATATTCGAAAAATGTTTTTTTTGTCCAAATGTAAGCTGAGGATTACCAATAGAATTCTCGCGTTTTAATACAATATAAATTGTATGGCAACTACGGACAAACGCAATATTTCACGATTAAAATGGGAAATTACTCGTTTTTCCTTACAACGGGATTAAGACGCCGTACACTGTGACGTCACATTTCGCTGCCTATTAGTATAGGACGTTTTCAGTGCTCGTCAGCTATGCTGTACCTTACCACTCGTTTTTGTCTTTTGTATTGCTCTAACTGTAGTTGATCCCGCACAAACATTTGATCGTCTTTAAATACTGGTTCAAATGACACTATAAAAAAATGTAGTCAAATAGACAAGTAATATCTGACACTTCCCAGTACTCTATCAAGGAATTTGATTTCTGGGCTTCGTACCTTGTCACAGTGACATTAATATAATCTCATATTAATGTCACTCAAGCGGTTTTCATATTGATTTTCACTGGGACAAGCAAGGTACTTGGCCCTTAAATCAAATTATTTAACTATACCTAATTGTATTGTGTCTAATTATTATTACTATAGTTTAAGAGCCGACGATACTGAACCTAGTTCAATAAGACTTCCAGATGATATATATATATATATATACCTAATAAGACACGTCATTCATAGGGAAACACGAAATAGCGATGCTGCAATGAAAAGAAAACCGGGTGGCGCTAGCAAAAAAAAATCCGGTGTGTAGTACCTATGATAAGTTCTCCCAAGTTTGTGTTTTTGTTTGAGTTCTGACTGCCCTTATCAGTGGCAGCAGCATGATAAGCGACGCCCGTATCTAGTATGATCGGTCTCCTCAAAAAACCAAGGCTCATCTGAAAGATCATCAATTTACTATTATTATGGTCCATTGTCACCGTCATATTATTACGACCTAGGGTTAACTAACTCTGTAGCGGGACGTATGGTTTGTCAAGTAAAACACAACACTGACTTTAAGACGTGTATTGTCGTGTGTTGAATACAATCCATACCAGTCACAAACAACACATAACACAAATACAAAGCGTAAGGGTAGAGCGTGTCCGGTAAGGCGTTCCGAAACCGACTAGCGAGTAGCGATAAAAATAAGTACCGCGCGGGCCGGCAACATGGCGCGCGCGCAACCACAGTCAATCCGCGGCTCAGTCCTTTCGATAGCGAGCCGGGAGTCTACCTCTATTGAGCCTAGGAGGCAACCTGCGAGAACTATCGCTATCCCTGTCACACGCTATAACTCCCATTTCTTCATAATCCGAGAACTATTCAAAAATGTGAAAAGCATAATTTACTGCTTTATACAGAGCAGTTTCCCCTTTCGCACCCTAGCAACTTATTAATCACATCATAATGCAAACCTTACAATTTTAAAAATAGGTGTCTATTAAACAGATACATAATAGGCCCTCCCTCTACTTAATTAGTAAAAGTTCCCCGTCTACCGACCCCTTCAGTGACCCTAGTCTCCCGTCAACATCCCTAAGGACTTTACAGCAATTTTTTATACCCCACTGAATATTTGAACGTACCTTTCCTATACAAATTGGATTCTTTTATTTGCATTTTTTATTGCAAACAAATAGATGCGAGACCGAATGTAGAAATGCAATGAATTTAGAATCGCACGGGCAACGTATTTTGCAATATGGCACGTATTGTAAACCGCCTGTTGTTTGCCTCTATTCATTGTGATTTTGTACTGTACTGTGTTCTTTAATTGAGGTGTGCAATAAAGAGTATTTTTATTGTATTGTATAACTGACGGGAAACACCTACAGTACCCACTAAATATGATATATAAATTTATATATTCAAAATACAGAATTAGTACATTATTACTTTCAGAAGCAGTAAATATAACATTAAAACTGGTTCCGATCTGGGGGAACTAATTTAGTTATGTTTTATTATATAATTACTTGTAGTTGATGAATAAATGGATCATTAATAATAAATTAAAAATAATTACATTTTATCATGTATTATCCATAAACAATATTAAAAACACTGACTTATAAAATTAAACTAAATATTGATATTATGAATAAATGAATAATCCACCTTAAAAATATGTAAATGAGAAAACATAAATTAGTTTGATTATAATGTTTTGTTGTCAAACATATGTTACGTAGCTGCACAAAAAGACAAAAAACTGATCCACCACTTTTCGACTATTATTTTGTACATTAAGGTTTTAAAGTGGTCGATCATTTCTTGGCTGACTGTACGCAAGTACCATTAATGATCGTAAAGGGGCCAACAATATTAATGGCTACGATTATACTCGCATCACGCTACCAGCCTCCGCGCCCGAGGTTGGAAGGGAACACGTGTTCCTCGCACGGATTATGGCACTCCAAGCCTTAAGACCCTACGGTTCCTTGGGCTGTGCTACGTTAGGATATCGGACTAATTCACTACCAAACATACGTTTGGAGGGTCTTACGTTCATAGAGTATACACACTGTAGGAGGTTCTGTAGGTAATAAATATTTTCATTACTCATACTCTGAAAGGGGGTCATTGTTCATCCAGGCACCGTGCTGTAAGTGGTACATGCCTGCTCTAAAGCAGAAAAGTATTAAAAAATATATATATGAATCGTAGTTTATATTGAACAACGCAATGGTAGTAACCTATACAGCCATAAAACGATTAATTCTTCATTTATTACAGTTTTGTTGACATTTAAAATCTTTTTGATGTTTATAATTACAGGATTAAACGAACTTACCTGAAGTGAAGTTCTATCCTGATTATATGAAGTATTCAGTCCGTGGTATATTAACTTGAGAGACGGGAGTTACCATTGCCTAAACGCCGCGATTTTCATAGCCCCTAGATAAAAAAAAATAAACAGCACCTGTCAACACTACAGATGTCAAAGTCATTAAGTTTAGAGCTAAATAAAGAAAACAATAGGGAAAAAATTAGCATGTACTTATCATGTTAATATTTGGGAGGGAGGGACCTACCTACCACGGACTGAATACTTCATATAATCAGGATAGAACTTCACTTCAGGTAAGTTCGTTTAATCCTGTAATTATATTCGTATTAAGTCCGTGGTATATTAACTTGAGAGATGTTTAGAGAAATTAACATCACTCTTACACCAATTACATAATAATGTACACCCATTACACCATAATGCTCTAATTCAAATCTTAAACGTTTTCATAAAAAATAAACAAAAATACCAGAATACCGGTACCAGATCTCATTTCCTCTCATCCACCATCTTTCGAGGTATGCCTACAATAGGCCGACTATGATGTGTGTATAATTTCCAATAGTTTACGTATGACTATAGTACACGCTACGAGGAATTATTGACGCTGCAGGTTTACAATTTCATTTGATTTTACAATATATATTGCGTTGGTATAAAACCTGACATTGAGTTACTTTATTATCATTATAATAATATGACATTGAATTACTTACATTATTAACTATCATTATTTCATAATAATAATATGAATTTATAGAATCTGCTTATTACTTATTATAAATTTAAAAAATATGATTATTTTTTATTATCATTTAGGTACTTTACTAATCAAAGTACAGAACACCTAATATACATACATTTTCCTGCAAAACTGTGGATTAACATTTGGCCTGTGGGTAATAATGAGTATAAGTATACCATTATAACAAAAATTAATTAATATCCCAAAGGTAAACTTTATACATGCGCGGATTGCATTTTAGTTGTCACTAAAAATGTACAAAAAATGGTCTATTATATTGACCGCAATTTTAATATTTGAAATAATACCTTGTAAACCACCTTCTATGATATCCATTTAACTACGGTAAGATCTCTATAAATATGAATGATGTCTAGAGCTCATACCTCCTTTTCACTATTCTTTATTAAATAAATTATAGGTCCGTCATGAACTCATGATTACAGTTTATTTTAAAAAGTTTTTGAATAATATTTCATGATTGAAAATACCTATCTTGCAATTGTTGTTAACATAAAAAGGTGACATTTTTTAGGGAAAGGTTTTTGTTCCTAGTTTTAACTTTTTTAGTTTGTATTAGCTGCTACAAAAATCCCAGACAAAGGCAGCCAATAATCCTCTTAGTCATTATGTTTTCCGGTTATTCAACTATGTTTAGTTGTTATTCAGTATCTTTAGCTCGGAGATAATATGACAATTATAACATGCTTAGAAAGTGGACATGGCCCATTTGAAAGGGGGTCAAAAAATGTCAACAAAAACCTTGTTTGGTGGAGTGAATAAAGCCGTAAAGGTTGATTTGAATTGAATTGAATTTGAATGCTTTTGACGACTACGACATATCTTTCTTATAAATACTTAAGTACTTACTTCGTTTATACTTTTATCCATAATACTTAATAAGAAGTAACATAATCAGTGTTTTAGTATTCCCGCGGAATAATAATTTAAAATGATAGTTGATTTTTCTATTCCATTCATCTAAGTTTATCTGGAAGAGGTCCTTTATGAGGATAAGTTCGCCTTCGATCTTTAATCGTGTGCGACAAATTTACACATCATGTTTTAACCTGATATTGAATAATAATTAACTTCCATACATTTACTTTATTGGGGACCATACTCAAATAATTATTTTAATGATTAGTTGCACCTCTCCTATATAGAACATTTTTGTTACGCATAATATAATCTTAAATATGTAGATAATATGCATAACTATTATCTGTACTTAGAGGCTGAAGACTCATAGCATTATAGTATTCTTGGCTTTAGGGAAACCGCGCAATGCGCAACAGACCTTCTTTTGAATGCTTTATGTTGGCTTGTGTATGTAGAGAGGATTGATACTTTGACTAGTATCAAAAACCGTAACCCTTCCTTTTGGCTCTGCCGTCGTCGGGTCAAAAAAGGGTACCTATCAAAGTTAAGATATCATAAATAGCACAGGAACGAAAACATCCATGGTCTTCTTCATGCTAATGCAAATTAAAAATATAATAAAGGCTTGTACAATAACATTTGTAGAAATGTAGAAAAACACATACTTGAAATACTGTGATTACAGTGAATATGAATCTGTTCGATTACCTTGATTGACTTTGATAACTACAGATTTCGATGAATTTTAATTTGCTTGATGTATGAAACAATGTAGTATAGATGAGAGCAAACTGCCTATACAATAAATATGGGTTAATGAAATCATATTATATAAAATATTTATATCTTTTTTGGTCTTTGCCCCAACATATTGTTGCACAAATTTGGTTGCGCTTCTCCTGACCAGATGCCCTTTAGGTTTTCACAATAGGCAGACATCCTAAAAAATTGTTTCATGAATATACTTCACTTCATACATATGGTCCTATTTAAACATCTGAAAATATTTGTAAGTTATCATTTTTGAAGTGATTTCTTTAAAATGTTGTAACGATCCACCACATTAATTCCATTTTGACCAGTCCATTTGTAGGTATCTATTTTTCTTCCAAAATTACTTTATGTATCTATATTAGTACTTGTATGTAAATACTCAACCCAAAAACAATATTTTTTATGTCCAAATATTTTTAACAACTGTATTTTCTGAATGGACAGTAGGAATAATTTTTATTCCGTCCATAGAGTTCATATCATGACTCTGGAAAAAATTAATATAAGGGAACCACACCAATACATAGTCAATATATAAAGATTTCATAAATATCAATCAAATATTCTTCATGTATTTATCATATTATGTTGAATTCTTAAAATACATTTCCTAAGACTTGCAACTGAACTCTTTGAATGGTAAAATAAGGTATATAGTTTGTTCACACCACCATTCACTAAATGGTAAAATAATGTATATAGTTTTTTCACACTACCATTCACATCATAAATAAAACTCAACTATAAAGATAGTTCTTTAAAGTTTACCTGACCATTACTCTTCATATTGACTTAGTCTTTTTGTCCAAACAAACGGGCGGTAAGAAGATTAATTGTTATATGCCCACATTATATTTCAGAAAGTTCTTTGAAATATCAGAAAAAGTGTAAAAACTGCCTTACACTTGGTTGGCATTTTGTAATTGCTCAATTTGTCTCCCCAAATTCGAATTTAATCTTCAATAACAAATAGTAGTGAAGGAATACTTTGTACCTGTTCTGGAGAACAATAAAGAATATTTGTATTGTATTGTATTGTATCTATTTTCCAGGTAATAATAAATTATGTGGTTGTTGAGTAAACTAAATGTTCAGTTCTAAAGAAAGTTTTTCAAAGTTCCCATATCAAGATGCAGTGTTTCTTGGTCTCCTTTGGCAGAAAATGTGGATGCTTGCAGTCAGACAGTTACCATTTTCTATAGGTACTATTTTACATCTTGACTGGTCTGTGACCCTGAAAATTAGGAACCCTTCGACAGAATGTACAGTCTGGGTATATTTATGATGAAGAAGACGTCTATTGACTTCTCATATAGAGATTTCCTTCATAATTATATAAATTTTGGCAATTGTTAGACTTGTGTCAATTGACACATTTTAGACCTTAGTCTTAGGCCTTAGAATAAACAACTTTTTGCAAATCTATACAAATTGTGGTAATCCTTTAATACATTTGTTGGATGAAGTTTGTAACATTAATACTTCTAGGCAAGAACTGTTCCATCACAGGTTTGAAAACTCACAAGATCCCATCACATAACATATGATATCTCTATAGCCTTTGATATCTCTATTGGCCACTTGACGGGTATGTGATAACAAAGTATCCAACTTTGCTATGATTTGTGAAAATTGTTTAAGTTTCAAAGCTTGACAATGGATTTAACTTTTTTAAGATTTGAGAAAATTGTTTAATTGTTAAGGCTTGATAATGGAACCAACTTTGTTATGAGTTGTGGTACCTTGTGCAGGTATTTGATGTTAGGTACCTTCTGCTGCTAACTTGTCCTTCCTCTTGAGTGCTTCTTCCTTTCCAGTGAACCTTGCCATCTACTATGCATTACTCAATCAAGAACTGAATTGTATTCTGGATCTATAAAGCTGAAGTTAACTTAACTTAGCAAAACAGTACAAAATTAATTTCCGGTATACTGTTGCAACATAAAGTCAGGTGTTATTTTGCCACACTGACCGGGTAACAATACCCAAGAGTTCTGAGTAACACTTTCCAACGGAAAGGATACATTAAATAACAGAAGAAAACCCTTCTTATTTAGGTTCTGTTTGTAGAAGTTTATATAAACTATTTTTGTATAAATTATTTTCATAAAGCTAGCTAATAGCTTCCCCCAACGGGAGTAGTGTTTAAAGTCATAGAACAAAATTGTATGTTTATAAGGATTTATGATTACTCTTATTAGTGTCAGAAAATTAGTAGGATGCAGATCTGACTTAGATTTTTTTATTCCAACGGAATAAGTGCCACAATGATAATGTGTTCTTTCTTACACTCTAGTAAGTTTTGTTACACAAATCATGGAAAACCATGATACAAGCTTTAAAAATCAAACGATACGGGTAAGAACCTTGTAGTGGAGGTTATAACAGAAATATTAATTAACACTCTATATTTCTGCATTATCTCGAAGAGACTTAGTCTTTTCCAATGGAAAAACGCCACAATATGACCTAGTGTATAAAAAATCATGGTTTTCAAAACTTGAAAACCGGGTATAAGACATTTAGACTGTTTGTGAAAGCATCAGTGAATAACATCAAAATGCAGCTTATCTCAAAGAGACCCTTTCTCCCAACGGGGAAAGGCGACATAATATAACATATTATGTAGTAATAGTGGCATTTCATGTAAATAAAGAAGTGTTTTTGTCGTAACTTACGAGCTGAAGCCCTTTTCAAATTTTACGATTTTCACGTATAAATATCGTGATTCCTAACATCCTTTCACTCTTTTGCTTCTATTTATCCATTTGGGTGTGTGAAATGTTGCTGAAACATGAAATTTCACTGAAAAAAAAACACTTTTCCCTAAGCGACGTAACGTTTCGTTTCGGCGCGGAAACTTCCAATGACTTTGACATCTGTAGTGTTGACAGGTGCTGTTTATTTTTTTTTATCTAGGGGCTATGAAAATCGCGGCGTTTAGGCAATGGTAACTCCCGTCTCTCAAGTTAATATACCACGGACTTAATACGAATATAATTAATATAATGTACTTTATGTATTTATTAGTCACTTTAAAGGCGAGATGTGATTTGCGAAATAAATTAAAATATTGTTTAAGACACAGATAAAACCACCAAATACGCAAATTCAAAATGGCCGTCTTTCGCGGTCGCGCGCCATCTTGCGAATTGTAATGTACGGCTAGCACAAGTTGGCGCGCGAGCTATCTCGCCGCGAGCTAGACCATCCGTCTGTTTCGGCGTGATTTCCTTAAGTTTTATATTTTAAACTTGTTTTTATCTTTTAGTGATTAACATTAATAATTAATTTATATTATTTAATTTTTTAAATACTAATTAAAAAAATTAATTTGAGCAGTCGTTTAAAAGGGCGGATAGTTTATCTCTCGGCGAGTTAGCTCACGCGCCGACTTGTGCTAGCCGTGCAGGGTGTACGTTGGTATTAAAAGAGTAAACTGGCGGGAAACCTTAAATAAAAAAGTGCAATTTTTTCTATGGAAGTTCCATTAGACTGTGTTTGTGATATTCGAAATTGAGTTTAATATAACAAAATGAGTTCTAGCGGTTCTGAAATTGAATCAACACCTGATTTTATAAGAGAAGAGGCTCAAGCTGTCGTAGAAAATCTTTTGCCAACGATATCTAAGGAACGATATATGAAATCGTATAATGATTTCATAAAGTGGCGGGCCGAGAAAAGGGTGAAATCTCTATCGGAAAGTGTTTTCCTTACGTATTTCAGTGAACTATCAAAGAAACTTCAGCCTTCAACTTTATGGAGCATATTTTCTATGCTGAGATCGGTAATAAATACAAAACACGACGTCAATATAAAAAACTACACCAAGCTTATATCATTTTTGAAGAGGCAATCGGATGGATTTAAATGCAAAAAGTCGAAGGTTTTTACTGCAAAAGAAGTAGAAACCTTCTTAAATCAAGCCCCCGATGAAATATATTTGGCAACAAAGGTAAGAGAAAGATTACAACTATAGTTAACTTGACGTATGTACCCCACATAACGTAATCTAATTGAATTTGGGCTCATCGTAATATTCTTGTCGTAAGGTATATTTAATGTTATCGTATTTTTTTGCAGGTTGCACTCATTTTGGGCATCAGCGGCGCCTGTAGGTGCATCGAGCTTACAAATCTCACCATAGAAAACATGGAAAAACACGGCCAATTACACTTAATAAAACTTCCAAATACCAAAACAAAGATTGACAGAACATTTGTGGTGCGTGAAGAATTCGCTCTGGTGGTGGAAAAAAATATTTCTCTAGCGCTCAATAACTGTACAAACGTTAATATTAATTTCAAGTGACTTTGTTTTTTAATAAAATAATTTTGATTTGAAGTGACTGTTTTTTAATAAAATAATTTTGATTTTAACTGGCTTGTGTTTACTTTCCTCGTATTCGTAATGAAAAGTAGAGTGTTTTACTCGGGTGATAGCACCCATTTTTGCCTCGAACTATTGGCGCTCTCACTTCGTTCGAGCGCCAAAACATCTCGTCAGAAATGGGTGCCTTTCAGCCCTCGGTTAACAATCTACTATTTAAAAACTGGCCCTTGCGTGTCGGATCACGCACAATGAAGAGTTCGGTACCAACATCTACTAGTCCACATTTAAAACCACTATCCAATGCATTGAATCTAAAAAGATCGTATCTTCATAGGGAACTCACGGCAGTTACTACCATTTGCAATGTAGCCGTTCATAGATTACACCTTCCTACTAAATTTCATAATTGTAGTGCTTATAGTCTCCGAGTAAATCGCTTATGACATACGGACGGACGGACAGACATGACGAAACGGTCGGTCACTTGGTCGGTTTTCTAATTAGTACACCCAGAAACAGACGGGTATACTTAGGCTCGGTTTTATAAAGATCCGTTAGACCTTATGTCGGTTCGATATGACAAAAAATGTACTGAGTTACTGAAATTTGATCTGACATATGGTCTAACGGATCTTTATAAAGCCCGGCCTTAGTTTATTTCGCGACGAGATAGCTCACGCGCCTTCTTATGGTACCCGTGCTGATATCAGAAAAATAAGCTGCAATAAAAGCTAAGCCATGTGACACAAATCACCATATGCAACGCACACTGGAGGCATGGATTACGCCAGCTCAACCCAGCTAAGCCTTAACAGCAAATCTGCGCTATTTAGCAACGCTCCAAGCCCTTAATTAGGGCCCTTTTCTTGACGTCACTAGCCCGTATAGCCGAATAGACAAATTGTTTGGACAGCTGAAGCTTACTGGGGTTGAATTTTGAGCCTATTAGGTATGCGTAACCTCACATGCCACATAATGTATTGCAAGCTCTTCCCTGAGTTTTAGTTCTAAACTAAAGTTTAACAATGAAAGTCTCGAGAATTCGATGTACATAATAAAGCACTCAGCATTTCTGTAGCGAGGGATTTCTTAGGTGTCATACATAATGCCCAAGTTGGTATGGGTATATGTCGAGAAATGGTAACAAGTGTGTGTCGGACCACGCACCATGAAGGGTTCTGTGCCTACTACTAGTCCACATTTAAATTCTCAATCCTGTACTGTTAAATAAAAAAGGTCATATATTCATAGGAAGCTCACAACACTTACGCTGTTTGTTTGGGCAAGGCAGTTTTTCAGCGATAATTCTACGATTAGACCTACCTGCTTCAAAACAATTTTTTTAAAAAGTACCTATATAATAAAAGAAAAGAGGGAGGCCTTTGCCTAGCAGTGGGACACTTGAGGCTCTTAATAATAATAAAAATAATAACCTATATAATATTCTAACCTCTGTATCATTTTTAAAGGCCTATCCATAAATGCATTTATTTTATCCCCCGATTGTATGGTGTGCCAATTTTTTCGTAATTCCACACCACTTTTATGTAGCGGTTCATAGAATACACCTTCCTGCCAAATTCCTAGTATACTTGTAGTCTCCAAGTAAATCGGCTGTGACATGCGGACGGACAGACATAGCGAAACTATAAGGGTTCCGGTTTCGCCATTTTGGCCACGAAACCCTATAAACTGGGATTTAGGGTTAAAGAACCTTATTTTCTCATAGAAATATTACAGTTCACTTAAGAGAAATTAACTTACAATACAAAACTATTATAGGTATAATGCACAGCAAGGCGCTGATCAATACGATTTTGGACAAGTATTTTATGGAATGTGATTGAATACGATGCCAACTTCTCCTCATCTTAGCTTTATCCCAATTGCACTCAAAACAGGTGGCGGCTGCCTTCAGTAAATTAATAATTTTAGTATACTTAGAACTTATATTGTATTTATTTATCTATTTGCATAAGACAAGGTCTAATTTAAATAATACCTTCCTTAGAGACTACCATACGTATTAATATAAAAACCGGACAAGTGCGAGTCGGAATCGCCCACCGTCGGTTCCGTACAAATTTATAGGTATTTATAAGTACTTTAAATAAAGGCTAACATATTTTTATTACTTAATTACAAATGTACTAGTTACTAGTTTTAAAAATTTTCCCTGTACTTGTATTAAAAGAAAATATTACTTGCCAAATTGCATAGTTCTGCAAATTATATTTACAATAATAAATATATTACTTGCCGAATTTCATAGTTCTAGGTCAACGAGGAGTACCCCATATATCTCTTTTTACCACGTCAATATAAGAAGCGAAGCGCACCAAAAAAAATAAAGCAAGAAAAAGGATTCAGATAATTATATTTTTATGTCGTTTATGAAGAGTAAATGTATGAGCGATGTCATTACAAAATGACGTTAAAATATGCCTAACGTTAGTACATTAAACAGCACAGTTACATGATTTCTTGTAGTAAGCAGACACCGTAGGTAGCCTTTGGACGTTCTGAGAAGTCATAAAAGCGTTGCCTACCCTTTATTGATTTGAAGATTCGTTTTGTTGACAGCTGGAGATAAATGTAGGTCCCACAACACAACGCATTATCGATAACTCTATAGCAGTGCCCTTACCATGAGTTTGCATGACCGTACTCGCTAGCGACTGCGTAAACTATTTAGTACGCCGATTCTTAGTTCTATTGCGTATTGTTTTTGTTAGCCTTCATCTATAAAATAAATTATTTCAAATACAAAAAAATCTATAGTAACTTAACTCACCACCAGGAACACACCACCACGTACCTACAAACTTCAAAATTGATCAATTGTTTAGGAAACTACGTAGGTACTGAAAGTACAGTAGTCAATCAGTAACAAGTTAATCAAATTAATAATTTAAAAGAACCCCCGACACAAAACACAGCTAACTTTCGATTAAGTAAGACCGCACTCAAATCGGTTCTTCCGTTATGGAGCTACGATACCACAGAAAGACACACAGATACACATATTAAATTGATAACAGCCCTTTTTTGCGTTCCGTCGGGGCTAAAAAAGAAACTCAACATTAAAACTATACAAAACACAAGAAGGTAATCCCCCGCGTACAATACAGCTTTCAATTCGACGTTGCTAAATTTTTATTAGGGAGCGGAGTAGCAAACTACTCCGTCCACTGATACAAAAACCGATCTTGGAGACCTTTGGCCTCCCTGGGGAACACTTAACCTATTTTCATTTCTTTTTGTTTTTATTTCCGTGGAAACTATGCATCGACAGTGTTCGAGGATCGCCAATTCAGTTGGCTATGTATTGACCTGACTTTTCAGACAGTCAGCCAAAAAGTGTAACTACCACTTTAATGAACAAGTAAAATACAGTTGAAAAGTGGTAGACCATTTTCTTGTTTTTCACGCTTAAATTCTACTACTCACAATAAAATTAAAAAGTGGTTCTGTTACTATCTGAAACTTTAACAAAATCATGGTATACTTTAATTTCTTTATTGATATTATCAATATTTTTGTCATAATTTAAAATCAAATCATTTTAAAACTTGTTAAGCCGAATACATAACACGGCTTAAGACGAATTCACAAATCTTATTCTCTAGATAATAGAGTAGTACATTCGAGATATATTCTAATTGCAAAACCCTTTTAGATGTAAGTAAGGTGTTTAAATGCCGCACTGGAAATACTAGAACAGAGCTGATGATGGAAGCAAAAGCGGGCACACACAAACTCCATTCAGTTTCGGCTCGTTTGATTGGTAACTTTGCAACAGCTGATCTTGTGTTGATTTTTTTTCTTTTACAAAAATTGATTTCGGCCGGACTTTATAAAGATCCGCAGGCGAATCACGTAACTTTATGTACTAACGGTAGATAGATTTTACTGTCAATTTTGAAGTATAAATGTATGAGATGACAATTACAATTTGACATTAAAATCTACCTAACGGTAGAAAAAAAGTTGCGTGATTACCCCGCGAAAATGTCACATAAAATTTTAATATCACTAAATTTTATGACATAACTTACCAACGTATTGTCTATCGAACCTTTATAAAACCTAGCCTTAATTAAAAATAGAAATACAACTTTTGTAGCACATTTGTAGACAAAGAGTTTATAGTTTTGCCTCATTGAATAAGAACCTGTATAAACTATATTAAACTAAGGTTTCTACATTCAAAGCACCGTCTACATGCAACATCCGGAATCCTGACGGCGAATAAATTAGATTTATGTACCGAAAGCCGGCGCAACGCTGACAGTACTATCCACTGAACGTTCCAGGTCTCTGATAAATCAGTTTGATACATTTAATCCTGAGTCGCCATAAAATAAAGACGCAGTTTACGTATTTGGGTTTCTGACGACCTGTTTAGCCTAGTGGGTAGTGCACCTGCCTGTGAAGCTGACGGTTGGGGTTCGAATCCCGGTCAGGGCAAATATTTGTGTGATGAGCATGAATATTTGTTTCTAAGTCTTGGATGTTTTCTATGTATTTAAGTATTTATATCTATTAAATATATCGTCGTCTGGTACCCATAACACAAGCCTTCTTGAGCTTACTGTGGGGCTAGTTCGATTTGTGTAAGATTGTCTTCTAATATTTATTTATTTTTATTTAAGAGAGTATGTCACCAACTTGCTCGTAAAAATGGTCCATGTTCGTGATAAATACCGCAGAAGGCCGCCTTTCTTCTTTTGATATGGGATTTTCATAGAGCATTAGAAAACAGAAAGAAAAAGACAGGAAAGCCTTGACGAGCAGAAGAACAGTACGGACTAAAAATGAAATTAATTAAATGAAAACTATCAGCCGACATAGCCTGCCCCGTTGTCAAATCTTCCTCCATGAAGTTTGCACCAATGTCCTTTTTTGACCGTCAGCTGACCCTATCAAATCAGATACATACGACAATTTATTTGAAAACTCTGACAGAGGACTGTACGCTGGTTCTTTTTCGCGTCCGTAGGTATCTGGGAAATAAATATCTTACATTTACATAGGCAACATGAAATAGTTTCAATCGCAAAAAGATTCTGTACTGTATAAACTAAGTATTATTGAATACGCGTTCACCGAAAAAAGTCAGGGCTTCCAAAAAGTACAAAATCATGCGATGCAAGGATGCAAGTAACGCCATAGCCCAACGCAAGTTCAGCAAAATTGCCTACATAAAGAAATTGCAATTCAAATTGCGACGTGTTTACGGCGAAACTCGTTGAAATACCTTGAACCGTGTTACTGTGTTGATAAGGCACGCGATGTAAGCCTTCCTAGTATCTATTTGGACACAATCAGGGCATCACGTAATGTATTTCGTGAAAATAATGCTTTGTAATGTCGGTACAAGTGTATTTCGTGTGACTATGTAAGGTAAACGTCCGAGCGATTGATAATAGTGAGCCAATGCTTGACAGCTTCAATTTTAATTCATAACACTAGAGGTAAACAATGGGTGTCAACATTTAGGAATCAAGGTGTCAAACTTTGGTACCTTAACACGCCGTTCTATGTTATTAGATTCAAGATTACAAAAAATCGCCATCATTACACAGATATACCTGAGAGACATGTAATAAAATTATGTCCTCTCTACTAATTCCTTTTTTATTTACCTTATTGTAAGACATATAACTCATTACACTTGGTTTAATTTTTGTAAATACTGAAAACAACAATAAAGAATCTTATAAGGCTTTATTTCGATTGATTTCTATTATAATTACGTAACAACTTAATTGTGCGCAAAATGTTATATAATAGTAGGCAACAATTTTTTTCTCGCTACCAAGATTTGGTTCTAATTTTTTGATAAATAACTTAAACCAGCTCGTAATAATATCTAAATCAAGTTTTGAAAACGACCTTTCTTCGTTATGTTAAGGTTTAAATCAAAAGCGAACTTCCAACTTACTGAGCTGTTATCAGCGTTCTTTATCGATTTGAATCAGAGCGAATTTCAACAATTTGTGAACAATTGTTAAAGTATTTTCTGAGACCAAAACTTGACACAATACCCCTCTATTCTCATTCTCATTAATCGAAATCATTTAAGTAATAATAATCTGTACTTTGGTATTGAAGCTTAAAACTTAAGTTCCAATTTATGAATTGCGTCTTTTGATCACCTTTAATTGAAATGAGTTTGTACTTTTTTATAAGGTATTTTCCTGATGTCGTCGCTTCATCGTGACGTCGCTTTTTGTAGAGAAATATGGCTATTGATATGAAATACTAATTTAAAACTGCATAAGTAAAACTGCACTTTAAGTGCGAAGTTTTCCAATTATTTTCCTAATTTTTTTAAGGTATTAGTAACGTTAAATAAATAATAAAAAGGCACTGTTGTTTAATAGAGTATTGTTAAAGACTACTGTTGAAGGAAACGTCACTAACTTCGTATTAGAATCAAGGTAGCTCAGATAATAATTGACAGACCAGTGAATAGGGATGCGATGTCTCTTGCGTAACGAAATAATATAATAGTAAAACAGTAACAAGTGCGCTAAAGAAATTAAACTACAATTGTGAATTGAAGTAGGTGAGGTTGAGGCCCGGTATCTCAAACGCCCTTAGTATCTAAACAAGGGTAGTTTGAACACGCATGAATAGCTGTTTATGCCTCATAATCTTCTAGATCCGGAGCTTACAGGCTTACAAAATTATCAGACAAATATATTACGCAATTATAGTCCTAATTCCTAATGTGTTAAGTACTTGGTGGATGTATAGGGAAGTTTGTGGGTCTGCCCGTTAGGTTCGAGTCATCAATCTTGCTCAAGCCCGCATAATCGCAGAAAACTCGGGATTACATGGCGACCCACATTTTTAAATGATATTTATGTATAACTAACTATTTCTTGTGACACGCTATAGAGGGTTTTGGGAGGTTTAAAAGGAACCTAGCCTCGTAAGTCCTTTTATGCGTAATTATCACCCAGCATACATTATGTACGCTGGACGAATTAGAATCAAGCTAATAAGAAAATAAAATTAAAAGTAACTTGTCTTAAAATTAAATGAAACAAAAGAAATTTCACTGGTGCAAGCACGATGCCATGATTGGCTGTCAATCGTCGGTTTTCTTAGAAGAAAATCTTCTGTAAGTAGGTACTACGAATTATTTTGTATTATAAATTAGGAAACGTACTATAAATGGTACAGAAGGTTTTCTTCTAAGAAAGCCACGTTTGACAGCCAATCATGGCATCGCGCTCGCCGCATAGAACGATATCTTTCGTTCCTAGCGCGATAGGTTATCTGGACACCACGGGGGCATGCCAGAGCCGAGTTTAGCCGAAGGGGCAGAGGAACAGCGGGTCTAGCACAACTACCGCTGCTGCGACGTGACGCGAGTAGAGAAAAATCAACCCTCCTCTTTCTAATTCGCACAGTTTGAGTGAGACAGGAATCTCTGAGTCGCGCGAGATACGACTTGGCAGCAAGTTGTGCTAGCCCACCAGGTTTGTTTATAATTCATTTTTAATATAAAATAATTGATATTACATTAGTGCATGTCCTAAAAGAGCCTTTTATAATCAACTCGGCTAAAACATTTTTTTTCTTTATTAAGGAGCTTGTCACACCTGCAGGTGATGATGTCCCTCCATTATGATACACGCTACGTACGTACGCTACGAAGCTGGAGGTCCCGGGTTCGAATCCTGGTCTGAAAGCTTTATTTGTGGGATGAACACAAATATTTGTTCCTGAGTCTTGGATGTTTTCTATGTATTTAAGTGTATATTTATCTATATAAGTATGTATATCGCCGCCTTCCGAACTAGCTCCGACAGTGCTGCGGCCTCGTTCGACAACGGAAAAGCCAGAGCACTGTTGCAAAGCCATCAAAACCGGACTTAAGCTAAAGCAATTAATTGTAACTGAAAAAATGTCAAGTCAAGGCCAGTTGCACCAAAAAGTTACACGTTACTTAAACATACACGACATTTTATTTCAAGCTTACACCCCTAAATGTTCGTAAAAACATAGGTAGTTAAATCCTAATGGTATAATAAAGGTTAGTGATACATTCTAAGTATTAAATAAGGGTCGCTCGGACGTTAAGCTGCGTTCACCGACGCATGAGCGCCGAGTCCCAGCGGTCCGCGAACGCGCTGGATCCTGCTGGTGTAGAGAGGCTACCGCAAACCGAAAACGAACGAAGTTCGATCTCCTTCTCTGTCGCACTTGCTAATTCGTGCGACAGAGAGGGAAATATTTGAACTTCGTTCATTTTCGGTAGCCCCTCTGCTCTGTGCCCGGGCTAGCAGGGCAGCGGCATCGGCAACGCAACGTTTGCGCATAAAGTGTACGACTGCTGCGTAAAATTGACCTACAGGCCGCACGTGTAAAATGACTAACAAAATGCTTAGTGACATTAAGGTAAAAGTGACGAACATTTCATTCCCCGACAAACATGATCTGTCAATCACAAATAAATATCTGGAACCTGAGACTAAAATTTACAGTACAACAACGTGAAATATTTTATAAACTCAAACATTTCTGCAAATAGGCCACAAGGGCACTTTTACATGTCAAAATATTAATTTACAATTTAAGACTATAAGAATACATTTTTCTTGTCAGAATATTAATTTACAGTTCAAGAAAAAATGATAATTTCGAGATTACAAATATAACAAAATTAATGTCATACCGACAGTGAAAATAAACTTGCAAAGTTATCTATTACGAATATTACAACATCAGTAAAGTTAGAGATGTATAAGGTCTCAGTCTGATTAAACAAAGAGTATTATGAATTCATATAATATCTCAGAGATGTACATGGCCTCTGAGCGTCCAAATACAATTAATAGTTCTAACATCCTTAGAGATGTACATGGTCTCAGAGCGTCAAGATTAAGACTAATTTAATATTGTTAGAGATGTATATGGTCTCTAAGAGTCATTGATAATTGACAATATAAAAGAACTAGTGCACACTGTGAGTGCAATAGGTACACACTAATTCTATGATCACTGATTGTGTGACTGAGAGGTGGACTGCCGCTATATTTTTGCGGACAATTTACACAAATCGACCTAATTTCAAACTAAGCAAAGCTTGATTATGGTTACTAAGCGATGATATACATATTTATATGGATAAATAGATGCTTAAATAACATCCAAAACTCAGAAATAATTATTCATGCTCAGCACACAAATAAATTCCCTGACCGGGATTCGAACTCAGAACCACCAGCTTCATAGGCAGTGTAGTGACACTAGTGTAGAGTAGTGATAGATGACGATAGTTGGTAGTGACCAACTATCGTCATCTATGATCAATCACAATACCGACGGCGGACTCGAGTCTTGGTTATAGACGCTCAAGCGTGTATAGTTCAGGCCTTTGTGCTGTCTAATAAGCTAATAGGATATTGAATTTTGTATCATGCAAAATTAAGTAGCTTTTTGTACTCATTACTTTGATAAAACTCTGCCAACTCAAATAACCTCGGTTTATGCTGGCCAATAAGCTAATAAGATATTGAATCTTGTATTCATGCAAAATTTAGTAGCTTTTGGTACGAATTACTTTGTTAAAACTCTGCCAACTCAAATAACCTCGGTCATCCCTTATGTACTATAATTCTTGTAAATAAAAACTTACCCCCTTATTCATAAAACTTAACAAACCTCTGCTAACTAAAATGTCTGTTGTCACTGTCTCACAAGCACATGTGTCAAAGTGACAGATAAGGACAAACGAACTTTAGCGGCTAGTCAACTAATATAGGTTTGATAGACGTTTATGAATAAGGGGGCTAGATTTTAATCTTCAGTATACAATACACACATATACCTATCCCATTTATGTTTTACGCGTGTTGCCACGTTTGTTTATTTATAAACGCAGACTAAATTCTTGAAGACTGTCCAATATACAGAACACCACGCCATAAAAAGTTGCCTTGTAGGTATTTTTATGTCGACAATGTCTTAAACGAAGGCCAGTGGAGTCTAGAAATATATTCACAGTGTCCTAAGACTACAAGTCCTTACTTAGAGGACGTTTAGTAGCAACCCAATTACATACTTAATTTATTCACTTTATTGGGCTGTCGCCAACGCAAACGATTTGCGTTTATGCACAGCGGTCAACTACCTATGGGCGAGGAGGTCAATTTTGATTCTACACATTGTATTTTAATATGATATCAATGTTGCGCACAAACGATCTGAAACGTTAGCTTTGAAGCGACCACTCAATAACACATGCTTTTGAATTAACGTGTGCGATAAGTTATTTTAGATAGACTTCCTGGGGCAATAACAAAACTTGTTCATAATTTTGTTATCTTATACAACGCGATTTGTTTACATTAGCCGATGTCAGGGGTTTAGGTTTCGTATCAAAATAAGTTGAGGGTTTTCCAGAATTATTTATGCCATCAGGTGGAAGATAGTTCCTCATTCTGGAAAGTATCCTATAAAATTATAGGCATTGCGACGATCCTAATGAGCCCCAGAACGACGTTATTTAAGATTTACTGCAATTACCACCGATCATCAAACCTATTAACCTGAACTTCGGAGTAGGTACCTATTGAAAGCAAGAAAGAAAGCATCTATTCGCAACGAAACACAAAAGAAGTAAACACAAAATGAAAATAACAATATTTGAAAATAGCCTCAGCATAATGCCGACTCAAAGAGCCGAGACCTTGGTGCGTAATAGTGACGGTAGTGATGCGCGACTTTGAATGATACTAATTCGATTAGTCGATTATTGTAATCATTCGAATAAATTCGACATTAGTCAAAACGAATGTCATAATCATTCGACTAATATTAGTAATACTGCAATCGCCGCTCGCCCGAGTCGAACGGACGTAGTAACTAATGTCCACAACACAACTAACCTAACTAACTCCAGTTCAAGTCGAATAAGAGCCGACGAAGTCGGCACGACCATTACCGAGTCGCGCCGAACAACGGTCCACTATAGTCGGGGCTCTACGTTTTTAGCGATTTTACGAAGCGGAGGATTCTGGGAATAGTAATAGTATAGTAGGGGCGAGTGGAGATTAGTAACTAATATTAGTAGTCATCATTCGATTATCAGGATTAGTATATTACTAATTTCCAATTCGAATATTGACATTAGTAATCGCTAATCATTCGAATAGGCAAATCATTCGCAGTCGCGCATCACTAAGTGACGGTGTGTGTACAAGCTCCGCCTAAAATTGAACGCGACCTAAAACATCTGCGACGGACTGCGCTGTCACATCGAGCCGTCCTAACAAAATGGCAAAGGTGCCAAAATGGCGGCGCCTACTACAAGTACAATCACTCACGGCAATAATTGGCAATAACATAGGAAATCACAAATTACAATAATAACGTATGTACAAAAGATACAGAAAGCGTAAGTAAATATTAAAGTCGACAGTAAAGAGCATAGTGGTGATGCTCGTGAAATATTTTTTATGGGACATATAACAGTGATGAATTATTAATGAAACTAAATAAAATATTGGTCGAATTTATCTAGCAAGATTTGACTTAAAACTACAGTACACCAACTAAATTTCAATACTATAAAGTTAAATGAAAAATTGTGTATATGACATCCAATATCCAGGAACAAATCACACATCACACACACGATTGAGAATGTATAAGATGGCTATGTAAATTGGTTTTAAGAATAAATGAGTATCAGTATAAGTATAAGACGAACAACAAGCCGTCAACATATGATTACACAATCATCATATTATTAACACCGATCATGTTGAAATCATCTAGAAAACGCTTACATCTTAAGTTGACACAATACTGTAACGGAACGCAGTTAGCTACGTTGGTCACATTCATATTAAAAAAGCTATCGAACTACATACATTTCGATATGTAGGAGGTCTAAGAATAAGAGATGCGTTCATTTTTAGAGCTAAATGACATCTACATTATAGGGAAATTGATAAAATATTATATATTACCAACGCCTAGTTAATTTCGACTTTTCTTAATCTAGTTAAATGCACGTCCAATAGGTCTAATTAAGTGAAAGTTAACTTAATTGATTACACTAATCACATCAGATAATAATTAACGCAAACTGCTACCAATTTATGTAAGCCTAGTACTTTTCCTCACAAACCGTATCAATTTCAAACGCTGTTCAGTTGTTCTGACATTTTCTAACTTTGGCAAAGTCATATCTAGTACTAGTTAATTCACCCTGTTTAAATCTTATGTTACCTTGGTATTATAATTTGAGAAACGAGGTGGGAGCGACAGCAAGCAGCAGGTTTGGAATATTCTAATTTTAAATAATCGCATCTAGTAGTGGCCAACACGAACTGTTATTGTTTTATGCAATCTTAGTACCTTGTTACACGAAACGAAGTAGGTGAGACAACGGACAGACGTTTAAATATTTTTCTAATTCAAGAAAGGTTGTATCGGGCAATGATTAACTCGAACTACTGATTAATTATGCAATCTTAGTACCTCAGTTTCATGAATCGAGGCAGATGAGACCGCGAACAGTAGGTATACGCACTCTGACACTAGTATTACTTAAGGCAAACTACTAGCCGTTTATGAGAACCTAATATCTCATTTTCCAAAGCTTGTCCCGGATGTCTCGGAAGTCCCGGATGTCTCGGAAGTCTCTAAGATATTCCAAATTTGAATAAGCCTCGTTTAGCAAAAATTAATACTAACTCTTAAAACTTATGTAAACTTGGTACTTGATTTCCTAAAGCATGTCTCGGATGTCCTGGAAGTCTCGGAAGTCTCTGGGATATTCCAAATTTAAATAAACCTTGCCTAACAATAATCAATATTTACTCTTAGCGTTTATGTCAGCTTGGTACTTGAATTCGCAAAGCATGTCTCGGATGTCTCGGAAGTCTCGGATGTCTCGGAAGTCTCGGATGTCTCGGATGATGTCTCGGATGTCTCGGATATTTAAGTATAAAAGGACTGAGAAATTTATTTGAAGTCACTTAGAATTCGTCATTCAGACTGTTAAGGTCTCTGGCTTATATTTAATATAAAACTCTTGGTGGGTGATTCTCTTAACATAAGGGTGGTTCGTCATATTGGGGAGATTCTCTTCATAATGAGGGATCACCTTTTAATATTTTATTCCATAACTTCGGGGTTTTTGAGTCATTTTCAGTAATCTAAAAGCCAGAACTTTGACCAGGTTTACAGTATACCTGAGGAGTCATTCCCGCCTTGCGGTGTTAATGGGCATGACTCAGAGTCTTTAGTTACCAGATCTAAGGGTGGTCTGGCGTCTACCTCTTTACCAACATAGGAGACGATCAAATCCCTTACGCTTCTTCAATGCCCAACTGACAACGTAAACGAGGCTGCCATAGTTTGGGTCAGCATAGAGGAGTATTCCTTGCTCGTTGAAATTGTGCAGTAGTTGAGAGGCGGTCTTGTTAAATATATTTATATATTATCTTTATATACACAATAGGGCGTCTTACTCACTGTACCCTGTCTTCGGACCAGTGGGGGGAGACAACCTACACAGGCTTTAGAATTGCAATCCTCAGTTTAGCCGACTGAACTTTCAAAGCTTAGTTAGGGAATACGCATTCTTAGAAACTAAATCTGGTAAGAGTTTAGTTTCTACAGTTTAGATCTATTTGGGATAGTGATAGGTTAACTTCATACACTGGTTTTAATATGTTCATTCTGGGATTACTGAATAGGTTCAGGATATTATGGTATTTTCTAGAGTCGCTAAATTATACGTTATAGCGGTGACTAGCTGAGGCGTCTCAAATTTCAGGTTTAATTGAAAGGGTAAATAGTAATTTGGTTACTGGGATTTTAAATAGAATTGGAATTTTATGATATTTCAATATTACATTGTTGCATTTATATTGAATAAATCTTTAAAGCTATTATTGATGACAAGCTGAGCAGTTCATTTTGTGCCAAGTGACAAGCAGAGCAGTTCATTTGTATGATTATACCAAGTGACAAGCAGAGCAGTTCATTGGTATAATCTATTTAGTGACGAGCAGAGCAGTTCACTAAATATAGATTACATAGTGACGAGCTGAGCAGTTCACTAAGGTTTAATGACAAGCTGAGCAGTTCATTAATCTAGCTATTATTAGATTTATCTTAGAATAATTGAATTCTGGAAATAGAATTAGATCATAGTTTTTTAGGTTATACGTATAACACAGACTGGAGAGTTTCTTGGTGTTTCTTCTCTTCAGAAAACTAGGTTCCGAAACACTGGTAGATTTATGAAATAATATCTATTAAAACTAAACACAATAAAATAGATATTCCTTAGCTATTTTGATTTCCCCCATCCAGGCGTCAACAGTAGTGAAGTAAGTGTGTATGTTTGGAACAGAATAATTGAATTTCGTTAGCTAGTTAGGACTGGTTTATAATAAAGTAATTGTTATTGTAGGAAATATTATTCTGTTCATAGTTAAGTTTAGGATCACTACTGTGGCGGTAACGGATCATCGGTAGGTCCTGGTAGGGGCCGTTTTACCACAAAACAAAAACATTCTTATTTAGGAGATTATTTATGAGATTAAACATGAGAGTTTAAATTCTAGAAATCAAGTCGATTAGTTAGTTCAAATTAAGTTTCAGTAATTAGAATGAGGAATCCAAATCTTGACATGAATTCACATAAAAGATAATGGGTTTTATGGTTCACAACTCTTCAAGAGTTCTACCCTAGACGATTTACTTTGGCCAATTCGTAGTTTTAGTTAATAAAATAACATTTTTAAGTTATATATTTAATTTATCAAGTAGAGAGGGGGGGGGGGGGGCGTTACAATACCGGTTATAATCCAATAAATTTTTTTAGTAAAAATATTTCAATTTCCATATTTACGACACAAATGTTGAATCCTTTTTGCAAAAATACATCCACAATCTGTTTAATTAGCAACTTCGATGCTGTGGGCAAAAACGTAACACATTCACCGTCTGGGAATGCAAATACTAATAAAATTAGTAGAATGAATAATGATTAACCGGTAGAACGTCCGATTATCTAATTAGTTTTCAAATTTCACTTGACATATACCTACATATAATTAAATTTTTATTGCGTATCTCTGACGTAATTCAACCGGTTCAAGAAATGTAATATTGACACAACTGTTTAAGGCAGACGTCAATCCTACTAGCCTTATTCGTTATTTTACCATCTGAATAGCTTTTTCCTGGCAATAGTTTCGTACTTATGTCAAGCAGTCATTCTTACTTTTTTTAGCATCTTAATATGAACGGATCGGTTTAAGTTTACTTGCCATCCAAACTACCGGACTTGACATATACATATGTGTGCGATCACAAACCTTATGTAAACATACATATAAATCGTATTAGTGTATTCGCACGGGGTCACACCTTATGGTGTTCGAATAGCCCCACTTTAATTGGAAAACTATATTTTTACCAAGATGCCAATAGCGGGTGGCTCCATTAAAAGCCGTGTTCTACTACTTAGCTTGCTAATAGTAGTTAACACATTAACCAAAACTGGGTTCACATTTTATTCTCTTACCAAGGTTGTCCATATTGTTTCGTAAAATCACTTGTTTAACTTAGTATATTTGCTTAGAGTCACCACAACCTTGTTTCTATTAGTAGTTCTGCGTCAATGGCACTGCGCCAAACCCTAGTTTAAGTTTAAACGCATAAGAATGCGTTTCTCACCTTTTCGCTATATCAAATTTGTATGTAAAGTTCAAATTTTGTTATCTATTCTACATTCACTTACCTGTATTCGCTTAACCGTTAACTTAAACCCATAGATATTATTGTATAGTAATTCTGCATTAAGGTATTGTACCAACAACATACTTAGGTCTTAGGTTTAAAACCACCTTTTAGTTACAGGCGAAAAATAAAGCCTAAAATTGTTATAACTTAGTATTTATTACATAGAAATCGGATAATATTACAAAATTGGTTTGTTTAATACATATATAGTACATACTTTGTCATTTCATAAGTAATTCTGTATCGAAATAATATAATATAACACCTAGAAATAACTAGACTTAGTCAGTACTGGAATGTAAAATCTAGATCTAAAGTGAAAAAATGATGTAAAAAAGTTGAATTTTGGAATTGTCTACCTTATGGTTAAGCTGGCTGCTATATAAATAAAATGGCGGTTGTATGGCCGTTCTCGGATTGCCACGGAACTACCGTCGTGCTCGGACGCTTTCGCTCACTTACGTGCATTTAGTAGCTTTTACCAAGTAAAAGTTAACAAATACCACGGCCCGGCAGATAGCCGGAGGGGACCACATACAGCAGCAAAGTCAGGCCCACTGTCGGTTTTGCCCAGACCGCACCCCGAACCCGGTCCCGCTCAAACGGACGCCCCGGGCTAGGGGATGCAGGGAAGGGTGTAAGCCGGCAGCGGCGAGCGTCGCACGCCCTCCGTCCCACCGCGCTAATGGAGCGCGCTACGAAGCCTGGAAGTGGGGGTAGTTCGGGATCTGCCGACTTCGATCTACCCACACTCCACTCAACCTACGCAACCGCCACCGAGTCGCTACCAACTAGCGACAGATCGACGCCGCAGCCTACGGACGCCAACTTAAAGCTGCCGTACACAACCAAGCGGCCATCCTCGCCCGTGTTGCTCGCTGCGACGGGCTCGGGCCCCATGGAGCTGCTGCAATCTGACAAGGCTGCAGTAGCACATGCTTCAGGCACAGGAGCCATGTCGCCGAGCCTGAAGGCCTGGATGGCCACATTCATCAGACTGAAGAGCTTCCAGCTGGGGCTAGAAGTCGAACTGAAGCCGGAGGATGGACACCTCCTGGTCCTATTGGAGCGCCATCCGGCGATCCTCGGGCCGGAGAGGCGCCCAAGGGAAAGCCCACCCTCCCCAGCTGGCATGGAAAAACGCCCGTGCCACCAGCCATCGCCGCCGCCTACACCAGCAAGCCGCGCGCAGACCGGCCCAACCGCCAAGAAAACGCCGCCGGTAGAGCAGCCGACGACTACCATTCCCCCCCCGCCCCGCCCGCGGAGCACCCCCGCGGGGGGCAAGGGGAGGCCCGCCTACAAGACGCAGGCCGCTGCCGCCCGACCGACCCCGAGTCGGAGCCCGGAAGCAGCGCCTCAAGAAAAACCGAAACCGAAACCGCAACCCAGCAAACAGCGCTACCCGACGATCGTTGCCCCCGTCCTGCCAGACTGGAACAAGCTCCTCGAGAACATAAAGGGCGACCTTGGGGAGGCCCCGAACTGCAGGGCGATGGGCAGCGGTCTCCGCTTCAACCCGCGGAGCGAAGAGGAGCATCGCTCAATTAGAAGACACTTGGAAGAGATGGAGAAGGCCGGCACCCCCGTGGATTGGCACGCCTATCAATTGGACAGGGAGAAGAGGATGAAGGTGGCACTCTACGGCCTCCCGGCCGACACCCCACTCAACCTAATCAAGGAAGCCTGCCTGGCGCTCGGTCATCCGGTCGAATACGCCAGACAGATAAATGCAAGACGAGGCAAACCGGGCTGTGTCTACTTCTTGCAGATAGCAGGCCCCACTAGAGACCACACCGGTATCTACAGGCTGCGCGAGTTCCTATCCGTCCCCGACGTGAGAGTGGAGGCATGGCGGGGAAGGAAGGGACCCGCCCAATGCCACAGGTGCCAGGGCTTCCGGCACCACTCAACAAACTGCCACCGCCCGCGCAAATGCGTACGTTGCGCGGGCCCACACCCGGCGAATCAGTGCCCGGTCCCCAAGGACCAACCACCGACCTGCGCCAACTGCGGCGGCCCTCACACCGCCAACGATGGCAACTGCCCAGTGTTCCGGAAGGAGGCGAGGAACACAAAGGCGGGGACTAGTGCCTACTCGGTCCCTAACAAACCCGGCCCCATAACAAGAGCCCAGGAGAAGCCTAGAATGGTGGAGGAGTGGCGCCCGCCACGCTTATGGCGCCGGCCAACGCTACCCCACCACTCAAGAAGCCTAAAAGAAAGAAGAAGAAGAAGACTGCACCGGCTGCGGAGGCACCTCCTCTCACTTCTTCGTATCTAGAAACGCCATCACCTCCTGCTGCGGCTGGAGGGCGGAACGAGTCAACGGAGGGAATGGCCGCACCACTACCAGTGGAGCCGGCCGCACCCCCGTCACCAATGATACCTAAACGGCTTAAATTCCAAGAAATGCCACCACCTCTCGCCGCGGCAGGAGGTCAGCAGAAGGAGGAGACGAAGAGAGCGGCCACACCACCCCTGGAGGAGGAGTCGGCCGCACCGGCCGCACCACCGTCACCACCGTCATTTGTGAGACCACGGCCCCAATTTGACCGGCCAAGACAATTCGAAGAGATACAAGCAGCGCTCGCTAGGCTCGGCATTCATGTAAGACGGCCCGCCGAACCATTATTATATCGCAAATAAAGCGAAGAAAGACCGGCACATTGTTATGTGTCGCGGACAAAAAACCGCCACAGAGGGCAACTAAGCCCTGAAATGGCCTCCCCTCACTCGCCCCCTGCGGGGGCGAGCGAGTGAGATGACAATGGATGATATGGCCGTTCTCATTCTACGCCAGAAACTCAAGCCATCAACATCTACCCATCTCGCTCAGCAACCAGCTTCACCATCAAGCCTTCTCTTTCACTCAAGAACTGGCGTTTGATTTCTTCCAACCTACGGATCCACAACAGAAAAGTGAGTGCGACGGCATCGCTTGCGTCTCGCTCACTTCGCCTCTCCACTGCGACGCTGCGCGCCGTACAGCACCCGCACGCTCATAGCGGATGCCGCGCATCGTTGTTCGGGAGTGGGCCTGCACTAGGTCAAACCCCGAAGCTACACGTACAAGGCGATTCGGCGCAAACGCGCTCATACAGAACCGCGCCGAACAATGGTCCTTCAGGAGCCGAATTTTATTTTATTTTATTTTTATTTTTATTTTATTTTATTGGGAAACAAACACCTTAAAAATTATACGTAATATAAAAATTTATGAACTGATACATGAGCCAAAACAGTTTCCACTAATGAAATAACAACAAAATTTGCTCAAAGGGTACCTAAAATACAATTGAAGTGTAAGTTTAAAGGTGCAAAATGTATAAAGAAGAAAAAAAAAAGTAATATTAATGAGGTTAATCAACAAAAGGAAAACAATAACAGATACTTTACAAATACAATAACATGCAGAGATTTAATACTAGTGGTAATTTATGAAGAATATTATGGAAAAAAAGAAGATTTATTATAAAGAAGCCAGAAAATAGAAGATTATTTATGAAAATTCAAGAAAGAAGGCGGAAATTCAAGAAAGAAAATATATTTACCCTCGATCAAGTCCGAAGCCCTAAACTAAGAAGAAACACGTTTTAGAAGAAAGAATAAAGAAGAAACTTTATAGAAAAAAGAAAATACACTGTCCTCGATCAAGTCCGAAGCCGGAAAAAAGAAAAAACCGTTACAGAAGAAAGAAACCTCACGTAATCAAGACAAAACTAGTGCCTGCGACAACGTTATTTCGTGTGTTTCGTCAGGAAGAAAGGAAGTCTCAAGGCTCAAGAAAGAAAAGCCTTCCAAAGGCCAATGAAGCAAAGAAGCCTCAAGAAAGAAAAGCCTTCCAAAGGCCAATGAAAAAAGAAGACAGCAAGTGAGAAAAATCCCGAACGGGACTGTGCAGCTGTCCAGCGAGGAAGACTTCGAAGTACAAGCTTCAAGCCGTCGTGAGTGTTTACCTAAATCCTGTCAGTGCCGGGTTTTCGTCAATCCCCGTTGATTTCTGACAGGTGACGTGGTCCCGGCCTAACGGTGGCAACCGGGATATATACACGTTTTAGTGCGGTATATCGAGCGAGTATCGCAGCGCTCTTTTCAGAGCGTCATTATAGCTCGGCCGCTTGCTGGTACGAAACTTTGCGGTGTTAGGCCACAGGTTGGCAAGCTGAACGGCGTGACTATCCCCCACGTCGTAGAGCACTAACAACGTACAGTTCTCCACTGCCAGACGGTACCCTACCCATCCATTCCCCTACATTCCTATCCTCAATCGGCATCACCGCGGTAGTACGCCGAGAGAGCAGCTAGGGCCGGTTAGTGTTAGGTAGGTAGGATGTCGGGAAAGGGGGTAGAGAAGGGAGTAGGACCAGCACTGAGGTCGGGCAGCAACAAGGGCCAATCAAGAATGGACACAGAAGAGGAGGAGCGAAGCAGCAGTGAGGGCTCGAAAGGTAATAGCGGTACGTCGTACGAAACTTCCGCATCGCAAGAAACCCATATGTGGAGCCACGGGACTGACACTGCCGAACAGACGACTAGTACTGCATCGCTCACAACTCCGCGAGGATCGAGTGGTTTAGGCGCGAGTCCGGATAGGGTAGATAACGTAGAATCGATTAATAGCGCGGGCACGCGCGAGAACCCCGCTACTGCTGGCGGTAATTATGATTTAGGCGCGAATTTAGGCTCGAATGTAGGCGTTTCGTCGTTAAACGCGATTGCTGGTCTAGGTAGAGATCCGGGCCCTCTAGGCAATGCGTATAGTGTGAATTACACGGGCGACAATGATAGGAACGCGAACGAGGCCGCGCAGTTAGTCACTTCGTCGTTAAACGCGAACGCTGGTTTAGGTAGAAATCTAGGCCCTCTAGGCAACGCGTATAGTGAAAATGTCACGGGCGACCCCTCTAGGAGTGCAGTTAGGTTAGACACTTCGTCGTTAAACGCGAACGCTGGTTTAGGTAGAAATCTAGGCCCTCTAGGCAACGCGTATAGTGAAAATATCACGGGCGACCCCTCTAGGAGTGCAATTAGGTTAAACACTTCGTCGTTAAACGCAAACGCTGGTTTAGGTAGAAATCTAGGCCCTCTAGGCAACGCGTATAGTGAAAATGTCACGGGCGACCCTTCTAGGAGTGTAAACATAGGCGCAGGATTAGGCGCATGGTCGTTAAGCGCATGTGAAGGTCTAGGCAGGAATATAGGTAACCTAGGCGATGCGCACAGCGAAAATATCGCGGGCGACATTAGGGTACGTTCGTTTAGCGCGACTGCTGACCTAGGTAATCTAGGCAACGCGCACAGTGTAAATAATACGAACGATTATAGAAACGTAGTTATTCCGCGTAGTGGTTCGAGAGCCGGTTCAGACGCTGGCGGGTGCGTCCAGACACCGCCGGGGTTAGGTACTATTTCACGTGAGGAGCCAATAAGAACTGTAGATGATAGACTTGTTAGGTTGCGAGCGGAGTCAGAACTCCGCGCATCGCAATTAGAGCAGGCGAGGGCCGCCGCAGCATATGCCGCCTCTAGGTACGAATTGTTGTTAGCTGAAAATCAACATTCGACTGTCGTGCAAGCGCCGCCGCCCGCCGTTGTTAGTCTGCCTCAAGCGACGCATGCTAGGAACGCACCTAACACGTCTCCCGTTAGGGCACAGATAGGTAGAAATAGGTCACCGCAGCATATACCCCATAGAACCGAAGATTTAGGTAGGAACCACAACACCACGGCAGGGGAAATTAGCGCGTTACGCGACGCTATAGTGCAAGCCATCAGTATGACTAGGACTGACAGTCACGTGTCCCCTCAGCCGCCAAATATGACCGCTTCTAATAAATATATAGGCGATCTCCCTTTATTTGATGGTAATCCTTCGGATTGGATTTCTTTTAAACGCGTATATTTAGATACGGAAAGTTCATTTTCCGATATAGCTAATATGGGTCGTTTGCGTAAAGCAATCAAGGGATTGGCGCGCGACTCAGTACGATCCATAATACACACATGTAGTAACCCTTACGAGGTGATAGACGCGTTAGATAGGTCGTTCGGAAAGCCGGACGTCATTATTCTAGCTGAAATTCAGAATGTCAAAAGAATGCCGCGTATGAGCGAAGACAGTCGCAATTTGTCAGAATTCAGCAATCGTGTGTGTAACATAGTGTCTTCAATTACCGCACTGAACAAGCCACAGTATTTATACGCTCCCGAGTTAGTGAGTCGTATAGTGGACAAGTTAAATAACATAGTTAAATTCGAGTGGTACAGATACAAAAGCAGCAACGAAAATGTTCCTGAGCTTTTGGCCATGTCTAGGTTTCTAAGAGAGTTGAGTACTAACTTTAACGCTATGTTCGCGTACGAACAATCGAAACAAAGGTCTGGTATACGTTCGCGCCAGGTAAATAACATAAATACTAGCTCGCGTAATAGGCATAGGTATAGGGAAAGCTCTGTATCATCGCAAAGTGAAGAGGAAAGTAGCGATCATTGCGAGAATGATTACGTGACACAGAAGGTCTCGAGCTTGTCCATGTCACATGATAGACACGACAGGGCCCCACCAACACTACATAACTCCTGTAGCGAATCGGAGGCGGAGCAACACTATATTGCAGCCGCCAATAACAAGCGCAGAACGCGAGGCGCTAACAATTACAATAACAATAAGTTTAGAAATAATAACGACAGGAATAATAGGCCGCAATGGTTTAAAAATAACAACAACGTTAACATAAGTAAGGACGTGAGTAAGTGTATACTATGTTCGGGTAACCACGCTATAGCTAGCTGTGCCGACTTTATAAAGTCAAGCGTAAACGATCGATGGGAAAGCCTTAGAAAGTTTAGGTTGTGCTTTCGATGTTTAGGCGATTCACACAGATACACATCCAACAAGTGTAAGTACGTAGCTTGCGGCAAGGGCGGATGCGAAGCATCACATCACGCTCTACTACATGGCAGAACAGGTAGCTCCGATCGTAAGGATAGGGTAAAGGCTCCTGTTAAGGAACACGTCAGTTCAGTAAACCACGCGAATCAATCGCAAGCGTATTTAAAAATAATACCGGTAGAGATCAAAGGTTCGAAAGGCTCTGTTGTCACTCACGCTCTGATGGACGAAGGCGCGACATTGTCGTTAATTCATAAGGACATAGCGAACGAAGTTACGCATCCCGGAAAACGGGAAACCCTCTCCTTCGAAGGAGTAGGAGGTCACGAGGTAGTAGACGAGGATTCGTCTCGCGTTAAGCTCGCCATCAGAGGTTTAGCCAGTAGGGAATTTCACGAACTTACCGCACATACGGTCGATAAACTGAATTTAGCATCGCAGTCAGTTGAAAGATCGGTGGTTCGCGAATGCGCTCATTTACGACACTTAGAGGACGAGCTATGCTACGACTCTGCACAACCTACTATATATGTATACCTACTATATACCTATACTCATAGGTCAAGACGCCTGGCATTTGATAGTGAGTAGGCAGGTATGTGAGGCCGGTAGATCGTCACCTTGTGCCTCTCTAACTAACTTAGGATGGGTACTTCACGGAGTCAATGAACGTCCCCGTAGGTTAACAGGGACCGTTAACCACATTAAGCCTAGTTGTAATAATCAAGACCCCGCTCTAGCCTTAATACGTGAGCACTTTAGCATAGAATCGCTAGGAGTAGAGCCGCGTAAACCAAATAACGACCCGGAGGATAGAGCGATAAAACTGTTAGAAACTACATGTAAACGTTTACCTGACGAGAACCGATTTGAGGCAGGCTTATTGTGGAAAACGGACGACGAAACTCTACCCAATAACAAGGCACACGCATTGAAACGTCTGTACACGTTAGAGAAAAAGTTGGATAGCGATTTGAAAGTTAAGGCCGAATATAACCGACAAATGAACGATCTGGTAGAGCAAGGTTTCGCCGAAAAGGTAAACGATACCACCGAGACACCACGTACTTTTTACCTACCTCACATTAATGTCTTTCATCCGACTAAAGGGAAACAGCGAATCGTTTTTGACGCTGCATGTCGTACGAGTGGGAAAGCGTTAAACGACGCTATACTGCCAGGTCCGGATTTAATCCAGTCGCTTTTCGGCGTTCTTATAAGATTTCGTGAGGGCCGTATCGGGGTAATCTCGGACATTAAACAAATGTTCCTTCAGATTAAGGTAAAGCAGTCAGATCGCGATAGTTTACGATTTTTATGGCGCGGGGATAGCAGGGACTCGCCACCACAGACATACAGAATGACTTCGTTAATATTCGGTAGCGCGTCGAGTCCCGCGACAGCTATCTATGTTAAAAATAAAAACGCAAACGATCATCGCGACACTTATCCTGATGTAGCTAGACTCACAGAAAGAAACTTTTACGTGGACGATTTCTTAGGCGCGTTCGACACAGTAGAGCAGGCACGGAAAACTATCTGTGACATGGACAAGGTATTTAAGAAGGCCTCGTTCACATTATGCGGTTGGGCATCTAATGAACCCGCAGTTTTAAGCAGCGTAAAGGACGTGTCTAGCGAAACCACCACGGCATTAGGTAAATCAGAGCAGGAACGGACCCTAGGTCTTTTGTGGAACCACCAAAGTGACAGTTTAGGTTTTAACTTGAACTTACGTAATACACCTTCAGACGTGGCCAAAGGACTCAAGGTACCTACTAAGCGTCAAGTAACAAGCGCGGTATTTAGCGTTTTCGATCCAACTGGTCTGGCAACACCTGTAACGATTTTAGGTAAAATGTTAATACAAGACTTGTGGCGAACATCTTGCCAGTGGGATGAAACTATACCGTAAAACTTGAACAAGTCATGGCGCGAGTGGATAGATAGTCTAGACTTGTTGCAAAATCTAGCTGTACCTAGACATATACCTAGATCAAAAGGGCCGGCGTTCTTGCACGCATTTTCAGATTCAAGCGAGAAAGCGTATGCTGCGGCAATATATATCGTAGTTACGGACTCCGCGGGTAACAAAACATCGCATTTGGTCAGTAGTAAAGCCAGAGTAACACCGCTAAAATGTATTTCGATACCTAGATTAGAGCTACAGGCAAGTGTATTAGCCTGCCGACTGGCTGACGCGGTTCGACGCGAAACTGACTATGAAATCTGTCAGTCCTACTACTGGACCGATTCTCGAACCGTACTCGCTTGGATACACTCAGATCCTAGAACATTCAAACCGTTCGTTGCACATCGTTTAGCCGAACTAGAAACTTTCACTAGGCCTTCAGATTGGCATTGGGTACCGACCAATGAAAACGTCGCGGATTTTGCTACTCGCGGTATTAAGGCGGATTTCGACATTAACCACCGGTGGTTTACAGGCCCGCAATTTATCTTAGATACACCTGATCGCTGGCCTAAATAAAAAAAGGATACCAAGGCTAATCCTCTCACTGGTGAGGAACGAAAACAGGTTAACGCGATCACCACTAGCGATGTCACAAAGGGAAGATTCGATCACTTACCCGACCCGCAACGTTTCTCGCGATATGTTAGGTTACAACGCGCACTCGGTCGTCTGTTGGTAGCTGTTGAAGCATTTACCCTAAGGCAAACTAAGACCACGTCGGGTAATGACTTGACGTCACGACACTTGCTTATCGCCGATCATCTGCTACTACAACGATGTCAACAAGAGGATTTCGACGAAGAACTCGCTCGCTTACGTAACAATGACAACATCCAGAAATCTTCAAAGCTGTACCGATTAGCTGTAAAACTATCTACAGACGGGCTGTTAACACTTGACGGAAGATACAAGATCAATAGCGCCAGTAATCAGAGACAACCGATAATATTGGACATACGCAACCACATAACTCGATTGCTCGTACACCATTACCACGAACAATTTAATCACAGTAACCATCATACCGTGATTAACGAGTTACAACAGAAATATCATATCATCGGGTTGCGTAGCTACATGAAAAATATACACGCGAAATGTCAATGGTGCAAGTTAAGAAGAGCGAAGCCTGTCAGACAACAACAGGGCGACTTACCTCAAGAGCGTTTCCTACATCACCAGCCTGCCTTTACAGCCACGGCTACAGATTTCTTCGGGCCCATAAAAGTCACTATAGGTAGACGCATAGAAAAGCGATGGGGTGCCTTATACACTTGCCTAACAACCCGGGCAGTGCACGTAGAGTTAGCCACTTCCCTCTCGGCTAGCTCTATGATTTTAACTCTTAGACGCATGATAGCTAGAAGAGCCACTCCCACCATCATTTATAGTGACAATGGTACCAATTTCATCGGGGCGGAGCGCGAGATCAAAGAGGCAATGGACAGCGCCGAGTTCAACGACTTTCTTGTAAACAAACGCATCGTGTGGAAAAAGATACCGCCAGGCGCGCCATCGATGGGCAGCGCATGGGAAATCATGGTTAAAAGTATAAAAAACGCCTTATACTCCACATTACGAGATAAAACTCCATCTGAAGAAACGCTCCACACTCTCTTGCTGGAAGCCGAACATATTGTAAACTCGCGACCATTGACACCTATAAACGCTAACTTAAATGAAGAACAGCTTACGCCTAACCATTTCCTTATACATCGATCTAACGGTATGATACCTTTCGGCAGCTTCAGCGATAAAAAATCTCTTAAAAATAGCTGGCAAGAAGTCCAACAGCTCGCCGACAGATTTTGGAAAAAATGGCAAATAGAATACAAACCAACTTTACTACCGCGTAAGCGAGCACCTGATCAACCGAATTTGAAGCCCGGCGACGTCGTATTGATAGCTGACAGTACCCTGCCTAGAGGAACGTGGCCCCGCGGGCTCATTGACAAAGTTTATCCTGGACCTGATGGCAAGGTACGAGTCACGGAAGTTAGAACTACCGCTGGACTCATTCGACGCCCGACCTCTCGACTCATATTAGTAGAATCGACTTGCCTTGGTTAGCATATTTATGTACTTGCGTACGGGGGGGAGACTGTTTAAGGCAGACGTCAATCCTACTAGCCTTATTCGTTATTTTACCATCTGAATAGCTTTTTCCTGGCAATAGTTTCATACTTATGTCAAGCAGTCATTCTTACTTTTTTTAACATCTTAATATGAACGGATCGGTTTAAGTTTACTTGCCATCCAAACTACCGGACTTGACATATACATATGTGTGCGATCACAAACCTTATGTAAACATACATATAAATCGTATTAGTGTATTCGCACGGGGTCACACCTTATGGTGTTCGAATAGCCCCACCTTAATTGGAAAACTATATTTTTACCAAGATGCCAATAGCGGGTGGCTCCATTAAAAGCCGTGTTCTACTACTTAGCTTGCTAATAGTAGTTAACACATTAACCAAAACTGGGTTCACATTTTATTCTCTTACCAAGGTTGTCCATATTGTTTCGTAAAATCACTTGTTTAACTTAGTATATTTGCTTAGAGTCACCACAACCTTGTTTCTATTAGTAGTTCTGCGTCAATGGCACTGCGCCAAACCCTAGTTTAAGTTTAAACGCATAAGAATGCGTTTCTCACCTTTTCGCTATATCAAATTTGTATGTAAAGTTCAAATTTTGTTATCTATTCTACATTCACTTACCTGTATTCGCTTAACCGTTAACTTAAACCCATAGATATTATTGTATAGTAATTCTGCATTAAGGTATTGTACCAACAACATACTTAGGTCTTAGGTTTAAAACCACCTTTTAGTTACAGGCGAAAAATAAAGCCTAAAATTGTTATAACTTAGTATTTATTACATAGAAATCGGATAATATTACAAAATTGGTTTGTTTAATACATATATAGTACATACTTTGTCATTTCATAAGTAATTCTGTATCGAAATAATATAATATAACACCTAGAAATAACTAGACTTAGTCAGTACTGGAATGTAAAATCTAGATCTAAAGTGAAAAAATGATGTAAAAAAGTTGAATTTTGGAAAATAAAAGATTGTCTACCTTATGGTTAAGTTGGCTGCTATATAAATAAAATGGCGGTTGTATGGCCGTTCTCATTCTACGCCAGAAACTCAAGCCATCAACATCTACCCATCTCGCTCAGCAACCAGCTTCACCATCAAGCCTTCTCTTTCACTCAAGAACTGGCGTTTGATTTCTTCCAACCTACGGATCCACAACAGAAAAGTGAGTGCGACGGCATCGCTTGCGTCTCGCTCACTTCGCCTCTCCACTGCGACGCTGCGCGCCGTACAGCACCCGCACGCTCATAGCGGATGCCGCGCATCGTTGTTCGGGAGTGGGCCTGCACTAGGTCAAACCCCGAAGCTACACGTACAAGGCGATTCGGCGCAAACGCGCTCATACGGATCAGCTGCAGTTTCAAATCAAATGCTTTTGTGTATGCCCTACCATAAGTATAACTAACGCCCGGATCGCAACAAACTACCTCTTCGCGCCACCGATCCCAACCCGACTAAGTCGTCGCCGAACCCGGCCTCCCACAAGCGGGTCTCACCGGGCTAGGCCCCGACAAAGCGGGGAAGGACGACCGCGCCGTAGCGATCGCGCGAAACTGCGAACAGAAACAGAAAAATCAGAATCGGAAAACCAACACCCTCCTCCCCCCGCCTTTGAGAAATCAAAGGTGGGGGTAGAGTGAAAAACCTCGGGAGAGATCTACCCGCAGGTTTCCCCAACCAGAAAAAAAAAAAAAAAAAAAAAATGCCGCCACCTACGGCATCGACATCCAGGGACACCACAGCCCGTAACCCAACCCGGCCCAGAACTTTCCGCCGGACCCGGATAATCGGGGACGCGAGCAAAACCGCCCGCGACCCGCGCGTGCAGAACGCTTTCAAAAATGTTCTGCGTGCGTCCGCGGCGGCCCTCCGCACGTCCGCACCGGCCTCCTCGAGCGCGCCGGGAACGCCCACCAGCGAGGGGGCGGGCGAAGCGCTCTACCCCAAACCTGCCGACCTCATAAAGGCAATATTGGGCCAACTAGACCCAATTGCCCAAGATCAAACCACCACGGCCGCGGAACTCGCCGCCGCCACGACAACAACTGCCGCCGCCTTCGCCGCCGGCGCCGGAGCCGCACCGCACGCGACCCGAGCAAAAACCACGTCGACAACGACAAAAACTGCGCCACCAAAAGCGCCCCCCGCGCCACCCGCGGCCCAAACAATCGGCGCCCGCGTCGCCGCCGCGCCACCCGCGACGCGCGCAGGAGGCACCCGCGCGCCGCCGGTGCCACCCACGGCGCAAGCATCCGCATCGCGAGCAACTGTCGCCGCCCCACCCGGAAACCCACCCACCTACGCCAGCGCCACAACAAGCCCAACAAAGGCCTCTAATATACTACCGCAGCGCGCGCCCCTAGCGCAGCGCACAAAAGCGGTCTCAACCTCAGCGCTACGCCCCCCGCCCGCCCTAGGAGCAAATAAAGCATCTGGCGCGCACCACAAGACATCGACCACACTCGGAGCGGCCCCGCGCGTAAGCACGTCGCAGTCGCTGGCGCCGCGAAACACACCACCGGCCAAAGGGGCTTCAGCAAAGCCACCTGCTACCAGACCCAAGGGGCCCCAAATGCCACCGGAAACCCGGACACCACCACCGACCATGCCGCACGCGCTGTCGCCACCACTGGTACAGACTCCCGTGCCATCGGCGTCAACCAGCTTCGCGCCACCGCCTTTCGGGAAGAAGCGCGCACTTACATCGCCTCCCGAGAGGCAGCAGTTGCCGAGCCTCCCGCGCCTAGACCTGTCCCCTATGGACACGGCGAGGGACGCAGAGGAGGCTGCAAACGAAGACTCCGACGACTACACCCACGAGCCTCTGGACGAGGACGAAGACGAACCCGACGACGAAGAACGTGACGAGGGGGCCCCAAGCGCAACCTCCCCACAGCCGCCGACCCAGCAACATCCGCCGCAACAGCGGGCAAAACGACCCCGCCCTATCACCGTCGACCACTTTCCGGAATGGCCCCACCACTTCCGAGAATTGAAAAAGAAGCTGGGACGCTACCCTAACGCAAAGCCGTACGGGAACGGCATCCGCTTCATCTCCGCCGACGAGCAAGAATACCGCACAGTACAGCGGTACCTAGAGGCCCTGCAGGAGGAACTAGCCGCTCGGGGAGAAGTCCTGGCGTGGCAAGTGTACTCCCCGGAGGCGGAAATCCCCCTGAAAATATGCATCAGGGGTCTTCCCGCCAACACAGACACCCAGCTGATCACGGAAGAACTGAAGGACCTGGGCTTTGACGCTATATACACGCGCCACGTCAAGGCCAGGGAAGGCAGACCCGGCTGCGTGTTTTACGCCCAGGTCCAAAAGACTGCCGACACCATACCGGCCATCTACCAAGTGAGGGAACTACTTGGCATGCCGGGAGTAGTAATTGAAGCTTGGCGCGGAAAGAAGGGACCGGCGCAGTGTCACCGCTGCCAAGGTTTCCGCCACGCCTCAACAGGGTGCCACCGCCCGGTAAAGTGTGTCCGCTGCGGGGGACCACATTACGCGGGTCAATGCGATCGCCCGCGGGAAGAACAGGGGACCTGCGCAAACTGCCTTGGACCCCACACCGCGAATGACATCTCCTGCCCCGTATACAGACGCGAGGCCCGAAACAGGAAGGCAGGAACAGCCCCCATCACAAACCGGCAGGGACAGATAATCGCCCAGCCGGCCACAGTGAAAGAGGATGAGAATGCCGCAAACTCCCTCATGGCGAAAGCCAACGACACGGCACCTAAACGCCGCCGTCAAAGGGGGAGGGGCAGAAGGGGCAGGAAGGAAGCGCCCCCAGAAACACTGCACCCGCCATTACTGGCCCAACCAGCGCAGCCCGCCCAACAGGCCCCCCTTGAACCTTCAAGCACCAACACAGCTCCAGCCCCAAAACCGCGAACCAGCCAACACCCCCGCCAGGACGGAGCCCGCGAGAGGGTGATAGCGGAGTGCATTACCATTCTCCAGAATGTCCTAAATGCCATCCAGAGTGGAAACAACCCAGTCCCCATCATCCTTAGGGGGCTAGCCGACCTATACCAAAATGGCTAGTCCGCTAAGGATACTACACTGGAACGCCGGAGGACTAAACAAAACCAAACAGGAGCTCCTATCGGCCATACTGAAGAGGGAGAAGATTGACGTGGCCCTAATCTCGGAAACCCACTTGAGAGAGGAAGACCGCCTCAAAGTGCCCAGCTTCGTCACATATCGCAAGGAGGAAACCTCACCTCGGGGCAACGCCTACCGCGGACTGGCAGTGCTCGTCAACAGACGAGTGGTGCACCAGCCCCTGCCCCTACTGACAAACCTCAGCACGACCTACGCGCTTGGGATCGAAACCCACGCGGGCGGCCAACACGTGAAGATCTACGCGTTCTATAGACCTCCAGGACCCAGATTCTCTGAAACCGACATTGAGCAGATCCTGGACTCGAGAGCTCCAACAATCATAGCCGGCGACTTCAATGCCAAACACCCGGCCTGGAACTCGACCAGGATCTGCGGGACAGGTCGCATCCTCTTAGACCACGCCGAACGAAATGGGTATTACGTGCTGGGCCCAGAAGTGCCAACACACTACCCACATAACACCGCACACCACCCAGACGTCATCGACCTGGCGATTATCAAAAATCTCCCAGAGACTCCGGAATTGGCAGTCCTCGACGACCACACGATCTCGGACCACCAACCAGTGGTCATGAGCCTGGACACTGGCGCGACCCAGACCCGTAGTCGCGCCAAGAAAAACAGGACAGACTGGACCAAGTCCGCGGAATATATGGCTGAACACTCGGCGTCCTTCCCAGCCAACTCAGGCGAGGAAGTCGACCGACTCGCCGAGACGTTCGCCGAACATACCCAGGCTGCGATCCAAGCGGCGACCATCACCTCCAGCGGACTCAGACGCGGAAACCGAGGGGACAACCTGCCAGCTTCCATCAAATCCCTCATTGACGAGAAGAGGAAGATGCGAAGGCTGTACGAGCGAACCAGATGCCCAACCCTAAAGACCCGGCTCAACGCACTTGCCGAAAAAATCGGGATCCGCCTAGCAGCGCACTCCCGATCTACCTGGTTCGAGAGCGTTGACTTAGCAACAGAGGAAGGCTGGAGCGGAATCCACAGACTATGCCGCCGCATAACTGGCAAGCAAGCCCCGATACGCCCACTCCTGGCCCCAGATGGCACACCGCGATACCGCGCTGAGGACCGCGCGGAGATATTCGCGGACCACCTGGAGGAGCAGTTCCGCCCTAACCCACCAACCAACCAAATCCACGACGCACAGGTCGAGCAGGAAGTTGAAGAATACCTGGCGGCGGCACCGCCTGTAGACGAGGACCCCATCGTCATCACCCCCGGTCAAATCCTGCGTGCGGTGAGACACACCAGACTCAGGAAAGCCCCAGGACCAGACGCGATCCCAAATGAAGCGCTGCGCCGCCTACCCCCGCGAGCCATCGCGACGCTGGCGCGGCTCTTCAATGGGATAACGCGAACCTGCCATTTCCCCAAAATCTGGAAACTGGGGAAAGTGATCATGCTGCCCAAACCTGGGAAAAACATTCTGCTGCCGGGGAGCTACCGTCCAATCTCCCTACTGTCCACGGTCTCCAAGGTGTACGAGCGCCTTCTCCTCCAACATCTGCAGCCACACATCGAGCCCCGCGCTGAGCAGTTCGGCTTCAGAGCCGAACACTCTACGACGCTGCAGCTAGTGAGAGTCCTCCACGCGGCAGCGACGGCGCGAAACAAGAAGGAGCACGCGGTGGCGGTGCTCCTCGACATGGAGAAGGCCTTTGACCGGGTCTGGCACGCAGGCCTGGTCCACAAACTAATGACCTCCACAGCGCCACGCAGGGCTGTTCACACCGTGGCCTCCTTCCTCGAGGGACGAACCTTCGAAGTGGCGGTGGAAGACGCCACATCGTCAAGAAGGGAGATAAGAGCTGGAGTTCCACAGGGGAGCTGCCTATCGCCCGTGCTATATGCGCGATACACGGACGATATCCCAGCATGCGAAGGGTCCTCACTTGCCCTGTACGCTGACGACGCTGCGTACATAGCGACGTCCATCAAGTTACCGCATGCAGCAGAAAAAATCCAGCGTACCCTAGAAGTACTCCCCACATGGCTGGAGGACTGGAGGCTCAGGGTGAATGTGGCGAAGACCCAGGCCATCGCCCTGAGCACCAAAAGAAACCTTCCACCTGAGCTGACCCTCATGAACCAGCCACTGCCCTGGAAACCGATGGTGAAATACCTGGGGGTCACCATCGACCGGCATTTAAATATGACAGCACATGTCAACAACACCATCGCACAGACGAGAGCAGCACGTGCCCTCCTATACCCGGTTCTGGCTTCGAACCTGCCACTGAAAACCAAGATTGGTATATACAAGGCCTACATAAGACCCAAGCTCACCTATGCAGCCCCCGCGTGGTACGCGCTGGTGGGAGAGTGCAAAAGAAAGCGACTGCGCGCACAACAGTCGCTTTCCCTTCGCACGGTGGCAAACGCCCCCTACTTCGTTACCAACGCGGTGCTGCAAAGAGACTTGGGCGTAGAGAAACTGGACGACTTCGTCACCAGGCTGGCGAAGACCATGTTCGAGCGTGCAGACGGCTCACGCCAGACGCACCTCAGGGACATAGCCCCGCACCACGCAAGACCGCCCGATAAACGGGCCTTCCCGCGAGACCTGATCCGCGGAACCACGGACGACGACCAGGACGTTCCTGCAGTGCCGTCGGCTTGAGCGTCGCTCGCTGGGCCTCCCCTGACAGGGACTCACCCGGCAGGGCTTGACCTCGCCGACGGACGAAGCAGATGACCCCACCACCGGACTTTACGAGCTACACAGCTCACCACATCTCCCCGTCCGTTGTAGCGGACGGCGTATGATGCCGCCATAAGTGGCCCAGCCACGTACGGCTTCCCCGGACCCTGACAGGCCCGAGAGAGGACTCGAATGCTTTGACGCGCTCATACAGAACCGCGCCGAACAACAACGAAAAAGAAAAACGAAGCGCTTCAAGCGATTAATAATATTTCTAAAATCTAGAACAGCCCGCTAGTAATCTGAAGAAAACGAAACGAAAAGTCTCATGCGATAAATATTACAATCTAACAAAATTATTTAAACTTTTAACCAACATCAAAGGAAAGTAACGGAACAAATATTTTTTGGTAGGTAATTGGAAGACGATGCTTAGCGCTATAGTTGGATGTTTTTATTCCTCAACATTTTCCCCAAAGCAAACATTGCGCAAGCTTAAAACAGCATATCTATACAAACTTTGTTTACACTAGAGCATGATCCAAAATAATACAACGGTCCGCGATATCACTAATATAACTATAAAGGGCGCAAAACCCGACTTTGTCGTCGCTGAGGTTTTAATACTATAACAATGGGAATATAATATATTAACCTTGTTATTTACCTTGGCATTATATTTTTAAACGCACACCGTATATTTAATCAGCTCTTTGCAATTAAGTAATTATTGTTTCGAGCAGTATAGTATGATGAAACATTTTGAAATTTAAATAAATTTTAAATATAACTATGATGAAAAATAATTATTTGATTGGTTTATATAAATCCCAAGAAAGAGAATTTATCACCACTTTGTAATCGTATAGAGTTAGGGTATTGCTTGCGGCTTGGGCTACAAATACTTGCAATCTGAGGCAGTTTTTGCCGCCCTAGGTAAGTAAATATTCAATCGCGTGCAAACATAAAAAGTTGCATTAAGGCCGAACCATAAAATGCGGTTACATAACCATTTTAAACCGATTTAACCCTTTACATTTTATAGTATACATGTGCGTGCGATAAACCTATATGTTACTCATACTACTGTACAGCACTCCTTACATACATATTTTGCTTATACTGCTTCGCCTTTTGATGTGGAATTTTATTGATGCCAATTGATATGGCGGCAGAGCTGTTTCGAGAACTAAGTTGAAATTAGTATTGTACCGGCTATAGCGACGTTAGGTGATCCCTACTGACAATATTTCTACATATTCAAATCAATTATTTATTAAAAAGTTTTTTTGATAAATGAAGTATAAAACGTGATTGTACATCTTATTCAAATTAAAAAAAACTTTTGTCTGATTCTTAAGAAGTGGTCAAAAAAAGTGAATTGAAATGAACATAAAAGTAATTCCAAAGGATGGTGAGAAGAATTCAAACACGGATGTGTTTAGCCGACTGTGTGACTTTGGAAAGTTCCAGACAATACAGTATTTTTTAATTTGTATGCCATTGGTAATGGTGTCCATGATGAATGTGAATTATATATTTGTCGCCGAAAATATCAATTTCAGGTGATATATTTCAAAATATATAGCTTCAATACGTTTTATAATACAATATTTCAGTGACATTATAATTATCTTTAATTATAATTAATTATATTTGTTAGACCTTGCATCAGATTAAAATATTCTCAACAAACACATGTTTAACATTACCTGCTTAGTGACAAAAGTCTAAGGAAGTATTTGACCAAACAGGAACAAAGACTTAATCTGAAGTTAAAAACACTTATTCTTGTTCTTTTAATCATATTAAGAGTACTCGGTCTCGGGTTCTATTTCCAGTTAGAGAAAATATTTGTGTGATGAATATTTATTTTTACTTTTTGATATTTTCTACGTAGGTATATTTATTTATTGCATCCATGGATCAGATCTTATATAATATTTTCAGTCCCACATGCCCCCTAGAAATGGCCTATATTATTTAAGTATACATATATATTAAACATATCACCGTCTAGTACCCATAACACGAGCCTTATTATTAAGTTTACAATGGGGGTAGTACGTTTCGTGTAAGATTCCCCTGATAAGAATATTTGTTTAAAGAGTATTCTAAAAGTCTACTCTTGATCGACATAAAATCGAATCTTAATTATTTGTTACGTTTATTTTATCACACGGCAAAGGTTGACGATCTTGTATCAATGCGTGTAGAGCTCTTAACTCGGGCCAAAATCCATATTTTACTCGAACTATTAGAGTTCGAACGAATATACTCGTAAATATATATGTATTAATGTATATGTAATAAAAATACTAGGTACACGGCTTCGCAATAACTGTTATTTTCGGATTTACAATAGAAGAAATAAACACACATTAATAGCAGATGAGTATTGATCGAAGTCAATATGAGATACTGTACACTTTGTTATAATTAGTAAGTTACCCAATGCCATTACAAATATGCCAGAAAATAAGGCCATTGATAAACAAAAGTTTAGGGGATTATTTGGTAGCTAAGCACATATAGACAGACATGAAACGTCATAAATACCTCCAGTTAATGACATTCCCATTTAAGTAGAAGAAATTAAAATATTGATTAAGAGGCCTTATAAGTTTAAAAATGTTTTGATTTCAAATTATGACAAAAGTATTGATAATACCAATAAAGTCATTAAAGTATACTATGATTTTATTAAAGTTTTAGATAGTAACAGCCATTTTTTGATTTTATTGTGTAATAGAATTTAAGCGGAAAAAACAAGTTTTTAGATTGAAAATAGTAGATTTGGAGTGATGTTTGAAACGAAATTTCTCACTGAAAAATACAAAAAAAATACATTTAAAGTTTATGACATACGGTCGCAAAAGTCCTTTTCTAGATAGTAACATGGAGAAAATGTCAATATGCGTGTTATTATAAACAGAAAATGGCGTAAATAGATGAGAGCTATTTTAACTGATAAGGACCCTTAAGAAAGTTATATTTATAAATATTGCTTTGTCATTGCGTTCTCGTACAGTACGATTCAACAGGCACATAATACCAAGAACACTTAGGTTGTGGTTGTGGAATGAGCTTCCTGCCGAGGTATTCCCAATGGGCTACAGAATGGGACTCTTCAAAAAAGGCGTGAAAAGGTTTCTTACGGGTCGGCAACGCGCGAGTAACGCCTCCGGTGTTGCAAGCGTCTATAGGCGACGGTAACCACTTACCATTAAGTGGGCTGTCAGCTTGTTTGCCACCGATGTGGTGTAAAAAAATATGTAACTTTTGTCATTCAAAAACTAGAGTTTATATTAATCTGCAATGTTATGGTGTCAAAAGTTACTCCGTTAATATTATAAGCAATAAATAACGTTAATGGTATGTCTACGACTTACCTTGACGGACACGACTTCCGCGTCACTGGGTTATGGTCAAGATCATTGTCTTTTCATTGATTATTTTAACGTCGTCGACATGCTAACGATAATATGTTAAAATATGTAGTGTTGTGTTCCTGAAGGTGAGCAAGGTTGCCAGAGCTCCCGAGGATGCACTGTGCTGAGTCTGTTGCTGTGCTGTTGTCAACACAGTGCAACCTCAAATTTCATAAGGGTCGGCAACGCGTACATGACTCCTTTGGAGTTGCGGGCGTCTATAGGCTGCGGTGGCGGCTTACCATCAGGTGGACCGTAAGCTTGCTTGCCACCGGCGTAGTGTAAAAAAAAATTGCCACTATTTTAAATGACAGTGCGTTTTATTGATCATGATGATCAAAAAGTTATCTTTTCAATTAAAATAAATAATAAATTATATAAAATATTAATTTTGAGTTTCGTTAGTTGTTAGTTGCACCGCCAACAAATTTTTCTGCTTCGCCTTAAGGTTGACTGGTAGAGAATGCCATACGGCATTAAGTCCGCCTTTTGTACGATAAGGTTTCTTTTGTGCAATAAAGAAAAATAAATAAATAAATAAAAATAAAATTGATTTGGAACGAGGTTACGTATAATTTCCTAGATTCGAAGGAGACTCAAAACGGAATCGATTTTGGTCCCCATCGATGTTTTGGCAGTTTTTATAACATTGTTTTAATAACTAAATTGTCCTCAAGGTTATTTGGCTATTTCAAATGATCTACATCAACATTCTGTATACCTACGCCAATAATTGTTCTAAGATGAATGCTCATCGTATCGAAGGTGACTAAGAAATCAACATACAAGTTCTTGTGACATGATGGAGGGGTGTAAATATCAGTGACAGACATAAAAAAAAAATTATCAACCTAATCCCAAACTAAGCAAACCTCATTTATAAATTTAGAATGAAGGAAAAATTGAAAAATTTAGGCACCGAGCAGGATTAGAACCTGCGACCTTCCGGCACTCGCGGCCAGTCGCTCTAGCCAACTGAGCTATAGGTGCAATCGCTACCCAGTTCCAAATTTATCAACCGTTCTTTCGAACGTTTCGAAAAAAAAAAGCAAACCTCATGGTCTAAGAAAACAAGGTCTCGCAATCCGGATCGTGACACGACCATACGTCACTGCCGACGACACACTCCGTCGATAGACTGATAACGAAGGTCGTGTCACCAACACCACTAACCGATGTACTGAATTGTCATACCTGGCGCAGTATATTATTGTATCACGGCAAAGTTTGTAGACTATGTGTACTAATAGGCAACGATATACATACTCATATACATAGAAAACATCCAAGACTCGGTAACATTCGTGCTCATCACACGAATAAATGCCCTGACCGGGATTCAAACCCGGGACCTCCAGCTTCGTAGAAAGAAGATAAGGAAAGAAAATATTTTATTCGCGAAAACAAAAGACAAAAATGTCACGAAATTTAAAACAACATGAATATAGAGACTTGGCTCCTTCTACCCAATATCATGCATGGGTGGAATACCGGCCCGTCTTTCAAAATCAGAAATACAGTGATACGAAATAGAAGCGATATCGTAAAAATGTATTTTTTATTAAGACAAATGGAATCGCGGTCCATTTTACAGTAAAGTCCACAATTAGGCGAAGTTGTTTGACAAGTCAAAATACACAGATGTTGCCACAGTATGACCAGTGGTGTTCGTATCGATATTATTTAAGGCCTTACTAGACTTACCGATCTTTCGGTGCAATTTATCGGGTACTGGTTCTATCCGAGAACATCAAAAATCAAAATAAGTAGTGTTTCTCTCAATCTAATATGCTCTGAATTTGTCAAATTAAAATAATAATAATAATAATATATACTTTATTGTGCACCACAAAGTGAAAAAAAAATTACAAAAAACTTATACTAACATTAATGCAATAACAGGCGGCCTTATCGCTAAAAAGCGATCTCTTCCAGACAACCTTTGGGTAAATAATTTGTAAATCTTATAATTTATTCCTATTTAAAGGACTAAACTTCATATTTGAATACCACTTGTCCCGCTTAATTTTTACATATTTTTATGAATATCTCATAGATTACCACATTGGAATAAGTTTGGTAGTACAAAGTTATGCTTATCGAAATATTTTATCGATATATCATCATCATCCTATCGTTATCCCAGTACAGTTGCATCCTAAAGGATGCCCGGGGTCCGCTACGTAATCCCAAGAGTTGGCGTAGGCACTAGTTTTTACGGAAGCGACTGCCATTTGACCTTCCAACCCGAGGGAAAACCAGACATTATTGGAATTAGACTTGTCAAGTGAGTGGGCAACTTTTTTATCGATATATACCGTCACTATTTATTTCTACTTCTGGCAACATCCCATCTGTCAGTTTACTTCGTCTAATTGTGAATTTTAGCGTACTTGTAATATTCGTAATGTTGTTTTCCTCAGATGTCGTGTCCCTGAATGTGATGGTCCCAACGCCACAGCCTCAACACCTTCTTGGTGGCCTACAGAAGACTCCAAATGTGTCAGACCAATATTTAATTTAACAGACACAAACGCCACTTGTTCCGACCAAATTTCTGTAGAATTTACGGAATGTGATGAATGGATCTATGAGCACAGCAATTCAGCTGTTATTGAGGTAGGTGATTATATAATGTTAGAAGACATAATGTGTGTAACCCTGTTTGAAAAATAAAGAAATAAGAAATAAGAAATATTTATTCGAGACAAAGACAACAATTAATACAGCAAAATAGAATATAAAAATAAACAAAAAAGTTGTGTTATCTCGAAACGGTACCATCTCAGCATAATGCGGGCAATCGCCAGCGCTGGTCTTCCGATGGGACCGTCGAGTGATTTCACGGTGTGTAACTGTACGAACATAAAAAAATAATAAATAAAGAACGATTAACATGAAAAAGAAGAAGACGGATTTTAAAAACAAAGTTTGAATTTTTTTAATAACCGTGATATATGAACGCAGCAGCCTGTGCTATCTGTTCCAGCTAAACTAGCGCCAATGACAGTTGGAATGGCAGGCAGTAACTAAACAATAGCATACTTTTGTTATGAATGAATGAATGAATGAAATCTTTTATTCACAATGAACATATGGTAACATAAGATCTTAGATTACAAGCATTGTTGAATTCCCATGATATATTCAGTCTAGGTAGACGTGTGAAAACAGTTGTCAGTGATTGGATCACTCAGTCATTATTATAATAATTCGATTTACAGGATTAAATTAATTTAACATCAATTGATAAAATTACAATTAATGAAGCATGAAAATATTGAAATTACGATAATAATAATAAAGTCATATAGTAAATAAAGAGATAATAATAATAATAAAAATAGGATAATGGATGTCAATTAACATTTAAACTTATGGAATAAAAATTCATATGCTTGTCCTACTGCTCGTATTCGTATGTCGTCGTTGTTTATGTGCTCGTACATGTGCGGGATGGGTATACAACGGCTCAATGCAGGTCTATTAATAGATCTAATGTTTTGTATAGTAAAAAAAACAGACTACATACTTCCGTTTGTACAAAGTAAAGGTAAGTTTAGACAAAAGAACAGCCGCGTGTTCTAGCTTTTACGGCTGTTAAAAAAATGATAGATCATGTTCTATTATTCTACTATTATTCAGAATCAAATCAAGAAAAAGATTGATTGATAAACAAAGACATGATAATCATAAAATTTAAGTCACGTTTCCTCATCATTGGTTTTAGATAATTGACGTAATTATAATAGTAATAGATAGAGTCGTGTACACGTAACGACCATGCGCACATCACTGACATCGTAAGTACATGTGTATGATGTACGTACATAAAATTAGCGCCTCCTGTGTCTTCCATATAAATAATTTTAAGAGTATCAAAAATACATAACCATTACCCTTGATAATAGTCATTATGGTTACACACATTATATACCGTATATTGTTATTATTATAACACCGGTACCGTGGGGTTCGGGAGCCCATTCAATAAAAAAAGTCTGGGCGACGACGCAACACGTGACCAAAAAGCTGGCCTTTACCTGGCATAGACGGATTTCATATCGTGCCATCCCTTTCACTCATATAGTATATAATATGAGAGTGAAAGAGACGGCACGATACGGATTTCGAAGTTCGGAGTACATCTAACGTGGCAATGCGGCCAGCATTTTGGGAACGTTACTCAGTGGTAGAGGTTTAATTGGTTACTCAGTGTCCTAAGTGGGCGAAATTCTCGCGAACGCGAAGCGTAGCGGCGCGGCGCGACGCGACGCGAAAAATACAAACACTCGGCGCTCTATTGAAGTGTCCTACGTGTACGTGACCAATACAAGCGCGGCGTGCGGGCGGCGCGGCGCGAAGCGAACGCGATCAGCGGGGCTAGCACAACTGCCGCTGCGACGCGACACGAGTAGAGTCTAAAAATCCACCCTCCTCTTTCTAATTCGCACAATTCGAGTGAGACAGGAATCGCTGAGTCGCGCGAGATACGACTTGCCAACAAGTTATGCTAGCCCACCTGTTGGTTTAATATTTTCGCGAGTCCGAGTTGCTTGTTGGCGATTCGCACACACGTAGGACAAGGCCGCCGCGTTGCTTCGCGTCCGCAAGGATTTCGCCCACCTAGGACACGGCCTTATTAAGTGTGTTTAGGTGGTTTTTTATATTGTTTATACTTTGTTAAGTTTTAGGTATAATTTTTATAGGATTATTACGAGTATTATGACGCCTGTTTATATTCTGTCGTAGTTACATCATTTTATATCGCATTTTCATTTCAATTTCGCGCGCTCGTTCTGTCGCACAACACGCATAACTGACTTGAGAGATACGAGTGTATCTGTTCTCCTCTTTCCAATCTGCACAGTGCGGGTGAGACAGGAGTAGCCGAGTCGCTCGCGATGAGACTACGCGGCAAGTTATGCCAGCCGTTACGTTAGTTCGACGCCCGTTGAAACATACAAAAACTAACCGTCATTTTGCCTTTCAGCTCGATATCGGATGCCAATCTTGGAAAGCGTCTTTTGTAGGCAGCATCCACAATATAGGAATGCTATTCTCAATGTTACTGATGGGTTGGATAGCCGACAGGTAATCATCATATTGCAAACCAGTACTTATACATATTTCGTAAGTAGGTACGGTCTCAAGAAAGTGATTGGACTTTTACGCTACTTCTACGCTACACTACCAACTTTTGCTTTTTCAGATTTGGAAGAAAACCAACTATTATAATCTGCGCAGTAGGAGGAGCAGTCGGTGTTTTAAAAATATTCGCTTCCAACTTCTATGTGTATCTGGGAGTGGAATTTTTGGAGTCCTTTATCGCGTCCGGACTTTACACTGTCGCTATTGTCTGGAGTAAGTATAATTACCTACTACATAATAATGACCTATTATCATTCAAACATGAACATCGTCCTTACGCGGAATTAGTGATAAGTGACATTATAAATGAACTTTATTATGCAAGTAGACCCCAATGGCAGTTTTACAAGTCAAAATCTACTAGCGTTTCTAAAAAAGGAGACCTATGCCGAGAAGAAACGCCGAAACAAACTGGACACTTCACACTCAGTCATTGATTAATAGTTACATTGCTTACCTAGGGCGGTAAAACAAAGAATGTCTCAGATTGCAGGTATTTGACGCCCGAGCCGAAGGCAAGGGCGATAAGTATGAGATCTGGGGCTTTCTTTATTACCGCACGTGGTATAAAATTTATGTCTCCTCCTCAGGAAGGGGAATTTCCAGCGGTAATTGCCACTTTATGGCTAAGTGTGATTAAAAAAAATATTTTTTTCTCATTCGCTGTACAATAGACAAATTCAGTTCATATACGTATACTATATCTAAAGAGACAAAATAACGTATAGATATATCTAAAGAGACAAAAGAACATATAGATATAACCATATTTTTTGAATTCGAGTTTTTTTGTGACACTTACTGTTTCCTAGCTGGACAATATCCTTTAACATTGTTAATGTAAATAATTGTTTTTTACAGTGATCGAAGTTGGTGGCGAAACTAAAAGAGTCTCTGCTGGTGTTATATTTTCCTATGCCATATACGTGGGTGAAGTAGCATTTGCGTTCATTGCAATGGGTCTACAACATTGGAAACCTTTAATACTAGCAATATACGCCCCAGTTATTGTATTCATATTATACACACTTATCCTCCAAGAGAGCACCAGATGGCAGTTGCTGCGAGGAAAAACAGCAGATGCAAAACGAACTTTCAAAATAATTGCCAAGATCAATAAACTAGCAGTAACTAATGACGAAATAGACAGTATAAATGAAAGTGACTTGAGATCAAAATTTAACATAGCATCTCAGAAAGAAAGGGAAACTGTGAAGGATATAATTAGATCTAAAGAAATAATGATACGCCTGTCAGTTATTTCATTTTGCTTCTTCACATCTAGTTTCGTGTACTACGGGTTAGCGGTGCAAGCGATATCGTTGCCTGGTGATAAATATTTAAATTTTGCATTGACTTCATTGACATCGTTCCCCGGAGACTTACTAGCGTTTTTCACGTTTTCTAAATACGGTAGAAGAATTTCGCTACAAGGCGGTTACTTCGCCTGTGGTGCATTTATTCTTGCGCAGGCGTTTTCACCTAAGTGTAAGTATAATTTCGTACATTAATCACCTATAAAAAAGAAAAGACAAGCGAAAAAAATTAAGAAAAGACAAGAAAGGAAAGAATAACGGCGTGCATTTTTTTTAACAGGCACGGGGCCGATTTTTGAGTATCAAACGTTCGAATTTTCACGCGACATCTGTCAAATCATCATAGTTTTTTGACAGATCTCGAATGAAAAGTCGAGCGTTTGACACTCAAAAATCGCCCCCTGTACCGTATCCTTGATCGAAACGAGAATTTATGCGTCAGAGGAAGACCGGTAATAACGAATTGCACTGAAAGAAAATAATTAGAAAAATGCTTATTACGTACATAAAAGTACCTGCTAATTTAATTCTTGTTCCTTTATTACAGCAATACCAGGGTTGAAACTGGTGCTATTTTTACTGGGAAAATTGGGAACAGCACTCTGTTTTACTGGAGTATATACTTACAGCTTAGAATTGTTCCCTACAAGTGTAAGAGGATCTCTATTTGGTTTTTGCAATACACTTGCGAGAATCGGCAGTATGTTATCGCCGCTTGCTCCACTATTAGTAAGTTAATACAATAATAATTTTCTATTCGTCAATTTCAAATTTTGTAACATAAGTAACTTCACAGTTCATCAAGAGTAGCAGTTGTACTTAACGCGGTACTTCTCTTAAAAAGAAGAATGACAAGTGCATTGCCAACCTTTTATCTGTCGTCTACCGGTCCCTGAGATCCCAGGGCTCATTACTTTTCGCCAGGAGACGACGGCTTCATTTTTTTATTTCAAAATTAAACTTTGGTGCTCATACATTTTACACTTTCTGTTGCCTGTTATGTATAGATACAAAATTTCAATATGACTTGTAATATTTAACAATATTATCAATAGAGAGTATGAGTAGAAGTGTGATAACCCAGAAGAGCGTTAGATCGAATACCCTTTATTGTCATTGGATTGTGTTTTCAAATCAATTTCGATTTTATACCATATCTTATTTTTTGTTCTTAGATAGTTTCATTTCTTAATTCTGTGGAACGAATGGAGACACACCCACTATACATTCCTAGTACTCACTCTTTGATAATTTTTTTTTTCAGGTAAAGGAGCTTCCTGCCCTCCCATCTATACTTTTCGCCTCAACAGCTATGATGGCGGCTATGTTATTGATATTCACGCCAGAGACGAAAAATCTGCCCTTGTTTGATACGGTAGAACAAGTAGAGGCTTACAAATCTAAACTAACTACGAAACTTTAGACTAGTATTAATAAATTCGCTATTTGACTAATTCGCTTTTGATTCGATTGTATGGTGCCATTCGAACCAGTTTGTAGAGACTACCAAATGTTTGTATGACCAACTACAATTAGAGCAACACCAAAGACGAAAATGAGAGGCAAAGTTTTTGAGCATTGAAGACGCTCCATACTGATTAACAGTGGATTAACAGCGGCGCCGGCGTACAGCGTGCGGTATGTGAGGTTAAGCAACGTGGGCCAGGTCAGTTCTTAGATGGGTGACCGCTTTGAGTGGTTATTATCTGAGCGCTCCCGTTTGGAAGGCACGTTAAGCCGTTGATGCCGGCTGCTGTTTATGATAGCAGTCGTCAAGCCGAGTTAGAGGCCTCCGGGCGGCTTGAGAACTTCTAACCGTCAAGTTGCCCACTCACTTGACAATGGGGGGGTCGAAGTTGCACCACGTTCGTAGGGAGTACCCACCGGTGACCCACCGCTACCCTACACGTGACCCCTGGGTGGTGCTAAAAGTGCAACAAATACTGGCAACCGTACTGTCTTCTCGAACATCTCACGGTTCGAAATAATTGCCATACGATAAATAAATAACAGTGAAATGTGACGTCACAACTCTATAGCCTCGTACTACAGTTATATGGAAAAACGAGTAATTTGCCGTTTTGGTTGTGAAATATTACGTTTATATTTGCCATATAATTTATCTTGACATTTTCTCAATGTTACTATGTAGAACAGGACTATTGCGACCTTATGTCCTAAACTTTAAATGTATTTTTTCCTAAACTTTAAATGTATTAAACATAGCCATTTTGTGATTTTATTGTAGTAGAATTTAAGCGGAAAAAACAAGTTTTTAGCTTGAAAATGGTCGATTTGGAGTGATGTTTGAAACGATATTTCTTAATGAAAAATACGAAAAATACACTATGTTACTATCTAAAACTTTAATAAAATTATCGCACCCTTTAATAACTTTATTGGTATTATCAATACTTTTGTCATAATTTTAAAACTTATAAGGCCTCTAAAGTGGTTTAAGTGTAAAACGTGACAGACAAACAAAGTTACTTTAGCATTTATAATATTAGTATGGATAGAAAAACAATATGACCCAGAGCGCCGGAGGCGGGTAAGAACAATTTCGACCCTCAATAAACGGATCATATTTCCAAACAATACTAATGCATTTAACGGAATGTGCTAATAACAAGGCAAGAGGGTGAATTTTAATTAAATGCACGGACATTAATGAGATGAAAGTGAACTCGGCTTCTTAATCGTGATGTTTGTCCAATGTTATTGCGAGGGGCAAGGGTCGTATTCGAGAGGTTATATTGACGGCTCTTTACATCATTATTATCATTTCTGTTGTATTTATAATATCAGATTTTGCCGAGACAAAAATAATTGAGCTACTAGTTGCCAATTACACGGTAATTATCACATTACTGAAATGTCAATATTGTCCCGGATTTCAAAATTGTTTTGATTTTGCCTAAATGTTAATCAATATTTAACTTGATAATAATCACCGTGTAAACATTTTAACCAAAATGTGTGTGTATTCATTTTTACGAATAAAAGGATTCATTATTATCTTTATAGGCAAAAATACGGGCAATCCGTGTAAATAATAGAAAAGTAAGAATCACTTGTGAGTTGGATTTACACAGTAACAGTATATCTAACGTTATCTGAACCGAGTTGAACAAAGTTGGTGTAATTTAAATAAATGCATACCATAGTGAACTATTCACCAGCATATAAACCCCCGAGGTTTCCGTTGACTATTTTTACCATTTTCTGTAAAAATAAAGTTTTTGGCCAATAAATTAAAAAAAAACTTCAAATTGTTGAAATTATTTGTGTCTTTAGACCTTTTACTCGGAAAATAATTCGGTTCTTTGTCGAGCAAAATAATAGGGGGAAATATTTTGAAAAGTAAATATTTGCTCTTTTAACAACGATTACTTTGTACGTCGGTTTAGATGTCTATTGCCTCTGTAACCGACCGGTAAGGCGCGCGACTTTCAATCAGTGTTGCCAGATACCCCGCTTTTCCACTTTTCACCCCGCGTTTTTACCACTGGCCCCATTATCCGCGTTAAACTAACGGGGATCCGCTTTTTTAATATGTTACCATTTGCTAAGTGAAAAAGGCGGTAAATTCAAGAATAGAACTAGGTAGAATGACTGCAAGTAACATTTGTAACTTCCCTGATAGTGCAAGTGCCGGCGAAGAGCACATATTTTAGTTTCGGCGTCGGCATCTGGCAACACTGCTTTCAATCTGGATTTTGCAGGTTCGAAACCCGATTTGTACCACTGGATTTTATACAAAACTTATATATAATATCATTTGATATCAGTGGCTTTTCGGTGAAGAAGAATATGTGAGGAAACCGGCCTGAGAAGGTGTAGTTTTCCCTCTATATTGGAAGGTCTGATGGCAGTCGGTTTCGTAAAACTAGTTCCCATGCCAAAATTTGGGTAAAGCGGATCCCAGGCAGCTTAGGGCACAGCCGGAAAAAGCGGGACGATGATGATGAATTTCAACGCCTTGAAAATAGTCTTGGGGGCGATTTTAGTGTCGAACGCTCGACTTTTCACTCGAGATCTGTCAGAAAACTATGATGATTTGAAAGATGTCGAGTGAAAAGTCGAGCGTTCGACACTCAAAAATCGGTCCCTTGTTCACATGTTCGTGAGCAGTGAGCATCTTGGTCACTGTACATAAAAATGTATATTGGGAGATAATCTTACACAAATCGAGTAGCAGAGATCGGCACACCGCGGCTCTTTGAATGGCCAGTTTCGGCTCTTAATCCAGTAACCTTGTCGCCCGAAAGTACGGGGTTGTTTGCGTCAAATCCGGTAGTTCTGATTTTTTGCAGACTTGTTTATGATGTTGGCCCAATGTATAATTCAAGTTTGTGTCCTCGAGCGCCGAACGCAACTTTGTCCAAAATCGAAAAACCGATTATAACCCTAAAAGACTAGTTGCTGATAGTGCTTTCTCAGGACGTTTTTAAAAAGACTTAATTTGCTACAATATGAGACTAGAATTGTCTCTGTAGACCCAATTTTTTTCGCGATAAATCCTTTTTAAGCGAAGTTCGAAAAAATTATAACATTTGAAAGACATAACTACCGGATTTGACGCAAGCTCGGAATGTACAAAGTTACTGGATTATGTTTGAGGTTTCCGCAAAAGTATAGTGAAACATCTGAACCCATATTTGCGGCTCTCCGAGGTTCCCAAAAATTGATATTTTTACTGAACTTGATTCTTTGGTTAAAAAGTTTGCCGACCCCTGCATAGGCCAAACCAAACAAAGCTTGTGTATAGTAGTTGGGTTTTAACTTTGGCTAATCCACTTAAAGAAACAAAAGCGTTGTTTACTAAAACCACAGAACACTAAATATATAAAGTATACCATATTGTAAAAAGTAATTACAGCCACCTATAAAGTTCAATTGAGATTACGAGTGCACTGATAGAAATATATATGGCGGTCCAGATGCCTTTCTATAAAAATATAATTCTTATCATTTTCAGTGTTCAAAACGCCAGGGTTGTATTTGGCCACAAAATGCAGAAAGCGTGTAGTCACATTTCTATTAAAGCAATTTAAACTTTTGACAAAAGGCCTAGAGTTGATAATCCGTTCAAAATGTTAATGCACATGCAGTCTTTATTTACGAAGTATGCTTATCTTTTATGACGGGTGATAATGAGGTAGCAATACTAATACCACACAATAAGACATTGATTGGACACAAGCAGAACAGACATACTATGGACGCATAAGGTAAACGTCCCTGTGCTCGACACTGACCCTGACATGGCATTTTCAATCTTGTGTCATGATGACAGAGGTGATTAATAGGTGTCGTCTATTGGGCACTAAGGTGTCATGTACTATCACGTTTACCTTACATATAGTTATAACTAGACATGTACTGATGTAAATAGTGACCTCCAAGACAGCCGAAAGACCGTGTCAGTGGGGCTACTCCGAAATTCGAAATCCGAACTTCGTCTCGTGCCGTTTCTTTCACTCATATAGTGTATAACACGAGAGTGAAAGGGACGGAGTATGCCCACAGACATTTCAGCGGGGCTAGCATAACTGCCGCTGCGACGCGACGCGATGCGAGTAGTCAAAAATCTCGGATCTCTTTCTAATTCGCACAGTTCGATCGAGACAAAAAATCACTGCGTCGCCTGGGCGCTCCATAGTGACGACAAAAGCGTTAAAAGCTATATCTTGTTTTTTTAGCAGAGAACGACTTACGAGATTTTTTATCAGGCACGTTCTGCGGTAAAAATGTCAAATAATACCACTTACTTTCCTACTCGCTAAGACGCTGTTGTATATTTTTGCTTAATGTTTGTATTTATGAACCTCCAGGTCTGTTTTCATACATATTTGTAACTTACCTCTATCTTTTTATGTATGACTGTATGTGTTATGAACAATAAATAAATAAATAATAATCTCAGTGAATATTAAAACCTCTATCATGCTTACCATTAAATATTGTTATTTAAAAATAAGAATATATATCTTAATTTCGTCATTATTTTTTTAAATTACGTTCCATTCATCTAAAAGTTGTACATTAAAAATCCAAAGAGGCATAGTTTGTAAGAAGTCGGTTCGGGATTTAAAAAGATAATTTGCCATACTCACCAACTATCACTTATTCTGATATTTTGTACGAATAATCCGAATTCAATGTGTGAGTTTACGACCACTGCTTCTTTTTGTTTACGTAATTTCTAATCTTAAAATAATTCACGCAAGAAAAACACGTAAAACGCCTGAAATTACTGACACCCAAAAGAAAAAAGCGCTAACTAGGTAAATTATAAATGACACCATTTACTGATTTTCAATAAAATTTAGAATACAACAAGTACAGTCAAAGTACCTTTTTCGCTCTTGAGACAATGACAATAAGACCTAAAAAGGTACGTGTATACATTTCTTGATGGTAGCTCGCCAAGTGACGAGTGGCAGCGTCCCTGATCAAACATGTACGAGACGGAGAAAGCAAAAAAGGTTTTTAAAATGGTGCTGACGGTAAAAGGGTACACACAGCAACATAAATATGTGTGCAATTTTCGACCTTATCTCTAAGCAATAAATACTGTATACCATGTTTAAGTTGATTGTATCGCATTTTCAATCTCGACGAGATACGTTTAGTCTCTGAATAGGAAAGGATTTAAAAAGATTCGAGGAAACATTTATAACTAGACGCAAACTATGTTATAGTGATCAAATTGGGATTTTACATTATTTTAGTAATTACTTACGTAGTTACTTGTATTGTATTGTAACAAGAGCAATAGGAATATTTTGAGTCTGTAAATATTTAGTATAATGCTCACACGTGTTAAATAAAAGTCCATATTTCCATACCATACCTGTATTATGAATTATCTCAATAGTATTTTTGTACAATCAGTATGCTTATTCTGATTATATTAATTTACAACGTTATGACAACAGTTTTAACAATCGATAATTGCTTCAAGAAGCCTCTATATCTTTTTGAATTTCCCATCTGCCAAGGCGACCGCGGAAAAGGCGGCAAACGGATTGGTTACCAATATAGGCCACCGCTCCGCGGCGCCACTGTCTACGTGTCCTCGTCATCGGTATCGCCACTGTTTAAAACTTAACAACTATGATATGATTTAAGGCTTCTGGCGATATCGATGTTTGAATCCCTTAATTTGTTCGTATACTGGGTAATACATAGAACAATAGACAACCTTATTTAATATGGTTCTAACACACAAATAATGTGTGGAACCTAAATATTACTCATACACCTCAAGATCAAGGTCTATTGTATTTGAATAATTCGAAAATGTATAAACATTAAGCAAAATTATGAAATATTAAAACTAAAAATTAACCATTTGAATAAATGAGATTTACATTTTAGGAATGGCAAACACAAAAGCAAAATAGCTAAGTGTGTCTATCAATTTTATACAATTTGATATCTTATGTGAGCTTTATGTAATCATACCATACTTAAAGCATATAAAGACTTACGATTTCATTTCATTTCAATACAGCCAAGGTCATTATATAAATATATATACAAAGGTAGAATCATTTGATCTGCTTTTAGACTCGTCAGTCTTATAACCAAGTCTAGTGCTTGAAATCTAAAGGAAAGTAGCCTGGTAACAAAACATTACCTGAATGGCATCTTAGATTTCATTTTGTGTTTGCCATTATTGAAAAGGTTAGGGTATACAAGGATTTATTGTCAATTAAATACTGAATAACGGTTAAATTAATTTCATTTATTTTAATTTTATTTTTATACTTGGAAGCTAGAACACGTCTATCTACGAGTAAAGTCTTGATCAAAGAGAGGCAAGGCGAAGGAGTGACTAACAGATCTGAACAGAGAATGAATTGAACTAAACATTCACTCAATCAATCGGTCGTTCATTCCTTTAACAAAGTAGTCAAATCATTTACCTTTTATTTACAGGATATGTTAATTTTTGTATATTAAAATATAATAAAATCAACACGCCCCCTCAAAAATTAACAATTATTTACAATAAATAAGCATCAGATCGTATTTAACTTCCAAGTATTGTCTGGGGAAAATACAATTTTATGACCCAACATTTGTTGCAAGGATTGGGAAAACCCAGAAAAACCCAATCAGGTCATTAAGATAATTATTACACCATAAAAATAATCATCAAAAATGTACAATAATTATCTCAACAATACATTATTTAGTATGTACATTTCAATCGCATTATTGCAAACCCATTTCAGACTGCATTGCTTTAAAGGCAGCTGTAGGCAACTGCTTTGTTAAAGCGTCTGCTATTTGTTTACCTGTGGGAAGATAACATAATTTAATAACATTTTTCTCAATTTGCTCCCTAGAGAAATGATACTTAATGTCGATGTGGTTTGACCTCTTGTGGTTAGTGGGATTGTTGGCAATACTAATACATCCGTTGTTATCCTCATAAATAACAATCGGCTGTGTGATATTTACATTAATGCTTTAACCATAACTTTAACCATAAAGCCATGTACTGGGCTTCAGTTTATGAAGCGGCAACTGACATTTGCCTCTTTGTACTCCATGTAATTGTACAATTATTGAATAACTTAAATAAATAACCTGTGGTACTCTTCCTATCACTTGAATCATGGCCACCCCAGTCTGAATCGACATAACCACATAGAATGTTATTAAAATCACATCGTTTGTAAGTTAATTTTAAATCTATTGTGCTTTACAAATATCTCAGCACCCTTTTTAAAACATTGCCATAATTCTTTGTTGTTTTTATTTGTGGTATACAATGCTTAAAATGTTATTGCTTGTACTTAAATCAGGACGAGTACATAGCATTATATACATTAAACAGGTTAGCTGGAAGAGATCCCTCATAGGGATAAGTTCGCCTTTGTACTCTAATCTTATGTGACATGTATATTGTTTTAACCTGTTATTGTGTACAATAAAGTGCTTACACACATACATACATAAACAACCTATTACACTTCTGCAAGGGGCATCATACTTCTCTTCAGAGTTTAATGCTTCATAATTTAGTTTTACTTCTAGTGGTGTGCTAATGGGGTTGCAATCATGCATTTTAAACTTACGAAAAACTTTTCAATATATGCACTTTGATTTAATGTGATTTCATTGTCCAGACCTATCAATTTTTATACAAAGAAATAATTTTATATCTTGTAAGTCTTTCATTTGAAATTGACTCATTAAATACATTTTGAAATTATTCATTATTTATATTTCACCACATGAAATAACTAAATCATCCACATACAAAACTACGTAAATGTTTTGTTGGACGCTTCCTCTATCAAGCATGTATATACATCTGTCAACCGATGAACTTATAAATCCTTTTTTTTTTTTTTTTTTTCAACCAGTGCTTGCTTAAAAACCTGAAACCAGCATCTAGCAGCCTGTTTCAGTCCATACAATGCCTTATTTAATTTACATACATAATTTTTATCGCAACTACTTCTTTCGGCACTTCCATAAAAATCTCTTCTTCTAATTTACCATTTAAAAAGGCAGTTTTAACATCCATATGGTGGACGAGTAAGTTAAATTGATTTGCAAGACTAATAATGAACCGAAAACTAGCAATTCTGGCTAGAGGTGCAAAGGTTTCATTAAAATCGACAAGGTATTCCTGACTAAACCTTTTGACAACGAGACGGGCTTTATATCTTTGCGGTCTACCAAATTCATCATACTTGATAGAGAAAACCTATTTATTATTAACAACATTTTTATTCTGTGGTCTCGGCACTAAAGACCACGTGTTGTTTTCAGAAAGAGATTTTAACTCTTCTTCTATGGCAACTTGCCACTTAACACTAATATAGACTGCGCACTCAATATGCTCTCATCATCATCAGTTTGATAATAATGAACAGGTGGCCGATTTTTAAGTCTATCACTCCTCCTTACGTCATCTGTGTTTTTATTTTCATTTTGATTTACCTGCGTACAATTATCAGGGGCATTACTAGATGTGGGTTCAATAATGGTTTCATTTAATCTGCGTTTTTTCATAGGACGGCCGAGATCATCAGATTTAAATGCATCTGATTTTGAATTGTCAACAGGACGGCCAAGATCATCAGATTTAAATGCATCTGATTTTGAATTGTCACTATGGCGAGACTTGGATGACACTGATTTTGATATATTGTTGTTATCAGGTTTATCATGGCAATTTTCGGTAACTTCAGGCAATATTACTGGCCTGGATGTTAGAAAATTAGCCTCGTCGACTATAACGTCTCTAACAGTGACAAATTAAGCGCTTTCCGAGTTCCAAACTTTATATCCGTTTGGTTCATAACCTACCAGTATTCCCTTCCAAGATTTATCGTCAAATTTAGATTTACTGGTTTTATTATGTACATAAACCGTGGCACCAAAAACCTTCCAAACTTTATATCCGTTTGGTTCATAACCTACCAGTATTCCCTTCCAAGATTTATCGTCAAATTTAGATTTACTGGTTTTATTATGTACATAAACCGTGGCACCAAAAACCTTCCAAACTTTATATCCGTTTGGTTCATAACCTACCAGTATTCCCTTCCAAGATTTATCGTCAAATTTAGATTTACTGGTTTTATTATGTACATAAACCGTGGCACCAAAAAAACTTGAAGTATTTAAGTTGTGGTTTTTTTTTTTTTATCATGCCACAATTCATATGGGGTTTTCGATTGCATAAGGGCTCTTGAAGGCGTTACATTTATTAATCGAACAGCAGTTAATACAGCTTTACCCCAAAATACTTTATTTAATTTGGAACCACTAAGCATAGATCGCGCTTTTTCTGTAATAGTCCTTACCTTACGTTCCGATACACTGTTTTGTTGCGGTGTTTTTGGAACTGTCAAATGGTAAGTTTTGCCCTTTTCAATACAATAATTTTTCATCTCGGCAGATAAATATTCGCCGCCGTTATCGCAGTATAAATTTACCATTTTCAAAATTCAATTTTGCCTCACATTTACGTCACTACGTCCGTACACTTTAAAAGGAGTAAATACCTCTGACTTGTACGTTATCAAATACACAACACAGTAATGGGTATACTGGTCAATAAAAAAATACAAAATAATTTTTATTGTCTATCGTGGGAGGAGTGATTTGGCCACAAACATCAGAATGTACAACAAATAAAAGTCGTGTAATGTGATCTTTATTCTTGGTCAGATTAAATGGTAATCTGGCCTGTTTGCCGTTTATACAAGCTTCGCACATTTTATCATTTGGCTCAACAAACTGAATTTGATTAACATCTTCAATCATGTTTTAATTGTATGAATTTATTTTTACTTAGATGACCCAAACGCTGATGCCATAAATTGTAGTCATTAATATTAGCTTGGTATAGGCAGGAAACAGGAATAGCCGTATTTACTGATACAGCAAAGTCTACAAATACAAATACAAAATACAAATATCTTTATTTTGCTTAAAACTGCAACTGCTGCTGCTTGCTGTTTTTACTGCAATTTAATTGTTCAGAGACTTACCCTTCATGACAGTTGTGTCACCTTTACAAACTTGGGAGCCATGTTGGTCGAAGATGATCGTGTAGCCAGCTCGCTGCATCTTGGGCACCGACAGCAGGTTGTAAGGGGCATCTGGGCAGAACAGCACATCCTCCAGAAGTCCTTGCACGCCCAAGTCGCTCGTCACCCTCATTGTCCCTTTTTGTGTAGCTAAAAAAAATTCCCTGTGCTTAGCAATCGATATTTTCAAAGGTGGATTAAGAATTGTAAAATTAATGAAAAGATCCGACCTGTTTGTGACGTGATCCGATGCTCCCGAGTCCAAAATAAATCTCACTTTATCTTCTTGAACATCATCTTGACAGTCTCCCGTCATAAAGGCGAAACCCGAGAAATCGTTAGCAGTTTCTTGTTTCAATTCGACTTGTTGAACTGTTCGCGTCCTATTTGTTTCAGTCTGTTTTTCTTGCATCATTTGTTTAAAGTAATAACAATCCTTTTTCGCGTAACCTTTTCGTCCGCAATGATGACATTTTAAAATGTGGGTATTTTTCCAAGTTTTGTTCTTGTAATGTCTACGGTTATTATTATGGTGGTTTGACGGTTTAGGTGTATCGATTATTCTCTTCTTTGAATTATGGGGCTTATGCTCGACATGCAGTACTTTTGAGCTCGTATCTGCACTGTCGTTTCTCAGCTTAACCTCGTGGTCTAATAACCTTATTTTCACAAATGCCAAAGTTAAACTATTTTCAGATAACGTCTCAATTGCAGTGATTACGCCGTCGTAAGTTTTGATATTTCGTTTTGATTTTAGATTATATATTATCATTAGAGTTTCAAAGTTTTAACGCGTGGCCTGGGCCCATAACCTATTGAAAAGGTTAGGGTATACAAGGATTTATTGTCAATTAAATACTGAATAACGGTTAAATTAATTTCATTTATTTTAATTTTATTTTTATACTTGGAAGCTAGAACACGTCTATCTACGAGTAAAGTCTTGATCAAAGAGAGGCAAGGCGAAGGAGTGACTAACAGATCTGAACAGAGAATGAATTGAACTAAACATTCACTCAATCAATCGGTCGTTCATTCCTTTAACAAAGTAGTCAAATCATTTACCTTTTATTTACAGGATATGTTAATTTTTGTATATTAAAATATAATAAAATCAACAGCCATTCCTAAAATGTCAACTTTTTAAATATTCTTCAACTTCGACCTTTCGATTTCATGAGAACTAGGTTACTGTGGTATATAACATGGTATATATATAAATACTGGGGTATGCTGCACGAGAGGTACGGGTTTAGAGGTACTGGGAGGAGATCGTAGCTAAAATATAACACTGGAAGCACATATGAAACTAGTATATTTCTTACTGTACTGAAATATACAAACTTAATCTCTTAAAATGATTTACGTATGTGATTCCGATGGTGTCGTGATGATAAGTCCCTGGAAAACCAATTGTTTCCAGAAAAATGCCAGTTTGACGCATTCTCGAATCATAGTTTAAATTCAATTTGTATACGTTATGATTCTGGACCTACACGGCTAGCCTCATACCGTAACAACCTCTACATTACATACTCATGGATTTCATGACAAATAGGGTACTTCATATCTAGTTAGCATTAAACTTCAAAAACATATCACAAGACTTAATTGGGACTCGAAAGCGCATGTACCATTGTCCCAGGCAATGATATCTCAAACTGTCACAGCAGCGTCGTTGCGCGATTCACAACTTTAGTTCACCAACGTATGTTGACCTCGAAATTCTGAACAACTGTAAGTAATCGAAGATCCAACTTGAGCTGGTTAATTTAGTTTTCTCTGCCTAAGCATTAGTAAGCCCTGGCCGGCCCGGGGGGTCAGAAGGCGCGCTCGCATAACGCGTCTTCTAGTTATGGGAGCAATTTCGCTGTTTATGACATAGGCGCCCGGCGTCCCGCTGAGAGGTCACTGCATGGGTCATACTGTCTGTTATTAGATTTTATATAAGTTGCTCTGGATTCTGTTACATATGGTTGTAAAATTATTTATGAAAAGGGTCTGGTGGAGTTTGCAAGCTTAATAACAGACACCTGAAATTCACTTTAGATATACTTAGGTAATGGATGGTGTAGAATAGAGAAGAGTGGCGTTCTCTTGCGTCAGAGGCCAAGAAAAAAAAGTGTAAGAAGCGAGAAGTCTACACATTACTTTTACACTTATTTATTTTCATGCTAAAACCTGTACTTATACAAATATTTTAATTATATATTACTTAATAATACACTTAGAGTAACACAGGTATTTACGCTGGCATCGAGACAGCGTATTAAGTAAGAGTTGATCAAATTAAGGGGTTTCAAAAATATGGTGGTGAAATCACACGAAACAAAAATACTTAGGCACTTGACACAGGCCTATTTTTAGAACCGTAATTATCCATGCGTTTTGTCAGTTATTATTACTGGCGACTGTACCAACAAACGTGTTGACAAGAATATAATATATGTGTTGTTAAACAAAAACCTTAATATATAAAAAACTAGACACGAATCGTGAGATCCCCAGAGAGTGGTCGAGACAATGCAACATGTACCTAACCAAAAATACCAAAATCAATTTTTGTCCTCCATATTGGCTGCGATCCTGTCAATACGAGAATGAATATCACTACATAGTATAAAACAAAGTCGCTTTCTGTCCCTATGTCCCTATATCCCTATGTATGCTTAAATCTTTAAAACTACGCAACGGATTTTGATGCGGTTTTTTTTAATAGATAGAGTGATTGAAGAGGAAGGTTTATATGTATAATGACATCCATTAAATAGTGCACCCGTGCGAAGCTGGGGCGGGTTGCTAGTAATAAATATTTTGGAGAAGACCAACAAATATATATAGCTTCAAACCATTTGGACAAACAACCCTTCGATTTAAAAGCTACCGCTCTCAAATGAGTTCATCCGAACTCGACAGACACAGATACGCATCTTAAACTACTAAGTATAATAGACGTGATTGTAGACTCATACTATGATTTTTAAGTCATCGTCTCCCAGCGAAAAAAAAAATAGCGTATTTTTTGAAATGAACCCTAGGATCCCAGGGACTGGTAGACGACGGGTAATAATTTATGTTAACAGACACTTATTTAATTTGAATTCAATCTATTTTTCCTTACAGTGGGCAATTTTGGATTGAACATTTACAGACGAGCGGTCCGCACGACAAAAGCAGTCGGGTATAAAATTCCTCAATTATCGCACAACCCGCGTAAATCGGCGCAACTGATTATAGTCTAGTACAAGAGCTAGCGTATAAACTGCATATTTTCTACCAAAGAAACGTAGTTATATTTTCACATTGATCATTCTAAGGTACAATCTGTTATAAAAAAAAACCACTAAAATTAAAAACTGGCTTTAAAATAATTGGTTATTTAAATCATAATTGCCTTTATTTTTTGTAAGACGGTAGACTAGATTTTTTACAATAGGTACCTATTTATATACTAGTGGCTAGTGGCTCTGTCTGTGAGCTGTAGACCTCGCGACTGTATATTTTTTTTAATTTCCAATAACTGACTCGTCAAAGAAATCTGTAAATATAATTAAGTATCGAACCTGCTCACAAGATTTCACGAGAATCGGCTGAGAAATGCGACCTTTAGAGGAGAACAAACCATTGAACAAAAAATAACATAATTTTCCTAAAATTGACTACAAAAAATATATATAATTGACATACCTCACAAAATTTCACGATAATCGGTTGAAAACAACAGAAAACCCGGATATAGGAAAGTATTTTTGTCGAATCTGAAGCAGAGACCTTCGTTTCACCAGGTCAAAATTAGAATAAAAATACAAGTACATTATAAAAACTTAACCTATATAAAAGAGAAATGGCAGCATCGAGGGCATTTGCCAGCGTCAGAGAAAGGATACATTAACTGCTAAGAAATTAATCAAAATAACAAGAAATAGATGTGACTCTCGCCTCGCCAAGATGGCGACGAGAATCCACCAAAGGTTAACCCGTTGCCGCCGGGCGAAAAAACAAATAATGACATTGTTTTGTTATGTACCCGGAGATCTCCGGGCCCGGGAGATGACGGCTCAAGGCTATCTCAAATGCCTGTTGTCACGCGACCACTGTTTGTTTCAGTTTAGTACACGGCACACAATTGTACGAAATGAATGAAGGATGCAGGGTAGGGCCCACCAACAGTAAATAATACATGAAAATTGTACGTCGGAAGATCTTGGGTCACTCCTACATAATACTATTCTTAACAGAAACAGTCGCTTAATCGAAGAAATAACAAATAACACTCTACAGCCGGCGTACCTACTTGATTTAAGATTTACATTTCCTAGACGCAACAAAGAAATTCCTCTTTACATGCTGATCCGTCTTGAGCTGCCATGCAAGATTACGAGCCACCGTAAGTCACATATGTCAATTTAGGCTCGGTTTTATAAAGATCCGTTAGACCTTATGCCAGTTTGTTATCTCAAAAAATTACTGAAATTTGATCTGACATTTGGTCTAACGGATCTTTATAAAATCAGGCCTTAATCAATCAAAGCGCACCTTTCGATCTACAAATTTCATAAAAAATGCATGAAAAAATGTCGCCAGCTCCTAATCTATTGCGGATCACAATTAAATACCCTTGCTTCTTCAAAGGGTGGTTTTAATTCAAACCTAGCCCCCGCATTGGTCGTTATTAGCACATTCAACTAGTGAAGCAGAGATTCCCCGGAGGGTGACCAGCCTTTGAAAACCACATTTGCACAATTTACGATTAGGCCTCTATTCGGATCATCTCTTTTGCATCCCAATCCGATTACAATAACAATAACACGTATAGGTAACGTGTTGGTACTCTTACTCTCTTCACGTAAGTCCTTGTTTGTGAACAAGCGACACGTGGAGCGGCACGATATGTGTGCTGTTAGTTCTAAGAAACGCTGTTTCATATTCGGGCAAATACCGATACAGGGCTCGCGTCGCTTGGCCATAAAGGCGGCCTTAGCCATTTCCAGTTTGGAAATATATAGCCCCATACACATTGGGAATATTCCCGATATCGGCACATGCATCGCTAGCTCGGTGCGTGTGGAAGCGGGCAAGCAAAACTTTGACATGCACTATAAATGCGAAGCGACGTACAAAGATAGACCTCTTGGTTTTCTATAGGGTAATCGCATTGCCATTTTTGAAGGGCCGTTATGACGAAACGCTCGGATCAAAGACCGCTCCTATCTGATGAGACTTGGAATTTCAATTCCTTCATTGTGACGATTTAATTCAAATGATGGATCGATCTTTCGAGTTAGAATGGTCGTAACTGTCGTAACTCCGAAGAGGGAAGAAAGAAGATCTTTCGATAATTGTACACACCTACCTACCTATATACGAGCATTTAATATAATAATTCTTAATATTACCTCTAACACAGTTATTTATGATTGTTTGAAGATGGATATACGTAGATAAAGCTTGTAGTTATTGAAAGAAAGAAAGAAACATTTATTCACAGACACAGAAGACACACATATGACAGAAATGATAAATGAAGAAAAACATTATACACAAACCACATAACATGTGTGTCCCCGCGGCAGTGAAACGGACACTGGCTCAGCATTATGCTGAGGTGTCAAACACCTACAGCGCTGATTTTCAGCCAGTACCATCGGTGACTCACGGAACGTCATACAATTGTAAAAAATAAATTAACAAAATAAAAATAACTGAAATATATAAAGAAGGTAGGTATATAAATAAACCAAAAACCACTAACTACTATTGGTTAATATTTTATTTTGATTCGATCCACTTTCCAGGTCACCATGCATTCTTATATTCGCACAAGTAGCTTACCATCCCAGCTCAGTTTCTGACGTCCCATTCAGTACAGGTCCTCTAAATTCCCAAGTGACTGTTGTTAGTTTTGTGCTGTCTTGCGTGAATCCTCCTAAACCGAACAAAAGACGGACGACCTAACGGAAACTATAAAAAATAAGTTTAAAGACAGGGGAGCAAACAACAATTCGCACCCCTGAGGGGTGGAGAAAATTATCTCTTGAATAAATTATATTTTCCCCCCTTTTATGAAGACACTTGAACTGCATTTTCGTCCGTTTTTTCTCGTTCGCCTCAGATCAAAGGCATTGCAGGAATTCCGGCCGTGACCCCGCAAAAGTAAAATGAATAAACAATTTAATGTGACGTGATGTCCGGGATAATAACGTTAAAATGCTTTAGGACGTTTTTTTGTAAACCTTGTTTGTTTATACAATTCAATCTTCTTTAAATTCTTGCTGTTTGAGTTTCGGTGAATCGCATTACTTTTGTCAAACGTATTTGGATGCTAAGTCAGTATTTGTTGATTAAAATATTTGCCTTAATCTTTCAACATAATTATCTCGTGCGATGCAATTAATATTTAGATCTTCCTTAAAAACTTGCCGTAAGGACGCTGGAGTTACCAATTAAGTAGCTACTTTGAAATAAATCAAACAACTTACCCATATTTTCCTCTATAGAGAATCTCTGAAAGTCCTGCTTTATAAACTCAAATTAAACTAAAATAATTTGGGATTCCCAATACTTCCATCGAGGGCCATTAATTTAAGTGCTCTCCTAACTGACCTTACTCTCGACCTTGTTTCGAATCCAATCAATTGAGATTGTTCGCCGAATCATATCGTCATTTGTTTTATCGTAAGCCATCTGAATGAAATTAAACCAAACGAAACTTTACATCTCGTTGCAGGGATTGTAAAACCGGTTTTATTTAATACCTGTATAGAAATTGACAAACTATTACAGCTAATAAAAGAATACCTATATTCTAATAGGTATTTTTGTCATTCCGCTTTTATCTATACCTCTACGTATAGACTATTTACGATATTAAATACCTGTATTCAATACCGCTATTCATTGCACTTGAAAGGTGAGATGTCAATTAAACATTACTACTAAAACGCAGCAAATCGGTGTAAGTACCTACTTTTTTACAATACGCCAGTTTGCAGAAAGAAATAATCGAGTATGTTAACACTGACAGCTATTACCGGTAATGGTTTTATGGGTAAAGTGTCAAATAGAGGTATTGTTGTCAATTGGCGGAACCGCTAATATGTTTGAATACCGGATTTGATTATACCGCTAATCAGAGTTTTAGTTTAAAAACCGGTAGTAAGAACGATCTCTGTCTCGTTATCTGCACTAAATACTTACTTTATCGGCGTAGTGACCCTAAGAGGATTTTGGCTCAATACGAGAGCAAGCCATCTTTCCCTATCCTGCGCCGCTTTCTAAATTGTCTGGACTAAATGCACAATTAGGGTCTGTTGCACCAACATACGATCACAGGCCGGTCGTCGTCAAATATGGCGCCCGCAGCTGTCATCCCATAGAAACTTGTCAAACTTTCCATACAATCAGATTTTAACGAACACCGCTTACGATTACAGACGGTTTGGTGTAACCCACCCTTATAAAGGCGCTGTAACAATTTAGGATAGATACAAGAAAATAAATGAAAATGTGTTCTAAATATTTATTTTAACATACTTATGTAAGTTTAAAAACATAACAAAATCAAGACAAGCTCGCATAAATAATCTCAAAAGCCTTTTGGAACATGTTCACTTCAAATGTTTAGTGAATAAGATCGATAATACATACCAAAGATCTATACCGGTATTTAAAAAAAACCGAAATAGCCCAATATTTTGGATTATTTTATGCTCTTTACGTAGGACTGAATCATATATATTGGTAACAATCTCGTATTATTAGATTGTCCCATTAAAAATGGTATAATGAACCAAAGAACGAAAAAGAACGTAATAATACCGGTATTTTAGTATGAATAAACTACCGGCCGGCATCCGATCCCTGATACATACCATCATTAATATTAAGAGCCCTTATGAGTTAAAAATCGCTCATATGTTTAGACAATTTTCTGTTTTAATTTACACGTATCTTGACATTTTCTCAATGTTACTATCTAGAACAGGACTGTAGAGATCTAATGTCATACATTTTAAATGTATTTTTTGGATTTTTCATTGAGAAATATCGTTTCAAACATCACTCCGAAATAACCATTTTCAAACAAAAAACGGCTTTTTTCTGCTTAAATTTTACTACGAACAAAAAAATCAAGAACTGGCTATGTCACTATCTAAAACTTTTAAAAAGTCATCGTATCCTTTAATCACTTTATTGGTATTATCAATAATTTTCTCACAATTTGAAATCAAAAGATTTTAAAACTTATAAGGCCCCTTAACACATACAAAACATACAATGTAAATGCAAGTCTTAAATTCGACAATCAAAATGATTTTCATTGGAATTTTTATACATAAAGTTATTATTTTTTGGCACATTTAAATGACGTCAAATACGTATTTTTATTTAGTTTTACAAACCAGAACCTTTAGCTAGATCGATGTACGGGTAAGCTTGTAAAAACCGGACAAGTGCGAGTCAGACTCGCCCACCGAGGGTTCTGTACAAATTTGTAGGTATTGATTACGTAATTTAAATAAATAAAAACCGGCCAAGTGCGTGTCGGACCACGCACAATGAAGGGTTCCGTCCGTACCAACACCTAAGTAAGTCCATATTTAAAATCACTATCCAATACATAAAAAGATTACATTAACTGTTTATTTTATATTTAGTTTACTTCAGTAATTTATATTTATGTTAGTCGATAAGGCTCGGTTTTATAAAAATCCGTTAGACCTTATGTCGGTTTGTTATGTCAAAAAATGTACCGATTTACTGAAATTTGATCTGACATTTGGTCTAACGGATCTTTATAAAACCCGGCCTAAGTAACTTAGGTCTATTATAGACCGGTTAGAATGAACGTGGCCTCACCAACAAACTGTTTTGTCAGTTTAGCGAGTAAATGTGAATTTGTGAATGACTTGTCACTCGAATACATTGAATCTAAAAAAGTCGTATCTTCATAGGGAACTCACGGCACTTACGACCTTTTGTTTGTGCAAGACAGTTTTTAAGCGAAAACTCAAAAACCGTAAAACCTATATTGTTCAAACCAAAAATCGTTGAAAGTGTTTACTAATGCATACTACCTCAATTCTTTTCACAATTTTAAACTTTATCGTTTGGAAATTAGAGGAGGGGGACACACTTGCTATGACTTTGACAGCTAATACCTCACCGTTGACTTAAATGGACAAGTTTTTTAGAAACCTCCATATCATTTTTAAAGGCCTATCCATCGATACCCCACACGACTATATGCGTTGAAATTAATTTTTTCATCCACCATGTAACCGGTGGATAAAAAAAAAATTCAACCGGTGGATATAAAATAAATAAATAAATAAATATTAGAGGACAATCTTACACAAATCGAACTAGCCCCACAGTAAGCTCAAGAAGGCTTGTGTTATGGGTACTAGACGACGATATATTTAATAGATATAAATACTTAAATACATAGAAAACATCCAAGACTCAGAAACAAATATTCATGCTCATCACACAAATATTTGCCCTGACCGGGATTCCAACCCAGGACCGTCAGCTTCACAGGCAGCTGCACTACCCACTAGGCTAAACCGGTCGTCATATAGTCGTATGGAGTGCCCCCCCCCCCCCCCTAATTTAATATTTTTTTGTAATTTCACATCACTTTTATGTAGCGGTTCATAGAATAGACCTTCCTACCAAATTTCATAATTGTAGAGCTTATAGTCTCCGAGTAAATCGGCTGTGATATACGGAGAGACATGACGAATCTATAAAGGTTCCGTTTTTGCCATTTTGGCTACGGAACCCTAAAAAAACAACATGATTTAATTAAAAATGTACAGTTTTCCGCTATCTGTGAGCAAGCGTCTTTAAAGCAGGCAAGGGCACCGACAGTGAAATATTTAAGATGGTTAAAGTCTCCTACTTGATCAGGTCTCCCGGTTTTCCCCTACCTTTTTTACGTTAAGGCGCAAGGTAGGGCAACCTTCTCCATACAAACTCTGTGCAAGTTTTATTCGTCGGTTTTGGCACTCCCGAAAATAATTATTTTTTTGCTTGTAAATATTGGATATACGAAGAACATGAAGAAATTATGTTTCAAAAAAAATTAAATAAAAAAAAAAAATTTTTTCTTCTGAGAAATAGGCATACTGACCAAAAATCATAACTGTCGTGCAAACACGAAAAAAACTTGCACAAAATTTGTATGGAGAGCGCTGGCCCACGGCCCACCGCGTTGCCTTACTTAGAAGTTTGATTTTTTCACAGCTTCAACGGGCTGTAGGCCTTAGTATATGGTTTTCGTTTCAACTCAATGCCTCCACGCGTTCCCTAGGTAAAGGGTCTTGACAGATAGACAGACAGGCAGACAACAAAGTGATCCTATAAGGGTTCCGTTTTTTTTTTTACTTTCGAGGTACAGAGCCCTAAAAATACATACATTATACATAAATACCCATACGACCATACGGCATTAAGACCGTTTTTTGTACGATAAGGTTTCTTTTGTGAAATAAAGAATTTAAAAAAGTATCGTATCTTTCATGTTTAGGTACGTTAATATATATTTTAAGTTAAACAGTTTACGTATACATGAAGTAAAATAAAAAGACATTAGTTTATTTACCCTTTTGTGCGCCATTTTATATTTTTTATACTTGTTCATTGAAACCTTTTTAATGAGAAGCCAATCCAATTTAAAAAACTATCATTGAAACTCAACAAAAATCCAGTAGGTACTTAGAGTCAGTACTTATAAATGACAGCTTAATATTTGTTAAGTTAAATTGTTGCCATAAAAAGAATTTGAAAAGAATGCTTGTTCCATCAGACTACCTTGTTTTTGCAAATTCATATTTTACAAAAGATGTAATATGCAATTATGCAGTAAATAATTTATACATAATATCGTAAAATTACACATAAGCATCACATGTTAATTGACAAGCATTGAAATTTCTATATATTTTACACACAAAAGCGTTGACTACAAGTATACACGAGCAGTGTCACTACGTCACTAGTATAAGTTTTTCAAAACAAAACACAAACGTTTACGTTTAGTTTTGATATGGATGGCAACGCGAGCAGCGCCTCTGGTGGTAACTATTTGTGATAATCCACATCGAAAGGGACCTTATGGCGGCAGGCGCTTACGTTACACCTATTCACTATTGTATTGGAACAGCGGCAAGAAAGGCGTAAGTGCCGGCCGACATAAGGTTCCTTTCAATATGGATTATCACATTTTTGTCGTACAAATTGAAACTAAACGCAACCGCATTCGTGTCTTTTGTTTCGAAAAAACTTATACTATAGGTACAGTACAAGTATAGTTATGTTGGCACGTTTAGTACCCTGATTGTTAACATTGGGAATTTAAACACTAGTTCTAATAAGCATCTATTACAACTATTACTAAAGTATTACTAATTTTTAGCATGAACGTGCTTCGTTTACTATTACATTATATCTATATTTATCTGTGTTATTATTAGTATTATTTCATTCATGAATGTGTATAGTGGAGGAAAATGAATATTGTCCCTTTTGGGCTCTATTACAATAGAAATAGGGATTTAATTTCCTAAAAACTCTATAATCTACTTGGGACAGAGTTTTTAAGGTGATATTAAAAATGTTGAATGCACATTATTATTGGGAAACGGGATCATGCTAGAAGCTTGAATTAAATATATGGTATAGCTCATTGAAAATTATAAGCTATTATAAATCACAAAATTGGAGGTGTCTGTATCTATAAGAAGTTTTGAAAAATAAATATTGAAAAATGTTAACAAATTAAATTTTATAATTTTTATATGGAATGTTATGCGGTTTATAGTCACATATGGCTCTTAGCTAAGTGTATCAAATGTGTAAAGCACGAAATGATTCGTTTCACTGAAGCGGAAATATTAATAAAAAATAGTTTATTTTTATTTATTTTCTTCGAAAATAAGAGAATGCTGAAATTTGGTACAGCACTTACTAACGGCGTAACTCATCATCATAAAAAAAAAATCAGGCGGAAAAGCTATTAACGCACAAGATGCTCCCTTACCCTGCCATAGCCTTTCATTTAATTTCATATGATAGTGGTGGCCAAGGTAAGACAAGGGCACAAATTCGTAGGAAGACCACCTGAGTGCCTACTCCGACTTCGACATACGAACTATCGTGCCGTCTCTATCACTCTCGTGTTATACATCAAGTGAGTGATAGGGGCGGCACGTTACGAAGTTCGGATTTCGATGTTCGGGGTAGGCCCTCTGCGCGTTTTTGCTGTGACTTTCGGCACTCGGCGGGGAAGTCGTCGATGAGACTATAAGTACCTTGTTTTTTTTAAGATGAGAAATTAGGTAAGCAAAGATGCAGTGATCGTAAACACACACATTAAATTCGCATTATTCGCACGAAAGATCAGAATAAGTGACAGTTAGTGACTATTTTTTTTTTGACTATGAAAAATTACTTTTTTAAAACCCGAACTGACTTCTTACAATCTCTTTGGGTTTTTATTGTACAACTTTTAGATGAAATAAACGAAACTTAATTTAAAAAGTATACGCAGAGAGTGCGTGTATTATATATTGTTATTCAAAAGTAAGAAACAATTTATATTTACTTATATATATATTTAAACTAAAAGGCATCAAATACGTTTTAAATTAAGTTTCGTTTTTTTTTCTTTTTACTTCCTGATATTGTCAAATCACAAATTTTCTTTCGTTTTAGTTACTTCCTGTTATTGTCAAATCATAAGTTTTCCATTTTTTCTTTTTACCTGATGTAAGGCTACAATAGCCTGGTTCCATGTTTGGAACCACAGGAATTTACGCGTTACCTCAAAAAATTTCACCACTCTTTTTAAAGTTTTCTAACTTCAGGCACGTCTAAGTAAGTAAACAAACAAACAAAGAGCCTACAGATACTTGAATAGAATTGGAACTAAAAAAACTTCGTAAGGGCCAGCTCTCACTATCCGATACAATATCGGCGTAGGATCCTACAAAATTGTAAAGAAAATTAAGAAAACCGCTTAGTGTTGCACTGTCGTGCGCTTACATTTTGTCGTCAGTTCTGACACCGATAAATATCGGATAATGGGCACATAGCCAAATTTTTTGATAAATGACGTTTGTCGATGTCATTTAAGCCCGCCTTAACACTTGCTTCATAAATATACTTATATGCGCGTAAGAAAACGTTTTAAAACCAGAATGCAATCGTAAAATCCAGTAGATTTTCTTGCAAAACCAGTAGACCAGTAGTGTTAGAATTATATTATTTCAATTGTCTATGCCGTGCGTTGATGCTAATCTGTGGCATGCTGTCTACACTCTCTTTGATTTCTGTCGTCCTAGGTATAAGGTGTGCACATCCCATTTATTTTATATTTTATACATTTTATCTTTATAACTTTAATATACATATTAAGAAATAAATGTAATAATCCCTGTATTATCTGAACATAATATAAGTGATTATACTGAAAGTTGTTGGCGTTTACTTTAAAGTTGTGCTACTCATGTCACGCGGTCCCACTGCCCAGACGGCTTTGCTAACAGGTTCAGGGCCAAGACTTCAAGAAGTTTACGAAGAAGAAGACTAAAAAGCGTGAGTAACAATATATATAACAATATAACATGAGTCAGCCAACTACGCCTCAGGGGTCGACCACATGTATAACCTCAAATAGTATCGAGAAGTTAACCGGTCGCGATAACTGGATTAATTGGAAGTTCGCCATCAAAATGCTACTTACTCTAGAAGGTCTTTGGCAATATGTGGAAGGCACGGACCCGGATGCCACAGATGAAACGAAGGATGCACGTGCGTTAGCTAGAATCTGCTTGTCAATCCAACCTAACCTTTATCAAATCGTTCGTGACGCAAAGAAAGCGAAGGACGCCTGGAAACAATTGTCTGATACTTTTGAGGATAAGGGGAGTTCTCCTGCTACGTCAACTTCATCGAGTAGAATATAGTCATTTTTCCAACATGTCAGCATATATCGAAGGAGTCCTGAAGCTCGTCACACAATTGTCTGACATTGGTAAGAAGATAGACGACGAAGAAATAGCAGAAATTCTTCTACCCGGACTACCAGAAGAATTTAACATCCTTGTAACTTAGCGGAAGCCTATCAAGTGAAGTTATCCGGACGACTACTTCAGGAGGAGCATAGGCGAAACAATTCCAGTACCACTACAGACACACTAGCTTTTGTAGCTAAGAAGAAAGTAAAGAAAAACAAAGTCACCTGCACATACTGTCAAAAGGTTGGACATGTTGCTAGTCGCTGCTTTAAAAAGAAGAAGGAAGAAGCCAAGAATGGAGGCGACACACCTTATACCTAGGACGACAGAGATCAAAGAGAATGTAGACAGCATGCCACAGATTGTAAGCCTGTTTCAACCCCGTTACCTCTAAATTGTAAACTTGAAAAGTCTGGCAAGCATTACAATATTTATCAATATCGGCAGCTTCTGGGTTCATTATCATTTCTTAGTGTATGTAGCCGCCCAGATATTGCCTATGCCTGTAGTCAATTATGTCAGTACAGTACAGTTTTGATGAAAGTCATTGGTGCACTGCAAAAAGAGTATTGAGGTATCTAGCCGGTACAATCATTTATGGCCTTTATTTCGAGAAGGATAAGAACTTCGAAATAAACGCTTTCTCAGATGCAGACTGGGCTAATGACGTAACTGACCGCAAGTCAACTGGGAAGCAAGAAAGCAACGATGTGTCACTGTATTTAACGATAATCAGAGTGCACAGAAATTGTTATTGTTAACGATTTTTTTATTTTAGTAAAAGAATATTCCCATATAAAAACTAAACATATAGACTTGCGGTACCACTTCGTAAAAGACTTGATACATGAAGGAAAAATAAATGTAAAATATCTATGTACTGATGAAATGATTGCTGATGTTCTCACAAAACCATTATGTGCACAGAAGCATTCTAAGTTTGTAAAAAGTCTCAATATGAAATGTATTGTAACTGTAGACTCCAAATAGCTGATAAATGTTATTATGTGAACAACCATATATGTAGGTAGTCTCTTACATATAACTTTTTTGTTTTTCATTCAGTGCTTATGTAATTCTGTGTAATTTAAGATTCCATCATAGTGTCATGTTATAGATTTATCTAATGTTCAGCATAAGGCGGGGTGTTAGAATTATATTATTTCAATTATTTGTCTATGCCGTACATTGATGCTAATCTGTGGCATGCTGTCTACATTCTCTATAATCTCTGTCGTCCTAGGTATAAGGCGTGCACGTCCCATTTATTTTATATATTATACAATTTTATCTTTACAACTTTTATATACATATTAAGAAATTAATGTAATAATCCCTGTATTATTTGAACATAATATAAGTGATTATACTGAAAGTTTTTGGCGTTTACTTTATAGTTGTGCTACTCATGTCACGCGGTCCCACTGCCCAGACGGCTTTGCTAACAGGTTCAGGGCCAAGACTTCAAGAAGCTTACGAAGAAGAAGATTAAAAAGCGTGAGTAACAATATATATAACAATATAACATGAGTCAGCCAGCTACGCCTCAGGGACCGACCGCATGTATAACCTCAAATGGTATCGAGAAGTTAACCGGTCTCGATAACTGGGTTAATTGGAAATTCGCCATCAAAATGCTACTTACTCTAGAAGGTCTTTGGCAATATGTGGAAGGCACGGACCCGGATGCCACAGATGAAACGAAGAATGCACGTGCGTTAGCTAGAATCTGCTTGTCAATCCAACCTAACCTTTATCAAATCGTTCGTGACGCAAAGAAAGCGAAAGACGCCTGGAAACAATTGTCTGATACTTTTGAGGATAAGGGGCTGTACAGGAGAGTTCTCCTGCTACGTTAACTTCATCGAGTGGAATATAGTCATTTTTCCAACATGTCAGCATATATCGAAGGAGTCCTGAAGCTCGTCACACAATTGTCTGACATTGGTAAGAAGATAGACGACGAAGAAATAGCAGAAATTTTTCTATCCGGACTACCAGAAGAATTTAACATCCTTGTATCGGGCCTAGAGACAGCAAACCTTAGCGGAAGCCTATCAAGTGAAGTTATCCGGACTCGACTACTTCAGGAGGAGCATAGGCGAAACAATTCCAGTACCACTACAGACACACTAGCTTTTGTAGCTAAGAAGAAAGTGCAGAAAAACAAAGAACGTGCACATACTGTCAAAAGGTTGGACATGTTGCTAGTCGCTGCTTTAAAAAGAAGAAGGAAGAAGCCAAGAATGGCGGCGAACACACCTTATACCTAGGACGACAGAGATCAAAGAGAATGTAGACAGCATGCCACAGATTGTAAGCCTGTTTCAACCCCGTTACCTCTAAATTGTAAACTTGAAAAGTCGTGCAAGCCTTTAGATGACAAAACTTATCAATATCGGCAGCTTCTGGGTTCATTATCATTTCTTAGTGTATGTAGCCGCCCAGATATTGCCTATACCTGTAGTCAATTAAGTAGCAGTACGTTTTGATGAGTCATTGGCGCACTGCAAAAAAAGTATTGAGGTATCTAGCCGGTACAATCAATTACGGCCTTTATTTCGATTTTATCTTTACAAGTTTTATATACATATTAAGAAATTAATGTAATAATCCCTGTATTATCTGAACATAAAATAAGTGATTATACTGAAAGTTGTTGGCGTTTACTTTATAGTTGTGCTACTTATGTCACGCGGTTCCACTGCCCAGACGGCTTTGCTAACAAGTAGACATACCCCAAAACCAGTAGATCTGGCAACACTGATCGCGATGCATTTGGTTGACGTAACTGGTGGACCAGAGTTGGCGACTTCCTCGCACAACGTATCAGCATTGCGATACAGCGAGGAAATGCCACCATCATCCTGGGTACAATGCCTCAAGGGTCTGTTTTAGATTTAAATTGGTTGTAATATTATTTAAGTTATTATTATTTAACTATTATTACCGCTTGTAAATCAATAAATGTTGAAAAATATTGATTTCTTAAAAAAAATATGTACACATGAAATAACGGTTTTTAATATTCATTGAGATTATTTGACACACTGCAGAACGTGCCTGAAAAAAAACCTCGTAAGTCGTTCTCTGTCACTCTTTCTAATGCTATAAAACAAGGTATAGCTCAAGACAGGACAAACTGTGCACTCACTTATATGCAAACTTGCAAGTGCGACAGAGAGGGAAAATTTCGTTTGCTGTTCGCGTTAGCGCCACTGGCGTGGCCTTCATTCAACAGTGGCTGTCAATTTTTTTTAACTGAATGAGTTTGCTATTGTCAAGTATAGTCCAAGGGTAAAGATGGAGCAAGCTCACACAGAAGAAGCCTACCCATACAAATATTATAAATGCGAAAGTGTGTATGTCTGTCTGTTACCTCGTCACGCTTAAACCGGTGAACCGATTTAGATGAAATTTGGGATGGTGATAGTTTAAGTCCCGGGGAAGGACATACGGATACTTTTATCCAGGAAATCATCCCTTAGGAGAGTGGAAGTTTGTATGGAAGAGCGATAACTAAGTAAGCGCCTGAAATAAAGGAATAACAAATAAATTCTAACGCGATGAATGAGTCGCGGGCAATCATTCATTCTCGTATAAGGGAGATCTGTGTAGATTACAGGTTTCATTCATTATTCTATTGAGATAGACATCTATAGACATTCACGATGATTCTCTAAATTCACAAAAATATTTTCTACGCCTTACTTAGTAATTGGACCAACTACGCACATTACGTACTATCTAGGCCGTCGCTAATCACAGCGTATAATAACTTTTCGTTGCTTTTATTTACAACACTAAGTCTACGTTAATTTGTCTTAAAATATAGTTTACGTTAGCAGCGGTACTGCTTAATACGAAGGAACGGTTGATGAATTTGGGACTGGGTGGCGATTGCACCTATAGCTCAGTTGGCTAGAGCGACTGGCCGCGAGTGCCGGGAGGTCGCAGGTTCGAATCCTGCTCGGTACCTAAATTTTTCGATTTTTCTTTTATTCTAAATTTAAATAGTTTAAATAAAAAATATATGTATATTGAATTGAATGTTCGGAAAACAGGAGTATACATTTTGTATAAAAATTAGGCTTAATGTGCTATACACTGTACCTGTCATTCCTAAATTAAACCTTTTAAAAGAAATATAATTTCATATCAAAAAAGTTAATTGTATGATTTGAAACTCTCACTCCATTGCATGCTGTCAAGCGTGCAATGTCACTACGTCTAATATTTCTTATGTTACATTGTAGTCTATCAAGGATGCCATAGTTAATGTTATACCTAATCATCATCATCAGCACGCTAGGAGTAACGTTATCTTAGTACAGTTAGTTGCACCTTGAAGGATGCCAGGGGTCCGCTACCAAGATTTGGCTTAGGTACTAGTTTTTACGGAAGCGACTGCCATCTGGCCTTCCAACCCGAGGGAAAACCAGACCTTATTGGAATTAGGCTTGTCAAGTGAGTGGGCAACTTGACTGTTAGAAGCCTAATATTCTACCTAATATCTAAACGAATATATTTTGGGGAAAAACTATGGTTAGGCCATTCTAAAATATATAACCGAAGACTACTGAATACTACGACTATCTATATAAGTTTGACCATATAGATAAACTATACCGTATAGGTTCTGGACACTCATATTGCTGTTTATATTCTTATTACCTAGTTATTTTATACTGTTAACCTTTTGAGCGCCAAGCATCGGACACAAATGACGCATCGCAGACGCCACAACATAAACGCGAAATTAAACCTTACGCAATAGCGCATAGATATTGTTTTGGCCAGCCTGTCGGCTGTAGACCTCGATGGCGTCCATAGCACGATTTTCCGATGACGTGATTTGCCGTCTGTGGCAGTCAAAGGCTTAAGTAAATCACAGTATACTTACATATAATCATATTTACAAAACATTTTTAGTATACGAGAAAAGAGCATGTAATGTAATTTCTGTATAACAGGATAAATTTCTTCTACAACAAAAATGCAGTTATTGGATTGGTCCTGCCATACATTTTTAAACAAGTTAGTACAGGTTAAGTGAGGAGACCTGTAAATTACTCTTAAAATTAAACCTTAAACACTAGTCGTTAAAGTCTCTTTTTCATCATTAACCTGGAAGGCAACTCACTATTAACACAACAACAATTATACTTTATACAGTTTTGTCTACACCCATATAGTAAATCCAGCTTTACAATATCGCGCCGGCCCGGAGCGAAGATGGCCATAATAGCATCGAAAACGGTATCGTTATGGCCATCAAGATACAGACTCGTGCTCACAAAAGACTTCAACGGGCTCACGCTCGAGCTCACTACACTTGCAACGCAATGGTTCCTGAACATATGAAGGAGGATTTAATATATGGATGTAGATAAAGTAGTATATGCAACTGTACACAATGAAGCACTAAAACCCGTGTGGTAATAGAGATCACACGAGTGCCTCTCATTATGTAGCAGTTGCATAAACTACTATTATTTTTAATAGACACAGTTCCGCTAATCACCTTTTACAATCAAAGTTGTGCCTTAACTACTGAACAATAAGGTCTACTTAGGATCAGCACATCACTCTTTCGTCAGCCGGCTGACTTGATCATTAACACTCAAAATTGCACCTTAAGCACTGCACACAAGGTCCACAGATCACAGGCCCAGCAGACAGAAGGCGAGCAGGTTGGTACATCAGTCATCCGCGTCTTCCTCACTCATTTCCTCCTCACTGGTGCAGTCGGGTTGAGAGGACTCGGAGAGACAGCGGTGGCACTCACAGACAAAGAGGTAGTTCTGGGCGAGCTCCTGTAAGAAAAAGTAATGTTTATGTCACTCCTGGCCATAAAGAAGCAATTGGCAAATCCCATTTCTTGGCCAAGGGAAGACACAAATTGTACTTACCAATGGCGGTAATATAGAAAGCATCAGATCGCATTTTTATTAGAGATGTATCGACTAGCAAGAGGCCGACTATTCGGCACATTATGACTTACTGGAAAACATGATGATTTAACACAATAATTAGATAATTTCACTGTATGTATTTTTTTTTGCTATATGAAACACGCCGGCCGGTGTAGCAAGTAATGAAATGAAATCATTTATTCTTCAATTTAGGCATGTTACATGCACTTATGAATGTCAAAAACTACCACCGGTTCATAAAATAAACTACCTTGAGAAGAACCGGCGTAAGAAACTCGGCGAGGTGTCATTTTTTCAAAACAATATACAATTTATATAAAATAACAGTATCATAATACTACAGAATTCAAATGCTACAATATAAACATACATACATATTTTTTAATATTAAGGACAAAATATTTCTGTTAGATTACTTGTGCGGGACGCTATCACTGCCAAACATCCCTATCCATGATATAATCGTTTATCTTATAATATGCTTTTGAAATAAGTGTCTGTTTCACGACAGACTTAAATTTAGAATCCGTTCAGTAATGTGTCTTGGAATTTTATTATAGAATTTTAGACAATTTCCCAAAAACGACTTTTTCGCCTTCACTAGTAAATCACTAAAACTTGTCAAAACACGAACGCATGGCGATCGGCGCGATGAGCGGACCGAAACGAACATTCCCGATTGGGCCCGAACTCAGCCGAAACCAATGATCGGCCTTGCCGACTAGTCGGCTAGTCGGCAAGATCCATAGTCGGTACATCTCTAATTTTTATCGCCATGTCCTTCGGGGCGTCAAATACTGCGATATGAGACATTCTTTGCTTCACCGCCCTTGTTACAGGTACAATACTTTAAGTATGACACTGAAATGTGCTCATTAGATATAAGGTAATAAGGTTTCTATTACAAACCGCTTTTAATAAAATTATTTGACACTTACCGGACGTGCCTAATAAAAAGAACCGACGTCGATCTCTGTCAGTCTTTCTAATGCTAAAAAAAACAAGGTGCAGCTAGTAACGATCAGCTAACAGACAAAAATCGACGTTAGACTTACCTTCTGCCTGGAATGCCTGGATCTCTGAAGCCAGCAGTCATCCAGATAGCTAATGCAGATCTCATCACCCGGTCTGACTGTTTTGAGAACGCGAAGCTGTAGTCTATGGTCGCCGTGCGGGAAGAGACACTCTGCGTTCGGCGAACAACTGTGGTTGCAAGCGCTCTGCAGTTGGTACAGGCCGGACCCTTCTGTGTTCAGGAATGAGCCGGACTCTGGAATAAATGTTAGAAAAAATAATATGATATAATAATCACTACATAGTATAAAACAAAGTCGCTTTCTCTGTCCCTATGTCCCTATATCCCTATGTATGCTTAAATCTTTAAAACTACGCAACGGATTTTGATGCGGTTTTTTTTAATAGATAGAGTGACTCAAGGGGAAGGTTTATATGTATAATACATGCATCAGCATTGCACCCGTGCGAAGCCGGGGCGGGTCGTTAGTTAATAATAATCCTTTATTTTCTCACATTTCTAAGTTAACAATGTTGGACAATTATTAACGCTACTTTTTTGAATAACAGGGAAATTGCTTGAGTGCTATATAGTGGGCTATGGTGTAGTCCCCCATGGGAAAACTGTAACTTAGCATATTATGAATTGTAAATTTTTGGCTCCGAGCAGGCTTCGAACCTGCGAAATGCTGGCACATGCGGCCAATCGCGCTAGCCAACTGAGCTATCGGAACAATTATACTCAACTCCTAAATCTTCTCCAAGCAGTTCTCGCTTACAACGCTTTAGGGAGGAGGGAAATTTTTCCCTTTATTTAAAAATTATAATTTTATTTGCGTTAGGAGACGTTACCTAAAAACTTAAAAAAATTTAAAAAACCGACACAAGACGTATTCGCCATCAAGACTTTTCAATTAAAAAAAAAACGCACTCTAATCGGTTCATTCGTTAGAGAACTACGATGCCAGAGAGACACATGTGTATCTACACATATTAAACTTATATAAACATCCCTCTTTTGTGTAAGTTGTGTTGTCTCACAGAGACAACGACCGAAAATGAACCTTACTTACGCACGTAGGTTGCTTTACATCTACTTGATTTGAAGTCATGGCGTGTGGGGCACTAAATGTACCGACTTTATATCCAGTCAATGGCGGCGAAAAGGTTAAAAAGAGAACAACTCACCCTCCTGCACCCTGTCATACATCCTGGTGAGGAAGAGATCAAGCTGTTTCCTCTCATCATCCGACAGCGTCAACTCTACCACAGAGTTGACCCACATCGCCAGGGGACTGGTGCCGATGCCTTGCCCGTTGGTGCCCACTAGAGCCATCAGGCTGCAGAAACCATCAGGGGTTAGGAACTGGAAGATTCATCATAATCATTAACAATTAACCCATATAAAGATCGAGATCAATTTGAGGCCATTTGGAATATTGTAGCTAAGTAAATATATGTTAAAGCTGTATGTCAGCTAGAGACCGACAGACAGGACAGTCACACAGGTGAGTGCATTAAATCAGGCGTTTGTACAGGGGATCTATGATGGTCGCGTCATAGATGCTCTGTCACCTTCTATCGAGTGGTATCAGAAAGTGACAGATGCTATATCTTGTCGTTTATCACGCTATCGCGCAACCATAATACGGGGCCAGGTTTGTTTTACTGGCTTCACTTCAGGATCCAATCATGAATATAGCCAATTACATGGAAGTTGTAATGGAAAAACGGTAGGACTCAAAAAATGGTACACTCATAAGTCTCATAACCACTCTAGTAGATACTGACTTGTAAACGTGCCATTGCTGCCTATTTAGGCTATTTTCATTTTAGTTTCACTTCCTTTAGTTACCGAGGTTAAGTCTAGTTGCCGAGGTTTTCCCGAGGGACTACAGTATGGGGTTCTTCAAGAAAGGAGTGTATGAATTTTTAAAGGGTCGGCAACGCGCATGTGTCACCCCAGGAGTTGCAAGCGTCCATAGACTACGGTGACCGCTTACAATCAGGCGGGCCGTACGCTTGTTTGCCACCGACGTGGTATTAAAAAAGTTTTTAAGTCATGGGGGTGGCAGAATAACAGCGTCTGTAGACCATGAGTCCTTAGTGGTCTCTTGGTACAGACACAAGCTGAGCCGCCTACCTTTTCAACTGTTTTGTATACTTTGTTTTATTGTGCCTGTGTCAGTTACCCGTAAATTGTCATTGAATAAAAGTTTTATTATTATTCTCTTTATTTACTTTAAGACTTAGGTTAGATTTTATAATAATTATATAAAAAGTAAAATATAAAACAATATTTACAAAACATAAAATCATTATAAAAACCTAACCTAGTGTGCCGCCGGCAGCGAGGCGGGGCCTAAGCTACCGGTGGTTAGGGCGACAGAGGGAGGAACCTCCTGACTATCCGCGCCGTGTCCAGGAGTACCGCCTTCTGTATCTGACCGTTGACCCAGCCATCTAGCGAGAGTCTCTTGAGGTGTTGATCGAGACTCTTCGCTATTAGACCGTTCGCAGAGACGACTATCGGGACAATGATCGTTGAATCAACATCCCACATGGCGGTCACCTCGTGTGCCAAGTCTAGGTACTTGCTGACTTTGTCCTTCTCGGCCTTCACGAGGTTCTCGTCATGGGGGATGGTGATGTCAACGACCACTGCCTGGCGCTTCGATCGATCTGTCAGCACGATATCAGGTTTATTGGTTACAATAGTCCTGTCCGTGATGATAGATCGATCCCAATAGAGCGTGGCACGACCATTTTCGAGAACTGGTGCAGGTGTATACTTATAGTACGGCACTTCGAAGTCCACAAGACCGTATAAAAGAGCAAGTTGCTGGTGAATGATCCTAGCTACTAAGTTATGTCTTGTGCAAGTACTCGCTGTTAGCAAGATGACCACAACCAGAAATGATATGCCTGAGTGATTCTCCGGAACGGCGGCATGCCGACAAATGTTATTATTATTATTACTTGCAGAATAAACTTAATTTATTTATATTCTAAATATTACCTCTTGCACATAGTCCCCATTCACGACACTAGCGGTAAGCTCTCTCAGCATATTCAGCTGATCCACAAACTGTTCCCCTAGGAGCTTGTGAACTATCTCCTCATCTTCATTTACAGTGCGATGGCAGAACTGCTTGATTGCGGCAACTGCGGCGCTGGGGTCCGGACTCTGTTTGATGTATGCTAGTATTCTGACTAGGAGCATTATGCTGGTCGTTTCTGGTGGGTAGTGGAGTGGTCTGAAAATAGGATTTTCAAACTTCAAACATTTATGTGTGACAACACAAAAAAAACTTATAGAAGAAAATGTTTTACACTACAAACTAGTGTGAAATATGAAGTTAAATCTCAGGCTGGAATACCACATATATTAAATTTTTTTTAAATCTTAGTATAGGGTTCATTTGTCTCAAAAACATGATCCCTTAGAGTGGTAAACAAATGCAATGATTTCAGCACAATTTCTCATTGCGGTTACTCAGAAGAATTGACGGTGTTTTCACTAAGAGCAATGTTCCCAAAAATGACCATTTGTGAACATTATTCCAATGAGATAAGGTCTAGCAATGGTCAGTTTAACAGTGATTCTGATTATACTGAAGCAGCATGAATCCAACCAATTTAAATATAGACATGGTCTAAGGAAACAAGGTCTGCCATTCCAGATCGTGTCACAAGTGATGTAATATCGAGTTGCCACTTTATAGTAACAAAACAAATAATGAAAGAAAAATTTATCGTTATCATGCAAAATAAATTATTTACACATTAAAATTGTCATTTTCTTGACCTAAGCACACAAAATAGGTCAAGTTAAATATGAATGAACGTAAATAATGTTAATAATGAAGTAAAACACAGGTAGGTTGGGGAGTGTTATAATATACCACTGGCAACACACAAACAAGACTGCCACGCACACTTACGACCAAAGAATATCAATAGCAGTGATGACGTAGGTTGTGACACCCACACTTCTAACCGAACTACCGGAATGCCATACCTAGCGCAGTATACATATAATTGTATCATGAAGTATAGATTAGGTGTTATATTATTTAAGGTGTGTAACCTTATATATATTCATTATTTTATTTTTAATTGGCACCATTTGCAATTCATCATCATCATCATCATCCTAGCGTTATCCCAGTACAGTTGGATCCTAAAGGATGCCCGGGGTCCACTACCTAATCCCAAGGGATGGCGTAGGCACTAGTTTTTACGGAAGCAACTGCCATCTGACCTTCCAACCCGAGGGAAAACCAGACCTTATTGGAATTAGGCTTGTCAAGTGAGCAATTAAAACAAAAAAATTCTAAAATAGCACAGCAGTCCCACTACTCACTTCCAAGCCTCCAATAACACAGCAATAGGATGTTGCAAGTCATTCGGATCATAGCATATTGTCCGGTGGTACTTAGCATAAGCCTGCTGTCTGCAGCTCTCTGAGCAATAGTAGACACCGCACTGGTCACAGCTAGTGATGTTGAAGCAAACATCATAACAGTCCGGGTGTGGAAGCACCATGTCCGGATTCGCTGATAGGCGTCTTACATTTTGCTCGGGTGTCTCCAGTGGCCTGGGTAATAGGAGCTTTTTTTTAAACAAGATTCAGCTGAAGAACACAATTTAGGTATTCTTTCAAGAAAATATTATCAGTTTTCCATACAAAGTTTCAAATATATTCTTATGGATGGCGAACATAAATTTTCAGCAAATGATGTTGGTCCATATAGATTAATTATGAAAGCATGGCCAGTACAAATTACTAACCTCATACAGTGATCACATGCTAAGTATTTATATGCCGCATTCCACGCAAACTGGCATGACACCAAAGGATCCTCTTCCAAAATAATATCGCCAGCTTCGTAATTTTTAGTAGAAAACATCGCTTTGCCCTGTAACCATACCCATTATTAAGTAAAATAAGTAAAAACACTAAAGAATAATTATTATCACAGTTTTTTGAAAATGTGTTCACTCGCAAACCTTTTTGCTGTTAGATGTTCTTATTTCGAAGCCAGCCATTTTATTGCTCATTTGTTAGCAGACGTCTCTTACACACGACGATAGTAATTTTAGTTTCTTTGATACTCGGACTAGAATCGAATTTGAAATTATAATCTGAAACGAAAAGCCGCGATTAGAGAAAAGGTAATGGCAGGGCAGAGGAGTGGAGAGGTTAGGAGGGGAGCAGTAGTGCTACCGGGAATGTTCAAAACGTACATTCGAACTTCGTTTTCCAGCAAACGCTACCGCGACATCTGTCAAACGCCAAATCGATGAACGAAGTTCGAAAGAGTGAATGATATGGATAAAAGCCTTACCGGGAACTCCGTTTTTCGAAGATTTTGACAGAACTATTTTCGTAAGAAACGTCAAAATGCAACGATAGCTAAAGAGCTATCGTTTTTCGTAAATTCGGCCATTTTTATACGCCTTCTTTTTCTCTCATCGATCATTCCGTCTTGCTCTTCTGTGATTAATAAAGATAAAACATCAACAAGTTGTTTTTTGTCTATAATATATTTTACTTTAAATGTGTTAAATGCGCACGTAAAGTGAATAACAACATGTTTGAAAAACTTTGTTTTGAGATACATCCATTTTGAACTGCTAATATTAAATGCGGGTCTCGACGAAATAGGTTATTAAAAAATATATCTCGTTACTCAAAGGCACCGCATTATCCCAACAAATTCTCTCAGTTGAAGAAATAATTGGCCCACGGAGGAATCATTCTAGCCACTGAAAGGTAATTATTTGATTTTTACTTATTTTTTTGTGTTCTCGAACTAGGATTGACATACAATTCTTTCATCAGTCTACTAGGTTTTGTGGCTGATGTTGTTTACAAACACAGACCCACGCCTGTATGCCCAAATAGGCAAGTCAGAGGCTCTGGGTAACCTATTTGTGCATATAGGTGTGAGTTTGATGGTACTGAAATTGAATTTCATGTGCTATTGTAGGTTATGGCAGCGATTAAACATTGCAGTGACATATTCCTATCATATCACCCACAGTCCACAGTACTGTTCAGATGTTCGAATAATTATGTAATTCAATGGCTCAACACGATTCCCATTGTCGAGTCCTACTATTTATATCTATGGGTAGGGAACGTTATACTAACCCACACCAAATGCATATTCTTTTTTAAGTTCATGTGGATGGCAAAAGAGTAGATGGCAATTGTGATCCTTATACATTGCTTTTCTAAATATTGTGACTGAAAAAAGGGTTTTCATTTCAGAGGTAGGTATATCATGGGTTGCTTGTGCTCCACCTTTCAGCATATCACCAATCTTTATAGCTTATTGTAAGGATGTATGTATGTGTTGGTCCGTGCTACTCAAGTTATTTTATTATTTTTTATTTTTTTATTAGGTCCTTCAACAATAAGAATACTATTACATAATTAAAGTCTTAAATGCACAAATATATGCTAAGTGTATGGGTAATGCGGCTGGCGTCCTGGGGTCCATGCCGCGGGAGGGAGAGCTGGACGCTGTTTTCTTTTTATAATTATACTTTTTGTCTCTTTATTATATTTATTTTTAATTTAGTTGTATTATGTTCTTTAATAAGAATAATTATTATAATAATCGGTGATAATGTTTATTATTACATATAATTTATTAAAATCTTACTTGAGCAAAGGAGATATGTTAACATACCATGTGTTAAGGTATGTTAACATATCTCCTTTGCTCGTCAAGTAACCATTAAATTATAAAAGTGTCTTATTAATGAATTACAGAAGGACACAACATGCATTAATTAACAGTGAAATATTAAAAAAAAAAGATGTGTTTAATTACAATTAGTTTGCTCCTATTCTATTATTATGATTAGGCAAGAAATAAATTGTGGAAGATCAGGCCAAATTTATGTCTTGTCAGCAAAGGTGGCTTTAATTGATGGGATAGTTGACGCGTTAAGATCAATTAAGTTAAGGAATCAATAAGTTATGTTATATATAACATTTGGTTTTTACCAAGTGAAAGTTTGGGGATTGGAAGTCAATCAAAACTGAAATGCTGAGATCTCAGTAGGTAATTCATAATTACACTAAAATCCCAAGTCTTAAAGCTCTATAGTAACTGTATGCAGAAACAGAATTATATTTTTGTTTTTATAGTATCTATTTTTTTTTAATTTGCAGGTTCAAGTAGACCCAAGTTTATAAATGTGGATTAAACACTGATAACATAGGATGTTAAAGTGAGTATGAATAAATTAAAAGTCATATAGATGTTAAGAGACCAAATATCACTCCAAATCGACAAATTTCAAATTAAAAATTGATTTTTCATATTAATGTGATATAAGTTAATTAGAATTACCAATACTTTTGTCATAATCTGAGATCAAAAAAAATCAAATTTGTAAGGCCTTACGATACCATTAATTAATATAAATTCGAGACTGAATGTTACATGTCTATATAATGTGATTGATGGTACATTATAGTATATGGTCGCCCTTGCAAGGGGCTTAACACTTGCACCGTGTCACTTTAACTTCATATTTCAACTGACATAGTAAATTTATTCACCGGTGAAGCGACAAAGTTCCAAAGTATCCAGCTACTTGTGAGGCCAAACATGCTATGGTAATAAGTATTATAAATAATCTGCTAGATTGTCAAGTTTTTTTCATGATACCATTCAAACCAGTATTTAGAGCCGACTACAATAAGAGCAACACCAACAACAGTTCAAGTACAATATAGCTGAGAACACTGAAAACATGTTCCATACTAATTTCAGTTTTGAAGTCCCATACTAACATTATATAGAAAAATTAGTAATTTATTTTGTTGGTCTTCATACACAATTTATTGTTTATTAAAACATAAGAGTCCTGATGGTAGTTCTTAATTTGCTCTTAGATAATAAAAGAATTGCACAAATAATTTTCAGACATTTTGAAGTCCGTGTCTTGTTATACAACAACGGTGGCAAACAAGCCTACGGTTCAACTGATGGTAAGCGGACACCGCAGTCTATAAACGCCCTCAACTAGAAAGGAGTCAAGTGCGCAGTGCCAACCTTTTATAGGTTTGACGATTAACTGTATTGACAGTAAAAGCGTCAAATTTAGGGCCATCGCTCTCAACACAGTGCATCCTTGGGAGCTCTAGTAACCTTACTGAACTTTAGGAACACAACCTGTATAGTACATACATATATAAACTCAAGCCTGTATTCCCAACAGGGGTGGGCAGAGCACATGAAATTTTATTCTAGTGCCGCTTTTGCTAGGTTTGAAGATGGTCAAAATCTGATATTTCAGAGATAGGTTACTAGCCCATCGTCCACACCACGCTTCATCACGGTTCCCGTATTGGACTCTTACGATACCCACGGGAAGAAAGGGGGTGGTGCTATTCTAACCCAACACCACACCACCTGTACAGTAAATTAAATTGTGCTATTATGGCTGTGGTCTTCTGCAAGGCGGAGGTACTTCTCGAGTAGAGCTCCTCTTAACGTCATCCCAGTACAGTTGATTCTGAAGGATGCCCAGGGTCCGCAACCTAATCCCAAGATTTGGGGTAGGCACTAGTTTTTACGGTGACGACTACCATCTGATCTTATACCCAAGGGCAAACTAGATACTTACTTAGAACTAGACTTATTGGGCTTGAAAAGTAAGTAGGCAACTTGAAATTTACAAGATAATATGATAAATAATTCTTAGGGTATAATAATAATAAATCATTTCTTTCAGCCATCAAAGACTTTAGCCCATATAGCTAACATATTTATTTATTTATATACATGCAATTACATACTTAAAACTAAAACATTATTTTTGCGACAAAACAGGGTGCAGCATGGTAGTATTGTCCCATAGTATGCTCAATAGAGTTTATGTTTTGAGGGCACTAATTACATATAAAATTACTCCTTTGTCTAAGTGCCGAATAAACAGTAATTGACTTCTTCATACTCATTACTCACTTAAATATTTGCATGTACTAGGATTTGAATTGAACCCAGGACCGCCAGCTTCATAGGCAGTCACTATCACTACCTACTAGGTTAAACCGGTTGTCTTGTATGATTACAGCAAATTTGAGGTTCATGTGGGGTCAAGCCAAATAATATAGGCAGGCATTATTAACACATATAACGATTTAGGTTTACATATAATACCACTTTTATGCAAATTATTAGTATATGCACTTGGTGGAAATACATAAATAGGTAGGTATGTCAACATTAGGTATATGGTGCAGTCTATTGCTAATTGATACTGTCATCAATTAGACAATGTTTATTTGCAGTTTTTTATAGGCCATGATTTTGGTCATGTGTATTTACTATTGTTGCTACATTTCCTAATAAAATATCCACATTGCAGCTGTTTACTAAAGAGGTTACATCACATGGTAACCACGTCACGAACGCCATCGATATCACCACATTAAAAAACGCGTCCGCTGTCTGTCTTTTATGACTCTTTGTTCTTAACATCATAATCCTAGCGTTATCCCAGTACAGTTGCATCTTGAAGGATGCCCGGGGTCCACTCCCTAATGCCAAAATTTGACCCAGGTACTGGTTTTTAATGAATCGACTACCATCTGACTTTTCTTTTTGTATTTATACAGGCACACATTCATGAGCAATGTTTAATGTTCCAAGCTAACGTCGTCGGCCGCGCCGGGCACAAGTTAGACGTCCGCTGATGTAGATCTCCTTCTTGAAATAAGCACTGCCCGTCATTTGAGTACAGCAAGACGCAGGAGAGGCTACCCAGCACATGGACGGCGCAGGGAAATACAGACAAAATTGTTTCCTTAACCGCGCAAGTTGAAATCTGAACAATGCGACGAAAGAGCTTGATATTGATATATTTAATTGTACCTTCCGTAAGGCGAAATTTAGTTAGCATGTATTTTAATTAATCTTATTCTGTATTTTTCTTAGTAAACCTCTATTTTGTATTTAGTTAACAAGCAGGGTACCGAGTTCAACATTGTTTTTCAATATGGTTTTAAATTCTATAGTTTACTATTTATTATGATAAACAGGTACATAGGCCTTATAATAAAGTTGTAAATAACCTAATAAAAGCAAAAACTAAACTAAAATTAAAAGTAATTAAATTATATCTAAAAAGGGCCCCCGTGGCATCGTACCAAAGACGCTGGCAGCATTCCCTCGCTGTATGGCTATACTTAAACGTTGCGCGAGGAAGCTGCTAGCTCTTTGGTCACCAGTTGCGTCGGCGAGCCTTTTACCGAGCTCTTTGTACAGTTGTCGAGCGCTCGGGCCCCACGGCCCAAGTCAACACCGAGAGCCATGAAATGGTATTGGGTGCCGAGAACCTGGTTATTTCTATAGTTATGCGTAGTTGTAACGTTGTGTGTGTTATTTATGTTTTTATTTTATAGCTATACTTGAGCTTTGTATTTCTAATTAAGCTGCAACCATGTAAATTTAGCTTTTGGTTCTGCTTAAATAAATAAATAACGTATAACAAACGATGCTTCCCTTGTGAATTCATTCAGTGAACACGAAAACAAGTCAATGTTTCCGCTATAACATTGAGTGTATGCAGTGCACGCATCATTCACGCCCTGCCGAGCAGGTTGGTGCGCCCGCGCGGCTCGACTAGCAGTCTACGCTACACATACCTATCGGGAACACACACACTTATGTTACTCAACACATGATTCTTGTATGTTTGCCAGACATAACTCTCTATGCACGCACCCGCAACTCGTTGTACACCACCATACCTAGTATAAATAGAGTTGGATACATTAGTGGGAAAAAAGGATACACGCCATACTTCCTCCAATATAGAAATCGTACGAATTTATTTTGGATACGCTCCACCATAAGGTCATATTTGGTTTCATGAGGAGCCCAGATGGCTGCATCACATTTGAGGCTACTTCGGACCAACGCATTGTATAATATACTATACTAGTAAAGCCATGAGAACGACGAAGAACAAATCCGAGCGTTCTATACGCCTTTTTACAAGTGTTGATGATGTGATCCCGAAATCTCAAATCAGAGGTGAATTTTACTCCCAAAATTTCTGACACTCTTTTTAATTTCATGGCGTTAGTTTAGTAGATGACTACCTAGACACCATATACCTAAAAAGCAAGTAGTAGCATTATTATGGCTGCGGTCTTCAGTAAGGTCTCCACTCCACCATACCTCCTTACTTCCCCAGTTGGGCTGCTCCAAAAGTCAAACATGAGCGAGATGATGTTTCGATGTGGCCTACCTCTCTTATTTAAAAATAAAAGTCAATGAAATGAAATAATTTAGTCTTCAATTTAGGCATATTAGTCATATTACATGTACCTATAAATGTCAAAAAACTAGCACCGGTTCATAAAATAAACCTCTGCCTCAAGAAGAACCGGCGTAAGAAACTCGGTGAGGTGTCATTTTTTCAAAACAATATACAATGTATATAAAATAACAGTATCATAATGCTACAGAACTACAATGCTGCAAAAAAAACATATTTTTTTTTGCTTTGAAAATATTTAGGACAAAATATTTCTGTGTTGGATTACTTGTGCGGGACGATCACTGCCAAACATCCCTATCCATCATGTAATCGTTTATCTTAAATATGCTTTTGAAATATGTTAAGTATTAGGCCTTGTTTATGAGCAGGCGGCGCCGAGTAATGCCTTTTTTCACGATGCAGCGTGCAGGCTTCGCGATATTGCCCGAGGCGACAAAGGCGCAAATGTCCAGAGTTATTTATAAAGAGGCGGCGCGCATGATATGTATTGCCACTTATTCCATTGCGTACATGCGGTAACACACGCTGTGGTGCCGATATACTGCTGCTGCATAAAAAACAAACTCCTGAGCAATAGTAGATTGTGTCTCAAGGGAGCAAAATGATATATTTACGGCGAGGGCGGTATATTGAATTCTGAGTGAAGCGAAAGATTCTACAATAGAATCCTGAGCGTAGCGAGGGATTCTAAAGTAGAATCTTGAGCGTAGCGAGGGATTCAAGTGTTTACGCCCAAGACGAAAATAATTTTGCTACCGTGTGACACATACTGCTTTTCACACCGTCTATGAGGCCCGTTGCTAAAAACATGAAATATCTTACAAATGATTTTACTACAGTGTCACATACTGCTTTTCACACCTTCTATGAGAAAAAGAGCCATTGTTGCCCTCAAATGAGGGAAGAAAAGTACAGCTTTGATCCCTCATTCGAAGGCAACAATAACTCTTTTCTGAATAGCAGATGTGAAAACGTCATTTTCGTATCGCAAATAGGCGCTACAGCCTCCAATTATATCCGTAATTTAGATACAAGTTTAGCCGGGCCTCCGCAAATATCAACGATGTGCTACTAAATCTAGGCAGCCCTATCAGTATCGTTTATGAGTACGCGTGCAAACAAGCATATGACCTGCCTGCAGTAGCAGCAGCAATTACGACTTCAGAAGAATCTCATGGGCGATGTCGACCCTTTATTAATTCGAGGATTCGTAGTGTTGGCAGCTGCTTCACTACACGCTTAGGCTACTTCTTGACTTGGCGAGCCGCACCCCGTATGTGGTATTTTCTACTTTCCCGATAACATTCTGATGTCGCCTAGATTTGCTTACTTATCGGTATACTGTTAGTATTACATTTGCGCAGTAGTATTATATTTCACACAGTACTGCATCGGTACCTACTGCTCCGCAAAAATGAAGTAGCCTTACGTGGTTGACGGCCTACTTCAAAGCTTTTTCTTACTTTACAGCCTTTCGGTTGAACTGAAAAAAATTTCTTGTCTCCTATGTGCAAGTACTGATTACTCACAAAAAGATTTGGTAATTCCCGCAATGTATAAGCTTTAGAGCTTAAATAATCTATCCGATTCCACCACCCTCCTCTAATTTAGTTAGAAAATTAATTTTAATTGATTATGTTATGTCTCTCTTTTATTCCAAAACTAATGTAATGTTACATTTTAGAATTTATATCGCACACACAACTTAACGGATAATAATATGTCCTTTATCTCTGTCCGCTCGGTGTTGTCAATATGTTATTGCGAGATACAATGTTAAGGTCAAAAACACGGAATCCAGTGTTGAGGCTCGTTAGAATCCACTTAATGAGTAAGTTGATCACGGTACAAAAGAATAGACAAGTTACGGGATGTTGGTAAAATTTGGCCCAAATTATTTAGGTATAAAAGACATGTGATGTGACCGTAAAGTTAAATAAATATTGTGATAAACTGTTTCAGTGTTCAACATGCTGACATCAATGAGTCTACATCATCAGCCCCAGCATACGTCACATGCTGATACCACATCGGTTCCTCAACCCGACTACGCGCTCGAGATGCCGATGTTCACCAATAAGAATAACGGTGAGTGCCTTTGATAACTAAAGATGACAGACATTGTGTCTGATATGCATCATCATCATCATTATCATTTCAGCCTGTGTCCACCCACTATTGAGTAAAGGCCTCCTCATGTTCACGCCAATTTGCAAATTTTTTGCTAGTCGGTAGGTGGATGACCACGCCTGATATACATAGGTAGGTACTTATCGAGAAAGGAAGGCTACCTAGACGTGCAGTTTTGTAAGTGTATAGTTATATGCAATGGAAACATTTGCAGTAGCCCATACTTAATAGTACGTATATAGTACCGTACAGCGACACTAAGACAGGGTTCACCTATGCACTGAATTTTGCGCTGCACACAGGGCGCGCGCGCGCTAATTAAACGTTATGGTTTGTTTCTGCTCATTCTGACAAGAGCGCGAGACGCCGCGCGGTGTCGCCCGTAAACGCGGGCCGGGGGTAGGTAAATGTGTCACTTTTATAATTACGAAACTTATTTATCGTATAGCAATTATTTCGAACCGTGAGATCTTCGAGAAAAAAGTACGGTTGCCAGTTTTGTTACACTTTTAGCACCACCCAGGGGTTACGTGTAGGGTAGCGGTTGATACTCCATACGGACCTGGTGCAACTTCGACCCTCCTTTGTCAAGTGAGTGGGCAACTTGACTGTTAGACGTTCTGAAGCCGCCCGAAGACCTCCAACTTGGCTTAACGACTGCTGCCATAGATAGCAGCCGGGATCAACGGCTTAACGTGCCTTTCAAAGCACGGGAGCGCTCGTTGCTCAGCGGCGCCCGGGTGCCGCGTGCGGTATGCAAGGTTAAGCATCATGGGCCGGGGTCAGTTCTTGGATCACTGACCGCTTTGAATGATTAGGAAAGTAATTAACTCGATTATAACACTTTTATTTATTTATGCTTAAACTATTATAGACTATTACTATAGTGTCACATTATATTGTATGTGCTCTGTTCACCAATTTTATAGGTACGGTACGACTGTGTCTATGTATTAAAATCGTAGGTCAATTGACTCAATGAGCTGTATGTACTTAGACGCACCTTTTCGTATGACTCAGTTTAAATTTTTTTATTACTATTTCAGGCTTATGATGAATGGTCCTGGATCGTCGCCCCACAGAAGCAGAAGAGGAAACGCAGGCAATTCAAGCAGATGTCGACTAGAAACGTATAGGCGATAAGCGACAGCAGAAATAATGTACAATTTACACCTTATCACCAGAGCTCGGAAATGGTGTGGTATTCATACGTAATTAATGGCATGTATAGATTTAAACATTGATACACCCTGAATATAAATATGAAATCACAATAAAATGAATCACATTCAATAGATTCTAATTCAGGGGTTTCCAAAGGGTGCCTAACGGTCGCTATAATACTTTGTGTTTATTCTTTGTCGATATAACGGTTAAGAGATATAATCAGGTATAATCAACTTCTAATACCTATAACAACTTTAAATCTAACAGTAGGTAATATGGTATAATATATAACAGCATTTAAAATACAGAGTGCGAGCAGAGCACGCGAAGCGAACACGGTAGAGGCCAGCGAAGTGACAGAACCGATTTTTTTTATAATACTACCTATACTTTTCATGAATTTACTTATATCTCATACTTATAATATATATTCATTATATTTGGTAAACCTAATATATTTTATGCTATTTATTTATCGTATGGCAATTATTTCTAACCGTGAGATCTTCGAGAAGACAGTACGGTTGCCAGTTTTCTTGCACTTTTAGCACCATCCAGGGGTCACGTGTTGGGTAACGGTGGGTACTCCCTACGGACGTGGACCAACTTCGACCCCCTTGTCAAATGAGTGGGCAACTTGATTGTTAGAAGTTCTCAAGCGCCCGAAGGCCTCTAACTTGGCTTAATGACTACTGCCATAGACAGCAGCCGAAATCAACGGCTTAACGTGCCTTCCAAAGCACAGGAGCGCTTAGTCAGTAACCACGCAAAGCTGTCACCCATCCAATAACTGACCCCGGCCCATGTTGCTTAACCTCGCATAGGTACCGCATGCGGCACGCGGGCGCCGCTGGGCCACGAGCGCTCCGTTTCTCTTTTCTCCGTTGATCTTTATGCTTATTGAATATTATACTCCATGAAATTATCTGAAATATTAAGTGATTATATACAATGAAATTATACAAAATGTTGTCATATCCAGTGAAAATATATCTAAAGTTGTTATACCGATCATCATAGGTAAATCACACCCGTCTTGGTTTGGAGTACCGTCCCGTTTGGAGACCCCTGGTCTAATTCACTTGTACAGAGGACGTAAAAAGTAGCAGAGAGGCAGCATCAAGAAAATCATTTCATTACAAATTATATATTACACATGGCCCAACTATCATTAAATGACAAGGCCATCTTATGCAAACTCTCAAAACAGGTCGCCATTTTCGAGCTCTGCTTAATGGTTTGTGTCTGCTTATCACAATGGAATTAGGTGCAAGTGTTTACATACAATTCTCTTGACTGTACTAGGAAGAAGAAGGTACTAAGTACCTGTTATTCTAACCAAATACCACACAGCGCTACACTCTGTTGCACATTGGGCGGCACGAAGCTATATCACTCAGATATATAATTTGAAACAGCCCTAAACCAGGATAATTATCATCTCCTAGCATGTTCTTGATCGCCCTCAAGCAGCCCGGGTCCGCTTTGACTCCTAATCCCATCATTAGGTAGGCACAAACGTTACGAAACCGACTGCCATCAGACCTACCAACCCAGAGAGAAAACTAGGCATTGCTTGGGATTAGACTAGTTTCCTAACGATGTTTTCCTTCAACGATAAGCCACTGTTAAATATCAAATATTTTTTTGTACATAAGTTTATTTTGAAAAACCCAGTGGTATGAGCCGGGGTTCGAACTCGCGGCCTCCAATCGAGAGTCACTCGTCGAGTCGTCGCCTTACCGCTCGGCTATAGTAGCTACAAGTACCTACAGCTCGAAGATCGCATGTTTTAAATTATTGTTGCGACATTATGCTATTCCCATAAAAATCACGATTGTGATCAACCTTTTAATGTTTAAGTAATATTAGCATTAGTATGTACCTCGTGTGCTCAAAAGTTTTGATACGACTATCGGCTTAAATTCAATTATTAAAATGCTTACATACATACATAATATCGCGCCCGTATTCCCAAAAGGGGTAGGCAGAGCACATGAAATTGAATTCTAGTGCCACTTTTAGCAATTGTAGGTTTTAAGATGGAAAAAAATGTGATATTGCAGTGATAGGTTGCTAGACCGCTAGACCGTCGCCCATAACACACTTCAACACCGTTAAAATGCTTACTATGAATATTGTTTTTACTTAAGTACACAGTACAGAGGCTGTGAGGAATAAAAGTCAATAGAATTTATTTAAATAGGCATTATTTATTTTTGAATTAAGCCTTTAAATGTGGTGGTCACTCCTAGGTGCCGACACGAAACGAAAAAGGCCTTGTCTACTGACAAAAAAATATCTGTAGTAGATCGAAAATTTAATCGCCGGAACGACAAATTTTGATAGATTGCGACTACTGCTCATAACATAGGGCAACATAACAAGTCAACAATAACAGTCAAGTAAAAATAACAAAATAATTATAGGTATATGTATATAAGTAAATACTTTAATTATTAAAATTTATTCGAGTGTTAGTAGTCTCAAAACTTGAGACGCAAATCGTTTGCAAAGCTACGGCAAATCTTTTGCAAAGCTGTACTTCTAGTATAAGTTTTTTAAAATACAAACGAACACTTCTTTTTGATTCCTCAAGTCTCAATTTGTACGGCAAAAACAAAAAATAGTTACCACCAGAGGCGCTGCTCGCGTAGCGATACATATTGAGACTAAACGTAAACGCGTTCGTTTGTGTTTTGTATCGAAAAAACTTATTCTAGAGACTGGGCACAATACCGTTAATCCGTTAACCCTTTGACCGCCACAGTCGGCTATTCACGTCATCGGAAAATCGTACCATGGACGCCAACGACTGCTACAGCCAACAGCCTGGTCAAAGCAATAGCGATCTATACGCGATTGCGTAAAGTTTAATTTCGCGTTGAACGCGTGGCATCAGCGATGCGTCATTTGTATGTAAAGCTTGGCGCTCAATAGGTCGTTAATTTACGAAGTCAACATAATGAGTCACGGATAAACTTTTAAGAATACTGGCGAATTCATTAACTTCCGTCAGTTTTCTATAAGTTTAATCGTTAATTGAGGTCCTACTATTTGCCAAAAGACCACGCCACGAAAAACACTGACTAGAATGTTTGTGTCGGTGATGAAAATCCGTAGCCTGTTTGCATGACTACATTAAAATTGTACCTATCTGAATCGGGAGAATAAAATACTGTATAAATGTAGACGGTATCGTCGTTGCCTGAGTTACAGTAGCCGAGAGGCTCATGCGCGCGACTCTCAAATATGAGGTCGTGCTATGACTTCTCCGGAACTTATACGCGGTAGCTTTAGAGCGGTAGCTCATGTCCATCCGTAGCTAAGCCAGCACGATCGGCATTGATTATGTGGGTTAAGCAACACGTGGCTTTGAGTGGTTAATAGATTTGCATTTCTATGCTTCTGAGGACATGCTAAGTGGCTTATCTCGGTCGTTGTATATGACGGCAGTCGTTAAGCCGATTTCTAAGGTTCTTCAAGATAGCGGGCAACAGTTGTGTTGCCCACTAACTTGACGAAGCTCCTAACTCCAACAAAGCCTACTATTGCTTTTAGGTTGTAAGGTCAGTGCAGTTAGTTCTGCCAAAACTATTATCTACGCCAATGGTAGGAGATGGCAGGCACACCCGGGCTCCTTTAGAATGAAATTGAGATTACATTAAGATTGAGTCCTATAGATGTATATAAAGAAGAATATTTTATGGTTATTAACATTCCTTCCATAGACCATACCAACATTTATTATAGGTGCGTAAATTGGTATTTAACGCAACGGCATTTCTTCAAATTCAATCACAAGCTTGCGCCTTGCAAACGATTTGCCGTAGCCAGCTCTCCGGCTATTGGGAGAAGTTACTATTTATAGCTTTAGTTTAGAATTTAGATCAAAATTTAATTATATTAAAATAGTATGTTAGTTGATCTCATTTTTGTTTGATATATTATTATGGAAGTTTTTGAATAAATAAGTAATAACTATAATATTCTTCCGTGCATGTTTTTACAAAACATTCGTTCATTATATCGGGATAAGATCAAATATCACCCTCATGTTCGTTTTAACTTACTTTTATAAATACTTGTTAATATTCTAATAATGTAACAGTAGAGTTGGTGTGCAGAATTTAGATCCCTTTTAAGATCTCCAAGAATGGTCATATGTATTGGTGATTTCTGTAAAATTTCATGATTATTCAGTCTTAGGTGATATATTAAATGCCGGTTTTTGAAGGCCGGGAGTCATCTGAGTAGTTCGAGACATTACCTATATATAATACACAAACTTAGGGAGTATAAATAAAGCAAGTATTTATACATGAACGTTGTGAAGCACTAATTCACCACTTTTTCGATTCGAGTGTTACAGATGCATCTGCAGAGAAGGAAATATCGAAGGAACAGCCGCATATATAATTCTGGAATGCGCTATAGGTACCTTGAGTTGGTAAAAATCTACCCAAGCAAACTCACATATGACTTAAAATGCCATTCCATAGCATTAAAAAATTAATATGACAAAAATACATGATATTTATAATTTCGTAACAACTGTTTTATTTATTTTCTCCCCAGTATGTGAACATATTTTATGATTATAAATTTCATTTCACCAAGTAAGTAATTTAAATCTCAGGAACCCTTTAGATTACATCTTTTGATTAAGTACATTAGGTTTGTTTTACAGCAATATTGCGAAGTTAATAGATTCTAAAAAACAATTCAAATATATGAATCTTTGGACAATTACTAATTTCTAATAATGAAGTGATAATAGTAGAACCAGTGGGAGGGCAAACACCTAATTTAACTGCTACACCTCCATTTTTGTCCTTGGTACCTCGTCCTCTCATCACTAAGAGTGTAAAGTCATCAGGTCTTGAGGAGCAGACGGCAACGAAATAGATGCTTGCCCCTGCACTTACTATTTTAGCATTATCCCGAGGTCGAGGGGCCCGCTCTATCACCAAATCCCAAGAATTGACGGGGCTCTAATTCGAGACTGCCAATACCAAGTAATTATATTAGTTCAAGCCTTACTAAATTACTGAATTTTACACGGTATGCGAGTCTTATTGATAGTTTACAAAGTAGCGTTATTAACTCTGTGTAAGGATAGATCAATTAGCTATAGGAAAGGAATTTATTTATTCGTATTAAGTGTTCAAATGCATGTTCATATATCAAATGATAGCATTAACAAACAAACCTAATATTAAGTAAGTTCAAAGAACATTAGCAAACCAATTAAATAATTAAAGATATAAAGCTACAGTTCATGTACGGTCCGCTTAGTTTAAATTCCCGCCAAAAGTTTAGCCGCTGATTTCATGTTTTCAAATTTTTTACATAAAACATAAAAACTAACATTAAAAAGAGTTCTATAGGACTTTCTAGTGCCAAGACACGTTCTACATGCGAAATATTTCTCATTTATCAACATTTTAAGCTTATTTATAGGCAAAAATCATTTTACCGGTTTTTTATCCCTGCGTGTGAAACACGTGTGAAATCACTTTACTAATTCATTCGTTCTTCCATTCACGATAGCAACTCCGCAAGTTGTCTATGGAAACGAAACGTAAGCCTCCCGAACGAAAGTGCTTCGCGGTAAGGGTCATTTCTTTCGTTCGTTCGTACTTCGTTTACGTTTTCGTTTATCGAAGGCACATCGCGGTAGCAGTGCAGGGTTCAAAATGTCAATCGTTATGTCAATTTTTAGAGAGCCATCGTACGCAGAACTACTTAATGTCAAAGCACGTATTGAGAAATAAAAATATAACACATATCAGTGAACAATATTATAATAAAGTTTATTAATGAAAATTATCTCTTACTCAGTTTACATTCAATTTAGTAAAATAATTACTAGAGCAAGCCATCCGTAATTATACAAGGTGTTTGATTACGTAGAAGGGAACGGGTTGAACTAGTGATGTCCATTTTTAGTCATTAATTTAGTGATATTCACGATTAATGATGTTTTATAGTTGTCATCGATTGCCATTGTATAGATGCTTTTAATTCAATGTATTTTTTTGGCGCGAGAACCTCTATTTCTACTTCTTAAAAAATACTGTTTTTTACTTGAAACTTTTTACTGTAAAGCTCACAGAAGTTACAGATAAATACAACTGTCAAAGCGCAATCTCTCAAAATGGCCCTTTCGTATGAAGATGGTGGCCAACGCACACACGGGCCGAGGTGGGAAACTTTGAATGTTTATGACCTCATCCCCCATAAAATTTAAATCAAAACCTTTTCATCTCAACCTTTTGCAATAATATGCCCATTCTAGCTGGCATGATCGAGTTTATTCCACCCTTTGTCTCTCACACGGGCAAGGAAATTGCGACATGTTTTAAATTTTATACATATGTACATGCTGAAATAGCCCTAAAATACATGACAGCTCACTATTTCCTGTGTAAACACACATTTTATATATACTGCAAACATTAAGTTCCATTACTGACGAACAATAGTATTACTATAACTTATCCATATACAGATTAAGCAGGTTTGGCGAAACGTATGAAAACATGCAATATGAGTAACTACTAAAAAAATAGCAATGTCGTCGTAATAAGATGCAATGCAGATAAATTAGAATTGCTTAGCAAAAACACTAACAGTGCAAAACCACGTTCTTCTATATCTTCGGAAGAGTCTTGAGTGCTGTCTAAAGCAAAGAGTATAATGGTCTAAAGGCTTCCACTGTACAGTAAGCTAAGAAATAGGTTTACTACTTTTCAACTCCACTTTTTGTAGTAGACTACTGTTTAGACGTTGCATTGGGTTTTATTTTCTTTTTGCAAAAATGGAACTTCCGTATATATTACACAGGATTCATTTGTAATATTTAAGTAGTATTAGCTTAATTCCGGTGTCCACCATAGATTACTATACCTATCATTTCTTTGCTTCTAGAAAGGTCATTTATTTTGAAATAACCTTAAAATAAAACATAATAAGTCATTAAAAAAACAAATAATAATAATAATATATTGTCTACAAATAAATTTCACAACATTCATGTATTTCAATATTTTATTATTAAATTACATTTTTACATAATACAGTCAAGCAATTTTATTGATCATCGAAAATCTCGATTTTCTCCTGTTTCTACTTCTGTCTTTCTCAAGCTTTTAGTAGGAGAAAATAAGTTAGTAGTTTTTAGTAGTTTATAGCAATCCACAATTGGCTACTTGACAATTTTTGAAAATCTGTTTCAATATGTTAAAAATGTTGTAAATTAAATGTGTCAGCTTTAAATAAAACATATTTTTATTTAGGTACTTATTATGAAATCTATACATACAACAAGAATATTAAAAAAATGATGATGATAAAGACGATAGCGATAGCGCCGACAGTGACTAAGTGTAGGTACCGTAAGGTAAGATTCGTAAGTAATAAAAAATATATTCTTTAAATTTGTTTCTTGTTCATTTATTATTAAATGTATACTTCACGTACATCAGCGGCCACATACAATGAAATGTATTTTTATTATTTTAGTCGTGTGACGAATCTGACAAACTTAAATGTCGGACTCGGACATATAGCATTCGTCTCTCTCGCACTTACATACTTTCTAATAAGGGACGAATGGAACATGTCCCACATATACGCGATCACCCTAGCTAGGCAGCTAGCACGATAGGATACCTATAACACACGTTTTATGGCCAAAATGTACTAAATTTACTAGCTATAGTCTACTAGGCTGGTTCAATACACTATTTTTACTCGTAATTTTCTATACGCAACAATTTTACCTGAAGGCGCATGTCTATGGGGTCGGTTACACAGTGATTATTATCACGCGATACACTCATCACAGTATGTATTGATCGTATATTCATGAATATTAATGCAAAATGCATGCATATTTCAATACCACGATAATATTGTCACCCCAGTATTGTGATAATAATAACTGTGTAACTGACCCCTATGGGAAATCATAGCAATACTGCAAGTTATAAGATTTGCAAGATAGGGATATGATGACCTTGGTTATCTCGCTCTATCTCGAGGCTTGTGGATGCGCCCACAAAGCTGTCACTATGTACGATTGAGTGTTTTACTGACATTCTCTCCCTCTTGCACTCACTAACTCACTAGAAAAGGACGAATGCTTGTTCCGAACTACGATATACAAGATTTATACACAAATAATTGCGGTTTAAACACAATCAAGCTTGATTTAGTTAGTCTAGTAGTTTCTAGTAGATTAAGAAATTCATTTGGTATTTTTAGTAGTTTTCGGACCACTCTTTTAGTAGGAACGCCGATTATAAAGTGGTCACGCTGGCATTTTGTGATCATGACATGAACGTCATGAACGCGCGTCCCCGTCAGGCAGGAATGGCGCCCTAATTGTTGTTAGTCGTTTATTACTTCTTTATGTTAAAAGAAAACAGCTAAAATGCATATAAAACAGGTAACAATTCGACATTTCCTGAAAGTCTCTTTGTTATTGCCCGTAACAGAATTATGATCTTGGTGCAATGCCCATTCGAAATGTGTTACCATGTTATGTTTTTGTTTACAGGTGATAATTCAGGGTTTTAAGAGTTATCGCGAGCAAATCGTTGTAGAGCCTTTCGACAAACGGCACAATGTTGTGGTCGGACGTAATGGCTCTGGGAAAAGTAACTTCTTCCACGGTAAGTTACGAGAATTAAATAGGTACATTAAAGCAGGAACATTGTGGGTCAACAACCACTAAATACTGTAAACAGACAAGAAAAGAGGTGTAGCATTATGGCTTGCATTATTCATCATCATCATCATCATTTCAGCCGAAAGACGTCCACTGCTGATCATATTTATTATTTAATATTAAACTTGGCAGCAGTGAGTGAGCTGGAAGACCTTTAAACACTTTCACTGCCAGACCTAAATCTTGAATTGTATACCCAAGAAACCGATGCAGCGACTAGGGTTCAAAATAGCTGCAAAGTTTTCTCAGTATAATTGAGTAGTATCATTTTACCAAGGAGTCTGTTTGCTGACCCATTCTTAGAGCTTCAAAATTACCTTATCCTCCCCTCTTCATCTTAATTCACTGCAACCAACTCCAACTGTCATTGGAGACAATAGGAAGTACGGAAAAACACTACCATTTTTATTTTTACATTTATTAATTATGTAATGAACTAAATCGTATCATTTGAGCAATGTTGTTATTTAATATTTTGAGAAAAAAATACCAACAAGAAGCACATCGTAAGGACACCTCAAAATATAGTATTTTTGCATACTACATATTTTCTCAACAGTAGTACATTGGGTCAAAATATAATACAATGCTATATTATGTAGTATGGTTGGTAACCCTAGTAGCGACCAACCTATATTGACAACCCTAATGTCTGAGAAAAGTTATGCATCACTCACTAGGCGGGTTTCTGACAGTGGAAGTGTTAAGTAGTCAGCTAATATGAAAGAACAAGAGTTTTGGGACAGACAGATAAAGCTCAATAGACGAAAGTGGTATGGTGTCAGACGGCTGTTATTCTGTCACCAAACTGGCATGGTTTATTAGAATGGGTAAAATCTATAGTCTACAAGGGTTGGGAAACTTTTAAGATGAAAGAGCTAGCTAATATGGCTGGGTCATAAATCTTAAGCTACTTTAGGAATTTGAGAGAACAGCAAGAATTTTGTTGATGGAACTTTCAATGCAATAATGAAAGAGGAATGTGGGTTATAAGGTCCGGTTTGCTGGCTATGACAGTACAGGGCAATAATATTATGACCTTTCTGTTAGAAAAATCATGAGAATTCTCCATTTATGTTACTTGATCTTTAAGATGGTCTAACGAGAAGTCTAAATTCTTCACACCAACTACCAATATACTATGAAAATTGTTCGGAAGGAAGTATTAAAAAAAGTTAATGAAACATCATTAAGGTGATATATTACTGGCCATCCTGCATTTACTATATAGCCTTCTAGAGAATTATTATAAAAATGTAAAAACTTGTTACAGCAATCCAGTTTGTACTGAGCGATGAGTTTTCACATCTCCGCCCGGAGCAGCGGTTGGCTCTGCTGCATGAGGGCACAGGGCCCAGGGTCATCTCCGCCTTTGTTGAAATTATATTTGACAATTCTGACAACAGAATACCTGTGAGTATTATAATAAAATAAAGATGTATTTTTTTCTATTTCTCGCTACTTTTCTATGCAACGTAAATATATTATTATAACACAGATTTTTTAATACTTATTATATGGAACAGAAAATTATTTATTGGTTATGTTAAGCTATACATGTGCATTAGTTGGTTTATAAGAAATAAGAAGTGAAAATTAATCATTTGATTAAATGCAAAGTGCGAAGAAGAAGGAAGACCTATAGTTGTGGTACCTATATTTCGAAAACTAGTTCAGCATCACAAAAATATATTCCCATCCCATAAACAATATTATTTACAGATTGAGAAGGACGAGATTTTCCTCCGGCGAGTGATTGGTTCGAAGAAGGACCAGTTTTTCCTAAACAAGAAGGTTGTACCACGGTCGGAGGTGCTTAACCTGCTCGAGAGTGCTGGCCTCTCCAACTCCAATCCTTACTACATTGTTAAGCAGGGCAAGGTAAAATACTTACCGTATTACCTTCCTTATTCATAAAACTTATCAAATCTCTGCTAAAACGAATATTAGTGAACAAATTATGAATAAGGTGGATAAAATTTATACAAGTATTTATTTAAAAGGCAAATTTCGTAATCTCCGCATAAGTTCCAGGTCGATTTTTCCGTTTATTTTACATTAGACTGTTATTCTCTTTAGTAAGAAGTATCCACTTAATATAATTTCCCCCCTGCAATTTTTACAATAATCTGATGATGAACTATAATGATATACGACAATAGCTTTAAGGCCGAACATGAAAAAAGTCAATTTTCAACTCTGTCATAAATCAAGAAGGTATCATTCAAATTTTCACTTTGCCTCATATCAGATAATGGCGGTTAAAGATGCTGCCCATTTCATTTTATCTCAATCTACGATTACCGTTTTTTGTAGATCAATCAAATGGCCATCGCCCCTGATTCTCACAGACTGAAGCTCCTTCGAGAAGTCGCCGGCACTCGGGTATACGATGAACGCCGAGAGGAATCCGTCACCATACTCAAGGAAACTGTTGGAAAGGTACGACGATGCCTTGCCATCTGAATTCAAACCTTATTGTTATGTTGCTATCTTATATTATCTAAATGTTTCATCCAGACCCGTTTTTGGTTTAGGGTTACATTTACAGTTACAAATTCAAGCTGCAACGGTTTTACACACGACACACAATAAAAGCGAAAAACTGACTCCATTACAATCTAAAACTCTTAAAACACCACATTCATAAATAAGTTTATTGGAATTATCAATAAGGTCTATTTGGACAACTTCGACAATGAGATGATTTTGAAAATGGCAAATATCTACTAAACTAGAAGAAATTAATACTTGACCAATACCTATGCCTACCAAGGCGTGTCCTTAGATGCTGTTACAGTAGTGCTTCTTAGAAGATAATTGCCATTTTAAATAGAAAACTCCTGTGAGTCTCAGAAATATAATAAACGGGTTACTCACGTCTTTAAGGTTGAATATCGCTCGACATGTACCTATCGGACCAATACGTGGTCCTGAGTCATGAGAACCAGCCGCGAGATATTTGCTATTTTCGATTGTCGAAGTTATCCCTTACTTTGGTCGTAACATGGGTTCAAAAAATTTCAAAGTAAAGGTTTTAATGCAGTACAACTTCTGCCAACTAATTTATTTTAAGGTGGAGAAGATAAACGAATTCCTGCAAACAATCGAAGAGCGACTGAAGACCTTGGAAGAAGAGAAGGAAGAATTAAAGGAATATCAGAAGTGGGACCGCGCGAGGAGGGTGCTCGAGTTCATCATACACGACACCGAACATCGCGAGAACAAACGGAAACTTGAGGAGGTACAATTTTTCACAACTAGTTGAACTGCTTTGACCAATTTCGGATGTTTCCATTCAGGCTTTATCATTGGAGATTTAGCTTCTATATAAAAATACTCTTTTCACACTTGCTATTCAGAATGTTGTTGCCCTCGAATGAGAGAATGACCCTTGGTAGCAAAATTATTTGTATGTCATTTCATGTTTCTAGCAACGGCTATGAGGCCGGTGTGAAAAGCATTATGCCACACGGTAACAAAACCATTTCCGTCTTTGGCGTAAACAAGTGTTTTTACGGTCAAGACCCTCGCTACGCAGCATTCTATTGTACAATCTTTCGCACAGGATTAAATATACTGCCCTCGGCGTAAACATTTTGCTCCCTTGAGACTCAATCTACTATTATTACTCACCAAGAAAATCGACACATGAAGCTTACTTTAAATCAACTGATTTTATCGATTTTATCGTAGACCTACCCGTTGACTACGAGTGCTGTTAAGGACTCTAAACGTCGGGACGTATTTAATATATAATTATATCTTCATTATTTCCTAACATTGTTTGAGAAAAGCATTATCAAAAAAATCAAAATCAAACATTTATTCTGCAAATAGGCCACAAGGGCACTTTTACATGTCAAAATATTAATTTACAATTTAAGAAAGTCTGACTATAATAAGTAATACATTTTTCATGTCAAAATATTAATTTACAGTTCAAGAAGGAATAATAATTTCGAGTTTATTATATTTACCTTTGCGGAAATCGGAGCTGCCTGACTGTTCTCTTGACGGAAACTGGGACTGCCTGACTCGGTTCTTTGCGGGCCTCAGCATAAAGCCTCGTCCTGCCAACCGCCTCGTCGGGCAACCCCTTACTTTCCGCGCCTCGACAATAATGTACTATTTTTACTGTTGTTCATTTAATTTAGGCATTTGAGTGAGCTCGCTTCACCGTCGGCCTCATCTTTGCCTCCTGGCTAGTTGCAGGTGAAGAGCAATCCTATTTTTAATAAATTAATAGAAATATATATATATTTCCTATGTTTATTTGTCGCAGCTGGAGAAAATCCGCGCGAACAGTGGTAAAGAGCAGCAACACTACGCGGACATGGTCAGAGAGGCGCAGGACCATGTCAGGGAAGCCAATAGGTCAGTTGAGTTACCAACAGGATACTTGTATACGGATGTCGTACTGGGGCACGTAATAATTAATACTCCTAGGAACGCACCTAACGGGTGCTGCATAACTTTTCTTAGTTGCCGGATGGCCCGCTAGGGTCTTTTTTTTATACAACGCCGGTGGCAAACCAGCTTACGGTCCACCTGATGGTAAGCGGCCAGCGCAGCCTATAGACGCCCGCAACTCCAAAGGAGTCACGTACGCGCTTGCCGACCCTTTATAAAATTTGAGGATGCACACAACAGAAGGGACAAATTTAGGTCCCTCGCTCCCAACACAGTGCATCCTCGGGAGCTCTGGCAACCTTGCTCACCTCCAGGAACACAATACTATATACTTGTATAGTAGAACATACTTGTGTAGTGTGTCTAGAGGGGGGAGGACTAGCTTACGAAAACCTTACCACTGATCACGTTAGAGGAGGGCGGGTACAACGTGACCTTACGTGTATTTTTTTACTGTACCTATAAAACCGTGAAATAATATTTGATCACGTCAGACATTATAAATCTTCATTTAGAACGTCAAAAACAGCGTGTCTATTTTTGCATTACGCACGCATATACGAAAATAAACAAGCTCAACTAATACAATATCATTTACTTTAAAATTGAAATAGTGCAAAAAATTCAAATCAATACACGTGAGGTTTCGCCTAGAATCTCATCAGAGATCACGAAGGGCTAAAAGTGGCCTAAATACCTCGCGTGATTTCTGGATAAGTCCCTAGGCGGGCTCATAGTCGCTAAGGTGCAGCGGGGCAATCTAGACTGCGGGAAATTACAACTAATTCAAATATTTTCCGTGTTTTACATAATTTACTAGAGTACCATCTTGATACCATGAGATTGTAAAAACACTTCACCTATCCGGGCATAGATAGCACTAGTAAATTATGTAAACACAGAAAATAGTTTCAATTATTTTAAATCCAGAGGCCAGGGACTTTGTCAGGGATTTGTGTCGACCGCTGAGGGAGAGGGGTTGCGATCCTCGTTCCGGATCGTTCTTGGCTCAACAGATCTCTTTGGCCATTCAGCATGGCAACGCCTCCGGTATTATGGGAACTTTCGAGCCATCTACGATCCGGGGCGGTCCTTTATGTTAAGTTAATTGGACGAAGCATGTTGCGGATTTCATTTTTGGATCAATAGTACATTAGTTGGTTAATTAATAAATAAAGAATAAAGGTTTTATTTTGATTGCCCGCTGCACCTTATAACTTTTTAGTTTTAAGTATGTATGTGAGCTATAAGATATTTATCTATGGCTTTTGTTGCCTGAAATAAATGATTTATCTTTTTGAGGTAGGTCGGTCTCTGAACATACCCGTTCAAGATTTAAGTCTGGAAGTGAAAGTGTTAATAGTACTAACCTACAGAAGGTCTTCTGTGTAACAAAACCGATACCGACCGATACAGCTAATCATAATATAATAATAAAGAAAGCCTCAGATCGCATATTTATAGTTAAACACCTGCGATCTGATACATTCTTTGTTTTTCCGCCCTAGGTAAGTAATGTACTATTACGTTTTACATTCAATAGAAAGCTGAAGGAGGCCCGCAAGGATGTAGCGGCGGCGCGGGAAGAAAAGGACATATTGTCCACTGAGCAGCAACAACTATTGCGCGAGAAGACCAAACTAGAGCTCGGCATCAAGGATCTGAGCGATGATGTGGACGGAGACAACAAGTCCAAGGTGAGAACATTTTTGGATCATTGTTAACACTTTCTCCTCCAGGAACCCGCGTAGCCGCCGCTGCGTATTTTTTTTTCACTGTTGAAACCTACAGTTATTGAAATGAAACAGCTACGCCGACTTTTCACCCCCAAAAACTTCTGCATTCTTCGCCACCTCATCTGATGAATCAAACTCAAACTCAAAATATTCTTTATTCAAATAGGCCTGGCAACAAGCACTTTTGAATCGTCAGTTATATATTACATAAATTGAATCTAATTATTCAGAGCAATTTATTGATGCATATGAAATTAAAAAAAAGACATGAATTACTATAATGTATGTCAAAAGAGAGTATAATAAATTCACAAAAAGATCGTCAATATGTAAAATAAAAACATAAAAAATTGTATAATCTAGACAGTTTCTAGAATAAAATCTGAATGTCAAGAGGAAAATTTAACGTCAACATCTAATGTCGTTCGAGCCGTATTCGGAAATCCATTTACAAAATAAAACAATATCACTTACCGCAAACCGTCGTATAAGCACTCAAAATAAAACGATTATTTAACCCATTTCCAGGCATAGTATGATTTATCGACCACATACGTGTTATAGAATTTTAATCTTAGTTCTGGGGTTTAAAATTAAAATTAGATTGCATTTTCTACAAGTGTTTTTTTTGTAAAATCTTCTAAATTGTTGCAGCCTGGTGGATTTATCACAGACCCATCCATTGACCACTAGTGCTGTAAAGTACCTACTCGAAACGTCGGGATGTATTTAATACATATTATGTGCCATAAAACCCGTTTAAATCGTTGTATTTAATTCACGGACCGATATTTTTTAAAAACCCTGAATTAGCCCAATATTTTGGATTATTTTTTGCTCTTTACGTAGGACTGAATCATGTATTTAGGTAACAACATCGTATTATTAGATTGTCCCATTAAAAACGAAATAATGAACCGGTGACCGTAATAATACCGGTATTTTTCTATGGAGAAAATACCGGTATCCGATCCCTGATTTAATTAATGCATCTTATTTTTATCACAGGAACGCGCAGAAGCAGAATTAAAGCGGCTGAGACAACAGATATCTGAAAAGGAGAGGGAATTAGAAGCTCTCAAACCTAAGTATGAAGAGATGAAGGCTCGAGAAGAAGAGTGTACTAGAGCGTTAGCCTTGAACCAGCAGAAGAGGCAGGAGTTGTACGCGAAACAAGGACGGGGCACGCAGTTCACTTCCAAGCAGGACAGGGACAGATGGATCGAAAAGGAACTTAAGTAAGTACATAAATTGTCATAGTTCTCATTGAGAACCAATCGACAAAAATCTAACTCTGCAATAACCGACTCGTCGCAAGGGAACAGTTGCTGAGTTAGTGTTTCAATTGCCCACTTACCCCCTTATTCATAAAAGTTAACAAACCTCTGCTAACTAAAATGTGTTTTGTCACTTTCCCACAAACACAAATGTCAGTGACAGATAAAGACAAACGAATATTACCGGCATTTTAGCTAAAGTAGGTTTCATGATTGTTTATGAATAAGGGAGTTATTTTTTTGTTGGTTAGATTGGGTTTGTGTTTGATGCTCAAATAAATAAAACCCGTTCTTATTCCAGTAGGGTGGGAGGGCAGACACTTCTTAATTGAAGTGAGTATGCGGTTTAAGAAGAATAATTTTAATTGTATTTGTGGCTTTAGACACGTTTTTATTGGACAGACCCAGTTTGATGAAAAATAATCAACCGGGAAGTCCTCAATTTTTCTTGGTACAAATAAACATTTGGAACCTGTTTGAATCATATTAGCAAAACTATGTTTAGTTGTAGTTGTTTTCCTATTTTTCAGTTGTAGGGAAATTAAATGTTTTAGTGTAAACGTTTTCATTCGCAACGTAATCACTACATAGTATAAAACAAAGTCGCTTTCTCTGTCCCTATATCCCTATGTATGCTTAAATATTTAAAACGACGCAACGGATTTTGATGCGGTTTTTTTTAATAGATAGAGTGATTGAAGAGGAAGGTTTATATGTATAACATCCATTAAATAGTGCACCCGTGCGAAGCCGGGGCGGGTCGCTAGTGAAATATAATAGTGTTATTTAATGATTTAAATAGTTTGGATTAAATATTTAATATGGATTGAAAATTTAAAAAAAAACTTAACAGCCGTGGGAAAATTCTAAATCTAGAATTTTTGAATTATTTTTCCTGTAATCTACAGAATACACAGCAACTTTTGAGCCCTATTACATTGCGGTACTCCGAAATTCGTGTTTTTCTACCCACCCTAATGTACAACCCAGCCATCTAGCGAGAGTCTCTTGAGGTGTTGGTCGAGACTCTTCGCTATTAGACCGTTCGCAGAGACGACTATCGGGACAATGATCGTTGAATCAACATCCCACATGGCGGTCACCTCGTGTGCCAAGTCTAGGTACTTGCTGGCTTTGTCCTTCTCGGCCTTCACGAGGTTCTCGTCATGGGGGATGGTGATGTCAACGAGCACTGCCTGGCGCTTCGATCGATCTGTCAGCACAATATCAGGTTTATTGGCTACAATAGTCCTGTCCGTAAAATCATTAGGATCATCCGTCTTCCCCCAGGTCTCTAACCAAGCAGCTGAAAGACAAGAAAGACCACGAGAACAAGCTCAGGGAAGACCTCCGTCACGACGGCGTTAAACTGACTGAGCTGGAGAAGAAAATTGAAGAGACTACGAAGGAGATGGAGAGACAGAGAGTGGCTATCGATGAACATAACAAACAGTACTACGAGTGTAAGAAAAGGAAGGACCAGGAACAAAGTGCTAGGAAGTAAGTTTTTTTTTATTTTATTTATTTATTTATAATATACAGCAACTATCATTACAGGTTGACCCTAATGCAATAGTGCCTTAACTAAGATTTACTTAACCTAATTAGAATAATTGGACACTAAACACAAACATACATTCACAAATTCAGACATTGAACAATAAAATAGATCACTTTTGTCAGCAACAAAATTTAGTGTGTGTATTGCGCGACTGAGAGGCGCTTTACGAAGCAAGTTGGTTCTGCCGGTCGGCTCCGCCAGCAACCGCGGCCGCCGCCGCCGCCCCGCGTACTCGCCCGGCACTCTAAGAAAGACTTAACTGCGACAATATATCTGGGTTACAGATGTTACCTCGCAGAACTAGTAACTCGCAGAAGTTCATGTATCTATAGTATTTTGGTAAGAGGTTACTAAGATTTCAGCGATGACTGTGTCAAATCTCACTGATCTGGAGAATATAGAAGAGAATATCATCTATTCTATAGTATTTGCTAGGGTCGCGACTTTGCTAAGAGGTATTTAAGCCGTCGTCTCCTGGCGAAAAAAAAAACAATAACATGTTTTTGAATGAGAATCTTTCGGTATGAGCCCTGGGATGCCAGGGACTGGTAGACGACGGGGGGGCGATGCCTTAGTATGAGGTTACAAAAACTTCAGCCATGGTTGTGTCAATCTGACTGATCCGGAGAAGAAGATAGAAGATAATACGAGGGAGATAGAGCGACATCAGCGAGTGGCTATTTATGAGCACACAAACATGGTCGGAATGTATTTAATACATATTATACGCAATAGAACTTCACACTCATACAAAAAAAAAACAATACTATGAGTGCAAGAAGAGAACAGATCAGGAAACAAGTGCTAGAAATGAATCTATAGATGGTATTTTCTTAAGTTATTAAGAACTCAGTCTTGGAGGGATAGTGTGTCGCTTTGGAGTTTATGGGATGTTTATGCAGTATTCTATTAGTTCACCCAAACTGTTCCAAACCCACGATTCATCATGTATTGTGCAAGTGGTAGACGGCTAAATACATTATTTTATTTCAGCGAACTGTGGCGCAAGGAAACAACATTGACACAGAATTTGTCATCGCTGAAGGAGGACTTGGCTAAGGCAGACCAGGCTCTACGCTCCATGGCGGGAAAGGTAATTTATTTTGAACCTTGTGCCTTTACAAATTAAACTCAATAGAAAAATCTATCAATCCTTGCAATTTAGTTAAACTTGCATGCGATTTTTGCACGTGTGTTAATGGGGATACGTTACTAAATTGTATTTGTACTATCCTACTATTATTATAAATGTGAAAGTTTAGATGTTTGGATGTTTGTTACTCAGTATTCACAAAACGTCTGAACAAATGAAGATGAAACTTATATACAACGAGTTTATAGTCTGGATTAACATAAAGAATACCTTTTATCCCTAAAATTAGCCCTCTAATGGATGAAATACGGATTGCAAGTTTACGCGGACGAAGTCGCGGGCAAAAGCTAATGAATAATAATAATAATAATGTTCATTTTCCAGCCTATTCTCAACGGAAGGGACAGCGTCCGCAAAGTGTTAGAAACATTCCAACAGAGAGGGGGAGAGTGGGCCAAAATAGCCACGCAGTATTTTGGACCTGTCATCGAAAATTTCACTTGCGACAAGACCATTTATACTGCTGTTGAGGTTAGTTTCAGATCCTGGGCTTTGAAGCGAAATAAACTGGGAATTAGGCTCTTATTAGTTAAAATGCTTGCCCTGTTTAGCCTATTTACTGAGTAAATAGCGATGTTGACACAAAATAAGAAAATCAATCGGTTCGAATTTTCTCGAAAAAGGATCAAATGGCGAAAATAGTAACTCAAAAGAATAAATAATTACAACATAATTATAAGTCTTCAAAGTTTTAAGAGGGACAGAGAGAGAAATATATATAGAGCCAGTATCTTGTTGTAATGTTTTCATGTTAATAAGTAAACTAATTAACCATGACAATTTAAATTATATTGTATTCATAACATTTGCATGCCGGAATTCCGGCTGAATATGTACTTAACCTAGTTATATTGTAACAGCTGTAACTCACCATATTCAGCAAATAAAACATCATTTCATTTCAGAGAATATCCCACTCTGTCCCTTTTCCGCAAAACGCACCTTTGTGTTGGAACGCTCGTCATTTACTATGGCGCTCGTGGACAATAACGCCACTGATCTGTCGCGCTTTCTCTCTCTAACAGCTGAAATTTGGAATGAAGGTAGCTCATACCCTGGATTAACACCGATTTTATCCGCAGGGCGCTGTTAGTCAATTTAAAAAAATCATCATCATCATCATCATTTCAGCCGAAAGACGTCCACTGCTGAACATAGGCCTCCCCCAAGGCTCGCCATTCAGACCGGTCCTTTGCCGTTCGTTTCCATCGGATTCCCGCGACCTTCACCAGGTCATTTAAAAAAATATCAACATGGTACTAATTTTATGGTATTTTTACAGGTGACAGCTGGTAACCGACTGTTCCATCACATAGTGGAATCTGACACTGTAGGCACCAAGATCCTGAAGGAAATGAACCGTCAGAGCTTACCCGGAGAGGTCACTTTCATGCCCCTCAACAGACTGCAAGTGCGCGATATGGTCTACCCAAACGACAATGTAAGTGACGCAGAATCTGTAACACAGTGGATACCAGTGGATAACAAATACCGGTTCGCCACCACCGCCGCGCGGGACTCGTCCAGGCGGAGGCCTGCCTTAATTATACCTAGGTATAGACTTTCGAAGACAAGCAACTCTTTTAACATTATAGGGCCGCGTATTTTCAATAGGATACCTACGGAAATAAAAGATGCTACCTCAGATCTTGGTTTCGCACATAAGCTCAAGTGTTTCTTGGTCCAAAAGGCCTTTTACTCGGTTACGGAATTTTTACAGCGATAGACATACATGTTCATTGCCTCACCGTATTGGAACAATTTACTACACCTTAATTAAGAATGTGTTAAAATTAAAATTTATTAATCTCAGCGTCAATTTATATAGCTCATGGTTATTATTTTTGACATGTATATTATGTACGACGATGTGTGATCAATGCAAATAAATGATATGATATTACATAGTGGAGCATAAGTAAGCTAAACAGTAACCCAAACGACAATTTCAGTGACGTAGCGTTTGTAACACAGTGGTCTCAAAATTCTGAAAGTTATCACAAGTATAGGTCAAACGCGATGGCGATTTAAAAAATATTCCGTTCCTTATCATGTTATAAAATATTTACAAAAATCATGTTGGATTGCCCTGTTTATAACTATTCCAATTTCAAATCGATAGCATAAAGTAGTTCTTGAAACATTTAGCAATGTGAAGATACGACCTTTTTAGATTCAATGTATTGGATACTATCTACGAGATATATTTTATTATTATTAGTGTACCTACCTTATTACCTTTTATCGTGACGCTTAGAGACCTTATGCATCTCTAACAAATCTCGATTGTTATTAGCTTCTTAGTCTTAGTTTTGACATGTACATTTAATTAATGATACTTTGATTATTGGATTATTTTTATTTGATATAAATAGATTTTGCCTTGTAAAAGTGCCCTTGTGGCCTATTTGCAGAATAAATGTTTTGATTTTGACTGTTTTTAAAAGTGGTCTAGTAGGTGTTGGTACGGAACTGTTCATTGTGCGTGATCCGACACGCACTTGGCCGGTTTCTTTAACTTTTTGGTACCGGAGCCGTACAAATACAGTCGCCATCAAATATGTCCATACTCTTTAGGGTACTCTAATGAACATTCACTTTACAGCCTGAATAATAAGAGTCGTGTTCAGATTCTTACAATAAATAATAATGCGTGTCAAACTGTTTGTTCTGAAAGATCTAGACGACCGCTTTAGCCTAGTTGGTAGTGACCCTGCCTTCGAAGCTGGAGGTCCCGGGTTCAAATCCCGGTCAGGGCATGTATTTGTGTGATGAACACAAATACTTGTTCCTGAGTCTTGGATGTTTTCTATGTATTTAAGTAGCTATTTATCTATATAAGTATGTATATCGTCACTTGGTACCCATAGTACAAGCTTTGCTTAGTTTGGGACTAGGTTGGTTTGTGTGAGATTGTCCAAAAATATTTAGGTTCAAAGATTTTTATTTCTCATAAGAATACATATTCACTTACATGAGAATTCTTAAACATGCTTTCACGTTAGTAGGTATACTATTGTAATCGGTGAGCGTACAGAACATAATTATAACTAAATAATAATAATAATAAGTAACTTAATAAAGTACAAAATACACTTTTTTTTCTTATGTATTATTTTATCTTATGATTTATTTTTATTGTTCTAGAACGCCATAGCCATGGTGCAGAAGCTGAAATACGACGCGAAATACGCCAAGGCGATGAAGTATATATTCGGCAAGACGCTCATCTGCAGGAACTTGGAGTGCGCCACCGAGTTGGGGAAGCAGTTCCACCTCGACTGCGTCACGTTGGAGGGAGACCAGGTGAGAAGAAATCATCATCATTTTTGTCGATATCCACCCGAACGTGGTTGACAGTAACGTGACCATGACACTCATCGTACAGTACATTTATCTCACCAGCGCGGATTAGCCATACTTGTACACTCTCGGACAAGGAATACGGGTCGGTAAATACCGTCATAAATCCCAAAATAGTGCAAACTTGTACAAGCCATCGTCTCCCGGCGAAAAAAATGTTATGATCCCTGGGATCCCAGGGACCGGTAGACGACTGGTTACGTACGGGCACGGTGGTCGTGTCATGAATGTCATGATCTTTATTTAATTTTACATCTAACCTGCAAAAATTATCGGTCCCAGGTTTCAATCGGACCCTTGAAAAATGTAATAGAGTTTCCACATCTGCTTTGGCGGAAAAGAGTCATTGTTGCACTATTTACGACAGCTGAAAATTGCGCGTAACATTTTTGACCTTCGGCCGTTAAAGGATTAAATTGTGCTTAAACTTTCGTAAGACATGTTAAAACTACAGTTTCGTTAAAATCTACTTTATAATTCCCAGGTATCATCAAAAGGCTCTCTCACCGGCGGGTACTTCAACCAGTCCCGTTCCCGTCTCGAAATGCAGAAGACTCGTTCCGAACTTATGGAACAGATTACGTCTTTGGAGTTAGAGCTGAGTACGCTCAGACAGGAGCTGAATAAGACCGAGTCTAATATCAACACTATAGTGTCGGAGATGCAGAGGACGGAGACCAAACAAGGAAAGGCCAAGTGAGTATCAGTTCCTAAATCATAGATCACGTGTTTGGAACTAGAATTGAGCACACACAGATAGGAGCAGAATAAGACTGAGTCCAACATCAAGACCAAACAGGGGAAGGCCAAGTGAGTATAAGTTCCTAGGTTTATAGATCATGTGGTTGGAACTAGACGTAGCTGAATAAGACCGAGTCCAACATCAATACGATAGTCTCGGAGATGCAGACGGAGACCAAACAGGTGAAAACCAAGTGAGTATCAGTTCCTAGGTTTATAGATCATGTGTTTGGAACTAGAACTAAGCACACTCAGACATAGCTGAATAAGACCGAGTCTAACATCAATACGATAGTGTCTGAGATGCAAGCGGAGACCAAACAGGTGAAGGCCAAGTGAGTATCAGTTATTAGGTTTATAGATCACGTGTTTGGAACTAGAACTGAGCACACTCAGACATAAGGTGAATAAGACCAAGTCTAATATCAACACGATAGTGTCGGAGATGCAGACTGAGACCAAACAGGTGAAGGCCAAGTGAGTATCAGTTCCTAGGTTTATAGATCACGTGTTTGGAACTAAAACTGAGCACACTCAGACATAAGCTGAATAAGAATCTAATATCAACAAGATAGTGTCAGAGATGCAGATGACAGATACCGGTTGTGGTCTTGTTTCTTTTGGAGTAATAGTATAATTTGACTCAACTACGTTATATTACAGAGACATATTCGACAAGGTGAAGGCGGATATCCGTCTGATGAAGGAGGAACTGGCCTCGATCGAGAGGTTCCGTGGCCCTAAGGAGCGTTCACTGGCGCAATGTCGTTCCAGTCTTGAAGCCATGCAGGCCACCAAGGAGGGACTTGAATCGGAACTTCATCAGGTAAGCCTGCAGATTCTCTGTACCTTGTTTTTTTTAAGATTAGTGATTAGGTAAACGATGAAGCAGTGGTCCTAAACACACAGACATTGAATTCGCGTTATTCAGACTAAAAATCAGAATAAGTGATAGATAGTGACTATGATTAGTAATTTAAATCCGAACCGACTTCGTAGGCTCGGTTTTATAAAGATCCGTTAGACCTTATGTCGGTTTGGTATGTCAAAAAATGTACTGAGTTACTGAAATTTGATCTGACATTTGGTCTAACGGGTCTTTATAAAACCCGGCCTTACAATCTCTGCTTCTTTGGGTATTTTATTGTACAACTTTAGATAAATTAAATTAAATTATTTTAAAAAATAATTTAGGTAAATATGAATAAAGGTATAATGTCGTGAAAATTTTAACTGTCTAACTATCACGGTTCATGAGATCACGAGATACAGCCTGGTGACAGACGGACGTACAGCGAAGTCTTAGTAAGGTCCCGTTTTACCCTTTCGGTTCTGAACCCTAAAAAACAAGGTATATATGTGTACAGATTCTGATACAGATAAAATGAGACAAGACTCACATTTCTCTTTTTCATTTTACGGTGTGACATATTTTGGTTTGCAAGTTTTGCTGGTCTTATTGTTATTGCTACACTGCTGGGCCCATTAAATATTACCATGACAAGCTACACACATTACACATTTTGAAACTAAACAATAATTTTCATCTATATAAGGCTCGTCTATCCGCCACATAAACCCATACATAACGCCATATAAACTTCTGCCCCACATTTATCCCCTACTAAGGAGATGATTTCCCCGATAAAAACTATCCTATGTTCTTCGCCGAGGCTAAAACTGTCTCCATAACAAAGTTCACCCAAAGGCAACCAAGTCTCCCATTTATCTACACTGATTGTTCCGGACGATACCCATAGCTCCATCTATACTCGACTAGCAGCAGCTCATATATCGGGTCACATATGTCTCGACCAATACCAACGACGGATATGCGGCTATGTCACCCGACATCACGATATATTGTTCCCTCTACCCCTATCCTCGAATCATGTACTTATATGACTTGCAAATCTATATTACACGAATAAGCACCATAAATTTTGAACTATTCATTTCACCATCCCAGATACGTCGCACTCTTTTTCTTCACGCAATCAACGCATCACAGCAAACACTGATCGTCTAAATTATGAATGGCCCGTTGTCAATCCTTAGGTTCATGACTTGAAATATAATCTGACCAATACTCGACTCCCTGACATTATCAGTAGTCTCTAACCAATATAACTTGGTCTGCAGGAACTGATGGAGCAACTGTCGATGGCGGACCAGGGTAAAGTGGACGAGCTGAACGACGCGATCCGAAGACTCACGCAGGAGAACAAGGAGGCGTTCAGCGCTAGGATGAACCTCGAAGCCACTAAGAACAAGCTGGAGAATCTTCTCACCAACAACTTGATCAGGTGGCCTATTATGCTGTTGAACTTAAATTTTTGTGACTCATGTTATATTTACGCGTGCGTATGCGCTCATACTGAAGAACTACCGAAGAGATCGAAACGTGTCGCCCGGACTGACAATTAATACATGAGTTTTAACCGTTTAGTAAAATATAGTATTATGCTCTTGTTTATCGCGCGATAAACCCCTTTATCCATACTAATATTATAAAAGTGTGTCTGATAGTGTGAGCCCCCGGGAAGGACATAGAATACTTTTTATCCCGGAAATCATCCGTTAAAGGGTTGGAAGTTCGTGTAGAAAAGCGATGACTAGGTAAGCGCCTGACATAAAAAAATAGCATTTAAATTCTATTGCAATAAACGAGTTCTACGGAAACGAAGTCACGGGCAAAAGCTAGTTCATAATAAATTAACAAACCTCTGCTAATTAAAATGTGTTTAGTTCTTTTCTCACGAACACAAAGTGTGACATATACACAAATAGATTTGATGGATATTTATGAATAAGGCCTAAAATATCTGCCACTTTATAACACCACTTGATAGAAAAGAAAGTTGTGGATGCTGTATCTTGTCGCTTATCACGTGATAACTACGACTATCATACGGGGTAATTAATATAGCTTTCGATGGCGGTAAAATAAAAGCCAGCGAGACGCGCATATGGTATGGAGTGAAGTGAAAGGGAGAGAAGGCGCGAGATACTAATAATGAATAAGAAAATGGCCTGCTTCAGACTTGCGTGAATCGCGCGGTGCGGTTCCTTATTTATATGAAAATGTTCCGAAGGGTTCAGACATAACCGGCGAGGTTGTTTCGTATAAATAAGGAAACCACGGTTCCCGTTAGTCTGAACACAGGCTAAAAATACTTTCGGGACCCATCTCACGCGTATTTAATACACTGATATTTTATTTTTAAGATTTCAAGCTTACATGGTCATTTACATTAGAATTACGGTTTGAAACGGGATATTTACCATGTATATTTGTATTTTTACAAATATACATGGTAAATATCCCATTTCAAATCGTAATTCTAATGATATTTTATTTTTGTCTGTCTGTGGCATCGTAGTTCCCTAATGGATGATTTTTTTAAATCGAAATTTTTGATGGCGGAGATGGTTATTACCTGTAACTTTTTTAAATTAGTTTTGAAAGAAAGAAAGAAAGAAAATACGTTTATTTAACATCACAATTCAGCCATACACATATTAATTTAAAAATAGAAGATGTTAAAAAAGGATCCCCACTCAGCATTAAGCCACGGCGAGACACAGCAAGCCGAGGCACTGATTTTCAGTGGGGGGTTTTGCTCTTGTTTGCTACCCTATTACAGAGATTTTTTTTATATTAATTGAATAAACTGGTTGAATTGAACGCAGACGTAAGGACGAGCTTGTGCAAGCCCTCCAAGAGATATCGGTGGAGGACAGGAAGCGGCGGCTCGCCAACAGCGAGGCGGACCTCGCCGGCGCCGACCGCCGCATCAAGCAGATCAACAAGGAGATGGAGGAGGTCGAGCGGAAGGTCCAGGCGGCCGTCAAGAACGAGAAAGCGCTCAAGATTGAGTTGGACAAGTGGAGGAACAAGGTAGGAATTTTTAAAGCGCGGGAAATGCTATTGACCAATCGGCACGCTCCACGCACCGCGCTTCTTTTTCCTGTACCGCTATTGGTCCGCAGCTGCCGCCATGTTAGCGCGCGCCGCGTGGCATGTTAGTCAGCCGCCATACTTCTGATCGAGTGCCCGCGCATTATGAACAGTGTATTATGAACCTTATAGTAGTGATCTAAGGTTAATTGTAAGTTTTAAGCATTCTTTCGTTAATCTTCGGAGCGATACTTTCTTTTCTGCGCGAACGAAGATTCACGACGCGCCTTATCAGTTGGGTACTACTGTAACGACTACCCCGATATCCTCTCCAATATTCTCCCCAATATTCTTCCATTCAATGAATGTGTTCCTTCTACAAATACAAATACAAACATTTATTCTGCAAATAGGCCACAAGGGCACGTTTACGTGTCAAAATATTAATTTACAATTTAAGAAAGTCTGACTATAATAAGTAATACATTTTTCATGTCGAAATATTAATTTACAGTTCAACGAGGAATAATAATTTCGAGTTTACAATTATAACAAAATTAATGTCATACAGTGAAGATAAACTTGCAAAGTTATCTATTACAAATATTACAACATCAGTAAAGTTAGAGATGTAGAAGGTCTCAAGATTAAACAAGGAGTATATTAGTATTTCATTATTAATGAAATTAATATGATATCCCAGAGATGTACATGGTCTCTGAGCGTCAAAATTAAGATTAATTTAATATTGTTAGAGATGTATATGGTCTCTAAGTCACTGATAATAAAAACGAAAACAACAGGATGATGTCTCTCGTCAATCCCCTATAAAAAGACACTAGTATTAACGTAGTCACTTCTGCTGTCAACACAGTGCATCCTCAAATCTTATAAAGGGTCGGCAACGCCCACGTGACTCCTTTGGAGTTGCGGGCGTCTATAGGCTGCGGTGGCCGCTTACCATCGTGTGGACCGTACGCTTGTTTGCCACCGGCGTTGTATAAAAAAAAATCACCTAATAACTAATTAGCTCCCAGAATGAGCAAGCATTTTGCAGATATTGGTAGGATTGTTGAGGACGAGAAGTACGATAAATGGATTAAGGCCGGGTTTTATAAAGATCCGTCAGACCAAATTTCGGTTTGATATGTCAAAAAATGTACTGTGTTACTGAAATTTGATCTGACATTTGGTCTAACGGATCTTTATAAAACCCGGCCTAAGGGGATCAGATGTCAATAATCAGAGCACAAAACCATGTGTAACTCTGAATGTTAAATATATTTTTCTAAGCCGGCCGGCCTTAAGCCGTCGTCTCCCGGCGTAAAAAATAAACAATAGCATTGATTTGTTATGATCCCGGGGATCCCAGGGTCCTGTAGACGACGGGTTAACCATTCATCGATTTCTGATGAGTTTTGAGTTGATATCGCTGCGTCAAAACTATAGATATATTTATGGCATAAACGGTTATCGGTTCTTCAAACCTTTATCTACATTTGCAAAACTCAAATTTTGAAAAACGGACTATTTATTTTTTTATGACTTATTGAAACATGATCCATAAAAGCGCTATTTTCGATACTAGTATATTGTTTATACACTTATATATATTAAATGTACATGTAACTGTTCGTTTTTGACGTCTCTAACAACGCAAGATTTTTTTTTATTTTTAACCAGGGATCGGATACCGGTATTTTCTCCATAGAAAAATACCGGTATTATTACGGTCACCGGTTCATTATTTCGTTTTTAATGGGACAATCTAATAATACGATGTTGTTACCTAAATACATGATTCAGCCCTACGTAAAGAGCAAAAAATAATCCAAAATACTGGGCTAATTCAGGGTTTTTTTAAAAATACCGGTATCGGTCCCTGTTTTTAACTCATTCACAAAAGTTATGTCTAAAAAACTAGTTTTTTGGCTAAAAATTGTTAAAGTAAATATGCTATACTATTTCGGTGAATCTCGTTTTTCTTAATACGTTAAACCATAAAAAACACGAGAAAACAGAGAGTTACAGATCAAAAGTCATTGGGAGCTAGGAGCCCCTTAACGTATGTCTTAAATTAATTAACTACAAAAAATACCTCACCGAAGTAAGGTAACCAAACACTCAAAGTTGCACTGCGGTGTAAAAATATTTAAATAAACTATTTTACACAGGAAAAAGAAGCTCAAGACAAAATGGAAGAGGACGCCAAAGGTCTAGAGAAGATGGCGTCCAAAGAAGTGCTGCTTCAGGAGAAGATACAAGAGTCTCTGGACAAGATAGCAGCCTTAGGCACTCTGCCGAACGCTCCCGAACTCCACGCCAAATACCAGAAGATGTCGCTCAAACAGGTACACATAGACAGTCAAACTTTGTTTTAGAATTACGATTTGAAACGGGATATTTACCATGTATATTTGTATTTTTGAGTCCCCGATATTTCGGCACTGTTGCAAGCTCCATTATCAAGGATTAACAGTGCCGAAATGTGGGAACTCAAAAATACAAATATACATGGTAAATATCCCGTTTCAAATCGTAATTCTAATGTAAAAGACCATGTAAGCTTGAAATCAAACTTTGTTGTTTAAAACGGTTCATATTACTCAATTTCTCGTGTTATATCCATATGCCAAAATTGCGCCGTGGCTGCGTAAGGATTTTTTAAATATCCCTTTGGGTATTGCACCTTAGGCCCTCTTGTCCATAACATCTCATATGTAGTGTGATCAAAACATTTCTAAATTTTGTTTTGCACTGTACATATGTACCTATGTTTATTTCGTAAAAAAATCTATACGATAATGTTTTTAGGCTAGATTTTTAAATTTCTTTTATATCTCTCACACAGCTGTTCAAAGAACTAGAAAAGGCGAACCAGCATCTAAAGAAATACAACCACGTGAACAAAAAAGCCTTGGACCAGTTCATCAGCTTCTCCGAGCAGAAAGAGAAGTTGTACAAGCGGAAAGAGGAACTCGATATTGGGTGAGCAATACGACTGTTGTAATTACATTAATTTTATTATTCTTGTAATCTTATTTTACTTACAAGTACATGAACTACATGTATAAGACAAATAACAAAAGTAGAAGATGTCACAACTAAAACCAAAACTCTTAAATGGAGGTGGGCAGTCCACATGTACAGAGAGAAAATGAACAAATGGACAAAAGATTTAACAGAATGGACCCCTAGATTCCAAACTAAAAGAAAAAGAGGAAGACAAAGAAAACGTTCGTCCGATGATATTAAGAAAGTAGCAGGTCCATTATGGCATCACATAGCTATAAATAGAGAAGAGTGGAAAAAGTTGGAAGAGGCCTTTGTGTCACAAGGACACGCCAACACCTCATGATATATATTATATTATTACCGTCCAATATAACTTACCTTACCTAAAATGTTGGCAATAAAGGCTAATAAATAAATAAATAAAAACATGAGCTTGATACGGTCATAACGAGAAATGACTCAAGCTTCTTTCTATTTAAAAGATTAAAATAAATTTTCATAAACGCGGTGGCTAAAACTTGAGATAAATGGGTCATTGTCAGTTGTAAAAACAAATGTTGTCCACCCGGTGGTCAATAGTTAACGGCTTATGTACATATAAGTTATGTTTTTATAACATGAATTTATAGTTATGGAAACACCGTTTATGCGGGTTACTAGACCAATCCATAATTAGGCTTTGTGGCCTTTAACTTTTGATATGTCCACCGAAAAGACGCGAACCTAAATCTGACAATGACCCAAATATAAATCTTGACTTAATTCTCATTAATTGTATGCAAGATTTTATCGTAAACTTTATCTCTAGCATTAGATGCGTATAAGTAGTCCAAATGAGTGAAACCCTCTAAGAAATGATATCCCACAACATAAGGCAGCTTGTCTTTTAGTAAATCCACATCAGCCTCCGCCGACAGCATGTCGTTGTCACTGTAAAATATTTCCACTGGCACTGTCATTTTCGTCACATTGTAGTCAGGCGGTAAAGGCAGTCCATATTCTGCCATGTTTATTTCTTCACCGAAATCGAACCTTGCAAACCGCCCAGAGTTCACCAACTGTGCGTAATGAACGAATTGGGCAGCCGATGCCCCAGTAGGCATATGCCCTAGTATAACTGGTAGGAGACTACTGTTTATATTCTTATGATCGTTGCCTTCCAACATATATAACAAGGTCTCGCAACCGTTAGGGAGGTAACTGCAAGATACTGCTGTAATTTTATTCAGTAAATCCATGCTAGGCCATTTTGTCTTCAGATTTGATAGAAAATAACCAAGCATACTTATAGAGGAAGAAATTCTTCTCACGAAGGGACTTTTCACATTCCTCATCCAGGCGATCGGTGATAATGAGAACATAATGTTGATCTTCTCATTGTATTCTGGCTTCATTGAATTCATTACAAAGAAGCTTGTCGTGCCTTGCGAATGTCCTACATAATACAGCTTTTCTTGATCAGTTACGTTTAGAACGTAGTCTATCATCGCAGGGAGGTCGTACAGGCCGATTTCTTCCCAAGTAAACTCCCAAAAGTCACTGTTTTTCGCATCTAATTCTTTATGAGACATCGCGTGCTTGTTCCCTCTAGCGTTCCCCATCCATACGTCGAAGCCTTTATCTGCTAGAATGTAACCTAAAGCTTTGTCGGGTCCTTGAAGAATCCAGCTGTCAGAAGACTCTATAATACCATGCATTAGGAAAACCACCTTTCCATTTAGAGTCGCATTTTCCCCTTTCAATCTGTGTAAAGTCAGTATATAACCGTCTTGTGTGGCGACTTTGTGTTCCTCCAAATTGTATCCATATTTTGTTGCTAGTTCTTTAATGTTTAAAAGCGCGTCTTGAGGTGCGGTCACAACTGCATTTAGGGTATTTCCGTTTATAATATTCTCCACACCCCATAGAAAATTTGCGATACTCGATACACTTTCACTTATATCTTTCCATGATTCGAACAAACTTCTACCATGCTGATATTCTTTGGCAAAAACTGTTGACAATAATGCAAATAAAATTACTAATTTGGAATAATCCATGGTTGACAATAACGTTCGAAGTGTTAATGATACGAGTTCAGTTCTGTCGATATATTTAAAGTCCCATAAGATGTCATTAGCCCGACTTTAGATACTTAAAAGTTAATTATGGCGCTCTTGACACCTTTAGATTACGAACACCGATTTCTTTAAAGCCAGTTACCGTAATCTACAAACCTGGTTTTACAATGGTCTATTTAATTTGATGGCGTATTGTGTTAGTAATACGACATATTTTTGAATAGTTAATTGTTTTGATATACAATGTTGTTTGAGTTATTTTGGTAATTAACTATAGCTCAGTTGCTTATTGTATTAAGTTTACTAGTTTAATCAAATTTAAGTCATAAGGTGGCGATAGTCCTGTTCTAGATAGCAACATCGAAAAAATGTCAAGATACATCTCAATTCAAACAGAAAATAGCCTAAATAGATGAGCTTTTTTTAACTGATACGGACTCTTAATAGGTAGAATAGGGTCGGGTCGCGGGCAGTAGGCTTGTGAAGGCCGGGTAATGTTCGTTACCATATTGCCGGATTCAGGTCGATTAGCTACATCTATGCCCGTGGATTGCTGAGAGTGATAATGGATATTTATTTATTTATCGTATGGCAATTATTTCGCACCGTGAGATCTTCGAGAAGACAGTACGGTTGCCAGTTTTGATGCACTTTTAGCACCAACCAGGGTTCACGTGTAGGGTGGTACATAGTGGTCGGTACTCCCTACGGACGTGGTGCAACTTCGACCCCCTTGTCAAGTGAGTGAGCAACTTAGAAGTTCCAAAGCCGCTCGAAGGCCTCCAACTTGGTGTAACGACTGCTGCTGTCTTCCAAAGCACGGAAGCGCTCAGTAACCACTCAAAGTGGTCACCCATCCAAGAACTTACCCCGGCCCAGGTTGCTTAGCCTCGTATACCGCACGCGGCACGCAGGTGCACGAGCGACGATATAGTATAGAATTATAGGATGGGCATTACACGCTGCTTAGATTTAATAACATTCCTACCCAAATTTAAGGTTGTGGCTGTCAGACTTTAAGTATCATATTATGGTAAGCCTCAAATAAATAAGTATTTCACCTGAAGTTTCTCGTATAGTAGCAAATCATCGTCATCAAGTTTAAGAGTTATCCTTTTGTCGGTGGAGTATTTTCCATTTCTCGCTCTCGTACGCCCGCGCTTTGAGTTCCTGATAGGAAACAACGCCAACTGTTTCTTTTATTGCTCTACTAGGGACCCGCCCCGGGTGCAATGCTGATGCATGTATTATACATATAAACCTTCCCCTTGAGTCACTCTATCTATTAAAAAAAACCGCATCAAAATCCGTTGCGTAGTTTTAAAGATTTAAGCATACATAGGGATATAGGGATATAGGAACATAGAGACAGAGAAAGCGACTTTATTTTATACTATGTAGTGATATAAGTGCGTTGTCCTGCCCACCCTCGCCTTCCTTCCATCTTCCCTTCCAAAATGGTCTTGACGAAATTGTTGTGCCATATCAAATGTCCAATAATTTCCCCTCTTCTATTGTTAATAGTGATTATAATCGTCCGTTTATCTTCACCACTACGTAATACATTCTGATTTAAGTACAATGTTTAAATAAATACCATTGTTTTTAGCGGTGAGAAAATCCGCGAGCTCATCGAAACGCTAGAGCACAGGAAACTGGAAGCGATACAGTTCACGTTCAAACAAGTGAGCAAGAACTTCACTGAAGTGTTCAAGAAACTGGTGCCTCAGGGGCGAGGCAGCCTCATCATGCGAGTGGCGACTGACGACGGGCAGGAGCTCAACGCTGACGTGAGTCATGTTCACGGTTCACTTAACATTTTTAATATTAACATTACACGGGTCATTCTACTTTTTCATGACCAGTTTTCTATTACAAAAAAAAGTCTATGATATGTATTGAATTAGTGTCATCATCATCATCATATCAGCCGAAAGACGTCCGCTGCTGGATATAGGCTTTTACCAAAGAGTGCCATAATGACCGGTCCTGCGCCACCCGCATCCAGCGGACTCCCGCGACCTTTACCACCACATTTTCTTAATAATTGGCCTGAGTCAACGAAAAAAGTTGTTAATGAAAAACAGAGATAACTGATGCCTGTCTGTTAGCAACACTATTAGAGAATATTTAGCAATAAAAACAACGAGAATATCTCTGCTTTTATGGCCTCGACGGTCATTAAAGTCAGAGAAGGTACCAATTATTAAGAAAATGGAAAAGTTCGATTATCTCGAAAACCAAGGGACTTTTACTAAACCTGAAAGTCCATTTTCTGAACCAGCCTCAGGTGCTCTATCGGTGGTTAGAAACTTGTCCATTATTTACTGGACACTATATAATAATACTTAGTTTGGGACTAGATAAAAAAGCGTAAGATCCACAAATATTTAGTAATTTAATATTAAAATACTGCATTGTTCTCAGCGGGCGAATGCCGACCAATTCACCGGCGTGGGCATCAAAGTGTCGTTCACCGGCGGCGAGGGCGACATGCGGGAGATGAACCAGCTGTCCGGCGGGCAGAAGTCCCTAGTGGCTTTAGCACTCATCTTCGCCATACAGAAGTGTGATCCCGCGCCCTTCTACTTGTTCGACGAGATCGATCAGGCAAGTTCATACTTAAAACTCACGTCGTAAGGTCGAATATCGCTCGACATGTTTCCTAGTGGCTTTAGCACTCATCTTCATCATACAGAAGTGTGATCTCGCGCCCTTCTACTTCTTCGATGAGATCGATCAGGCAAGTTCATACTTAAAACTTACGTCTTAAGGTCTAATATCGCTCGACATGTTTCCTAGTGGCTTTAGCACTCATCTTCATCATACAGAAGTGTGATCTCGCGCCCTTCTACTTCTTCGATGAGATCGATCAGGCAAGTTAATACTTAAAACTCACGTCTTTAAGGTCCAATATCGCTCGATATGTTTCCTAGTGGTTTTAGCACTCATCTTCGCCATACAGAAGTGTGATCCCGCGCCCTTCTACTTGTTCGACGAGATCGATCAGGCAAGTTCATACTTAAA